>CM037781.1:7968392-8018392 GCA_021229015.1 Solen grandis
GCGTATATATCAGAAATTATTTTTGACCTTATGACGTCATATGACGTCATGTGACGTTCATCTTCATAGAATGTAAAGCACTCTTGGAGACTTATATACTAAAATAATATTATATTTCTAACTCATCTGGAAACGATTTTATACGTATTTGAAATTTGACGTCAATGGTTCGAATTTTGGATCCGCCATAAAACCTTTGCATTTTCGAATTTGGAAAAACGGACACCGGAATGTACAACTAGACTTTAACATACACATTCTGTGAAATATTAATGAAAATCGGCCCAGAAATAATGGCTGTAGACCGCGTACAAGCATTTTTAGACGACGTCAAGTTTGACGTCAAAACACGTCATAGTCAAATGAAAATTATTGAAGGAAATTTTATCTGAAGCAAAGCTATTAAATTTTCAAGGTGCTCGGACGTAAACAACATATAAAAATTAACACATAAAAATTAGAAATTACCTTTCACCTCATGACATCATATGACGTTCATCTTCAGAGAATATAAAGTAACCCTCGAGATTTATATTCTGTCCAAATATCATCTTTCTAGCTCATTTGTAAGCGATTTTATACGCATTTTAAATTTGACGTCAATGGTTCGAATCTTGGATTCGCCATAGAACTATTGCATTTTCGAATTTTGAAAAGCGGACACCGGAAGGCACAACTAGAGCCTAACATACGCATTCTGTGAAATTTTGATGAAAATCGGCCCAGAAATAATGGCTGTAGACCGCGTACAAACATTTTTAGACGACGTCAAGTTTGACGTCAAAGCACGTCATAGTCAAATGAAAATTATTGAAATGGAAACAGTTCTATCTGAAGCAAATGCTATTAAATTTTCAAGGTGCTTGGACGTAAACAACATATAAAAATTAACACATAAAAATTAGAAATTACCTTTCACCTCATGACATCATATGACGTCATATGACGTTCATCTTCAGAGAATATAAAGTAACCCTCGAGATTTATATTCTGTCCAAATATCATCTTTCTAGCTCATTTGTAAGCGATTTTATACGCATTTTAAATTTGACGTCAATGGTTCGAATCTTGGATTCGCCATAGAACTATTGCATTTTCGAATTTTGAAAAGCGGACACCGGAAGGCACAACTAGAGCCTAACATACGCATTCTGTGAAATTTTGATGAAAATCGGCCCAGAAATAATGGCTGTAGACCGCTTACAAACAATTTTAGACGACGTCAAGTTTGACGTCAAAGCACGTCATAGTAAAATGAAAATTATTGAAATGCAAACAGTTCTATCTGAAGCATATGCTATTAAATTTTCAAGGTGCTCAGACTTGTACAACATATAAAAATTAACATGTAAATATTAGAAATTACCTTTCACCACATGACGTCATATGACGTTCATCTTCAGAGAATATAAAGTAACCCTTGAGACTTATATTCTGTCCAAATATCATCTTTCTAGCTCATTTGTAAGCGATTTTATACGCATTTTAAATTTGACGTCAATGGTTCGAATCTTGGATTCGCCATAGAACCATTGCCATTTCGAATTTTGACAAACGGACACCGGAAGGCACAACTAGAGCCTAACATACACATTCTGTGAAATTTTGATGAAAATCGGCCCAGAAATAATGGCTGTAGACCGCGTACAAACTTTTTCACCTTACGTCAAATCTGACGTTATATGACGTCATATGAATATGAAATTCATTGCATTCGAAAGCTCATGGTTTGAAATATATGCCAT
Source organism: Solen grandis (assembly GCA_021229015.1). Classification (NCBI taxonomy): domain Eukaryota; kingdom Metazoa; phylum Mollusca; class Bivalvia; order Adapedonta; family Solenidae; genus Solen; species Solen grandis. Next base: position 7,970,138 of record CM037781.1, read on the forward strand.
AAAATTTTCATTGTTCTGGGCCATTGGCAACACATCGAAATTAACACAAATACAAGAGGAAGATAAAAAGAATAAGAAGAATAAGAATAACTAGATGTCATTCGTTTTAACGAATGATAGGACTTTCTGCAACATCTGCTTTACATAGTATATATAGAAGATGACATAATAGATAATCTGTCCAAATTGCAACTTTCTATCTCCTCTATTTCAATATAAAATAGCACAAATAGAACACATTCTGTGAATTTTAATAAAAGTCCGCCCATATCTTGCACATGTAGTTTACATACAAAATTTATACTATGTCATATGACATGAAAGAAAAATGAAACAGTGTTCAAATGTAAGTTTCTAACTTTCATCACACATAGAATTTCATCACTCCAGCTCAGTTGTAACCTTGTTTAATTTTAGCCTCAGTAGGAAGAAGTATTGAATATTTGTATAGTGCTATATCCTTTCGACACCTGTAACGTAGTTAAACTTATTTAGCGATTTTGGCGTGTTTGGGCTTCCGTAGTTTTGCCATAAATTCCTGGAATTTCGAACTATGGTGATATTTTGAAAGGTAACATCCCAGCCTACAAACTGATGCAATATGAATATCGTTAGCATAACAATGCAGTTTTTAGATGGTCTAAAATGTGGGGCTGCGTGTGAAATTTTCAAGGCTTGCAAACTGCTCGCTAGCTACATAGTGTTGCAAATACGGATTTTTGTCGTGTGCCGTTGTACATGTATTAACTTCAATGCTTATTTTGGAAACAGTCAACATTCGACAAAAAAAAAAAAAAAAAAAAAAATCAAGATATAGCCCATCAATTGCAATTTGATATATATATATTTATTTTTTTTAAGTCGTTGCGCAAGTATTTAAGCTTGGTGACCCCTGCGCGTGACCTTTTCCATATTTTTATGATGCATGATTATGAAATATCTTTTTTTCCATGTAACTTTCTTATATGAAGTCCAATTTCAATAAACTTAGTACCGTTAGAAAGCTCTTAAAACATGCTACATTTTATACGCAATGTATAAACTTATCTTCAGTCGTTTCTGAGATATTGACTGTTAAACCTCAAGAAAACAGCATATTATCAGCAAAATTAGCTTCATTTCATTTAGTTTTTTTGCTTTTAACTTTGTATTGCGTAAACCAATTTTAATAAACTAATATCTTTGGAAACGTCAATTATTCAGCTATAATTCTTATTCATACATATATTTACAAAAATCGATATTTATTGAGATATGGCTACATATATGCAGTAGGGGTGAAATCAAAATTTCCTCACGTGCCTAATAACCCATAAAAATTTCATCGTCCTAGGACTATTGCAACATATTAAAATAAGCGTTTAGTTAGGAAGAAGAAAATAATAATAATAAAAAAATGACGTCACGTGACGTCATATGACGTTTATTTTTCACATAATTGTTAAGACGCCCAGAGGCCTACTAACTGACAAAATTTCAACTTTCTATCTCAAATAGGACAGTTTTTTATAAGCATTTAAGAATTGACGTCCTTGGTTCGAATATTGGATCCGCCATAGATGCTTGGACTTTTCGAATTTTGAAAAACGGACACCGGTATACACAATAAGAACGTAATATACACATTCTGTGAAAATTTGATGAAAATCGGTTCATAAACAATGGCTCTAGACCGCGTACAAACTTTTGTTGCATATTTCAAGTGTGACGTCATATGACGTCATAGGCATATTAAATCATAGAAATCAAACTTTCAGCGTTTGAAGCATGTGTCATTAAATTTTCATTGCCCTTCGACAATTTCAACATATAGAAATACTCTTGTTAATATTAGAAATACATTATCATATAATGACGTCACGTGACGTCATATGACATTTTTTTTTCACAAAATGTTTAAAACTTCTAGAGACCTATATACTGACCAAATCTCAACTTTCTATCTTAAAAAGGACAGATTTTATAAGCATTTAAAAATTTACGACCTTGGTTCGAATCTTGGAATCGCTTTAGATCCATGGACTTTTCGAATTTTGAAAAACGGACACCGGGATGCACAACTAGAACTTAATATACACAATCTGTGAAAATTTGATGAAAATCGGTTCACAAACAATGGCTGTAGACCGCGTACAAAACCCTAAAATGAAATTTTTGGTCCTATGTTCGAATCTTACTTCAGCCACAATACTTCGGTTTTTCGGAATTATGGTAAGCTGACAAAATATTCACACCTTAGTTTCAAGATGTACCATCTGTAAAAATTTGAAGAAAATCTGATCGTAAATGGCAGCAGTAGAGCGCGAACACCATTTTTCACTGTTTTTAGCTGTGACGTCATGTGACGTCATAGGGTGCTGACAATAATTGAAATCAAAATTTCCTCACGTGCCTAATAACCCATAAAAATTTCATCGTCCTAGGACTATTGCAACATATTAAAATAAACGTTTAGTTAGGAAGAAGAAAAGAATAATAATAATAATAAAATGACGTCACGTGACGTCATATGACGTTTATTTTTCACATAATTGTTAAGACACCCAGAGACCTACTAACTGACAAAATTTCAACGTTCTATCTCAAATAGGACAGTTTTTATAAGCACTTAAATATTGGCGTCATTGGCTCGAATCTTGGATCCGCCATATATGCTTGGACTTTTCGCATTTTGAAAAACGGACACCGTTATACACAATAAGAACGTAATATACACATTCTGTGAAAATTTGATGAAAATCGGCCCATTAATAATGGCTCTGGACCGTGTACAAACTAGAATTATAAAATCAATTTAAGTCTGTATCATTTGTCATTAAATTTTCATTGCCCTTCAAAAATTTCAGCATATAGAAATACTCTTGTAAACATTAAAAATACATTATCATATAATGACGTCACGTGACGTCATATGACGTTTCTTTTCACAAAATGTTTAAAACTTCAAGAGACCTATATACTGACCAAATATCACCTTTCTATCTTAAATAGGACCGATTTTATAAGCATTTAAAAATTTACGACCTTGGTTCGAATCTTGAATTCGCTATAGAACCATGGACTTTTCGAATTTTGAAAAACAGACACCGAGATACACAACTAGAACTTAATATACACATTCTCTGAAAATTTGATGAAAATCGGCCCATTAATAATGGCTCTGGACCGTGTACAAACTTTCGTAGTCAATTTCAAATGTGACGTCATATGACGTCATAGGCTTCTGAAAATCATTTAAATCGAAATATCTGAATCTGAAGCATTCGGCATTAAATTTTCATTGCCCATTGAAAATTTCAACATATAGAAATAATCTTGTTAGAATTAGAAATTCATTATCATATAATGACGTCACGTGACGTCATATGACATTTATTTTCACAAAATGTTTAAGACTCCCAGAGACCTATATACTGACCCAATATCATCTTTCTATCTTAAATAGGACCGATTTTATAAGAATTTGAAAATTTACGACCTTGGTTCGAATCTTGGAATCGCTATAGAACCTTGGACTTTTCGAATTTTGAAAAACGGACACCGGGATACACAACTAAAACTTAATATACACAATCTGTGAAAATTTGATGAAAATCGGTTCACAAACAATGGCTGTAGACCGCGTACAAACTTTTGTAGCATATTTCAAGTGTGACGTCATATGACGTCATAGGTATATGAAATTCATAGAAATCAAATTTTCAGTGATTGAAGCATGTGTCATTAAATTTTCATTGCCCTTCGACAATTTCAACATATAGAAATACTCTTGTTAATATTAGAAATACATTATCATATAATGACGTCATGTGACGTCATATGACATTTATTTTCACAAAATGTTTAAAACTTCTAGAGACCTATATACTGACTAAATATCAACTTTCTATCTTAAATAGGACAGATTTTATAAGCATTTAAAAAATTTACGACCTTGGTTCGAATCTTGGATTCGCTATAGAACCATGGACTTTTCGAATTTTGAAAAACAGACACCGGTATGCACAACTAGAACTTAATATACACAATCTGTGAAAAATTGATGAAAATCGGTTCACAAACAATGGCTGTAGACCGCGTACAAACTTTTGTATCATATTTCAACTGTGACGTCATATGACGTCATAGGCATATGAAAATCATAGAAATCAAAATTTCATTGGATCAAGTATATGCCATTAAAATTTCATGGCCCTGGGACCATTGCAACATGCTTAAATTAACGCTCAGTTTGGAAGAAAAAAAGAATAAGAAGAATAAAAAAACATAACAAACCCAATAGGACTTTCTGCTTTAGGCAGAAAGTCCTAATAAAAAACATAACAAACCCAATAGGACTTTCTGCCGAAAGGGCAGAAAGTCCTAATAAAAAAACAGTACAAACCCAATATGACTTTCTGCCGAAAGGGCAGAAAGTCCTAATTAGTATCCAAATATTTTCTCTAAAGTATGAAGAAGTGATTGGAAAAAAAATTAACTAGATATACTCAGGATATTTTGCTACATGATACCTTGGATGAGTTCGAAACTGGGTCACATGGAGTCAAAAACTAGGTCACTAGGTCAAATCTTAGAAATACATTGTGAACACATGAGAGGCCAAGTTTAGCAAAACTTCACAAAATTTGGGGTTTTGGTGAGTTGAAATATTGTCGTGTGGGGTCAAAAACTAGGTCACCTGGTCAAATCGTAGAAAAATCTTATGAACACTCTAGTGGCCACAGTTTTAGCCCATTCATCATAAAATTTGGTCAGAATGTTTGTCTACATGATGTCTCAAATGAGTTTAAAATTGGGTCATATGGGGTCAAAGTCTAGGTCATCAGCTCAAATCTTATGAAACCCTTGTGAACATGCTAGAGGCCGCATCTTCATGAAACATAGGATGTTTGTCTTCATAATATCTCCAATGAGTCACAGGGGGTCAAAAAATAGGTCATCAGGTCAAATCATAAGAAAAAAAAACACCAAAACCCTGTAACTTAGACCAGTCAAAGAGGTACCTGTTGGTGATGAAAAGTTGGAGGTTGTAGCTGACTTCTGCTACCTTGGAGACACTCTGTCATCTGGAGGGGGTTGTAAACTAGCTGCAATAACATGTTGCAAGTCTGCCTGGAACAAATTTAGAGAGCTCCTCCCAATCCTAGCAAGCAAACAACTGAGACCCTTCTCTCTCAGCTTAACATTAGAGACATTGCAGATATTCTCCAAAAAAACGGGCTGAGATGGTTTGGCCATGTAGAGCGCAGTCAAGGGTGGATATCCCAGGTGCATAACCTTAGCATTACTGGTCAAAGGGCTCCAGGCAGACCAAAGCTGTCTTGGGACGACCTAGTGAAACGGGATCATGAGTCTCTAGGGATGAACTGTACGAACCCACAAGATCATCAGGTATGGAGAGGGAGACTTCCCTCCAGACTGGATAGCCAGGCCTAACCCTTGTGAAATAATTCAAGGCCTGAATAATCAAAACTGGATAATGATGAATGAATGATGATGAATGAATACTGAAGAGGTTACATTTTTGTCGAAGTCTGCATAAAACTTGATAAGAATGTTGTCTGCACCAAATCCCAGATGAGTGCAGATTTAGATAGGGTCAAATTCTAGGTCACTTAGAAAAAACATAAGCTCAGCTGTCAATATTATTTTTACCAACAGCAAAACAATTCCTTTCGTCATATATATCAGAAATATAAATACAAAATTACGTACTGAAATCTGAATTTGAGTTGACCCTTGAAAATTTATGATGTTCAGTCTAATGAATGCTCTGTTGCAATTAGACCGAATACTTAATCAAAATAAACAATAAATCATTGCAATCAGACAACACTTGTATATTAAAAAGTAATAGAGTTTTTCTTCAAATATAAAAAGAAAGATTTAAATCATAGCCCCCCTCTGTCGCTCTCTCAAACACACACACATTATGAGGGTAAACCAGAAGGTAGTCAGGCACATTTGAGAAAAAATTACCATGCCTCTTCTGGATCCTGGGGGGAATACTACTACTAAATTAAATCTGCTATTTTGAACCAGAGTAATATAAAATCACCAGTCACCTTATCAATTATCAGTGAAAATTGATGCACCATCTTTACCATTCTGCTTAAACACAGTATCAGTAACAAAACCACATGTTCTTTTGAGTTAATCAGGTCAACCATAGACTACCTATTATCATAATGTAGATATTGGATGTAAAGTCTGGCCAATGTATAAAGATTGGAAGAAATTTTATAATTAAAAAATAACAGCTGTGATCATTGAATACTTACTGTGATTTTTAATTTATTTCAGGAAGGAGAAACTGATTGTAACATTTCCATATCCATACATGAATGGACGCCTTCATCTTGGACATACTTTTTCATTGTCTAAATGTGAGGTAAGATTCTTTGAGATGTTTATTAATGGACATGTCAGTAGAATTGGATGATTACCATTACACAATTTTTGCAATGTAATTAATACCACACCAATTTCTAATGTGATTAATTACCATTACACATTGCTTTAAAGTTATGTGTTTTATTTATATGTTTCTAAAATACCAAATGTATTACAATATAGAGTAATATATCATCCAGGAATACAGAAAGTATGATGTTGACCATAATGGTTGTACTAGAAAAAACATTCATTTGTAAAGAGTATTAGATTAAAATAGATATTTATTGATCAATCTTCTTTTCCTTTTGACAATTACGTATGAATTGTATTTATACAGAAATACATAATTGTTTTTCTACGGGTTCAATTACTGTATTTGTATGCTGTCTATTTGCAGTTCTGTGTCGGCTATCAGAGATTGAGAGGCAAGCGATGTTTGTTTCCATTTGGATTCCACTGCACCGGCATGCCAATCAAAGTAAATCCTATTCTTACTATTGTATAAAAAATAATTGTAGATATACAATATAGAAGCCTGCTTTTATTTATAAAGCAGAGCAAAAATTAAGTAAACTGAGGTAACAATATTCATATTCCTAACAATCCAAGAGAGCAAGATATATATGAAATTCTCCTATATAGAGCTGCAGTTTCCATCAGATTTATTCAGACATAATGGACCTTCTAGTATTTATAGAATTGGTTTAAATCCGGTTTTAAGCTTTTGTTGAAAAAATATTTTCTTTTCATGACTTGAATTAACTGCTGACAAACAATATAACAGTCATATCCATTTGTTTGTCTAGACCAGTCCTGAGTATAAAATTGCTCACATGTCAAAACAAATGGTTACAAGTTGGTTTCTTGCTTGCATTCTATATGCTGTGATTTAGCAATGATGCATTTTACTGACTTTTCCCGACCCCTGTTGACTTGTTACGGGAATAAGAAATGGAGATACCCATATAGGGGCCTCAAAAAAAAAAAAGAAAAAGAAACTGAACGCAGGGCAGGTCAACCATTGAATACACAATATCCCAATGCAGCTATTTTATACTAAAAATCCATAATCATTGTTGGATATTGTTTGTATATAGTCTATTGATAAAACTGTTGCCTTCTAGTCATAATGTGAGTTTGGTTGTGTCAGGCATGTGCAGACAAGCTGAAGCGTGAGATGGAGGATTATGGGTACCCCCCTGTGTTTCCTGCGGAGGAGGCGGAGCCTGAGAAGGAGGAGGAGGAGAAAGAAGTGGTTATTAAAGACAAGTCCAAGGGGAAAAAGGTAACACGAGTCATACTAACCTGATCATCATATAGGACATAATATCAGTGTATATGGATTGTACACAATGCAAGGGTGAAAGTATTTTGTTAAGTACTGCATGACTGTCCCTGTGGCTGAGGGATTAGGGTGTCTTTTCCATAATCTAAAGGTCATAGGTTTCAACCCCCAGCCATGATAAACCAAAGTTGTTAAGAATATCTACCTTTTTTGGCACTCAGCATTTAAAGTTCTTTCCAGAACTTAATGGCTTAGTGTCAAGACAATGTGACTGGTGTGATTTCTTGCAACTTGTCTATGGCAGTAGGCAGGACTACATCTACATCTGTTTCACGTAGAGAAAGTCTTTAAATGTTTGAAAATTCTGTTGGTAGGATGGTAAACTCAAGCAAACAATCAGATAATGTTTCATTACCTTTATTTTAGGATAATTGAAAATGTTGCAACTTACCAGTGTACAAAATGAGGAGCCAGACTGGGACTCAAACCTAGGACTTATCCTTTACAGGAATAGTGCTCTACCAAGGCATTAGACTGCAAATACAAATTTCTAAAAGATACGGGTTACTTAAATGTCGCCTCAAGCTGAGAACATTAGAAGATAATTTGAGGGCTTGTTACTAAACTAACTGCTTCTTTATGTATGTGTAGTTACAATAGTTCTGCCCCAAGTCAACAAATTATGTTGTCAGGACAGTTGTTGTGCTTATTCTGAGCTGTTGTCACCATGCTGATGGATATTGCAGAGTAAGGCCAAGGCCAAGTCCGGGGGACAGAAGTACCAGTGGCAGATCATGGCATCTCTGGGACTAGCGGATGAGGAGATACGCAAGTTTGCCGACCCCCACTACTGGCTCTACTACTTCCCCCCACACTGTAAAGATGACCTCAAACGTATGGGACTGAAGGTAAAACAGCTCACTCCCTTGCCTATAGTAGGGCACAATATTTTTGGATATCCTTAAGTATGTAAAATCTGAAGTCTGAAAAATAAGAAAATGTTTCGTCCAAATTCAAAATTCTGAAGACTACAATTTTGCTTATTTCATATTTGTCAAAGGCTAAGTAGGAATGTAAATTCATGCATGTTGCCATACTGAAGGCCTCTGTAAGGACAACAGATTCCATTGGTCTAGAAATCCTCATTACATCTTGGTGCAACAAATGGGATCGCTGCTTTTCAAATGATGAATAAAAAGCAAATGTAAACTAATTATAAATGGTTAAACGGGCGATATATGGAGAGTAACAAAGTAAGTCGCTCACAGGTTAACAGTATATACCTGTACTCTTTTTATTCCTGCAGGTTGACTGGAGAAGAAGTTTTTTTACAACAGATGAGAACCCATATTATGACTCCTTTGTTCGATGGCAATTTTGGCACTTGAAAAAACGCAACAAGATACAGTTTGGTAAAAGGTACTTCTGTTGAATCACATTTCTTTCTGTTAAAATGCACCTCAATTCATCTATAAAAATCAGAAAAATAAAGACATTGGCTCCTTTTTAGGATTATTATATTGCATGGTTCGCACAAACCCTTGAATTTTATGTCTGTCTTAAAAAAAAACCTTGAAAATCCCTTTCATTTTCAAGTCCTTAATTTTGAATATTAAGGCCTTAAAAAAACTTAAAAAACCCTTAAATTTTGCTTCAGAAAATTGTATTGTATATTCTGTTGAAATTATAATTAAAAAGGAATAAACCTTTTTGTTTGTTTTTTTTAACAAAGATCAATATGCAGTGTTTTGAAAGTTCACAACAATCCAAACTTGTCTGCACATGATGTAAAATTTAACCATTGACTAGTATTTTAGCAGTCATAGCTTTCAGAGAGAAAAACTGAATGTATGTTGTTGTTGACCATGCTTGCTTCAACTTCTCTCTCCCTGTCTGGCAGGTACACAATATTCTCACCGAAGGACGGCCAGCCATGTATGGACCATGATCGTAGCACCGGGGAGGGGGTGGGACCGCAGGAATACACCCTCATCAAACTGAAGCTGCTCAAGCCTTTCCCTCCCAAACTCAGGTAAGCTTCCTGCTGGAAAAGTCTTCTAGAAGTATAGAGAAATGTGACTAAATAAGTGAACTAGACATTGCTAAGTGTTGTTTGAGCTGAATGTATTTATTCAGTATTTTGTGGATATAACAATTATAAGTGTTCAGTAGTTGGTATTGATTAATATTTGAGATCACTTTTTGTGTCACCTGCTGTAAGCAGACGTGACACGTAGGGATCACTTTTCCATCACGCTTCAGCAGGTGACACACGTGTTCCAGAGAACACTCTTGTGTATTTCTTCCATGAAACAAATTAAATCTGATTCAATGTCTCCTACAATATTTGATTCCGCTATTGGTTCTAGTCCTATTTGAAATAAGGTTATTGTTTACTTCCTTTCTATTAAACTGATATTCATAAGGTACTGTTAACAAATTATGCCTTTACTGAAAACCAGCATTTTGTGGTAACAAGAGTTTACCAGAGGAGCAGATTTAAGATAAAGTCCCTGTAATGGTTCCGCTTCGTCTTTGACCACTTAACCTCTACCAAGATAACCAAGGTACCCTAATGAAACATCTTCGTAAAAGGCCATGAGGTCCAAAATGTAGTGGAACCATTACAGTGTTTTACCTTATAGCATTTCTGGTTAAAGGTTCATTTCCATTCACTTTCAAAAACAATTTAGTATTCATGTGAAATGAAAGAGTAATTTGGCATCTGTTACTCTATCATTTTGATTTTCATTGAGTGTTTCAATATTTTGTCCATTCATTTTCATGACTTAATGCTTAATATACACTAGTTACCTGAAACTACACTGCAATAAAAATAAAATGTGTCCAGGTACCGCAAACCATTTGTGTATCCAGATTTTAAATGGTTTTGTTACCTATCCATTTGAAAATAATTGAGTATTAGACAAATATTAATTGCATATTACACAGTATATCTGTTCCTCTGGTTTGTGCAATTTCATGACAATTTAAGTTTGCAGATTAATAGGCCACTCATAATTTGTAATAATATATGAAAATCAGTAACTTTGTTCATAGAAAATTGTCTCCTGTGAAATTATTTGGACAAAAAAGCAGTATTTATATGCAGCATGGATGTCATTTAATTCTGAGATATTTTGTGTAACTATGATCACTGTCTGGTGTTTCAAAAGTTCTTCTTGAAATGAAAGTATTCTTGTAGAACAAAAATGTTGTTTATAATTTTTATTGAAACATGAATGTAAAAAAAGGAACCAAATGCAACAGCTAGATATTTGAGAAAAAAAATCTGTTCATATTAATTTTAAAATGCATTTTGAAAATTTAAATGCAAGCAGAAACTGCATGTGCATTTTGTGTTGATATGTTCATTTAAAAGTTTTTGGAACATTGTATGTGTATTTGGAGAGACATGGGAACATTTTATTTATGGTCATCCAGGTCCCTAGAGGGAAGAAACGTGTTCTTGGTAGCTGCCACCCTGCGCCCAGAGACTATGTACGGACAAACAAACTGCTGGGTGCATCCCGAGATGCGCTATGTGGCATGTGAACTGAGCAATGGGGATGTGTTTGTCAGTACATATAGGTCAGCCCTCAACATGAGCTACCAGGGGTTCTCACGGACAGACGGACAGGTGGATATACTGCAGGAGTTGGTGGGACAGGTAATACCTGGTGATAGATGTGGTTACCAGTAGTCACAGGAACAACTGGGAAAATGAGGGAATCCTTCATACCCTTTTTGACTGCAGATTTTGGGCCAATATTAGAACCATTTCCTGAAGAAAAAAGTGTACATTTCTCTGAAACTTAGGAAGAAAATTCACCAATTTGGCAAATTATAATGCAAATTGAAAGAGACTTGCAAAGGATGCTTAAGTTTCAGGTTTCATTGCTTCTTTAGGCACTTTTTTATACCCCCGAGATATTTTTCATGTAATTATAACATTACACATAAAATGACAGATATTTGGTTTTAAATTTTCAATATAAGCATTCTGCATAAGACTTAATTACCAAAGAAACATTCATTCTGGACTAACTATTATATATAAGTATGAATAAATTTTGGTCTACAGTTGATCTGTTTGATCCAGGCTTGGCTATTCTTTAATCAAAATAAAAAAAAAACTGAGTAGAATGTGTGTACATACATGTAACCATTGTAATCTTTGCATGTGCAGGACATTATGGGCGTGGCACTGTCTGGACCCCTGACTGTGTTTGACAAGATCTACACACTTCCCATGCTGACCATCAAGGAAGGGAAAGGTAGAGTAAATCCAGGTGTCTCAAGTTGTCTGTAGATATCACCTGGGGCACGTGCAACAATGATATATAATACAGAACATGTTTGTTATTTCACATATATATATTTATATGAACACCTGAAAAATATGCCGAAATGTAAAAAAAAAGCAAACACAGGCAAAGATTTGGTTAAAAAATTTGTACATGGAAATATGAGAGGATTCATGGTACACAGCTAAGTCTAGAGCGAGCTCTTAAATAATGTCAGGGAAGGTATTTGCTGGTTTGCAGATCTCTGTTAAATATTCTGAGTTACAAAAATTTGTTTGCAGAGTCTGTGAAAATAGGAAATTATAACTGGACACCTTAGTATGGTCACTATAGGTTAAAGTTTAGCTAAAGTTGACAGAAATTATTTAAATATTTACCATGATAAAAAGTTATATATTTTAATCATTATTAAAGGTATAGTAAGTATCATATTTTGAAATGAGAGATATATGTAGTTGATGCAAAAAAAGATTTAATTTTGTTTCTTGATTTTGTAATGTCAGTAATTTTTACCTAAAAGAATTAATTGCTATTACCAAATAATGCATATTAAAGACTTACAAATTGTGGAATGATATTGCTTTTAGAATTTGCACTTCCTGAGTCTTGGTACTGACCAGGTATTTTTCTCCACAGGTACTGGCGTGGTAACCAGCGTGCCCTCCGACTCTCCTGACGACTACGCTGCCCTGCGTGACCTGAAGAAAAAAGAGGTAAATACAACAGCTCTTATGCTTGTTTATAGATTATATGTCAGGTAATGTAATGATTGCTGTTTATGTAGTGATATTTATTCCAATGGCAAAATGATTTGAGCATCCACCTCATCAGCGGGAGGGTTGTGGGATTGATCCTTGGCTGCTACATACAAAACTTATAAAAAGTAGTTCTTTTTTTTTTTACCCATGCTAAGCACTGAGCATAAACCTAGTAGGACAGGTTTTTGTGGATAATGTAGCTGGTAGTTATTGTTAATGCTGCGAGGCAACACTATAAATACACTCATTCAGAGTTCCTAACTGATGGTGATTGTAAAACTTCATCATTAGAAAGAATGAAAAGCTAATCTTTATCCTCATTTCTTTCAAATACTTGTGTTTAAAACCTTTTTTTTTAAATATTTTAAATAATTCCTAAAAATGGCCAGTATTAGTTTCCTAGCTCTGACAGGTGTATCATAACTGTACTTATGAAACCTGAATAATTTAAACAGACATCACAGTCATCATTATCTTATTGTAAACATGTATCCTGATTTATTCCTTTCAGCCATTTAGAAGAAAGTATGGTCTATCAGATGAAATGGTCCTGCCGTTTGACCCAGTAAGTTGAAAACCTCAAAGATCATATTTAATAGAATTATTATATTTTCTAGAAACTAAACAAGAAAAACAAATATTTTTTTTCTATTTGATGCTTTTTGTTTGATTAACTAGAAATAACAGTGGATTATATCCTGCTGCTTTCACTATTTTGAACAGTGAAATTATTAGGAAAACAGTGATATTATCAGGAACTTGAACCCGACCCTACATTATAAACTGATCAGAGCGTCAATTGTGCTGGGTTTTACGCAAGAAATGATGTCAAAATTAACATCACGCCCACAATGTAATCCCGCCAATTTTGACGTCTTTTGTGAATAACACAGCTAATTTCTGGCCTTTAAAGCATTAAATAAAAAGAAAAATTGTTTTGGTGAACACCAATGTATATTCCATTCCTAAACATAAAAAGATGCATTTTCACTCATGGCTTCGCCACTTGTGAAAATATCACTTTTTATGTTCACTCAGTAAAATTATTAATTGATCTTACACCAAAACAAACAATTAACCTGACGCCAAAACAGGTATATCCCCCCCCCCTTCCAAAATGTTTGTTGGAGGTTGTTGACTTCAGGTAACTATTGAGGCAAGATTCACGTGCATTTGTTTGTCAGAGGTTTGTACAGCTTTTTACTGGTTAAACCGATATGCATATTCATTTCGGAGCATTTTGGCGTCATGTTAAATATCCTCTATGTATTAGCTGAAATTAATATAATGATTTGCCTGAGAGAGACCAGGGTACTTCTGTGTGGTAAAATGTTTCATTTCTTTTGTTAATAATTTAAATAAAGTACATATCATTTGTAACTCCTGCTTCACAGAAGTGGGATCTTTATAGATGTCCTGCTTGTCACTGCATGTCCAGTCCTGTATCTCCCATTACATGATCAGATGTGCAAGTATTAATCACCTCTAGTAATAGTTTAAGTTTTCCTTAGACTTAAGTGCCGTAGATGGTAAAGATAGAATTGTATTTTGTGTTATATGTGTGATAAATTACATTGTTTTTTAGGTGCCAATCATTGACGTGCCGGATTACGGAGACCTGTGCGCGGTGACGGTTTGTGATCAGCTGAAGATCCAAAGTCAGAATGACAAGGACAAACTGCAGGAGGCCAAGGAGAGGGTCTACCTCAAGGGCTTCTATGAGGGGGTCAGTAAATATAGGATGGAGGGGTGTCAGATTGCAGGAGGCCAAGGAGAGGGTCTACCTCAAGGGCTTCTATGAGGGGGTCAGTAAATATAGGATGGAGGGGTGTCAGATTGCAGGAGGCCAAGGAGAGGGTCTACCTCAAGGGCTTCTATGAGGGGGTCAAAATATGGTGGAGGGGGTCGTGTAGTCGGTGTAAATATAGGATGGAGGGGTTTCAGTGTAGCTCTCTGGTGTAAATATAGGATGGAGGGGTGTCAGTGTAGCTCTCTGGTGTAAATAATGAATGAGAAGGTCTCTGTAGCTCTATGAGGTAAATAGTGAAGGAGAGGGTAATTATAGCTCTCTTTTGTAAATATAGAAGTGGGGGTCATTGTACCGCTGGTATATATTTAGAAAAAGGGGGTCATTGTAGTAGCTTTGTTGTGTAAATTTGGAAGGGGGTGGGGTCATTTTAGTTTTGTGAATGGGGGATCAATGTAGTTTTGTTGTATCCTGATCATCTTTACACCATTTATCTTACATCCTCCTCTTAATCTTTTATTCAGAATATGCAAGCATTTCTTCATGAAGTGTAATAAAGAATGTACAGGTGTGTGACTAAATATCTGTATTTTACATATTTATTTAGTCTCCCATAAGAAGTGATTTACATTACAAGTTATAATACAAATTAGTAGCGTGTATTGCACACACATCTTCATAACCTTACACACACACTTTATTTTCATATACTGGATGATGTCATTTGATGTAATTTACTTCAGATATTGCAGGTATGCTAAAAAAAATTAATAGATAAAAAATATATGATAAAGGCAAATTTATCATACAGATGAAATCATGCCGTTTTGTTAGTAGATGTAAGATAAATTGCATTGTTCTGTTGCAGGTGATGAAAATTGGTGAATTTAAGGGGATGAAAGTTCAAGATGTGAAGAAACAACTTCAGAAGCAGATGCTGGACAAGGTATGTGGTACAGTGATGTGATTCTGGTACAGTGATGTGATTCTGGTACAGTGATGTGATTCTGGTACAGTCATGTGATTCTGTTACAGTCATGTGATTCTGTTACAGTCATGTGATTCTGGTACAGTCATGTGATTCTGGTACAGTGATGTGAATGTATCACCAAGTAAATTCTCTGGGTGCAGCTAAGCACTTTCTTTGAATACTCATAAGAAACACAAAAATGTGTACTACCAGATGCTCTTAATGAACATCCCTTGTATACATGTTTATTTAAATACAAATTATGTTTCAGAATGAGGCTGTGAAGTACATGGAGCCAGAGAAGCAGGTCATCTCCCGGTCTGGAGACGAGTGTGTAGTGGCACTGTGTGACCAGTGGTAAGTGAACTGTCCCTACTGAGACTTGAACCTCGGACTGTTGGCCTCACGTTCAGTATTCTGTGGCATCCTCTTAACTTGTACTTTCTTGATTGGGGTTTCCATAATTGTATATCTCTTCATTTGGATTGTGTAGGTCTCATTCCAGCTAAAACCAGTTTACATTTTTTAGAATGACTTCACATTTATTATTGCTAATCTCAATAATTATGAATTGTTAATTAAAAAAAAAATTGATACAGTAATATATTGTAACCTGTTGATAACAGGAGCATCATGCCCACTTGAAATGATGATATGTGTAATCTCAGTTAGTCAAGGTATTTACAAGGATGTGATGAATAAGAGAATGACTAAAGCAGTCTGGTTTATGTTGATGTTCATTTGTGTTTGTATGGTTGATAGGTATCTGAATTACGGGGAGGAAGAGTGGAAGGCCACGGCCAAGAAGTCCCTGGTGGATATAGAGACATACTCTGATGATGTCAAGAAGAACTTCGAGGCGACCCTGGACTGGCTACATGAACACGCCTGCTCAAGGTCGTATGGACTGGGTATGTAGTCAGGCCCATTGCTGGTCTCTCAGAAGTGGAGACTATACAGGAATCTCATTATGCATATTATGTTACAGCCATTCCTAGCCCATCCTACTGTCACATGACATGAAGATAAGGTGGAATGTGGGGGTATTAATCACACCTAGTTCTAGTTACATGGCTAAACAAATCTGTAAAGGAAGCATGTGAACATTGGAATTGTCATTTGTTAGTCCTGGAACATTGTATGCCACATAAACATGAAGTCTTACTGAACAGTTCAAATAAATGTCTTGCAAAAATTCATGCTTGAAACTAGAAACTAGCTATACAAGATAATATATAATCCCACTACTTTATAAAGTGTATCTGTTCATCTGTGTGGGTATGGTTGTGTTTCAGGTACACGTATCCCTTGGGATGAAAAGTACCTGGTCGAGTCCCTGTCTGACTCGACCATCTATATGGCCTACTACACGGTGGCCCACCTGCTGCAGGGTGGAGTTTTTGACGGCAAGACAGTTGGACCCGCAGCAATCACGTAAGACTGTTCTTCTTCATTTACTATATTTGTATACAGTGTAGCTGTCAAACCAGCCTTGATCAGTCAGTTGAAGAAAGTATAGAAGTTATCTGCTTGACCTAGATTGATGCTAGGGGAAAAATAATATATATTTAAATGTCACTTTAGATATCTTTTAAAATTTTTTAAAGGTTTAATTTACAAATGTTCATATAGATAATTATTAGTTTATGTTGCAATATCTGTTTATTGTTTATAGAAATCTTTCTCTCCTAGCCAACAGGTGTCTGTATAAGGTAGTGTTTATTCCACATGTTACAGACCAGACCAGATGACAAGTGAAGTCTGGGATTATATATTCTTCAAGGATGCCAAGTTCCCTAACACAAAAATCCCACGAGCCAGACTAGACAAGCTGCGGGCGGAGTTCCAGTACTGGTACCCAGTAGACCTGAGGGTGTCGGGCAAGGATCTGATACCCAACCACCTGACCTACTTTATCTACAATCACATTGCCATCTGGAACACAGAACCGTTAGTATCCTCATTTCCTCTTCCCATGTTGCTCAATTATTTCCTGACACTTTTCATACTGCAGTCAAGCAATTAAAGAGGTACTGTCTGTGACTCCCATTGTTTTGTCCTGTTATGTCAAATTTTTATGTACCACACCCACACATATTTCTAACTTTTTAATGGACTAGTCATGTTCTAATTGTAGTGCAAGTTAATTAAATATAAGTATGTGTTACCTGATAATATATTTGATTATGACATAACATCATTAAAAATAATAAAGCTGTATGCTTGTTCAATAAATGATTAATAAACCCTATGGCTAATGATTGAAGCTTGAGTAATGTGATTGCAGGTCAGTTTATTTCTGTTACAGGGAGAGATGGCCAAGGTCCATCCGAGCCAACGGACATCTGCTGCTGAACTCTGATAAGGTTTGAGAGCTGGTCATACATGTCAGAATATAGAAAGCTTAGATACATAGTGTACATAAAACTGTATACCTGTTTGACCTCATAACAACTCTGGAAAAAAATTTGCGCACATAATGAAAGCACAATTATGATAATGGCATTATGAATTAAAACAACTTGTAAGTATATTTTTATGAAGAATGTATGGATATACAAACACAAGAAACAAATAGAAGTTAAGAACTGTATTATATAGCCTGTCAGTAATGTTACATCAGCATGAGTCAGACTGTCAGTAATGATACATCAGCATGAGTCAGACTGTCAGTAATGTTACATCAACATGAGTCAGACTGTCAGTAATGTTACATCAGCATGAGTCAGACTGTCAGTTATGTTACATCAGCATGAGTCAGACTGTCAGTAATGTTACATCGGCATGAGTCAGACTGTCAGTAATGTTACATCAGAAAGAGTCAGACTGTCAATAATGTTACATCAGCATGAGTCAGACTGTCAATAATGTTACATCAGAAAGAGTCAGACTGTCAGTAATGTTACATCAGAAAGAGTCAGACTGTCAATAATGTTACATCAGCATGAGTCAGACTGTCAATAATGTTACATCAGAAAGAGTCAGACTGTCAATAATGTTACATCGGCATGAGTCAGACTGTCAATAATGTTACATCAGAAAGAGTCAGACTGTCAATAATGTTACATCGGCATGAGTCAGACTGTCAGTAATGTTACATCAGCATGAGTCAGACTGTCAGTAATGTTACATCAGCATGAGTCAGACTGTCAGTAATGTTACATCAGCATGAGTCAGACTGTCAGTAATGTTACATCAGCATGAGTCAGACTGTCAATAATGTTACATCAGAAAGAGTCAGACTGTCAGTAATGTTACATCGGCATGAGTCAGACTGTCATTAATGTTACATCGGCATGAGTCAGACTGGGTAGTTGTTTTGCAGATGTCCAAATCCACTGGGAACTTCCTCACACTGTATGATGCTGTCAGCAAGTTTTCTGCCGATGGTGAGTAAGATTTAGACTTAATAGTCCCATGTCTGGCATAGATTTGTGTTAGGGAGGTCAGGTTATACGTCTCTCCAAACAGTATTCCAGTCATTTGGAGCCTATGTCTACTTGATTCAGATATAGTGCTGCCAGACTTTTGTATCGTACTGTAGACATGTGGCATGATCTTGAAACCAGGCCATCCAGTTGTGGAACTAGCCAAATATTTAGAGGAAGTTTATTTTTGGAAGAATCTTGCCCACTCCATGTGTACTCTACCACTGGATAAAAACACCTTTGTGGTAGCTTTGGGATGCCTTGTCTCCAAATATCAAGAATACGTTCAGATGGTTTAAATAGAATTTTTATTCAAAATAAAAAAAGAAATAACAAGAGAAAAAACACAGAAGTGCTGCCATTACTCATTGATAATTATTCAATATTTGTAAGTGATAATTACTGATGATCCTTGACTTGTAGTCACTAGTTAGTTTTCACTTTATTATTGTCACTTGACTGTGCAGGTATGAGACTGGCGCTGGCTGACGCAGGGGACGGGGTGGAGGATGCCAACTTCGTTGAGATGATGGCAGAGGCAGGACTACTGCGCCTCTACACACTATTGGAGTGGGTGCGGGAGATGATTGCTATCAGGCCCACCCTCCGTACTGGAGGCCTCACTTTCAATGACAGGGTCTTCCAGAGGTTAGGACACATGCCTTGTTGCTAATGTCCATTTAGGATTTAAATAGAAGATTTACAGGAAAGAAGACTTTTTTATGTCCTATTGTAGGCAGAGGTGACACATACGGATCACTTCTCTTGTCTTCTGCTTTGTCACATTTTCAGAGACACATGTGTTGACCGAGCTTTAAAAAGAGAATTGATCCTTAACTCACAGATTCTTTTAATCCATTTGATCATCAAACATTTTGCATCTTTATTTTACTTAATATTTAAATTTGCAGATATCCATTTTGAAATATTTACTCTATTATTTTGTATAATGCCTCATTGAAATCTCTTGTACAATGCAAACCAGTCAAACAAGACTTTGATTTCTCAATAGACATGGACGAGTTCGAGGTTTTTTTTTATTTATTCAAATAGTATTATTGTTTTTGTTGCTACTACGACTGTTTGTTGTGTCTGACATCTAACGCGGTAGGTCGGTGGTTCTACCCGGGTACCTCTGTGTACTCGGGGTCTTCCTCCACCTGTAATTAGCTGGACGTCGCTATATGATTGAAATACTATCGCAGCGACGGTAAACCCCAATACAACTACAACTGACATCTAACTCTACGGTCTGTTTTCAGTGAGATCAACTTGTCTATTGAGGTCACACAGAAACACTACGATGAGATGAAGTACAAGGAGGCTCTGAGGACCGGCTTCTTCGAGTTTCAGGTACTCACATACATTGCATTGATAGGCCTAGAAAGATGTGTGTTGTAGACAGCATAGAAGTTTATGTATTTGGGACATTGTAGGTGCTGATATAACCATGACCGTGAATGAATTCATTGAAATACAGATTTTGGTTCAACAATATGTTGCGTAATACAAGCCTGTCTATATTCAATTACATATTGACATGCATGATTAACACTTTATTAGTGAGGACTTAAGGACGTGCTAATTGGGACCTTTTCGTGCCACTGTGATGACAAGTGATATGTTGAACTGTACATTTCAGGCAATCAGGGACAAATACAGGGAGATTGAGATTGAGGGGATGAACAGCGACCTCGTGTTCCACTACATCGAGGTGCAGACCCTCATGTTGGCCCCTATCTGTCCCCACCTGTGTGAACACATCTGGGGCCTACTGGGCAAGGTGCGTACTCTCACTGTCCCAACTGCTCCAAACACACGATACCAACTGTTAACACTTTATCTCAGGAATTCATCACACAATACCAAATGTTAACACTTTATCTCAGGAATTCATCACACAATACCAATGTTAACACTTTATCTCAGGAATTCATCACACAATACCAAATGTTAACACTTTATCTCAGGAATTCATCACACAATACCAAATGTTAACACTTTATCTCAGGAATTCATCACACAATACCAAATGTTAACACTTTATCTCAGGAATTCATCACACAATACCAAATGTTAACACTTTACCTCAGGAATTCATCACACAATATCAAATGTTAACACCTTACCTCAGAATTCATGTACATATTTATGATTTGTTGAAGATTAATTTCTGGGACTGTAAATGATATATGAAACGATGGGGGTTTTTTTTGTGTAAAATTTGAACTACTGAATTGTATAAGCAAACAGAGATGACAATGTCTGATCTGGTCTGCTTTGTTAACAGTTTGCCAATATGTCAAAACAAATCCATATCAATGCAGAGGGTTATGTATGTTTTTTCATGCACAAAATATTGCCATTAGATTATACGTATACAAATTTGAGTATGTTTTTGAGATTCAGTCTGAGATCATACAGAAGTATTTTTCAACAACTGAGGCTAGACTACCAGTACCAAACCACTGGCCTCAGGACTGATCAGATATTTATATTGGAACCCTTGGTCTTGTAAATTTATGAAATTCAAAGGGTTGAGATTTAGATGAACATTTAGATTTTGCTCTCTGAAAATCTTAAACACAATATAAGAGTTTGTCAATAACATTTTGGGCATGAAGTGTTTGCCCCCGATTTCCACATGACTGTAATCTCCCCTGGGATTGTTGCAGGATACCAGTATAATGCAGGCTAGCTGGCCGGTTGCCGGTCCCTATGACAAGATCCTTATCCAGTCCTCCCAGTACCTGATGGATGCAGCCCATGATTTCCGGAAGAGATTGAAGGCCTATGTTGCTGTGGGCAAGGGAAAGGTATAACACCACTCAGTGTCAGAATGTCTCCGGATCTGTAAATGACTTGAAAGTGTTATATAACAACAATTTTGTGTATTTGCTTATTTATTTACTTATTCAAGTTAACTAAAACAATATAATTCGCAATTGAGTTTTTAGGATTCCTGTTAATTATATACTGCTTAACTGGGTGAAGTTGAAGTCTAGCTTACTTAACATATCTTAAATAACTAAATGCAACACAAAGTCTCATGGGAGTTACCATATTGTAACTTCTGTTTTGAAGGTTCATATCTTGATATTTTACATCCATGTTTGATGCTTTCAGAAAGTTGTGCCGCCTCCTACACATGCCACAGTGTACATAGCAAAGAGTTATCCCCCCTGGCAGAATACAATCCTCACGACCCTGCGGAACATGTATGAGGTGAGACATGTCTTCATGTCAAGTATTAAAACAACTTACATTTAACTGAGGACTGGTCAGTCCGTCTGTATTTTGTGTTGGGCATTCAGGTGTATAACAATATATTAATATTCTCTTAATAATTAGGACCTCCAGCCACCAATGATTTTATTCAAAAAGTCTTCTTTTTTTTCTTCTTCTTTTTTAGCTCACCTGAGCACAATGTGCTCATGGTGAGCTATTGTGATGGTCCGCCGTCCGGCGTCCGTCGTCCGTTGTGCGTCGTCAACTTTTTAATTCAAACGACTTCTCCTCCAAAACTACTGGGCAGATTTCAATAAAACTTTACACAAATGACCCTTGGGTGACTCTCTTTCAAGTTTGTTCAAATGGTTCCAGTCTGTTGAATAACTAGGTCACAGGAGCTAAAAATAGACAAAAAAATTGCAATCTTTAAAAATCTTCTTCTCTGAAACCAAAAGGCACAGAGCTTTGATATTTGGTATGTAGCATCATCTTATGGTCCTTTACCAAGTTTGTTCAAATTATGGTCCTGGGGTCAAAATTGGCCCCGCCCTGGGGGTCACTTTATTTACATAGGCTTATATAGGGAAAACTTAGAAAAATCTTCTTCTCCGAAACCGTATGGCCTAGAGCTAAGATATTTGGCATGTAGCATTGTCTAGTGGATCTCTACCAAGATTGTTCAAATCATGGCCCTGGGGTCAAAATTGGCCCCGCCCCTGGGGTCACTTTATTTACATAGGCTTCTATAGGGAAAAACTCAGAAAAATCTTCTTCTCCGAAACCGTATGGCCTAGAGCTAAGATATTTGGCATGAAGCATTGTCTAGTGGATCTCTACCAAGATTGTTCAAATCATGGCCCTGGGGTCAAAATTGGCCCCGCCCCGGGGGTCACTTTCTTTAACATAGGCTAATATTGGAACAAATCAAGAAAAATCTTCTTCTCTGGAACCATTTGGCCTAGAGCTTAGATATTTGGCATGTAGCATTGTCTAGTGGATCTCTACCAAGTTTGTTCAAATTATGGCCCTGGGGTCAAAATTGGCCCCGCCCTGGGGGTCACTTTCTTTAACATAGGCTAATATAGGAATATATCTAGAAAAAATTTCTTCTCTGGAACCTTATGGCCGGGAGCTTTGATATTTGGCATGTAGCATTGTCTAATGATCTCTACCAAGTTTGTTCAAATAATGGCCCTGGGGTCAAAATTGGCCCCGCCCAGGGAGTTTCTTTCTTCAACATAGGCTAATAAAGGAAAAAATCTAGAAAATTTTCTTCTCTGAAATCATATGGCCAGAAGCTTTTGATATTTGGCATGCAGCATTGTTACCTTGATCTTTAACCTATCTTTTGTAACTTTATGGTGGGACATTTTATCTTTACTCAGGTGAGCGGGTTAGAGCCCTCGGGCTCTTGTTTTTTCTTTATATGCACCATGTTAGCTCACTCTAGGTGAGTGCAAATTTGTATACAGTTCTTCTTTCTCCCATTGTCTGTGTAGGGTGAGATGTGGATTTATTAAAATTTATGATATTAAGGGTATTTGTTAAAACATTGGAACATTATCTCAGTTATGCATTCTATAACACTTCAGGCTAACAAAGGATTTCCAGGAAACAAGGAGATAGCAGCTGCAATTGGAAAACTGCCGGAGCTGAAGAAGTACATGAAGAAAGCCATGCCATTTGTAATGGTGGCCAAGGTAGGAGCCTAGTCCAGCAGGCCAGTCTTACTACTGGCCCAGTTTAATGTGAAACATTTGTAATAGGGGCCAAGGTAGGGAGCCTAGTCCAGTCTTACTACTGGCCCAGTTTTATGTGAAACATTTGTAATAGTGGCCAAGGTAGGGAGCCTAGTCCAGTCTTACTACTGGCCCAGTTTTATGTGAAATATTTGTAATGGTGGCCAAGGTAGGGAGCCAAGTCCAGCCAGTCTTACTGGTTTTATTGGCCATTTTATGTGAAACATTTGTAATGGTGGCCAAGGTAGGGAGCCTAGTCCAGTCTTACTACTGGCCCAGTTTTATGTGAAACATTTGTAATGGTGGCCAAGGTAGGGAGCCAAGTCCAGCAGGCCAGTCTTACTACTGGCCCAGTTTTATGTGAAACATTTGTAATGGTTGTGAAACATTTGTAATGGTGGCCAAGGTAGGGAGCCAAGTCCAGCAGGCCAGTCTTACTACTGGCTCAGTTTTATGTGAAACATTTGTAATGGTGGCCAAGGTAGGGGGCCTAGTCCAGCAGGCCAGTCTTACTACTGGCTCAGTTTTATGTGAAACATTTGTAATGGTGGCCAAGGTAGGGAGCCTAGTCCAGTCTTACTACTGGCCAGTTTTATGTGAAACATTTGTAATGGTGGCCAAGGTAGGGAGCCTAGTCCAGCAGGCCAGTCTTACTACTGGCCCATTTTTGTGAAACTGTTTGGCATCTTTCCACTTGTTCCAAAGGAAGTGATCAACATTGTTATAAAATAACTGTTTGGTTGTGATCATGTAAGACAGATAAGAATTTATATATCCAGAGTGTCTGAATAGCGATGTTATTCTATGAATATGTCTTGAATTAAATAGAAACCAACATGTTTGTGTGTTTGCTATTTATGTATTTTGTGTCAGCTGTTAGGGATGTATACTTATGTTATGTCAGTGATGTGTATATATATTTATTTTATATCAGTGATGTGTATATATATTTATGTTATGTCAGTGATGTGTATATCATGGTAATACCCTGTGATATGTGTATATATATCTATGTTTTGTCAGTGATATGTATATATATATCTATGTTTTGTCAGTGATGTGTATATATATATCTATGTTTTGTCAGTGATGTGTATATATATCTATGTTTTGTCAGTGATGTGTATATATATATCTATGTTTTGTCAGTGATATGTATATATATTTCTATGTTTTGTCAGTGATGTGTATATATATCTATGTTTTGTCAGTGATATGTATATATATATATCTATGTTTTGTCAGTGATGTGTATATATATATCTATGTTTTGTCAGTGATGTGTATATATATCTATGTTTTGTCAGTGATGTATATATATATCTATGTTTTGTCAGTGATGTGTATATATATCTATGTTTTGTCAGTGTTATTTATATTATATATATCTATGTTTTGTCAGTGATGTGTATATATATATATCTATGTTTTGTCAGTGATGTGTATATATATCTATGTTTTGTCAGTGATATGTATATATATATCTATGTTTTGTCAGTGATGTGTATATATATATATCTATGTTTTGTCAGTGATGTGTATATATATATCTATGTTTTGTCAGTGATGTGTATATATATCTATGTTTTGTCAGTGATATGTATATATATATCTATGTTTTGTCAGTGATGTGTATATATATCTATGTTTTGTCAGTGATATGTATATATATCTATGTTTTGTCAGTGATGTGTATATATATATCTATGTTTTGTCAGTGATGTGTATATATATCTATGTTTTGTCAGTGACGTATATATATATGTTTTGTCAGTGATGTGTATATATATATATCTATGTTTTGTCAGTGATGTGTATATATATCTATGTTTTGTCAGTGATGTGTATATATATCTATGTTTTGTCAGTGATGTGTATATATATATCTATGTTTTGTCAGTGATTGTATATATATATCTATGTTTTGTCAGTGATGTGTATATATATATCTATGTTTTGTCAGTGATGTATATATATATATATCTATGTTTTGTCAGTGATGTATATAATATATCTATGTTTTGTCAGTGATGTGTATATGTATCTATGTTTTGTCAGGTGTGTATATAAATATATATATATATATATATATATATATATATATATATATATCTATGTTTTGTCAGTGATGTATATATATATCTATGTTTTGTCAGTGATGTGTATATATATATCTATGTTTTGTCAGTGATGTGTATATATATCTATGTTTTGTCAGTGATGTATATATATATCTATGTTTTGTCAGTGATGTGTATATATAATCTATGTTTTGTCAGTGATGTATATATATATATCTGTTTTGTCAGTGATGTGTATATATATCTGTTTTGTCAGTGATGTATATATATATCTATGTTTTGTCAGTGATGTGTATATATATATCTATGTTTTGTCAGTGATGTGTATATATATCTATGTTTTGTCAGTGATGTATATATATATCTATGTTTTGTCAGTGATGTGTATATATATCTATGTTTTGTCAGTGATGTATATATATATATCTGTTTTGTCAGTGATGTGTATATATATCTGTTTTGTCAGTGATGTATATATATATCTTTGTTTTGTCAGTGATGTGTATATATATATCTTGTTTTGTCAGTGATGTTATATATATCTATGTTTTGTCAGTGATGTATATATATCTATGTTTTGTCAGTGATGTGTATAGATATCTATGTTTTGTCAGTGATGTATATATATATCTATGTTTTGTCAGTGATGTGTATATATATATCTATGTTTTGACAGTGATGTGATATATATATCTATGTTTTGTCAGTGATGTGTATATATATCTATGTTTTGTCAGTGATGTGTATATATATCTATGTTTTGTCAGTGATGTGTATATATATCTATGTTTTGTCAGTGATGTGTATATATATCTATGTTTTGTCAGTGATGTGTATATATATCTATGTTTTGTCAGTGATATGTATATATATCTATGTTTTGTCAGTGATGTGTGTGTATATTTGCAGGAGAACTTTGAGAAGCACGGACTGGCGGCTCTCAACCTGACCATGGAGTATGATGAGTTCGAGATCATCACCAGCAACCTGACGTACCTGGTCAACACCCTGGAGGTTAATTTTCCTGTTTCAAAACCCCTTCCGCTCCCTACCACGACCCCTCTCCGTACCTCTATCATCATGGTTACTACCCTCAATATTCCATTATGTTTCCACCCTGTATCTATGCTTTTCCTGATGCACACGTTCTCTTGAGCCTTGACTTTGACTTTTGTCACACTTTTAAACCTGTCTTAGTGATAAAAATACTTTCTCTGGAATAATTTATCATCATAATGAAAGGATAATCATGTGTCATGAAATAAAACCCACTACAGGTTTACAGATTTTGACTGTTAGACAATTATTTCATGTAACAGTCTGTATGCTAGTGTGTTCAGATCCAAGACATTTGGTTTTAATGTTTGTTTTAGGGGATGGGGGATTGTTGTTGTTGTGGTTGTTATTCTGAGGGTTCTATATTATTGAAAAATACTCCACTTTTTAGCTCACATGAGCACAACGTGCTCAAGGTGAGCTTTTCTGATCGCCTTTTGTCCGGCGTCCGTCGTCTGTCGTCCGTGCGTCCGTGCGTCCGGCGTCAACAATTGCTTCAAACAACATCTCCTCCTAAACGGCTTGGCCAATTTGAAAAATATTTTGCAGGAATGTTCCTTGGATGAAGCTCTACTAAAGTTGTATAAATGGTTCTGGTCCATTGCATAATTAGGTCACAGGAGCTAAAAATAGATTTTAAAAATGCAAACTTTGAAAATCTTCTTCTGCAAAACTGCAAGGCCTAGAGCTTAGATATTTGGTATGTAGCATCATCTTATGGGCCACTACCAAGATTGTATAAATCATAGCCCTATGGTGATAAATGACCCCGCACCGGCCTAGAGCTTAGATATTTGGTATGTAGCATCATCTTATGGGCCACTACCAAGATTGTACAAATCATAGCCCTATGGTGATAAATGACCCCGCACCAGGGGTCACTTGTTTTACATAGAGTTATATAGGAAAATCTTAAAAAATCTTCTTCCATTAATAAATAAGGCCTAGAGCTTAGATATTTGGTATGTAGCATCATCTTATGGGCCACTACCAAGATTGTACAAATCATAGCCCTATGGTGATAAATGACCCCGCACCAGGGGTCACTTGTTTTACATAGAGTTATATAGGAAAATCTTAAAAAATCTTCTTCCATGAATGCATAAGGCCTAGAGCTTAGATATTTGGTATGAAGCATCATCTTATGGGCCACTACCAAGATTGTACAAATCATAGCCCTATGGTGATAAATGACCCCGCACCAGGGGTCACTTGTTTTACACAGAGTTATATAGGAAAATCTTAAAAAATCTTCTTCTATGAATGCATAAGGCCTAGAGCTTAGATATTTGGTATGTAGCATCATCTTATGGGCCACTACCAAGATTGTACAAATCATAGCCCAATGATGATAAATGACCCCACACCAGGGGTCACTTGTTTTACATAGAGTTAAATAGGAAAATCTTAAAAAATCTTCTTCTATGAATCAATAAGGCCTAGAGCTAAGATTTTTGGTATGTAGTAGCATCTAATGGTTCATTACAAAGATTTTCAAAGTCTTGGCCCTACGGTGATAAATGACCCTGCGCCCAAGTCTTCTCTGAAACCATATGGCCCATTGCTTAGATATTTGGTGTGTAGTATTGTCAGGGGTAAAATGTTTTAGATTAAGTTATATCAGAATCCTTGTCTGTTTAAAAACCTTGACATCAGTTGAAGCAATGGTACTCAGGTGAGCGATTCAGGGCCATCATGGCCCTCTTGTAATTAAATTAACTCTGTCTAAAACAGTCTTTATAACTGCAGTAATATGTAACTCATATCAAACTATGCATTGAAAAACTGATTAAGCAATTGAAAGATACAAAAACTACATTGTCTGTTGAAATGAATGAATAGTTTATTTTAGGGTGTATTCATCACAGGAAGTGATAGTTCCAGTTTTATCTGTTGTTGAAGTTTGATAATCTGATCAAATCAACTAACAATCACATAGCCCCGCACCGCGTGGGTTCGAATCCCGGCAGGGTCATTTGGATTTTCATGTGAGGAAGCTTTCCAGCTGGCTTGCGGTAGGTTGGTGGTTCTACCTGAATGCCTCCGTGCATTGGGGTCTTCCTCTACCTGTAATTAGCTGGACATCGCTATATGACTGAAATACTGTAAAGGCGACGGTAAACTCAAATACTCAAGTCAAGTCAAATCAACTACCTATTGCCAGGTATCACAAACCATCAGTCCATGAAATCATCTAAACAGAAAAAGATCAATTCCTGTTCAGATGTTCAGCTGATCTGCTTTTGTAAAATAGAGTATATCTCACCATTTTAGGAACATGACCCGACCACAAGAATTGGGATTTTTCACATCGTTTAAGATAAAATTGGGAAATTAAATAATTTTTTTTTATATATTTGGTTCATTCAACCCTTGTATCATTCGGACTCGCTATTTTCAACCCCATACACATTGTAAAAATGGGAATTTTTTTCTTCTCGTCTTTTTTTTTGTCCATGAATTGGACATTTTCTCCTTGATATTGGGAAACATACTTTTTGCTATTGAGAACAAGACCCAAATTTGGTCGTCAAAACAGGCAAAAAAACTCACCTGTATTACTTGCATGATTTCCATTAAATGTGTTGGGTGTGGTTAATTATTTTGTTTCAAAACAAAAAAGGATGATTATAACTCTTAAATACTTTCTGCTATATGGTGCTAATACAATTTACGAAGAGATGAATGTCGAGATTGTTTTGTCACAGCTGGAGGGCGTTGTCATCAAGTTCTCAGAGGAGGCCACAGAAGACAAGGTGAAGGAGGACTGTTGCCCCGGGAAACCATTCATCACCTTCAGACAGGAGGTATACATTAGTTGTGTTTTGATATTATCAATTTTGTAAAACATAGGTTGTATTAGGTAGAATTTTAATATGAAGTGTTAACCATAGAAGACCTTAGATAGTGAGTACACATAGTGAGTACACATAGTGAGTACACATAGATATTGTGTACACATAGATAGTGAGTACACATAGATAGTGAGTACACATAGATAGTGTGTACACATAGATTTTGTGCAGGCCAAATTGTAAAATACAAGATTTGAATACAAGTATGTAAAATATTTGTAAGTTTGCCAATATTAATAAAAGAAAAATGCTCTGTTAGAAACATATTTGGAAGGCAAGATGTAACTTTAATTACTATATCATTATAATTTTATGGGTTTTTTCTTTACTAGGAGAATCTTACACTAACCATTTACCCATTTTTCAGTTTTTGAACTAAGGGAGATAATCATTTTAAATATACTGTTACAGCAGATATTTGCATCTTCAAGATTTAATTCCCTTCCCTCTAGTGACACTAAACAAAAATGGAAATAAGTTGTCTTCACGTGATATACATGTACTTCCTTGTTATGTTCACAAACACTCTTAATCTCAAGAGGTCATTGTAAGTGATGTCAAAGATAAATCTTCCTGTCCTACAGAAATATGAGGAGATTAAATGTGAACAAGTTGTCTCTTTAACTTGTGTCTACAGCATCTTCATGTATATAGCTATAATGAATGTGCCCATATTTGGTGGGGAAATCTTCCTACCCATGCTTGGTGTATTTATGAAGCAAGTCTATACTTTTATGGTCAATGTTTCTGTATGTATGTGAGTGAGAACTTTGATGATTATAAAGTAATAGTTTGTGTTAAAGTGATTAATTTTCTGGCTTAAGATTGTATTTCAGTCAGAAAATCTGTTAGACTATCAGTCGAGGGATGAGAGCAAAACTAGGCTAAGTGCATTATGTATATATTAGCACTTAGCCTAGTTTTGCTCTCACCCTTTGATTCTGTAATTTCATTTTATTTGTATTTTTCTGCAGATAAATAAGTTGAATCGTTTTAATGTCAGGAGGGTTATCAGCCTTGTTTTTATGTACATGCTGATAGCCCCATCTGACATTCAGTGGACATGATCACTTATGATATTGTACCTTTTATGTGAATTAATCTGCAAGCTCATATACCATACTGAGAGCCTGTATTTGTATTTTTGTAGTAAGATGTGTCAGCCACAGCCTGCTTTCCATGAAACATTTTTAATAGAGTTTCCTCCATTACTCAATATTTTGAAGATTTATAACTCCTATTTACTCCTACAGAATAAAAGTTCTACATGCATGATTTTACAGAAAATTATATTTATATCTAATTCTCAAAATGTCTAAATTCTGTTGATACAAAATATGAGAGTTTGTAGTTAAATGACTCCCAGGCTAGATGTTTGTTTATTTTAACAGTGTTTCCTGCCTGTGTAAAATCTCTGTGTGTAAGTTAGAGGTTTGTATTACAGCCATCAGTCAACCTGAGGTTTTTGAACCCCCAGCCCTACAGCGGATTGTTTGAGGTCAAACTGCCCATCTTCCAGGGGGACACACCCACAAAGGTCAAGGCCAGGCTGCAAAAAACCGACCGCTCCAAGATGAAGGGTAAAAATAACCTTCTTATAAATATGGTTTGTAATGCTGGCCTGACTCACTTCTTCAGTTTTGAAG
Organism: Solen grandis; assembly: GCA_021229015.1. Classification (NCBI taxonomy): domain Eukaryota; kingdom Metazoa; phylum Mollusca; class Bivalvia; order Adapedonta; family Solenidae; genus Solen; species Solen grandis. The sequence goes on from CM037781.1 coordinate 8,001,637, forward strand.
ATCAGTTAGACTTGGTATGTGTGGTGTAGTTGTTAAATTTGCATGCTTATGAATGTGTTACATATATGACTCCTTAATACATTGGGTGAGTAATTTATAAACTACTTCCTAAGTTTTAAAGGTATTTCATTTTTATTTAGCAAGTGTAATCACAAAGGTAGGCTTGATTGACAAATGATGAAGTATAGTCACATGTGCATGGTAGGTTTATGCCTTCTAGAATCTTTTTCATTGTTCATGTATATTATGATATATAGAAAAAAATTGTGCCAAAAACTGCTTCAGTTTGGAAGAAGTTTAAATCAAAGTTGAGTTGTGTAATCACTGTAATGGGTAGTTGTAAATAACTCCTCAATGCATTGCAGAGTTGGTGATTCTACCCAGATGCCTCCATACATTCGGGGTCTTCCTCCACCTGTAATTAGCTGGATGTCGCTATATGACTGAAATATTGTCGAAGCGACGGTAAACTCAAATAGTCAAGTCATTGCAAAGTTATGGTCCTTACAACTTTTCCTACCAGTCACATTTGCTGTTAATTTTGAAATATTTCAGTCTAATATTAAATGTGCTTTCGCAATAATGGATATGAGTGAACTGCTAAATGTAGCTAGTGTAACCTTCTTTAAGGTGCTGGAATATTTCAATATTGGAAATTCTACTGTCATGAATCTCTGATATATATGTTACTCAAAAGTGAAGACAAGCTATATGAGAGTGTGTCATAAGAACTTAAACAAAGCCGTGTTGTCATGGTATCAACCCTCACCAGTGGAAGTTTCTATTGTGACAACATTCTGTCAGATTTTTAAGAAAAATGGAAAGCTTGTTCATTTATTTTTTTCAAATGAGTTCCTTATATGCTTACCAAGTGATGAACTTTGAAGTGCATTGTTCACATGCATGTACTTCCTGCCATTGTATATCAGACAATCTGAAGTGTTTCCTAAGTGCTACAGAGCACATCCCTATAAACACTGCACTCACACAACATGCCCCAGTCAACATGTACAAACTAATCAGGGCCTCACTGGTAGATTCAGAACCTGACTTTGTACAATTGTCTCACACTGCTGCATGTTCAAACAATGGTCAAGTCACTGAAAATGTTCTTATAATGATGCTGTCTAGCTGATTCGTCCGTGGTTCTACCTGGTTGCCCCATGCCACTTAGGTTTCTCCCTCCATCTATCCAGCTTAATTTAATATGACTGACTCAAGACAGTGTTAACATAATAATCAAATTCATATATGAGTAATAGTTTTTTAGTTCACCTGAGCACAAAGTGCTCAAGGTGAGCTTTTGTGATCGCCCTTCGTCCGGCGTCCGGCGTCGTCCGTCGTCCGTCGTCAACAATTTGCTTTAAACGACATCTCCTCTGAAACCGCTTGACAGAATTAAATGAAACTTGGCAGGAATGTTCCTTGGGTGAGCCTCTACAAAAGTTGCTAAAATAAAGTTGATCCATGAAGAACTCTGGTTGCCATGGCAACAAAAAGAAAAATAATTTGAAAACTTTAAAAATCATCTCCTTCAAAACTACTGGCCAGATTTCAAAATAATTTGGTACAGATGTTCCTTGGGTCAACCTCTACCAAAGTTGCTAAAATTATTCCAATCCGTAAAAAAACATGGCCGCCAGGGGCGGGGCTTATTTGCCTTATATGTATATAGAGAAACCTTTAAACAACATCTCCTCTGAAACCACTGGACAGAATTTGATTAAACTTTGCAGGGATGATCCTTGGGTCAACCTTCACAAAAGTTGCTAAAATAAAGTTGATCCATGAAGAACTCTGGTTGCCATGGCAACAAAAAGAAAAATAATTTGAAAACTTTAAAAATCATCTCCTTCAAAACTACTGGCCAGATTTCAAAATAATTTGGTACAGATGTTCCTTGGGTCAACCTCTACCAAAGTTGCTAAAATTATTCCAATCCGTAAAAAAACATGGCCGCCAGGGGCGGGGCTTATTTGCCTTATATGTATATAGAGAAACCTTTAAACAACATCTCCTCTGAAACCACTGGACAGAATTTGATTAAACTTGGCAGGGATGATCCTTGGGTCAACCTTCACAAAAGTTGCTAAAATAAAGTTGATCCATGTAGAACTCTGGTTGCCATGGCAACAAAAAGAAAGAAAAAAAATGAAAACTTTAAAAATCATCTCCTTCAAAACTACTGGCCAGATTTCAAAATAATTTGGTACAGATGTTCCTTGGGTCAACCTCTACCAAAGGTGCTAAAATTATTCCGATCCGTAAAAAAACATGGCCGCCAAGGGCGGGGCTTATTTGCCTTATATGTATATAGAGAAACCTTTAAACAACATCTCCTCTGAAATCACTGGACAGAATTTGATTAAACTTGGCAGGGATGATCCTTGGGTCAACCTTCACAAAAGTTGCTAAAATAAAGTTGATCCATTTAGAACTCTGGTTGCCATGGCAATAAAAAGAAAAAAAAATGAAAACTTTAAAAATCATCTTCTTCAAAACTACTGGCCAGATTTTAAAATAAATTGGTACAGATGTTCCTTGGGTCAACCTCTACCAAAGTTGCTAAAATTATTCCGATCCGTAAAAAAACATGGCCGCCAGGGGCGGGGCTTATTTGCCTAATATGTATTTAGAGAAACCTTTAAACAACATCTCCTCTGAAACCACTGGACAGAATTTGATTAAACTTGGCAGGGATGATCCTTGGGTCAACCTTCACAAAAGTTGCTAAAATAAAGTTGATCCATTTAGAACTCTGGTTGCCATGGCAACAAAAAAAAAAAAAAAAATTTAAAAATCATCTTCTTCAAAACTACTGGCCAGATTTTAAAATAAATTGGTACAGATGTTCCTTGGGTCAACCTCTACCAAAGTTGCTAAAAAAATTCCGATCCGTAAAAAACATGGCCGCCAGAGGCGGGGCTTATTTGCCTTATATGTATATAGGGAAAACTTTAATCAACATTTCCTCTGAAACCACTGGACTGAATTTGATTAAACTTGACAGGAATGATCCTTGGGTCAACCTTCACAAAAGTTCCTAAAATAAACTTGATCCATATAGAACTCTGGTTGCCATGGCTACAAAAAGAAAAAAAATATGAAAACTTTAAAAATCATCTTCTTCAAAACTACTGGCCTTGGGTCAACCTATTTATCTCAGGTGAGCGATTTAGGGCCATCATGGGCCTCTTGTTTGTTTTTTTCAAGAGTGTTGCTAAAATATCATACAGTGGTCTCGTGATTCCTCAAAGTGGCAATTCCTTGAATACCGGCAATGACTCGAGTTACAAGCTAGGTCCCTTGATTGAGCCCTTCTTACTCTATATAAATATTAGGGCGATTCTTCAAACGTGCGATTTTGGATTCCTTGAGCTCCCTGCTTGGTCCCTAGTTAATATATTCTATATAATTTCTATGCAATTCTTCAGAGTCATTATCAAACCTACCTGTATTTCTATGGCAACCAGATGGCTTGGTATTTGTTTTCACAAATCGTCAAACTTCAAGATAGTAAGTAAGAGAATTGTAATATCAACATGGCCGTGTAAAACGTATTTTTGCACCAACTAATAATAAGCAAACTGTGACGATTCCTGCTGATTAATCAATTGCTTTAAAGAAACCACTCTTTGTTTGTTTGTGAGAAAGGTAGATAGAAAAAAGAGAGCTGCACACGATCAATCAAAACATAGTATAATAGTTGGTGTCTATTCCAAGCATGTATTGCCACCATATACGAAACAAAACAAAGGTTGTCAATCAAATTATCAGTAAAAAAAAAAACTTTTTAAGACTTAATTCTCATATGAAAGGCTAATTAGTATTTTTCTTATGGCAAAACATATTTTATGTTTAAATAATACTATGAATTAAAGGCTAAACATAAAATAATTAATGAAAACACAATGTATCTAGGTATCCACAAATGTCAGTATTAAATTTTGACATCTGAATGATTCCTCGATAAGGCAATTCTTCAAGTTTTTTGTCAGTCGTGTCCGACCTCGAGGAATCGCGAAACCACTTTTCTTTTGTATTCTTTGATAAAATGTGACCATATGTGCTGAATCTATTACCATTTGCTAGCATCACAACCAGTATAAAACTGGATCAACCTGCAAAGAAAACAAAGTTTGCCCAGGTTTTACTGTGTACTAACTTCTCACTAGTGTCTCCAATATCATGAAGTAATACACGACAGTACCGGTAGAACCTGGTATAATCTGAGGATTGCTGTCTTTCGTCACTGTTTTATCTATGGTAGTCCATGGCGTGAATGATGTAGATGAGTGAGACTAAAAAAGGGTTAGTTTATTTTGTATAAAGTTAAGTTGTACAAGTGGGATAACCTGGTTCCCTGTGTAACTACTGGTTCCCTGTGATATTTGTACAAGTGGGATAACCTGGTTCCCTGTGTTACTACTGGTTCCCTTAATATTTGTACAAGTGGGATAACCTGGTTACCTGTGTTACAGATCCCAGTCAGATCCTGTTGATGCGAAGCGACTCAGAACAGAGTTTGAGGAAGATCCCTGAGTTTGGTAATGTGGAGAAGGGAAGAGTGGCGGTACCGGACAATGTCACTTTCACATGGGACAGTCAGTCCGACCTGGACATCACCATGCAGGAGAATGGGTCACGTGTTGCACTGAGAGAGCTAGTGTATGTTGTACCCACGGCTGTGAAGTCCTGATTGTACTAGTGTGAGTCAGGGAAAAATCAAGGTGTGGTGCTGCAGTGCTTATTTGAGTCCATGTGTCAAAGACATTGATGCAGATTTTATCTTTACATTTGTGAAACCATTGTTATTTTCCATGCCATTAAGTGCTGTTACACATGAAAGAAAACTGTAAATCTCAGATGAAATGATTGTAAATGGAAATTAAATTATATTAATTCTACTGATTGCAGTAATGTATGAACTCACCATTGTGTCATCGTTTTGTTTTACCATTTCTCCAGTCCATGGTCTTGTATAACATAAGGAAGCCTTGATGAGACCCTAAATCTTGAACAAACTGATTTGCTTATAACCAGGAGATGTCCTGGGTTAACATATGTATAGGCCAAACCTAATTGATTTATGACCCCTCCCTTGTATGAACTTATGAAAAACATGTCAGTTTGAATGAGCCGTTGGGTCATTCAGAAAAAATGGATGAGCTTGGAAACTTATTTGTGGTGCTAGATCAAAATTAGCAAAGTTATCATGTCTGGGAAGGTCATATTGAGATTATTGCACAATTGATGTTTACTTCTAATTGAAGTTGTCTGTGTGTGTCTTTGTTGAGACTCAATATCATGGTTTCCACTAGATTTTCCGAAGCATTTCACTCGGACTTCCTTCTACCTTATTTTAGTTAAATCTGACTACACTATGTTATTAATGGACGTTTTTTTCAAATATTGAGCTTATTTCATTACATGGGTAGTGCAATCCCATGGCTCTAAATATGAATGGAGCCAAACTACATGATGAGCATAGTGTTATGTATTAGTTTACCCCCCCCCCCCACCCCCCCAATAGAATGTATGAGCATAATTTTAGCAATCATAAACTCACTTCTCCAGACTAGACCTGTTATACTGAAAAACGTTGTTTCCGATATTAAAGTGTTAACTAACTTCTCATTTCAAATGTATTTATCAGAAACTCGCGTAATGGAAGGGTGTCTGCAACAATGTGAAACTTTATCCTTTTTTTTTTCTTTCAATACAGTCTTATCTTAATTGGAATATCTACAACATTTCTAGATAAGTCGACTATTTTCTACACTATGCATCAAGTGCAAACCTTGTTATATATACATAGATGGGCGTGTTTTGGTTGATATTTTATGTTCACAGTCTGGCTTCCTTAATTCCAAACTGGCCACCAAATATTCAGTAACACACAGATTCAAATTGTGTTTCTTTGGAGAAATCAAGTGTATTGATAATCTAGTTACTGTTGTCGTATTCGTAGGGAGGGGGGTGGGGCTGCATCTAACATTTTAAAATTATGTCTTTTCCTTGCACATCGTGTACAGATCAAAGTTAATTGTAGCGCTATTTATATGGAAAGTTCTGGTTTATGGATTTAATATAGAAGCCATTACATTTGCTTTGTTCAGAAAAATAAAATGAAAATAAGCATGTTATAACTTTGATTATTTTATGATATATTGAAGCTCTCTTGTACACTGTTTAATTACCTTTTGTTGGTGAATGGGACCCCAAGAGTTTTATATTCACTGACTTCCTGTCACTTAGCTGTCCACAGCAGTTGGTTCAAGTCTTCCTGTTGCCTTGGCTCTTCTGGCATGTCATCGGTTTTAGACGGACACCTCTATGTATCCGGGGTCTTCCCATCTATTTTGTTTGTTTGTGTCTATATTGGGTTTAACGTCCCGCTGTTTATATTTCAGTCATTTTGGAGACGATGCCTAATTGAGACAGATATTGTGCTGTTACACAGCAGTACCACGCCATAAACATGTGGCATGATACTTTTACTCGGGCTCATTCTACCCAGTCACATTATTCTGACACAGGGTCATCCAGTCCTGGAACTACCCTTTTATGCTGAGCGCCAAGCAAGGAAGCTATAACAGTACCATTTTTTGAAGGCAACAGTATGTTGCGGTCGAGGATCGATCCCACGATAACCCCCCCCCCCCCCCTTCGTTTCCAGTATCTGTACTGTAGACGTTAGACTAGTAACTGTTAAAACAACATCGTAATGTACCGTTTGTGTCTTCAGTTTTGTGGTGTAAATCTGATCCTACAGTTTTGGGCTTTATTACAGCTGTCACTTTATATATAGGAACGCTTATTAAAAGATTAAATCTGGGAAAGCCATTCGCTTTTACATCATAAAAAGACCTGGAACAAATCTTACCTCCATGTCTGGAGTATGCAGCTGTGTGGAGTGCTGGGACACGGTGACTTCCAAACGGAATGGCAATTGTACTGTGTACAACACGGTAACAGTCTCCAGACTCTGTTTATTTTGTAATAATTTTGCCTTGCCTTTATATCGGATCTTAAAATCGGTGGTTAAGTGGTAAGAATGTCGCCTCTGGGTGCAGGATCTCCCAAGCTACACAAAAACCTGGTCTGCAATATCGGCACAGAGTGAGTGCCGACATAGACAAAATGTCACCAGGTAGTCGAAATCGGCCTAACTCGGGCTCGAACTGAGGCCTTTCGATTACAGGACAAATTACTACTCGGCGGCTGACACATTCTCTCTTTTCAAAAAATTACGTTTGATACGTAGACAAAGGCGCACAGCATATAAGGGGAGTTCGCGTACTGGTTGACTTAACGACGGTACCACGTGACTGGTGCAGTGCTACATACTTGTCTACTGTAGTAACGGATGAGAATTACTGAGATATTTCATGCAAACTTGTGCAGCAAAGATCCGTAGTAAATAAGCTGATTCATGGACTTAACTATTATTTTAAAATCTCTCCCCCCCCCTCTCTCTCTCTCTCTCTCTCTCTCTCTCTCTTCTTTATGTCTATACGTCTTTCTTTCTTTCTTTCTTTTAAGACAGTATCCCCATGCAGCCGCCCCCACATGCTCGCTGCCAACCTGTGTAAGATGCACAAACCTGATAAATCTAATTAGAGATACTGCCCATTAGTGTCAGTTCGGATCTCACTGCAGGTGCGGGTTTATCTGCCACAGACAAACACGGTGCCACTGCAATCATCGGTGGTCGGCTAGAGTTGTCGGCTCCCCGCGGCTACAGACTGGTTCTACATTGACATAAAGACATAAACCTGTCCTGACTCTACTGTTTTGATTCACTGGTATTTACCGGGGATTCGAACCATTGACTAGCAAGTCCACATGTCAGACCACTTCTGTCAGTGCCGTGTGTGTGTGTGTGTGTGTGTTGTGTGATTTCTAGTTCATAAAAAGTAGAGACTCAGAACATTGATTATCGGTAAATGTACATGTTTGAACGGTATCATCGCGGCAGTGGTTGGAAACCAAATCTGAGAATCTATCTAGCTTCACTTGTTTTTTTTAAAGTGTCGGGTTTATGCTTTGTAACCTGGGAGATGAACAGTAAATGTCATTGATTTATCATAAAGGTAACTATTAATACGTTTACAAGAGAAACATGAGATTTTTTTCCATACAATAATGTTAGTGTACAATATATGGGGATATCGGTAACAGCGTAGTTACGTAAGGCCTCCACCCCCATCATCTTCAACCAGCATCAGTGACTGGTCGTGTATATCAGAACATGTCGTGATCAATCTTCAATAAAATTACAGTATCAACTTCAAGCTTGTTTATATGGTCCTTGAATGGTCAGTAAACATTGCAAAACGCGGATTTCCGCCCGTGTATATAGATCGCAGTAGTCCAGATTTCCGCTGGGTATTTCGATGTTGATCCGCAGGCCGAGTGACCTTAGCCGACCCAGACTGTATAGTAACAAGTAAAGCAGTTAACATAATAATGCGTGGAGTACATGGAATCTGGTACCTGTGTGTATGTGACTATCAAATGACAATACTCATTTCCACAATTTAAGTTTTAGTTATAAATACAACTTTTATATCATGTTGGAAAATTAAGGCAAAAAAAAGTTGTTTGGTTCCACTAACATCTCCGAAAAAAAAAATAGAGTCGGTCGGGTTAGTGGAAACAAGTAACTTTTTTATTACGTCTAATAAACGCGATCAGATTGAAAGCAAGGGGCTTGCACGTTCATCTGTTGATATTTTTTGATGGGTGAGCATAATTATGTTCCCATGGGAGATGTGAGGTAGCCACACAGTGCGAGCACTTGGGGTCGTGCCCTAATTGCTTCAGGAAACGGTGTCACTTCCTGGCGGCGGATTTAAATACCACTTTGTACCGGGATTTTCTATCTCTCTCTCTCTCTCTCTCTCTCTCTCTCTCTCTCTGCATTATTGATAAAAACATAAATGGACAACATACTAGCATTGTGCATTCGTACTTATACACTCATAACCGTCGCTAAATTTTTCATTTTATGAAGTTTTATTTCAAGAGTGTTCATTAAGTTTCACCGTCGTTCCTGATAAGTGGCGAGCTAGTATTGCGATGTTGATGAACAGTCATTAATTATAGCTTAGCGGGATATATACCCACAACCAAATGCGAAGTCAATAGTCACGTGACAATGTATTGCTTGTTTACTTAGGTTTAACATCTAACCATCAGGATTTAGGTCATTGGGGGGGGGGGGGGGCAGATTTAGTGCTACTTCACTGCCATAAGTGGCATACATCCAAACACTGGGCTTGTAAATAACTGCATTCTAGATGTCGTATGAGGGAGATACCGGTATACAGGAACCATTTTTATCGCGGCTGGGGATCAATCCCACGATCTTTAGGGTACGGGAGGACGCTTTATCTTCTCGACCACCAGGACCGTCTGTCTGTCCCTTAGTCCTATCACTTGTAACTGACCATGACCGTTTATTCACGGGAGTATGAGGAACTCCAGTGACTGGGTCCCTGTATGAAATTAGCCAAGTCGTACAATATGCGCCTCTCCATCATGAAATTTGCAGGGTGGATCTTTTTATAGAGCGGATAAACATTTCAACCTGAACATAATCGCCTTCGTGAGCCGCATTGCCGAATTACAAAACGGATTTAATGTTGTATAGTTCTCTATTAGTTTATATATTATATGTACCGAGTAGCGGTACTTGTATAAATGTTAATATACATGTATTTCAAATGACCTGTATTAGGTTAGGGTCCTATATATTGCATGTACGTATACTAGTAACTATTACACGTACTAAGTAAACTACCCTGGTCAGTGTCAGGGTTCGAGACATACCAATTTCGTTAAAATTGGTACTAGTAAATCCTCCTTTTGGGCTCATTATGCAAAAATAGTTACAGCTAGGGCGCGCGCGCGCGCGCTGGGTGTCCCGGCGGGAATGGTCTACGCCTCATAGCATTATATTTGTCTCGTGCATCTCAAAATGATTGAAATAATGGCATTTAATACAAACAACCAAACCTGCATATAAGTATCGTGTCATGCGGGGTATATATTGAGAAACGTTACGGTAGATATATATCACCATAAAATGCACAATTTTATGGCAATATAATCAAGATCTACAATCAACAATTTAATAGATATAAATCAATTCACATATTACAAGGATATCGCGAAACATTACACGCGTGAGGCGTCTTCTTGAAGTTATGGGATACGCTACTTAAGTCGAGTGCTTTTCATATAAGTATATGTATGTGTGTATGTGAGAGAGAGAGAAGCATTGACATATTTGCAACCTTTTCCACCTTCTCCATTATTTAAAGCTATAAAGCTAATAAGGAGTTGAACGTTTATATTTTGTGGACGTTATCGAATACTATATTAAGTAAGTAAACTTCCGGAAGTTAAAAACAGTTTGTGTGTGTGGGGGGGGGGGGGTCAAAGCACGAATAAAGCTATATGTGTACATTGAAGCAGACCACTGATCCTCGCCCAGTCTTCAGATCCTGATACAATCGTCCATTGTTTTCTTAATCCATTGTTCAGATTCCCTTTGTCACAGGCAAACTGTAGTTTCTTCTGTTTCCGTGTTAAAACTCTCGCTACAATCTCGGTACATGATGCATTCATTTACAATGTCCTTGTACCCGTAGTTTGAGACCTGCTCGTGTTAACATGAGCCTACGTTTGAAACTGACTAATACTGACATGCTATTTTAACCTGTACATCGCTTGCCATGTTTCCTGTTTTCTTGTGTGATACATACATGTAGTGAGTATGATAGAGACATATATACAATTATATTCGTTTATTGCAATTTGAAGTGATACATTATTAATATGAATTATTCTCGACAGGCCCTGCTGACTGGTGTGCCGGCAATCGACATACTTGGTCATCAACGCTTTTCTGCGATGAGAAAATGACCAAGGCGATCCGATGGCGAGTGCCGGATTTCTGGTGCATGCTTGGCGCTCAGCGTCGAAGGGTAATTCCAGGAAAGACATGTGACTGGGTACGGCATCATGTAATTTGACCGCAGTCAGGCAGCCACACATCGAGATATGTTAGATATTAACAGACAAAAAAAAACAAAAAAAAAAAAAAAACTCCAAATGATTGATTTACTGTTGACTAGACGTTAAACATGCCAATGACCACGTCATTCTATTGTACCAAACGTGGGTCAATTTACTATGACTTAGTCTTATACCGCTGTAGGTTCGAATCCGACGTCTGTTCACTCGGACTGTCGTTTTACCCCTAAAATAATGTACACAAGTCCGCCGTGGTCTTTTTTTTCACCTGTAATCATATGGACGTCGCTTTATATGTAATACGTTTTATGTAATGTGACTGTAATATTATGTAATGTGACTGTAATAGTATGTAATGTAACTGTAATACATCACAGCGACGTTTTACTCCAAAACTGGCATCAACAGGTAAAGGGCATTTTTTATATTCATTAACTGTTGAAAATCTAGGAAGCAGCAGTCTGTTCGTCTGTCCACCCAATCCAGCATCGTCATGTGACACGTTTCTAGTAGTCATGGTGACATGAGACATTTGATATGGTGCTGATACGCCATGTAGGTTTACATTACATCACCATGGTAATGTCTGTGTGCTTCAGGTGATAATTAATATTTTATCAAAGTCCGCGCACAGTGGGAAGATGAGACTAGAAATGAGGTGGAAAATCGTACGACATCTGTCAGACACAGTCAGGGGCGTGGCACGTGTATCTAGGCATCACAAGTCGGGTACAGTGGACTACCATACATAACAATTGTCGTACTCAGGGGTATTGTATACGCGGAAGGAAATGGCTTCCGACTTTGAAATGAAATACTTTCAACACTTTGTTCTTATATGTGTCACGGTGAATATACACGAATCAATGCGCTCTCTCTCTCTCTCTCTCTCTCTCTCTCTCTCTCTCTGAAACACCTAAATAAAGCTTTTCCTTCCGAGTTACATGTTTTCGTCATGTTAACAGCAAATAAGAATCCATCATTAATGTTGATGTAAGATAGGGTTATAATATTTTCTCCCATAAACAATTATTTTTGTCACTAACTGTCAGCCTTGGCATCAACATATCGCACTGCCAACTGTTTACATTTTTTTCTATTTCATAAAAAATACAGATTGTTTGTTCATCTTGATAAAATGGTAAAATCAACAATTAAGAATGGTCGTTTATTTTGGGGACTTTTCCCTCCACAGTGTACGTGTTCACGTGACACGTGAGTTATCTGTCGGTGAAATCCCTGGATCTGTCAATAATACAGAGTATGGGCTGTGCAACAAGTCTATAATCAGGGTCTATTTATATGAAAATAAATAAATAAATAAATAAATAGATGAAGAGACCCTGGTTTAGCATGATGCTAAAAGGATGGCGAATTCTTAGTTGTAATACATAAAACATGGGGGAAAACACTTTTGCAAACTCAGACATATACAACATATGAAATAATTATGTTATTATAATAGGTAACGGTGGTCAATTGTGTCAACTGTATATGATACCTTCTAGTTCTCATAGACTGAGATATACGTGTGTGCGAGGGGCTTGTTATCTTATTGTCAACTGAATACATAATCTTCCTTGGTAAGTCCACGCTTGACAAAAAATAAAAATAAATAAAAAAAAATAAAAAAATAAACATCAATACTACAACAGTTATGTGCTTTGTGCTTTCCGGCCTGTACTTCGCAAACGCGTTGAATTTTCTATTTTAGTCAGCTCATTAAATCATTCATTTCATCATTTATTCATTCAGTTTGGTTACTCTATTTAAGAGAGGTGTTCATTATAATATTATCTATGTACAATTGACATATACGAGTACATACCATAACGACATACGGTCAGCCAGTCCTGGAACTTTCCTAAAATTCGTGGGGATTGAGATTTCCTGTCTGAAAATCACCGACCACTTCGGAAAACGTGAACCTGAGCTTAGGATAAATATTCGACACAGTGTGAAATGAATGTGGTGTTGTTGTTTTTTTGAGATAACACGAATACCTGTCGTTACAATTGAAGTTTGGGGAATGTCTGGCTGGTTGACAGGGAAGGATGAATTGTTATCATCCACAAATAAATAAAATCACCTATAACCAGTAGAATAACATGTTTGAGGCATGAGACAGACAGACAGACAGATAGGTGGATTTTCCTATTGGCCAAACATTTAAACTCTCTTACAGTATATCTGATATACATGTATTAATTATACGATTAGAATAAGTTCTCACTAACAACAAAGGCATACCAAACCACTGAAAACACCTTTATTGTCATGTATATTGGTATATCGAGATGATGAAGCCCTCTTCCAGTGCCAGCATCCACAAGGTTCGCCTTGCAGACATATTGACTGGTCCACTAGGCCTAATCATCACTCACTATGATTCATGTTCGATGATGAGACAATAGAAAATAACACCACCTGTTTTAACTCAATACGCGCGCAGATTTCATTGTTACATCGTTTCTCACGTTATATATGTATTTACTATTTGAGATAACACTTGTTGACAAAACTAGCACATTTACGAAAATTATAATTATTTTCGCTTTTTTGTAGTGCGGAAGTTTACAACAAGCCGCATCACCACCCGCTGTAAATTACTGCGCGATTATTAGTAGGCCCTGCTGAATCACACGGGACGCAGTCTGCTAGAAAGCACATAGCTCACCAGTTCTCTGTACTCCGGCTCAAGCTCGCATTACAAGTAAGTGATTTAAAAAATATACATTTTTCATACATTTTCTTTCATATTTATTTATATCATACACTTACTTGTCAATTTTAACCTTAGAAATGTGTTCTGATTATTTTGAAATTAATGAAGGCAGTTTGTATATTTTCCTTCACAATGAAATACGGAAGTGACAGGAAGATTATTTATTTTAGTAGTTCTATGTTGTTTTCAGTTTTATTTGATATTTGATTGCTATTTGGAAAATATGAAAGGATCTGGCTCGGTTTTATGGTGTGTAACCATGATAAATTGTTTATGACATAGTTCGTAAAAAGAATGTTACGCTCTGTCACTTCTGTAGTTATACATAATAGGGGAGTTATGCTATAGAGAGAGAGGGAAAGAGAGAGAGAAGGGGGAGGGTGAAGAGAGGAGGATGGGAAAGAGGGTTTGTATCAGTCCTCTGGATTTAACTCTTGGTTGAACATGAAACTTTATTTAAATATGCTATGAACTGTCTGCTTCAATATTTTAAACTGCTCATTTCATTCTTTCTCCGAAGAAAGCGTGCACATTGCTAGAGCACGTGCACAATGATGCAATGTATCGAGTGCAGTGCGCCGATAAGTGCAGTTTGGTGGGTGATGCATAAATCAATGTAACAAAACCACAGACACAAAGGAATGCCAAATGTACCCGGAAAACAAGGAAACGGCGAAACCGTTTACATTAATGCACATGAAAGCAGTAATGATCATGTCTAGAAATACAGCCGTTGATAGGGTGTAGGCTAGTTGGGTTATACAGTTTTAGCTTCTTTTTTTTCAATTAGTGTAATTGGATGATGAAAAACAATAGAATGATACAGCGGTTAGCACGTGTATTGTCGGGCTGTGTGTGCGTGTATTCAGAATAGGTAGGGTGAGTCATTATTCTTTGCTCTGGTCCCATCCCAAACGATGAGCACATTGTTACGCTTGTACCCAAAAGGATGTTATTCTTGCTCTGGTGATTTAAAATATCAGATCATTACCTTAATAATTCGCGGATAATATAGCAGAGATGTGTTGATTTTTTTTTTTTTTTTTTTTTTTTTTTTGGTGCGTCTATTTTCTTGAAATCATCGTGAAAGATTCTCCAGTTTTAAACTGGCATTAATAGTGCATACGTGTATTTTTATTTATTTCGAGTGCAAGTGCCGTGTTGCACAAATCATTGACATCACCAGATGTCAGATTACCGTCTCAACACAAAACATGCACTTCTAGTACTAGATGGGGGAGACGCAGCCTAGCTGAGTCAAGTGCCAGGCGAGCAGTCAACATCTGCGCAGTTTTCTCGTCATGAGAACAAAGCATGTGAAGTTTACTTTCATTCCTAATGCAGAGAAGGGAATGACATTATAGTATCGAATTTTATAATAATGTAACTCGTTGCTCCTACACAGGCAGCGCTGTTATACTCGAACACATTGATGTTCCCAGGAGCTACAGTTATATCCAGTAGGGTTAAATTAGTCTCCAATTTGAGGGGTTACAAGTGAATATGAAATCTGATATGAAAAGCTCGCTCCGATCGATAAGATCCATGTTGAGAACTGCTGAGATTGGGGTCGGGAGTCTGTAGGGGCAACTTGGTGACTCATGAAGGGGCCCCGTCATCTGCCACATGCATAGGGGGCGCCTTTGTGTGCAGGCGTAGGAATTAAGAGAGAGAGAGGAGGTTGGATGGGGATTGGTTAATTTAATCTACATGTATAAGTGTAAATACACATGTACATTTGATATGTATGTATATACATATACATTAGTATGTGTAGCCCATTTCTCTCGGAATCTTTTTTTTAGCGCAGCTGTAAATAATGAAAATATTTGTCTTAATTCGCAAAATGAAACTGCTTTGGCGTCTGCCAATAATGATAGGTTAGAATTCCATGCAACATAAATGAATGCCTGGCACGTGAACACATAGTCAGTGCCAGCCGAAATATGTTTGGTTCATCCTCATTTCTTTGTCTTTAGTCAGACAGGTTTTAGAACAGATTTCTTTGTTAGGGTGGGTGCTCTTACGATAGCCAGTTGGGTTTAATTTTAGACATACTTTATTGCCAGAACATACATGCATGATACAAGGTTGAATACTATTGATATGGACACAATTAGTTGGTGTTGTTTTTCTTATCATTCATATAGAAAGCCATCAAGCATCATAGTGTAAACTCCGGACACACTATGCACACCCGGTGACGTCTCGCCCCAGAGACTTCCGGTGTATTTGTTATTGTACAACACTATTGTTATCACGTGATCAGATGAGGACCATGTCTTCTTGATCTCATGATACATCTCATTTCTCTTTCCTTTAAGATAAGAAACCTATAATGGTTCCGCTACATTTCGGACCACTTAACCTCTACCAAGATAACCAAGGTTTCCTAATGAAACATTAGGACACCTTGGTTGTCTCCGTGAAAGGTCGTGAGGTCCGAAATGTAGCGGAACCATTACAGGGACTTTACCTTAAATCTCAACGAGCCCACGTTTACAGCACGGGTCTGAACACCAGCTGGACTTGACGACTGTCCAGTATGTGCTTGGTACCTTAATTCAATCTCCCTCCATAAAATTTCCTCATGATCGTGACGATCATTTGATTTATTTCCCGTATAAATAATTGCTGTTCAGCGATTTCATAAAACTACACAATGCCCGCGTATTACCGCACAACAAAGGGCGTCTGTGAATGAAATCTGAACAACAGGTTTGGGTTACAGGAACGTTTTGGACAACACGTTCATCAGCAGACGACTGGCGGAAGATAAACACCGTCTGCCTGTTAAGCCGGGCAAACTGGCCAGTCCCATTAATTAGAGTCGACAAAGGGCGAGCTTCATGTTTATTCAATTATTTGAAATACTAGCCTGTACCCGGAAAAGATATCAAAGTTTTCTTCCCTGCAGCTTAGTAATGATGCCAACATGATTTCAAATCATGCCCCAGTCCCCTGAATGTCATCCAAGTGTCATTG
>CM037781.1:8018492-8030496 GCA_021229015.1 Solen grandis
GTAACGAACTAGGTATATCCGTAGTACATTGTGACAGAGTCCCTATGCAATCAGGACTTTTCCCATTCTCGAATTCAACATGTATTTCTTTGACTTAAGGAAACAACTTTAAATGGTATGTTCATCTGTTGAAATTCTTGAATTGTATCTCTATTGAGAAGTCAATAATTTTAGGTTTATTATTGTCTGTTTGTTTATTGGGTTTAACGACTCGGCGTCAGTATTTCAGTCATTTGGAATCTACGTCTGCCTGAGACAGATATATTACTCTCACACTGCAGTTTCATGTCGTAGACATGTGGCATGATACCGCACCCTGTCACATTACCCTGACACTTGGTCATCATGCGTCAAACAAGGTAGCTATAACAGTAACTTTAATATGTCGCGAACGGAGATTGAACCCACGACCTCCCGATTCCGGGAAGGACACCCTAACCACTCAGCCCTCGGGACCGGTGAAGCTAATCATTAAAACTTAAATTATCTAGATTACATATATCTCCCTCACGTACGTTACGTGATATTTATTATTTTAACCTGCATATCAAGTTGCATTATTTTGTGAACTTCCTGACAGGTGTATACTTCTCTAATTTTCAGTCTTAATGATAGATAAGTCTATGATACTGTATCACAAACAATGATTTTTCTACACATCACATAATTGACATGATTATTGAAGGACATATTATGGTCCATACACTCACACAGCTTGAAACTATTCTTTACAGAATGGATGAATTTTTTTATATGCCCAAAGGTTTTCAAGTATATTTTGTACATGGCTCCCTTTTAAATTATGGACAATCTTAACAATGTAAATAAAACTGCAATAATTCTTTATTATAACTGATAACAAAGTCTAAAATCAACACAGGATGCTTTTATTGTTTACACTGAACAAGCTATACACTTATTTACCTCATACAATTTTGGCATTTGCTGGATTTATGATTTCCACAGAGTGGATTGTATACAGTACATCAAACAAAAAGAGTACTTAACAAATAGTCAAGGACTCTTAATGATCAAATGGAAGGTATGGAACAGCATTAGGGCAAAAAATATATCTTGCCGTCTTACAAGTCCATGTTTACACGTGACATTCTGCCTTTGCCATACTGACAAGTGGTATGCTGTGTTATGTTATAATTAAGTGCTTATATCAATGCTGTCTACTGACTAATGCTCTTGTGTTTTTGCAACAGTTAATGATTTGGCTTTCATGTGTCATAATTTGATGCTGTTATATTTTAAAGTTTTGTTGAGCAACCATCAATATGACATTTGTTTTACATTAAACTGCCTGTACTGTTTCATTCGGGCAGAATATTCAAAGAGAAGTTAACTCGTAGAAACAAAATACTGCATTTCGTTTTTACCCAGGGGAGGGAACTCCGGAAAAGGACGGGATGATCGTATATCTCCGTTTATGATCATAAAAGGAGCTGAAATATAATAAATGCAAATATTTTGACTTTAAGAAAAAAAAAATTTATCGCATAGCCCCTTGGGAATTTTTTTTCCTAGGAGGACGGATATGCATTCTGAGGGGTATCTGAATGAAATTTATTAGATTTTTTTAAACAAGATTCCTGATCTACAACCCTCTTGTCTTTGGTGGGGGGTGGGGGTGGGGGGAGTGACAACGCTTGAAGGTTGTGGTATTAGGCGGGCAGTTAACCTATTATCGCTCTTAGGAAGGACCAGTTCTAGTCTCATATCATCCGTAAAAAATCTCGCATACAAAACCATGGTCGGTAGCCGCCGGGGCTTGAACTCACAGCCCGCTAATTCAAAATATAGGTCGTGAAAATATTTTTCTACATGATTTATAGTGATATAAATACGAATTTTATGGCACTGTCTGCCAGTTCTGATAAAGCTTGGGGACGTTTTTATTATACGAATTAAAACGTATTAATAATTTAAAAAAAAAATGAAAATAAAATGTATGTTATGCAATACTAAATGCGTTTGCCTGATTCAGATTAAAGCATAGTGACAGCGGAGATAAGTGACAGCGGATGATTTCTCAGCAAGGGTCGGCCTGGATGACTTGTCATTTGGCTATATTTATTTCAGTAAGGGACTCACGATGGGGATTTCCATTTACCAAATCAAGGCAATTTCAGTCACCCAGAAAATTGTATTATCAGGGCCAGCTAGGGTGGGGTTGGGGGGAACTTGAGCCCCCAAATCCTCCCTAGAATCTGGGACTGAATTACGAAACTACGAACAGTATGTAGATCGAAGAGATGTGCTCATATATATATTTTTTGCGTGACGTTCATTATTTAAATATTCATCTTTGTAAGCCTGAGTTCATATTATCTGAAATGTTTGGCCTGCACTTAGAAAAAACAAACATTGGAAAGTATTATGTACAATGCAATTATGTCTTTAAGCAGTGGATCTGCTTTCAAGTTCAAACAATTTGTTTAAAAGAAATAACTATTTCGAATGTGGAAGACAGTCACAGTTTCGTACTCTATTTTTCCGATTCATCTCGAACTACGAGAGCGAGTTCAGTTGACCAACTATAGTTCTATTCGAATTAAAGAGCGTCTGCCTCGGGTGCGGGAGGTCGTGGGTTCGATCCCTGACCGTAACATACCAAAGTCGTAAAAAATGGTACTGTTAAAGTTCCCTTGCTTGGCGCTCAGCATATAAGGGTAGTTGCAGGACTGGTTGGCTCGGTGTCAGGATAATGTGATTGGGTGTGGTATCATGCCACATATCTACGGCGTGATACTGCAATGTGGCAGCACTATATCTGTCTCAAGTAGACATCGTCTCCAAATGACTGAAATACTGTCGGTGGGACTTTAAACCCAACAAACAAACAAACAAACACTACTTGAGTTAACTAGTATTGATGACGTAATAATATACTCTATTTAGCAATCGACTGAACGCATGAGGTTTACCACTTGTGACGAATTTGTAAACATACATATGTTTAAAACAAAAAATCTTTTATTTATGAATTTTTCGAGCTTGGGCTTGAATAAATTAGCTGTCAGCTTGTTTTAAGGCTACTTAAAGGCTTATTTAAAGACAAGATATCACAAATATTTATAATTTTCTATAAATTTGCCTAGATGCTTTCCGTCCGCCATATTGCTTTCTAGTCTACCCGCCTACCTCGTTGGGTTGAACTCGCGTAAACATACAGAGTTCTTCGGGTAAAAATCCCGTGCTCTAGTAGGTAAACTGAACTCGCTTCGGATCAAACCTGAAAAGCGCCCTCAAACGTCATAATGCTAGGTGCACATTTTAACATTTGTCATTCTGCTTGCGTACATGTGTTATTTTGCTTAGCTACATGTGCCATTCATCGATTCGTTAAACCGACGAAATAAATTCCATTTTAATACGAATGCAAACTGGACTGTCCAGCTATAAACAGTGCTATACGGTGATGAATCGGAAATGAAAGCAGATGTATTTTCAGTAATTTATTATGATGTGGATGATTAATTAATGTTTAATGTAAAAACCAAATAACACAGACAACGATTATGCCGTATTGTACTAGTCAAGATGATGTTTGTCACTTAGACAAATGAAGCAATAGACATGTCAAAAATTCTGACTCAAAGGAAGTTTCTCAGCCTACAAACCGTTCAGACAATCGTTTAGATACTAAGTATTTTCAGCGATTGTATTCAAATTTCCTCCTCTCAATTTATTACATTACATTTACAAAAGAAAACTAGAGTATATATGACACTTACTTTATGGTCTAATCATGATTTAAAGAAGAAATAGTTTCAAGCAAAAATCCCATTAGAGGGAGAAATAAAGATTCTCTTAACTAAATTCACCTTTGACCACAGAAATCGTTAGCCCCGGTATATGTTTGCATTTCATAGCGGCTTTAATAAAAGCATGTAGGTCCTCCAAGAAAGCTCCATCAAACACTGGTTCTGATGTCACTGTTGTGTATCCACTCAAAAACAAACACAGTAACACCCAGACACGCTGCATTTTGTCAAAATATGTAGACAAGAATCAAAATCGTCAGCACGCTGCACTACTGTAAGGCCTGCTGTTCCCCAGTCGTGACTACCTTCTACATCGGGACAAAAGTTATCTCTGCCTGCAGTTGCATGGTAAATACACTTTTATGACTGATTAAATAGCTGTATCGCACCTTCTGTTTATCTTTTCAAATGGTAAAATCTAGTTTAAATGGAATGCCGAAACTGTCTTTTGTTGAGTACGGCTAAAATGCCGGGTCAACTAGAGTTATAGTGAGTCTGAGATGGGAAATCCAATGTCAGAGTTATTGAAGCGTTGTCTTTCTATTCCGCCCGTCAAGGCTGTGTGTTGTTTCAGTTGTTATGTTCAGACCCCAAAGTAACAGGCAAGTGGTAACAAAATTATGTTGAGTCACAGCAATATAATGTTGGGCATTACAAATACTTCAATGAGTTCGATACTAAGTCACATGGGATCTTAAAGCAGGTCACTAGGGCAAATCTTTTAAGAAAAAAATGCGCACACTCTATAGGCCTTACTTTTTTTATCCCGGTCTTAATAAAACCTGATCTACTGGCACTAGAAACGCATTGGAATGTTGATTACGATTTTTTGTCCCTCTGCATAGTTTATTGAACATGATAAGGGACGGAATCTTGCATCACTTTATTACGGAGGTTGTAACTTTGTATAGATATATGCTACCATTTTATTTTATGCAATGTTCGATCAGTCTGATATTCAAATAACACATGGAACAAGGGTCAGGACTGCCACAAAATACGCCCATCACAGTATGGGGACTCTCAGAAATAGCTCAGAGAAACATTGTCTATTGTCTCCTAAATCCCATTAGTTAATGAATATTTTTTTTTTATCATTTATTATAACAAAAACGTTTTTACAAATGTACAGTACAAATATAATATGCAACAATTTGAACAATGACATGTCAAAAATATATATGTACCGTTTTTCTCCCTATAACGACCGTTTATAAAGTTTTAATGTTAATGTATTTCTCTCTTACAGTCTTCAAATGTTTAGCTATCCTTTAGTTCCCAAACTTTCAAGTATTTTGTGTACGTCAAAGGCCATAACTTCTAAGTCATTGACGCGATAATGCTGGATATTGAACACATCCGCGATATTATGGCCATGCACATGTGTGAAAACTTTGAAAAGGATTGGGCTAACGGTATTGAAGTTAGAGCCTGGACAATCACAATTTCAAGTATTTTGTGTACGTCAAGGGCCATAACTTCTAAGTCAAACACGCGATATTGCTGGATATCGAACTCATCCGCGATATTATGGCCATGCACATGTGTGAAAAGTTTGAAAAGGATTGGACTAACGGTATTGAAGTTAGAGCCCGGACAATCACAATTTCAAGTATTTTGTGTACGTCAAGGGCCATAACTTCTAAGTCATTCACGCGATAATGCTGGATATCGAACTCATCCGAGATATTATGGCCATGCACATGTGTGGAAAGCCGCCCCCCCCCCGATCCCAATTCCGCTACCAAAATGGAGAGAACAAGCTAGATTGGCAAAGAAAACCCCCAACCCCAATTCCGCTAGACCACAATAGTGCCAGGTGTCGCGAGAAGCCTACGCCGAAATACGGTCCGGGAGGAAAAGGAGAGCACCACATCGCCCAAAGAAGATACTATCGAATTCGCGGCGGTACCAGCCGAACTTCTATTTGGAGAAACACGGATACATACCATACACCAAAGAGTGGATATGCCAGGTGCAACTCTATCGCGAGAAGCCTACGCCGAAATACGGTCCGGTAGGTTGTCTATACGGGAGGCAAAGGAGAAGTACCAATTCCCAAAGTAGATACTATCGAATTCGTGGCCATGACCAGACCGCCGAACTTGTAGAAACACCCCAAAGAGTGGATATGCCAGGTACAATTCTATCGCGAGAAGCCTACGCCGAAATACGGTCTGGCAGACTGTCTGTACGGAAGGTAAAGGAGAAGTACCAGATCTCCCGAAGTAGATACTATCGAATTCGCGTCAGCGCGGCTGCAGACTCTTAAGAAGATACTGCAAAGGAAACAAAAGAGGGAGGTGTCCATGAAGACACTACAGAAGCCGTATGGAGCATCTTTGCAGACAACTACCACTACCCACATTTGCTCCTCTCCGATATAGAAAAACAGATACTAGAACAGGCGGGGTACACGTTCTACGAGCGGCACAAAATCCCTAGCTAGTTTCTCGAGATATACACACTTGTCTTCTCTAGCCACATACGAAAAGGCAGGGTACTGGACCTTGTCCACATACACCAACCAAACGACTTTCACCCTTCTTCTGCACGATTTCGAATAGTTGTACAGAATACGCCAGAACCCAAAACAAGGCATACAAAAAATGTGTCGACTGCATTGCTACTATCTCCAACCCCCCAGGAGTATGTTGTGGAGTACTAATGGTTTGACATTTAAAGCATTTACACAAAAACAATGTTTGATATTAAATACATAAGAACAGAAAGCAAGGGGAACAAAATATATGTGATCTAATAAAATAATATCGCAATGAGCATCTTCGGTTACTTGTACACCTGTTTTCTTGCGCGATATCTATTTTATTTATAATTACGCAATGAATGACTTATTTTTGAAATAAGAGATAACTTGGCAGTAAAAACGAAACCATGACTTCGTAAAAAACAATAAGATATTACAGGTTTATACTTAAAGTTTGTTCATTGGGACAAACAAGAGATGTCTGCAGATATATACGCTCCCTCTTTTTTCCTTTATATTTTAACTCTGATAATTGAAAATTGACATGTGACAAATTTCCGGCACATTCATTCTATGTCACGATTATCAATACTTTAAAGATAAAATATAGAATAAATAGATTTTTTACTAATATAATGTATTAGTTGTGATCATGGTCATTCAAGTGATCGTGGGACTTTATAGACTTTAAACGAAAAAGTCTATCACTCCAATTCAATGGAGGCTTGCATCTGCACTGAAGCCTTTTTTAAGCATTTGAAGGATCATGGTTATAAGTTAATGATGGATGGATTACCTAATATTGCTATTATTTGTATAGAGTGTTTTATGATAAATCGAATACATTTACAAACAAAAAATACCAAGACCCTGTTAAAAATCTTTTCCCCAGAACTATATGAGATGCCGTTCATAAACAACAATTATACAAAGTATGACGCGGACCTTTGCAGTACCAAATTCAGTTGTTACACAAATATGCATGACTTAAATGTTATTTATAAGAATTTATAAGATTTTTATCATGACCATGAGGCCTTGACCTAGACTGTAATGGTCCTGAGGCCAAATCAAAAACAATATACGAGCTTCAAACACATAGACGACAAATCAACATTATCATTTTAATTGTAACACTTTTTGTAGCTCTCAGGACAGGATAAACAACCGACACACGAACACCGTTTAACAATGTACTATTCTAACAAGATATAAATAAAGCTGAATTCCATAAAATCAGAAAACTAACCCAAAGACTGGTGTATTGTAGAAAAATAAAAACAACTCCCAACTAATAACTGAACCCCAACCGATGACAACGCACGTATGTATAGTTACAGTGTTCCATATGATCCCTTTATCCCTATAATCATTCCTTAAATCTAGAAATATAAAATGATTATTATGATTATTATGGTATGTAACCAATACCAGTTCTCCCTGTCTAAATGTCAATACTTTATTTACAAAATGAATGATATCGTAAATTCTATTATAAAATGAAATAAAAGATGCATGCAACTACTGTCATACTCATCCGATCTTTAGGAAAACTGGAAATTTGTTCCTAGTGGGGAATTAGTCAGTTATAGAGAGTCCCTAAAAATATTGATATTGTACCTTTACATCTAGGACCCTTTCAAAGGAATCAACTTCTTTCTCTGATCTTTGAAAAGTTATCTCGAAACCTTCTGTGTTGTTGTAACTGCTCATATACCCAGATACCAGTTCAACTGGTGATGTCAAATAGAAGATGAATTTGTCATTGTCTTTCAATGACGTCATAACACCACCCAGACGAGACCCTGATATCAAACTGCTCGGTAACTGTAACTCTATCGCCTGTAATTCTTAAATTACCCCATTTGCACATTTTGTAAAAAGAGTTTTGCCCAAAGCATAACTTCAAAACTATATGGTGGATGTATTTTAAACTTAGATCGCAGACTTCTCCAAGTGTTGCACACTTGAAGGACAGTCTACGTCCGGCAAGACTTAGTTACGATGTCTAAACGTCTTGTTGCTAAACCTTCGGGTCGACCGCTAGCGAGACATCAGGTAGTAACATTACTTCTGGCAAGACTACGTTTTCGTCTTCTGCAAAAACAATTGTTTTCGAAGTCGTCATATACATCATCACTGATAGCGGTTCGAAGAAAAGCTTGTCTACACCTGCATGTCCTCTTCTCCTATGGTCGACAATTCTCTGAATATATAATGTTAATAAAACCTGACTTCGATCCCTGAAAGTACATGCATATCATTTATATTTTGGAAGATATATATTTTATGGAAAAATTAAATAGTAATTAGTACGATAATATATCATATATTTCCAAGAGGGTCATCCAGAAATGAATGAGAGTTGCTTAATTTCGTAAAAACTACAAGTGTTATTCACAAAATCTCTTCATAGTCCCTCAGTATAATCTCCCGCGGATACTATGGTTGACTCCCATCTTTTTGCCAGATCCCGAACTCCCGTTGCTAGGCAATCTTTGTTGATGTCTCTATCGACCGCGTTCACGGCGACATATAGTTCATTCAAATCGTCATATCGGACTCCTCGTAGTGGTTCTTTAAATTTTGGAAACAGGTCGTAGTCGGGGGGGGATGGGGGGGGGGGGGGGGTACTTAAGTCTGGCGAATATGGCGGGTGATTAAGAACTTCCCAGTGGTACCGTTCGAACACGTCCCTAACAACCCCGGACTTGTGCGGCGTGGAGTTATCATGCAAAATTAATGGCGTCACCTGTAAAAGATCCGGTCGTTTGCGGCGTATCGCTGGTCGAAGAATTTTAGTCAAATACCACTCATAGTACTCTTTATGAACCGTGCTTCCACGTGGAACTCTGTGTGTTGTCAAAACGCCATTAATATCGTAAGCGAATATCATAAACATCTTTGGACAGTTCATACTGCGACGATATTTTCACGGGTCTTGGCGAGTTTGGAGTATGCCAGTTAGAGCTTTGGCGTTTCAATTCTGGCTCAAATGACCGGTTCCATGTTTCGTCGATAGCAACCACTCTATTCAGCATCATTTCAACCTCCTCTGAATATCTATTCAACAATACAATGCAAATTTGAACACGTGTGTCTTTCAGTTTTTGAGAGTGCGTGCGGCACCCACCATGCGGCGATCTTTCTCATGCCTAAATGCTGCGTCAGAATAACATGAACGAAACCCTTACGTATCCCTGATTCATACACATTTCCTCGCACGTAAATCGTCTATCAGAGTTGAGAAGTTGAGCAACAATTTCTGTGTTATCAGCGTCTGTAACTGTCACCGGCCTACCGGAGGAGGGCTCCTTGTAAGACTCTTGCCGTCCATTATTGAAATCCTTCACCCATCTACAAATAGTGCTTAATCCAACTGCACATGTCGGGTGAAGCTCCTGAAGTGCATTAAATATTTCAGTCGCTTTCTTTCCGCGCCTTCTCTCTATCTTGATATACGCATAAATTTAATCTCGCGTCAGCGCGAACGCATCGTCCGCCATTGCGATGTTTGATATGACGTCATCAAAAACGATGCTTATTAGCTTACGTGCAAAGAGTTTATTTACTTGCGTGCCAAGATTTGTGGCTTTATGTTGTTTCAATCAAAAGTTACAAATTCTCATTCATTTTCGGATGACCCTCGTATATGGTTGTGACTGCGAAAATGGGGTAATGGTGAAACAACATATTTGCGTTTTCTTCATATGAATGTTTTCAGAATGATGCTGGAAGTCGCAGCATGTTAAAGAGTTATGCATATGCATACTTAAAGGTCAAAAATCATGTTTCTGCATCATGCTGCATCATGAGACCTTGTTTTTGTATAGTGATAACTTGTGGGTAGTGTAGGATAAAACTATTGGTCGTTTGATGTTCACCCTTTCTGTGACAACTTCTGCAATGCAGGCGACACAAGTGTTCCGAGGAACGCCCATCTAGTTATTCAATAACGCACCACGTGACCAAAACTCACACTCTCGGAATTTAGTAAAGTAAATACATGTAACATCAATCCAGAGACAGAATTGTTCCCATGTATAAGAGTCAAAAGGTATAATATGGGATGTTATTGTATCGTTAAATCTCACTTCCTTTATTCAAGCTATCACCATTTGTTTCGTTAGTGATTCAGAACTCTCGTGCTAATCGTTTTAAAAAAATATACATTAAAACATGTATTTTATATATGTCGCAATGTCTTATTTAGTGGTAATGTGGGCACACAAAGGTTTCATTTGAGTTCTGAAACACAGCGCCAATGAAGATATTGAAGTTATAAAACAACAATATGCCGTGGCTCTCGCCTTGACTTCTAATGGTAAAGTTTGTTTGTCTATTTGCTTATTGGGTTTAACGTACCACCGATAGTATTTCAGTCTTTTGTAGACGATGTCTACTTGAAACAGATATAATGCTGCCATACCGCAGTATCACGCCCTAGACACGTGACATGATACCACACCCTGTCACATTATCCTGACACCGGGACACCCAGCTCTGCAACTACCTTTATATGCTGAGCGCTAAGCAAGGGAGCTACACCAGTACTATTTTTACTAAATTATTCTAATAAAGAGAAGTACGTGTTCTAATATTAACGAAATTAGAAGTTTCTTTAATATTTGTCTTGCAGTGCTCTGGCTGACAGTTGGTAGAATTAATTCAGACAAATAACAATATCCTATAAACATTTTATTGAACGAAAGAAGTTTGCAATTTGTCTTACGTGTTTCTAGACTTTTCTACCCAGCCTAATCGTATACATTCCGAAAAGACAATAATATAGCCCAACCTGTAATTCCAAATAACATCATAAAATTCTAAAATATATCGTATAAAGGAAACACGAATAACCCCAAGAGATATTATGATGAATGTATGTCTTAAGTCTTTTCATAATATTGATTTGAGACTTTATATTATTAATGTGATGATGCCAACTGTCGTCATTGGATATAAATAAACCTGAGTACCTCTGGCATTCAACTGAATAAATAGGAGAATCAAACACGTAAAAATATTGATGGATTGGTTTGTTTCTTATGCGAGAAGTTAACGAATTACTTACATGCCCAGGCTGGGATTATTTAATCAGTTTTAACACTTAATGATTGTAATAGTGAAGAGCAGTTTCTGGCTACCCCTATTCGTTGCGAACTTCACAATAACGTCCGATCACCGAGTTCTTGAGGTGGAGTTTTCCTTATCAAATTTGGCTTATTTTGGGGTAAAGAGTTGGCTGACAATGTTTGAATTAATTAAAGTTATTCTGTTTTCATGAGAAAAATTGAAAGGTTCTTTCAAAATTTGACCAATATGTGCCAGATCAGAGTCAACGACAGTGTTCACGCTATTTCAGCTTCCTAAGCCACCTAGTCCTGTACGAAGGACATCAAATGGGTGACCTTGATCCTGCCTTGTAATTATAAATATCTGACTGGTCGTTAGGTGACAATAGATTCCTCTTCCTGAAATAGCAAATGTAGCATTCAAGCCTACGTGCAGAGAACAATAAAAGATAATTAAATGGTTACCAAATGCATTATGTAGAGTATGTAAATCCTATCATCTTATTTGTACCTGGAACTACACAGCTAAGCTTGAGGTGTGTTTAAAAAATCTATGAATTATGTGTGTTCCATAACTTTCTTCCGTCAAAATGCATTAACTATCGGTCCCCATGTTTGTTACGTCATTCGATTGGCTTTTCCACAACCGAGTGGCGATTCAATAAGTG
>CM037781.1:8030596-8063275 GCA_021229015.1 Solen grandis
ATAGTGTGCAGGTTAATCAAGCTTAACTCGCGAAAGCCATGCGATATATATATTACTTAAAGGTATTTTCTTGAATTTCCCCTCCCCCCTCTCTCTCTCGTATATTAAAAATTCCTTTTGGTTTTAAAGATACACTTTTTTTTTACTTTTTGAATTTTATCATGAAATTACAGGTAGACGATATGAATGCGATTTCTTTTACAATGGTTCTCTGACATTCGTTATCAATCGGAACACCTAGGATTATTCCGTCATTATCACCGAGGTGATCCGATTTATTCGTTATGAGAGCGAGTACTCTCCCCTTACGGCACTAACTATTTGGACTAAACTCCGACCGTTTTTGCATGTGTGACTTCAGTTGGTTCATTCTCCACTTCTTGAATCAATAACCAACTTAACTGAAACATTATATTGAATTTTCTACAGCGATGTTTTCAAGGCACGTGGAGCAAATACATGTTATTATATTGCATGAGCTTCTTTGTTTTATTTTCTATTTGGCACCCTTACTTGAATAAATAAAAAAATAAATTACCATTGGCGGATCGTTCACAGAGCTGAAGCTTACAAAATGATTTTCTTATCTCAAAAAATGCCAAATTCAATGTCACTTTTATTTTGAACCTTTAAAGAAATTGTTTTTTTTTTTAATTGTATATGCGAATTATGGCTTATGCATATACAATGTCAAATGTGCATGGGGGTAGAAAGGGATAGCATCAGGCATGATAATATTTAAGACAACTTTACTTTTATTTTTAATACTTAAGTGCAAGGCAAACTTCAGTGATCGAGCATATCCCCACAGCAAATATAACAGGAACGTTACAAAAAGTAATCGTATCCTGCTCTAACCTAAGAGCCCTCAATGCATAACCGAGGGGATTAAGTCGATGACTTAACATCACTCAACTGTGGGTTCAAATCCCGGCAGGTTCATTCGGGTTTTTCATGTTAGAAGGCCTTCCAGCTGGCTTGTGGTAGGTCAGTGGTCCTACCCGAGTGCCGAGTGCCTCTGTGAACTCTTACTTTTTTTTTTTCGGTTCAGACAAATCACCGTGTAGATACCACGTAAATATTAGGGCTGACAAAGACAGGCCTCTGATAAATCAAAGTTAAAACCTAGCTCCCCAGGAGCGGAAAGTCGTTGGTTTGATCCCCGGCCGTGACATACCAAAGTCGTAAAAATAGTACTGGTATACTCCCTTGATTGGCACTCAACATATAATGGTAGTTCCTGGACTGGTTAGCCCGGTGTCAGGAGAATGTGACTGTGTGTAGTATCATGCTTAATGTCTACAGAGTGAAACAGCAGTGTGGCAGCATTATATCTGTCTCAAGTAGACATCTCCAAATGATTGAAATACTGTCGGCGGGACGTTAAATCCAACAAACACACAAATAAACCTAGCTCCCCTAAGAAATGGACTGACACTCTATTTCGATTATGATGTTGAATTCTAACTGTTCTCTAGGAAAAGAAAGTTTGTCATTTAAGGTAATCCATCCATCATTAAATTGTAATCTTGGTTCATCAAGTGTTTGTGGGAAATGTGTAGTAAATGCAAAACAAGACTTTCAGCAAAATAATCTATATCTCCAAATCAGTAGATGCTTACACCTGCACTGATCTTTTTAAGCGTTTGAATGATCATGACTATAATTTATCGATGAATGGATTACTTTAATGAATATTTGATGCAGTAATGTCGCACGAGGTTATTTATTCGAGTTAATGCAAACTTTCACTGTTTTATACTCATGCTTTATTAACAAGCAGATGGTCGTAATACAACTTAAAACAGGTGAAAAGCCATTTATTTATATCTGAACAAAATGCTTTTTTCATTTTGCAACGATTGGACAGAAGGTGACATCGATTTTTAAACAAATTTCGTTGGTATCGATCAGATGGTCTTGATGTGGTACCCGAGAAATGCACGTGTATAAATACACTTTGTTTAGAGAGAGAGAGAGAGAGAGAGTGAGTGATGGGGAGAGAGAGAGAGAGAGAGAGGGGGGGGGGGGGGGGGGGGGAGTCTGATCGACCTGTAATCCCTTAAGGAAATGTGATTTTCCATTTCTGATAAAGAAATCTGTTGTAAAGTAATCATGCCATGTAATCATATCAACCTTTATCAAGTGTTTTTAAACACACAAAACACAGGCACAACACTTCAATAAAACATGTATATTCTGATTTGCGTTAAACAGTTTTGTTTACAATGTGTTTAGAAAAGATATCCCTATTGAATATCTTCACCTGCATTAAATGTAATCCATTCATCTTTAAATTATAACCATGTCCCTTCAAAATCTTCAAAAGGACTTCAATGCAGATGCAAACATTCAATGACTTGGAGTTTCGGGCTTAAAGTTCAGAGTCTATAAAGGCTTGCATTTACTATAAAATTACAACGATCACTTTGTAAACCATGATCACAATTTAATGATGGGTAGATTACCTTAATATTTGTTTAAGTCACGAGTCAAATTACATCTGGAATTTAAATCTGTAGATTACGTGTACTAAACGATATCCAATTGCGTTCTGATAGATCTCTCTCTCTCTCTCTCTCTCTCTCTCTCTCTCTAATAAATATATATATATTTGCAGTTGATCTCGTGCTAATGTGTAATGCCCATCAATATTTAGGAAGATCTTCAGTTATTGATAAGCATATGTCATGTGTCATGTTCTATTCTAAAGATATTTCTACTATATGCAGCAATACGCAGATTGAATTTGAAATCTGTTATGTAATCAGTCTTCCTTTCTTATATAATTGATGTTTTATCCTGTAAGAATGCCGTTAACTGAATATTACGAGTTTGTATATTGAATTCTAGAAATCTTGGTAAAGGGTTTTCAAATTAAAGCGTTCTTTCACATAACACGAGACAAATCTGTGCTATAGAGGTGGAAGCAAGAAATTGATTTAACAAGAAATAGTTTGTTAAAAAGATATGCGGGATTGATGGAGATTAAAGTAATGGAGAATTTAGAACAGTTATATGATGATGTACGAATCATTATCTGTGAAGCATTTCAACCTAGAAATTCAAAGTAATCATAGATAAAAATAGTAAGGAACTGCACATTTTGTTGTTACAGTTTATTTGTTAAACTGTCAATTGTTACAGTTTATTTGTTAAACTGTCAATTGTTACAGTTTATTTGTTAAACTGTCAATTTATGTCTCTAGATCACTTATGATGCTGAAACCGCTGTAGAAATTTTCGGGTAATTATTATTATTATTATCCATAATTAGTATCCATAATTATTTTCAAATATAACATACACATATATTTAAATGCGATATCCTGTTATACATATATTTCTATCCATACGCAGCTGAGCACGGCAGATTGTATTTCGAATTGTTTTATCATCTAACTAATCAAAGTTTTATCCTGAAAGATAAATACGGGTTTGTAACCCTTTTAAGATTTATCAAATTCATACGCACTATCAGTAAACACGAGGCTCAGATAACTGAATTGTTTTATGATAATCCATCCACCATTAAATCATGATCATTGTCATTCAAATGCTCAAAAAGATTTCAGTGTAGATGCAAGCATCTGTTGACTTTGAGATTTATGCTCTTTTGCTTAAAGTCTATAAAGGTTTACATTTTCTATAAAATGACCAGGATCACTTGATGGACCAAGATCACAATTTTATGATGGATTGATTACCTTAAATACGTTTGTATATATCATAGAGCTAACTTGCTTTGGTTTATATTGGACCGAGCTTGAGGGTTTGACGCTAGTAGGAACTTAGAGGTATGTTTTGATATGTTTTTCTTTTTTTCTTTTTGGAATATTTTATATTTTTATGTATTCATTTTAAAAAAACAGCGCAAACAGTCAAACACGCAGTCAAATGAACAAGAGAAAAGGGTGGCTGAACTGCTAGATTGGGTATATACATGTATAACAAAATGCTAGTTTCGTACTAATAGGTAATAATACTAGGTTGGCTGCATAATTTTTTGAGATTGAACATATAATAAAATGTAATATGTTCGCAAGATTGGATATATTTAAAATGCGTTGTTATAAACACTCTGACTTTTTTTATCTGCGGTATATACTGCACTGTCCCGGTTGCCGAGTGGTTAGATAGAGGGTCCGCCCCGTAATAAGGGCGAATTAGGTTCGACCTCCGTCCGCGACATATCGAAGTCTTTACTGGTATATCTTCATTGTTTATGGCAATCTGCACACACGGTAAAAAAAAAAGTTTCAGTGGAATAAAACCGGAAGTGGTGCCATACCAATTATGTACGGTGTGACACGTGTATCAATGTAAGCAAAATGACCAAAATACCGTCGTGGAACGTTAACTCAAGCAAATAATCAAACAAACTGACAGATTCACGCGAATAATCTAGCATGTTTACAGATTCGTATATGTACATGACAAGAAAATATTTCATATTTTGCATTCACTTTCAACATGTATAGCACCGATATGCAATGTACAAAGATTTTAATTAGCTATTTAATTAATACAATGACGTGCATGGCGTTTTAATTTATTCATAGAAATGATGAACGTTTTATCGAATACACCGTTATACTTATGCTTAAACTTTTCGATAATGAAGATTTTTTTTTTTAAATTATAAATTCATTACACCAGAATTGAATAAGTATGACAATTCTGTCGTGTTTTATGTCACATGTGCATTATGTTTGATAATAGTTTATCACATAACCGAGATTGTCTAGTACGGTTTCACACAAGTGTAATATCAACAAATAGTACTACGCGCCGTAAGATGATTTACTTGTATGTACACACATGACGTCATTATTGTACATGAAATACACAGATAAGGATACGAATGTTTAAAAATACACGTACCGTATGATCTGTTTAAATGCAAATAAATTAGTTAAAGGATTTAGTGGAACTACTTTTCTTACTCGTTTCAAATATGCTAAATGTGTAAATTGGTCATGTGTTCTTTTGCATAATCAAAAACAGACAGCATGAGCGTTTTGGGGTTATTTGATAAAAAAAATCTTAAAATCTAATCAATTTGATTAAAAAAACATGAGTTATATGATCATATATAACGGGTTTCATATTTTATATCAAATAAATACTCGTGTAAGATCCTCTATATATTGTTATTGACTCAATAAGTATTATGGAGCTTTAAATCAATGTAAGTCATTTAGCCTTCGTCTAAGACGCTCTAAGTGCATAGCTAGACACATGTATAGCAACATGACATAGAATTTATTGTAGTACTTCAAATGCTTTGAAAGACTTCAGTGAAGATAAAAGTATCCACTTACACGGAGAGATAGGCTCTTTTGCTCAAAGTCTATAATGGCTTGATTTACTATAAAATTGCCATGATCACTTGTTGGAAGATGATCACAATTTAATGATGGATGAAAAATTATTTACTTACAAAATAAATGCTAACGTACCAAGCGTAAGGATACTCTTTCTCTCTCTCACCTCTTATATTTAATATATTATGGTGACGTGCATATATAAAAATACTTGAATATATGGTTCAAATGGAATATATATTTTCACACTGCTGTACATTTGTTATGCTATGATTATTATGTTTTATACTCTTTATGATAGGGAAAGTTAAAGGAGCTCAGTAACAGATGATCGGTAGAAATAAAGTCAATAATGACACAGATTAAGTCATAATTAACGCGTTTAAGATCGGCAATTTTCATACAAGATACGGTAAAGGGAATTTTTAGTGCAAATATATAATATATAGGTAGGTTCTGTTGTTCCTTAATTATTCATATCAAATCGATTTTATAAGTTATGTCTTTGTAGGATTTAGAAAAAAATGTAAATGTGATTCTAATTATCTAAAATGACATGAGAGAATATTTTTCTTAAAACTTGATTTATTGACGAATGAAAAGTTATGGACTGACGATAAAAAGTTGTTTGTTGTTGTCGTTTTTAATGGAATTATGATATAAAGGAAGACAGGAATAGATGCGTGAAAGAAATTCCAT
Organism: Solen grandis; assembly: GCA_021229015.1. Lineage (NCBI taxonomy): Eukaryota > Metazoa > Mollusca > Bivalvia > Adapedonta > Solenidae > Solen > Solen grandis. The sequence goes on from CM037781.1 coordinate 8,036,623, forward strand.
ATTTTTATTTCTTCCTGTGTTTAAACGGGTAAAAGTTATGGTTTATTGCTTCCTTTTCGTTATGTGCATTACAAACAAGCGTCAGTTCATAAATGTTCGGGAAGGAGAGAATTAAAATAAAATAACCATGGTTGCACTACCAACACCAAAGTATGGGAATACGTCAAGTCATAGTGGTGAAAACATATTCAAATTATGAAAATATTAACTTCTTTTCACTTGAAAACTTCCGTTTATCTCTGAATTTAACTTTTTATTTCACAGACAGTCTGATTTGCGTATTCACAAATACAAGTGTATATCATTTATTTTCGTCAAATTCGCGGTTTAATTTCACAGGAACAACTCGATAAAACCTCAAACTTTATACTAGACCAGAAACAAATATAACATGTTTGATTAATGATTACATACATTTACATGAAATAAAGAAGGCAAACGACACTTGGTCTATCGATTACGTCATAGGGGTCACGTGACCCTAAAATGCAAATACTGCCCAGCAGCTAACAAAATCGGCATTTAACATAGTTACTTAAAAAATATATATGTTCGTGGTTTCCCTCATGTAAATGGACAAAATAGGAAAGGTTTTAGAAAAAGTAGAGTTTTCTTTGTGGTTCACCTTTAATGTTAGTGAGGTATTTTTTTCCTGACAACGCGAAGTGTGAATGTGATCAGTCATGTTATGGCATTTGAAAATGAAATTTCTGAATATAGGTTTCATAATTATAAATATAGAATTAATACCGTTCGTAACGATATTGCGTATTGTAGAGAAACCAACCATTTTCTTTAAAATCACATATTGCACTGGATGACCATGCGTCTGTAGATGAGAATGGATAGACGTAATACACTAATACACTCATATAGTTGAAAATTTATTTCTTAGTCAATGAATATATCCTTCATAGATATTTCTTGTTTATGAACGGACAATTATTTACTGCTACATTAAAACCTTATTCAACAACACTCATCTTATTGAAATGTGTATGTTTCTAATACTCGTATATACATCAATATAAGAACTTGTTTTATATGACGGACTGAAGAAGCATGAGCACTTAACGCTATACAACTGGTTCTCACAGCTTAGTGACGTGCTTTACTTGAAATCATAGTATGTATGAGAAAGACCCACTTAAGGAAGAATTTGGCCACTTTACTGTAGTAATTGTGGGTTTCATATATAGAAATGTGACCTTAACGACCAGCGAATTATGGTAACAGTGATATAAAGGAGAGGATGTTAAACAAAACGTAGAGGTGATATGATGTTATATTATTTCTATCATATATACAATTGTATCATGTTATATGTGTGTTTAGTTGTGATATAAGGGGGACTATTTTGTATGTATTGAGAATTGGAGATATATTGATTTGTGTCATATAATTTATAATAATTATTACATTTTATCATATCATATTTTATTACATATGAAATAAGGTGCTTACATATATCGAATTAACAATATACAAAATCGTATTCTAGCAGATATATTTAGAATGCTGAATGGAGATATGGAAAAATATACATGGCGACGTTCAAACCCTATTCAGCAGGGACGGCTAGATTATTTTCTATTTACAGATGATTTATAGCCCTATAGTAGAGAGTCAGATATTCATGTAAGTTACTGATCCGATCACTCCATAATCTCACTAAATTTTTGTTTTGAAGATGCTGTTCATGCCAAAGGTATATAGATATAGATAATCATTTTGAAAATGTTAATATCTCAAAACTCTCTGATCGGCAGGCAATGAAGTTTGAAGGCCTTTTAGCATATGAAGAGGTCACTAAATCTCTAAGAAATATGAAGAATGATAAAATCCCAGGATCAGATGGATTTACATTTAACTTCTTTAAGGCCTTCTGGAATAAAAAGGTCATTTTGTTGTTCGTGCTATAAACTATGGATATAATATTGGTCAATTGTTTGTTACACAAAAACAAGGTATCATAACATGTATTCCAAAAGAAAACAACAGCAACAACAACAACAGATAAACAGTTCTTAAAATATTGGAGACCTATAACATCGCTTAATATTGCTTATAAATTAGAGTCAGGTACTATAGCATGTAGACTTAAACATGTTCTAAATATTTTAGTTGCAGGTAACCAAACATGTTTTGTAAAAGGCAGGTTTATCCGTGAAAATACAAGATTGTTGTTTGATATTATGCAATACACAGAAGAAAATAAAATCCCAGGTTTACTTGTTATGGTATATTTTGAAAAGTCCTTCGATTCACTATCCTTTTATTTTACATAGAAAGTTATATCTTTTTTTCAATTTTGGTCCAAGTTTTAAAAAGTGGATTTCAATGTTTTTATATAATACTAGTTTAGCAATACAATTAAAGGATTTTATCATTTTTTTCCACACCCGGTCGAGGCTGTCGGCAAGGTGATCCGATCTCAGTGTATATTTTTATCCTATGTACAGAAATACTATCTGCAAAAAAAAAAATGTAAGGATATTAAAGGTTTATTAATTGAAGGAGAAGGATACAAAATTTTCCAATTTGCAGATGACACTTATTTGTTATAAGACGGTTCTGAAAAATCTCTTAACACAACTTTAAGTATTTTACATGAATATTCACAGTACTCAGGACTTAAGTAAACTTTGATAAAACACAGGTTATTTGGATAGTTTCAATGAAATATAGTACAAAAGCCATAAAGACCAGATGGAAACTCAAATTTAAATTACTTGGCATTAATTTTCATGTAAATCTTACAAAAATGGTTGAGATTAACTCTAAGGAGAAAATAGAGAAAATTAAGAAATACATTTTATTTTGGAAAAGAAGAAAGTTGTCCCCTATTTGTAAAATAACAGTAGTAAAATCATTATTACTTCCACTTTTAACATATTGATTTATTTCTTTACCAACACCACCTCGTAAGATAATAGAAAATATATATAAATTGACCACGGATTTTGTATGGGGTGAGCGAGTAAAACTCAAAGGTACTATAACATGTAAAGATTGTTGTGAAGGGGGGTTAAGGATGACAAACATTTTTTCCTATAACAACTCACTTAAACTTAGTTGGTTAAAAAGATATATAAATACAGTAAACAGTCAATGTTTCATATTTGTTAAAACAATATTTAATATAGATATGTTTTTTTTTGTACTGGAAACTTGTATGCAGATAGAGTTATTAGTAAAATAAAAAAGAAATTTGGATAACTGTTTCGAAAAGTTATACAGAATATGTTAACAGTGTAGTGATCTATTCAGAAACTGTTTTCTTAGATTTACATTGTTTTATATCACAAAGTTTTGTCTGGAGATAATGGAATTTTTATAATAGTTTTCTATGACAAAGAATTACATTTTGTTCAAGATATTGTGAACAATAAAGCAAAACTTTTAATGCATAGTGAAATGGTTAAAAACAGGATGTTATATCAATTTTATACATTATGAAGCTCTCAGAATAAATATGAATAGATATAAAGCTGCCTATAAAATTGAATTCAAGAATAACATAGTAAAATTTTCATTAATCAGGTCTTACTTAAAACCAATTATTGTTGGTGCAAATACCAAAAAACAAGTTTACAGAAAACTTATAACAAATAATGATATTCCAAGTAGTCAAGAAAAATGGAATAATGTTTACTCTGATTTGTCTTTACCATGGAATGATATTTACAAGAGATTCATATATTCAATGGTTACAAACAAGAATACTTCATAGAATATTAGGTACTAATTATTTGTTGTAAAAAATGAATTTAACAGATAATAAGATGTGTACTTTTTGTAAAACAGAAGAAGAAACCATATTACATTTATTCTGGAGTTGTCCAAATATACAAGTCATCTTTGAACTCTTAAAGCAAAATTGTCATTAATACAAAAAACTTCAGGACTTCTCAAAAGTAACTATTTTGTATTTGGAGTATATATAAATAAATACAAAGACAAAGATAGTTATACAATATTATTTTTAGAAGACAAAAGATATATTTTCCTATGTAAAATGAAACAAAAATTACCAAACTGTCAATCAATGATGAATAGCTTAAAATTTGCTTGGGAAATTTATAGATCTGCAAGAATTAGCAATGCAGAAAGCGAAAAATGGTCAGTAGTGAGACTTTTGTCTCAAATACCTTTATTGATATTTAATCTAAAACAAAACAAAAGAAAATGAAAACTCACCCATAGAAAATATATATTTGGTGAATATGTTCTTCCCCTCTCTTTTTTCAGTTTGTTATTTCTATGTTGTTTTTTGTTTGTTTGTTTTTTCTTCAGACCCTATAAATTATAACAGATAATATATTGCATAAATTGTATACATCTTATGTCTAATTATGTACGGTGTGGAAGGGGATGGCCTCCACCCACACACAGCTATTGACGAGGAAAATAAATGGGGTGATCCTGATTATAGGGACCTGAAAAAAACAACAATAATAATTATGATAATGAAAATAAGAATAAATGAAATAAGAAATATTTTGTTGAAACCTGTAGCACATTTCATTAAGTTTTTTTTATCATTCTTACTTTTCATTATAATGATTATTCAAGAATAACTATAATTTGATAACATCGTAGAAGGAAGGGAACTTTAACCTGCTGTTATTCCACGCTATCTCTCTTTGTTCTCTCCTGTCACTCTTAACATCTTTATCATTGACCATTAAACAACCCCGACTATTCCTGACATACCATTGAGATTCGAAGTTCGTAGTTGAGGCTTTCATAATGCCCATTCAAAATCCCCTTGGAATCCCGGTCTTGACTTGAGAGTCCTCGTTTGGCTTGAGAGGGAACCGGAATCGAGACAAGGAGTGTTGTACCAAGTATCAATCACCATTTTGAGTCAGAGGAAAATTTAATCCCGCTGTTACTCCACACTACATCCCTCTTCACCATCTATAGTTACATTCACCATTATCTCTCCTCTCCTTCGAAATGGGGGGATAAACAAGGATTGTAGAAAGATTTGTATTTTCTTTAAATTTTCATTTTGCCAAACCATATGCATACATTTATGCTAAGTTCCATGCGTGTTCCCATATGTCCAGCTGACTGTCTGTCTCCCACGTACAAAAATACAAACTTGTCTTAAGCTGTCAGTCAAAGGAACAAGAAAAAGTGACTTACCGCCTAACAGAAGTGACTCCTTAATGAAGGTTAAACATATAACAAAATGCTAATTTGGTAATATTTCAACTGCCCGCTAATTGCAGGCTGACCGCTTAACACAGGTATAACTGTATACGCATCAGCATTTGGTGACTCAAGATAACTTAGATGACATAGCCAATTATTAATACACAAAAGCTGGTGTTCAGAATATCTTATCACTCAAACCATCGGGTATATAAAGCCATTATCAAACAAAGTAAGCTGTACGAACAACAAGATTAAGGATGTGAAACTAAGAGATAAAGGATGCGTTGCAGTGACTAAATAAACATAAAGCTATGTGATAGTGTTTTAATGGTTTTTAAGAAATAAATTTATTTCTTTATGAATGAAACTATAGCGCAATATAATTATTAATATATATAAGTGATAACTATAATACTGTTTAACAGTACTTATAGTAAATAATGTCATAAAAAGTTTCATGCGTGTCTGATTGTATTATATATTTCAACATTAAAATGATCAACTGTTTTGACTTTGGGTATTTGACATATGGATGTGAAACAATAAAGTTCTTATCTAAGTCTTTAGATATACAGTTAACCTGTATTAGCGGTCACCTGTACTAAGCGGTCAACCCTGCATTCAGCGGTCAATTTTAATATTACCAAACTAAAGCATTTTGTTATATATTATAACTTCATTTAGCAGTCACATCTACTAAGCGGCCACTTTCTCTTGTTCCATTGACTGACCGCTTAAGACAGGTTTGACTGTACATGTATAATTACGTCCCCCACCCCACCGAAAATTCCAAGTAAGCAAATAACGTTAGTGAAGATCATCCTACACAGAAAGGTATCAGCTGCCCCGGCTGACCCTTAACCCTTTCCCTCATAGAGGACACCATGAAAAAACCTATGCGAACAGCATAAAACCAGATCAGCCTGCGAGTAACTCGCAGGCTGATCAGGTTTTATGCTGTTCGCTGCTCCTCAGTGGTCTGGAAATGAGGACTTTATAATTAAATTTGTTAAGGTTTAACTGTGGTTTTCTGCAGATCAGGCTTTATGTGGTTCCTATTGAGTGCGTCAAAATGAGTCTATATGAGAGAAAGGGTCAAAATGAGTCTATATGAGGGAAAGGGTCAAAATGAGTCTATATGAGGGAAAGGGTTAACGTCGTTTATCGACTTATGTATGGTCTTTATCATCCGATGCAGTAATAATCTTATCTATAGGTCATATCTTTCCTGAAGTTTTGTCAAAAGTAAACACAGAGTGATGAAAAACTGACAGAGGATTGAAAGTTAAATTCTCCCCGTTTCCTGAACGATGTTATGTTTATTTTTCTATTTCTTTTACATAGTCATGGACGTGTGAATTCATCCTAAACATGTCCCTTTCCGGCAGTACTTTCAACAAAAGGAATATGTTACGTTTAACTTTGTGCCGCGCTAGACGTTATGGTTGATCTGTAATAAAACCACTTGCACTTTCTATTCATCTTTTGTTTTCACAACTCATGACGTGGAGTATTTCGGTTTGATATTGATGTGTCTGTAGCAATAGAGAAAACAAGGTTGAATTACCAAGAATAGTGGCGCAGGTCTTAGGCTGGCTGTCCAGGGCTGTCCTTCGAATGACGCCTTTTTCATGGTTGACGTCGGGTTACCATTTGTGATGATTTTTTCTTGTTGCTGCCACACACTGACGTCGAAATTTCTTGTCGGATATTAAATAGAATTATTTTTAAATCAAACTGGATATTTTTAATGTTTCCAGGCCTGTGTTTGCGCAATATATCATATTAACAGTTTCATTATACATTATTAGATGCTATATATTATGCATAATTAGATATACATTTTTCCTAGTTATGGCTAATAAATATGGCAGTGTTACGAATCATCAAAATCTGAAATTGGTAGGGGCCAGTTCGTTAACGCGGTACGTTCACATATTGGATAAACGAAACCGCTTAGCGCAACCGTTGCCCAGGATTAAATGAGGGCTCTTATCGTGCGAAAGTTTTGAACGTTAAGGAAACTATTGACCTATCGCCATAAGACGACGCTCAAGTCTCCATGTATCTTCCATTATTCAGGACAGCGTGGTTATGAATGAGCACAGTGAGTAGAGTGCTACCAACCTAACTAACGAAATGCGCTAGAGCTGGGATGATTTAGTGAAGCAGCTGCACAGATTTACTGTAGTGCCTCTTTAAACCGGATTGTATAAACATATGAAAGACAGGGCTGGTCGGAATCTGCAGTCACTGTTTGGATATTTTATACCTCTCAAGGTAGGAAGTTTTGAAGACAGAAAAACTTGTTTGATGCGTTAATGGAACTGAGGTGTATGTCTTGTGTGTGTGTTAACTACGTGTCTAAAGAGCATGGCGGTGTTGAAATATGCTGGTTATGTTGTCTTTCCGGAAGCTGGATATGTTAGAGTTGTAGAAGAAGGTACTATTATACATGAGGCACACTTATTTTACAGGTCAGGCATATGTGTATTAGAGAGAGAGAGAGAGAGAGAGGGGGGGGGGGGGGGGGGGGAGAGAGTTTTTTTAAATTTATAATTAATTTAATCATTGGGCTATGATGGGTTTATTTATAGAAATTAACAGAAGTTGTTTTAATATGCCGATATACATTGTAAGTTTAATAGTACTTCCTAAATGTTTTACTGCACCTTGTATACGTTTTAAGACAAATATATCGTCAATGTTAAAGTTTCCATACAAAACGACCGCAAAGACAAGGGAGTTTCACTGATAAGTGCAACAGGGAGTGAAGGGTAGCAATTCAGTAGGTCACGCGCAAATATTGTATACTGTGCGAGTTTTCGAGAGTTAACCTACATATACACGTTTCTTTGGTTTCCGGTCTCCGTCCAATACTAAAAGTGTACGAACTTTACCCCTTACGCCCCAAATTTTTATCAGCATTTTACTGTTGACATTTCATTGGACTTACTTCAATATCTCAGCAGTGATCGATAAAATGAAATCGACGCACATCAGGAATTTAAGGCCCGTCAACTAAATAAGCCCTTTTAAATCAACTTGAACAGTTAAACAGAAGAAAAAAGGATCTCCTGATGAGATAACTTCTTTCAAGTTGGGCACTATGTAACATTACATAATCGCACGTTTGGAGCTCCGATAGTAATTAGTAACATATGGTTTCTTCTAACACACACGAAATAGTCAGCGTTCCGAAGAAATGATTTCTAAAAATAGCACATAGCACTGTCCAGACTGTGTGATACGGCAGCAGACGCTGCGCTTTCTGGCATCATGCAGTTTTCTGCGTCGGTCTATGCATATCAAATTTACACATAAGATGCATTATTTCTTTCTGTTGTTTTTCTTTCATTCTCCAAACTGTTTGTATTTTTTCTTCTTTTGCGTGAACATTACTATTGTATCTTTCTTTTTTTCTCGTTTAAACATTTCATTCTTTCTTTGAAATAGCTTTTAACCTGTCTTTTAAATAGATTTTTTTATCTGTTGTTGTTGTCTGTGTTACCCTTCACTCCCTGTTGCATTATTGATAGGTTCCTTATCAGTGAAAATCCCTTGTCTTGGCGGCCATCTTGTATATTCAAAGGATTTTCAGACGAATTTAATAGGAGTAGAAATTTCATTTTCTTATAACTTTCTTATTCCTAACTCAAAACTCTAAATTTATACACCATTGAAAAGCTCTTGAAATTCATATTTTAAGTGTAAAGTACATTTTTAAATGGATGTTTACACAAAAAATAAACACACAGTAAAGAAATGAAATTATTCGTTCAGCTTAAAAAAACAGTGTAACTTTTTGTTATGTAGCTTTTACCTTTAAATATATCAACATATCAATTTCATATTTTAAATAAGACATAAAATCTTTTCAATTTGAGGTAGATTTTAGTTAGACTGTAAAAAAATACAATGGTGATTTAAAGACAGCAAGTAGTGTCAGATTTCTCCTGCATTAATTTAATTCGCCAAAAGGTGTCTTATCAGTGCCTATGACATCACAATGAAAACTGTGTATATAGAATCAGTCCATATACTCGTACATTGAAAGCCAGAAGGACCCATCAATCCTTCTTTTATATATGCTGATTAGTCCTTCTGGCTTTCTGCTGTAGCTGTAAATTATTTAGGTGAATTATTTACATACGCAACAACACTTTATATTTTGTCCTCTCTCTCTCTCTCTCTCTCTCTCTCTTGTTTACAGTAATACTTAACTTTAGATGTAATTAATTTTATAGCTCAATATTTTCAATATAGGTATTCGGCATTTTGATTTAGGTGTAGTACATTTATAAACTGACATTTAATATTTAATGTTATATTTTTGAACTTTTTTCAATTTGTATATCTTTGATTTTGTTTTCTGGATATGTATAGGTCAGTAAATTCCTGATTTTAAAACATTTATCATTTGTCTCGTGTCAGGACGGAATTATTTATTTTGATGAAATTTCCGACATATTTAATGGCTTCACTGGCCGTGTACCATTGAGTCAATTGGCTGCATCAGTTCTCTATGAACAAGGCGTTTGCAGCCTCTGCCAGTGAAACAGCCTGCCCTCTGAAGTGTGATTTGTGGTTGGCATGTTTGTTCATTCAATTGATTTTGCTATTGAAGATATGCTTGTTCTAACCTTTGTCCTGTGCAGAACTCTGGCAGGTCAGTTTCTTGGTATTTGAAGTCAAATATTATCTATAGTGAATCATACAGAATACTGTTTTGTTGATATTGTTTTTATTTGGATATCTGTGTTGAACTACATATCTAAACAACACTGCGATTTGTGTATTTATGCCTTTAAAGAGTAACCACGAATTATTTTATTTCGGACTTTACAATAAATAATTTCACCGGGTTACCATTTCAATAGACGATATGTTAGCTTCATGAAATATATTAACAGGAGAGTGGAAATCCTTGGTTGTGTATCATTTGATATTTGGACTAATTTAAATTAACTTTAAAATTGTATTATTTAGTTAAGAGATATTGTCAAATAACAAACGGAGACTAACATTTAAAAGCCTTAAGGAAGGACAGCAAACTGCATGTAATGTCGATTAATAACGAAATACCGTACGGCAACAAACATACATCCTAATAGAGTAAGACCTGATATAAAGACCACCTCGATATAAGGACCAGTGACCACCTCTCTATTCAGATTGTGATTTTATTACTCATGTTTGTTTATACATACTGCTTAAACTGGCTCGATTTTCAGACCACCTCACTATTACGACTGCTGACTGTGAGTTTATTGATCGGTCATATTTTTAAGACACTGTACATTCAGTTTTAGCATTTACAGTTGCGACCGATCATTGAATCACAGTCAGCTGTTTAAAGTTTTAACTTTATTTTACATCGATTACGAAACAAGTTCTCACAACTTATATTTATCACTCACTCTGGTGGCGGCGTATGTGGTCATTATTGTGGGAGGAAACCGGAGAGCCCTAAGATAACCCACGTGCCTTGACGGGCGACCACTGTACCCTTTCACATACGTGTCCAGGCATCAAACCTGGGACACGTTGGTGAGAAGCAAAGCGCGTTACCACTATGCTATTCAGTTGGTCATAATAATAAGGTGATCTGATTATCAAGTATAAACGTAAAACGATTAAGAAAACACTGGTCGTAATAGTGAGGTGGTCCTTATATTGAGGTGGTCTTGATAGGAGAATTTACTGTATATTGTCAGTGTTTACTCGAGAACAGCATTTTAGAAACACCAATTACTAGGAACATATTTGAATAAAAGTTATTGTACTAACATTATTTAGTTTTGGGACAATTCGAATATTTTCCTTTAAATCTTTGACAATGTTTTGAAATAAAGACGAGTTTTATAAATACATCAATAATGTTAAGTCATAATGTTTCGTGTGTGATTAATTTTCACTGATTTCGTGGACAGTTATTTTTACCTTTTCTCGGTGAATGTCGGTTTCCGAAGTAAAGCATATGACAAGTACAATACGAATGCGCATTATTTATCAGATGCCCTGCCAGACTCAATAATAACGTGCAGGAGTTCAAAGCTGATGGTTGTGGGTTCGAATATAGCTCATACAATATTTTATTTTATTAATGAATTTTGACCACAGTGTTTAATTATGTACATGCAAATCACACATAACACGATTTATTCGATTTTTTTGTTAAATACTTGAGATGGTTTATTCATTACTCGACTGCATATAGGGCTACACATGTCGTGTAAGATACCTTCGAAACACCTAAAATCAACGGAAAATCAAAATAGTCCTCAAACTGACCGGCAACTCATCCGACTCCGAAGAGGATTACAGCACTGTAAATCCAGTGAATGAGCTTGCTGTATTTTCTTTGTTAGTGAAATATTAAACATTTAGTAAAATTACGAAAAGAAAAAAATAATATAGACACCCAGATATTCAACAAATTATTCATCCATCCACCCTCACTGCAAAAATTGAATAGAAATTAATAATGGAAAAGAATTACGAATTAAAAAATACCGAAAATTCGAACCTGCCACTTCAAGGTTACAAAACCACTGTACTTACCACTAGGTCATCCGGTCTTTTCTTAACTACGATGCAATGCAAACCATATGATTAAAAATACATGTTTGGATCGTAATTATTCACGGAAACTAACGAAGAACATCCCGGAGATTAACCAGTCTCAGGTCAATGTTGCCAGACTATATTAACACAAACGAAACACTAACATTTATTAGAACCCACCCTTCCTATAACACGAACCCACGAATGTATGAACCCTCGAAATTGTCTGAAATAGAAATTCGACGTTGTCTTAAATAGAAATTCGACGGTATTCGATGTCAGCAATGACTGTTACTAAATTAATCAAAATGACTGAAGTGTTGTCGGTGGGATGTTAAACCCGAAACAAACAAAACAGCCAGATGGTCAAAACTCAACCTTACGGGGTGTGCCTTATCAGGATCCCGATTGAAATAGTCCCTACAAGATTAAAAGTTGATGCTTCATTTGTATATGAACACATGTTGTTTTATTTAGATGTTTATACAAGAAGAAACTTGTGAACTCTTTATAACAAGGTCACTTTTTCGACCTAAGACAACTGGTCTTAATAATGAGGTGGTCTCAATTGTAAAGTGGCCTGATTATCAAGTTACAATATACAATGCATAGAGTACAAACAAACAACAACGGAAATTATGGTCGTAATAGAGAGATAATATTACAAGTGAAATAGAGTTATAATATTACAAGTGAGACGGACTTTAAAATAGAGAGATAATATTACAAGTGAGATGGACTTTAAAATAGAGAGATAATATTACAAGTGAGATGGACTTTAAATAGAGAGATAATATTACAAGTGAGATGGACTTTAAAATAGAAAGATAATATTACAAATGATACGGACTTTAAATAGAGAGATAATATTACAAGTGAGATGGACTTTAAAATAGAGAGATAATATTACAAGTGAGATGGACTTTAAAATAGAAAGATAATATTACAAGTGAGATGGAATTTAAAATAGAGAGATAATATTACAAGTGAGATGGATTTAAAATAGAAGATAATATTACAAGTGAGATGGAATTTAAAATAGAAGATAATATTACAAGTGAGATGGAATTTAAAATAGAGAGATAATATTACAAGTGAGATGGATTTAAAATAGAAAGATAATATTACAAGTGAGATGGAATTTAAAATAGAGAGATAATATTACAAGTGAGATGGAATTTAAAATAGAGAGATAATATTACAAGTGAGATGGACTTTAAAATAGAAAGATAATATTACAAGTGAGATGGAATTTAAAATAGAAAGATAATATAACAAGTGAGATGGACTTTAAAATAGAGAGATAATATTACAAGTGAGATGGAATTTAAAATAGAGAGATAATATTACAAGTGAGATGGACTTTAAAATAGAAAGATAATATTACAAGTGAGATGGAATTTAAAATAGAGAGATAATATTACAAGTGAGATGGAATTTAAAATAGAAAGATAATATAACAAGTGAGATGGACTTTAAAATAGAAAGATAATATTACAAGTGAGATGGAATTTAAAATAGAGAGATAATATTACAAGTGAGATGGACTTTAAAATAGAGAGATAATATTACAAGTGAGATGGACTTTAAAATAGAAAGATAATATTACAAGTGAGATGGAATTTAAAATAGAGAGATAATATTACAAGTGAGATGGACTTTAAAATAAAAAGATAATATTACAAGTGAGATGGAATTTAAAATAGAAAGATAATATTACAAGTGAGATGGAATTTAAAATAGAAAGATAATATTACAAGTGAGATGGAATTTAAAATAGAGAGATAATATTACAAGTGAGATGGACTTTAAAATAGAAAGATAATATTACAAGTGAGATGGACTTTAAAATAGAAAGATAATATTACAAGTGAGATGGACTTAACAGTGAGATAATTTTAATTTAAATATATTTTTGATATTGGGGAGATAATGGTCTGAAGTTTTATATATGCTCTTAATAGAGAGATAATGGTCTGAAGTTTTATATATGCTCTTAATAGAGAGATAATGGTCTGAAGTTTTATATATGCTCTTAAAAGAGAGATAATGGTCTGAAGTTTTATATATGCTCTTAATAGAGAGATAATGTTCTGAAGTTTTATATAATTTTAATATTAAAACATTCTTATTATATTGCAGTGGTCTCGTAGTAAGCGAAATTAAAAGTAAAGTGGTCTTAATAGAGAGATAATATTACAATTGAGATGTTCTTAATATCGAGTCGGTTTGAGATAATTTTGATATTAACTTTAAAGATATTCTTGATATTGTATTGACCTTCGTAGTAAGTGATATTAATAGAAAGGTAGCCTTAACAAAATTGTTGTTCTATATTTTAGTGGTCTTATTTGTAGGTTGTCTTAATAGTCAGGTTGTCTTCACAGTGTCTTGGTTATTATTCTGAGATCTGTACATGAGTTTCTATTATATATATATCGTATTTTCATCCGAAAATAGGCTATAAGACATCAGTTACTATTTGGTATCGAAAAATGTTGACCTATCGATATATTGTGTCATAAAATTATTTTATTTCTTAATATGTAGTGTTTAATAAAATGATATGTAGACACAGTGATGAGAATAAACCGAAGAGCGTTTTTCTAAGCACCATGCATCATTGGGGGTAGATTTCAAGTCCCTGTGTTAAAAAATGGAAAATCTTTTCAATTTCAATTTATGAAAAACTTGGAAGCTTACTAGCTTATCAGAGCACTATGTTTTATTCGAAAAAAGGGTGTGAAATGAGAAGAACTCTCGGCTTTCCAAGCATTACGATTATAGATCACTTTTATTCGAACAAACGGTTTTAAATGGGAAGTACTCTCGGTTTTCCGAACCTTGCGATTATTTGAGCATCCTTTACCAGTCCTCGATATAAACTAACTGATTAATATTTTCTACAATATGATAACCTATTATTCAGTATCTTTCCTCCATTAGCATAGGATGGCGGTGTTTGAATAAGGGTTGTAAAGAGGCATAAGATATATAATGAATTTAAATTATGTCACATTTGAATGAGATTTGTGATCTTCTCCCTGTGAGAAAGACTCATAAATTGTACCATAAAGCAGTATGAGGGATGAATAAATTGAACCGCAAATCCACTAATAAACCTTTACTGTTTTATTATATTTGATCAAACATACATGAAACTTGTCCCATGTGTTTATTTGAACATACGGCTATATGAGTCATTCATGATAAACCTTGTGAGAAAATGATATTTGTTTTGTTGTTATCATTGTGTATTTGTTATGTTAACGCTCTTGCTTTGGCAATATCAATATCGCAGCTTTTCAAGTGGCGCTTATCCGAGCAATTCGGGCTATCAGTCCGGTCCAAAAACGGATTTTTTTTACACAAAAGAAACGGATGATGAAAACATTTAGCTTATCCCATAACTTCATATAACTCCTTTTAATCCGTTGACAAACAGGGAGATCCAGACCAGGTCATTCTTTTTCTTTGCTCATACAATCATGAAGCTTACTTATATTCTACACAGCTTGTAAAGCAAAGGGAAAATCAACCTCAGAATCAGTCAATTAATATTCATTTATTTTATGAATTGGACATGAATATTCATGGGGTAAATGGTTATGAGCAAAATAACTCACGGTTGTCTGTGTCTGTTAGGTTTTGGTTAATCATAACTTAACACTTTTTTTTAATCAGAAAATTGATATTTTTGTCAAACCTTATACAAACATGTACTTATTATTTTCATCCTTCGTAAACATAGTGCAGCATACAAATAAAAAAACAACACTTTATTTAAACTTATTTTCATATATTTTTAGGAAGACGACAGATCAGCGTGCTTTTACCCCACGTTCCCGGATAATGGCCACTGTATCTGATGGATGGGACAAAACATTCATTAAAAACTTACGTTTATCGCAGACGATATTTTTGTCGATATCAATGTTGCCAAATCTCAGATAGGCGCGATCGCTTGTGTTTCAAAACACTTGACTTTAGATAGCAATTGTTATCTTAAGTATTATAAACTCTTGGCTTTGGTATAGCTTAACGAGATGTGGGATATTCGAATGAATTGGAAAGGATTGTTCACTGTGGACGAATGAATTTCATAATTCGACAATCTCATAGGCTTCATCTCTACTAGCACATGGTTATGAAATATTGGATATTACAGAGAAGTCAAACAACACATCTGCAGCCATGGGGAAAGATATGATCCATAAAAACTCGGCATCGTGTTTGAAGCGGACCAAAATAATTTTCTTCGTTATTGCTGTAGTTATGTGTCTCAGTGTGTTCGCAATGTCTTATAAATTCACTTCAAGAAGAATATACGCAGTCTCCTCAAACAAGATGACGGTTCGGGCCAATACTGCTAATCCAACGAAAGAAATCAGGGAACAAATAATATCTGCAAAAAAAAAGATCAGTGAGGAAATTAATAAAAAGTTTAAACTTGACAAAATATTGAGTAACAATAAAGATGTCAAGAAAAACTCTAGTGATATTATAAATAACACTGGGGCAGAACATGACGATGTAGACATGGCTTTCTCTAGTGTGATGCAATCATCGACTTCGACGTTGGGAACGAGTGCTGCTAGTGTTGAAGATATGCCTAAAGTAAGCACGAATGTAAGTGGATACCATACGGATGTTAAAAATGGAAATGTGAAAAGGAATGATACAGAAAATAGAGAACCTATCAAAAAGGACGAAGTTGTTTTAAATAACCCTGATGCTGATACTGAAACAGGTTTGCCGTCACCAGAGAGAGTTGTTAACAAACTATCTTTACAAAATACACCAGGAGCGTTGAAACCGAAACTAAGTGCTAGCAAAAAAAGGTTCGATACGTACAAAAATTTAAGACAACACTTAATTCAATTGGGTGGATTACGAGGTATTCAATCGAATCGAAGGCTAGATGTTGTCGATACCTCTAGATTAGCGGAAGCTGCTGTTCGTCCGGATGTATGTGCTGGTTGTTTTAAACTTGACTTCAAGGTCATGATCAACGAGCCTAAACTTTGTGATGGAAATGTTAAGTTGCTTATGTTGGTAACATCGAAAATTTCAAATGCCGACGGGAGGAACGCAGTCAGAGATACGTGGGGAGCGGTTTGCAACAAACCGACGTCTGAAATAAAATGTTTGTTTTTGTTTGGAAATCGGAACAATTCTGAAGAAAACCAGGAATTGTTTAAAGAGCACCAAACTTACCATGACATTTTTCAATGTGATTTTTATGATGTTTATGCAAATTTGACATATAAGACCATGATGGGCTTGCAGTGGGCGATTCAACACTGTCCCCAGGCGGAATACATCATGAAAACTGATGATGATATGTATATTAATACAGAACTCATGCCCACCATGCTCGAGGGAGCTCCTGACAAAAAATTTATGGGAGGCAATTGCTGGGGTCCAAGTTCACCTCACAGAGATACGCAATCAAAATGGTACGTGTCCTTTGAACAGTATACACATCCATTCTTTCCAAGAATGTGTAGCGGAACAGGGTACGTCATGTCTCACGACGTCGCCGTCGGCGTCGTCAAAATGTCTGCAGACATTCCATTTTTCTATTTAGAAGACGTTTACGTTGCCATATGTGTGAAGAAACTCGGGTTACAACCAGTTTTGGTCATAGGATTTAATAATATGCTGGTCGATTTTGATCCATGCAAATACAGAAACCGGATACTGACAACGCATGGCGTCAGCGCCAATACCCTTATTTCCATATGGAAGAGATTAAAAATGTGCCCAAAGGAAGACTTGACTCCTTCGATGGTGTATCGTTTTCAATCTGTATAGCTTTTTTAAGCGTCCATCTCGAATTATTTCGAAATATTCCGCTTCATCGCACACCAATTTCAGAATATTCATCAACATATATTTCATGTATCAGTATCCTGTTAATGACAATCACACCAAGTTTTAAAAATTTAGCTTCATAAAAAAAAATATTCACCAAAAAATTAAAAAAAACAATTATACGATTATCTAACGCAATGATAAAATGTTTCATTGATAAAATATTTAAAAGTATTTGAAATTATCTTACTTAGGTATGATAAGATAACGGACGATATGAAAATCAGTTTTATATGCCATAAAAGTATGATTTTAGTATCATTACTTACATTTCGTATTTCTTTTCTGTGATAATTTTAAATATACGGAATTCGTAAAGATTTTCTTTTGCAGCTTTTACATCATTTTATAGTTTGTATTTACGAAATATGATTTCGTACTTGTTACATAAAAATTCGTAAATATTCAACTCAATGCTTTTTTACGTTAATTAAAAAAGTATAGAATGATAATATAGATATATCAATAACCCAATAATTTATGTATTATTTACGAATGATAATAAAAATAATAATAATAATAAAACATTGTTACACTCGAAAATCAAATACTTGTAGTTCAATGCCTCTTTCATGTCATTAAACTGTAAATATCTGTAAAATTTTCTCTGTCAAACTTTCTTCTATGTATAGAGTAATATGGTTGAAAAGATGTCTGGTTGTGCTTTAGTTATATATAATTAAAAATTAAATCATCTCATATAATTTATTTTTTAATGAAAATATGCATATCACTGTAAATATTGCCAAACAAAATCACAATTTTATGTAAAATGTCTTTTGTGTGAGGAATACGCTTGCAATAGATTAAGTCAAAGACAAAGGCTTTTATTGTTTGACACATGACGCTTACCGGCGTAAATACCATAGTCTTTTATTAGTTTATTATATTTTTAATTTATGTAAATTATAGACAGCAGTGGAATGTTTGCATTCTGATTCAAAACAGTTTTCAAGTTGAACATAAAGTCATGGAAAACATAAGGAGAGAAGAATATTGTCGGTAAATATGTTCTTCTTTCTCAGTCTTTTACCAAAAAAGGATATATCTCTACGTCTTGTATGTGGTCATTCTAGAAGTTAAGAGGACAAAGAGTTTCTTTCATGCACCGCTTTTTCTTCTTCAATTAGGCAGAAACCGATTCTGGATTTCTTTAACATGTATTTCATATTATGAATGAATGAATGAATGAATGAATGAATGAATGACTGACTAAATAAATAAATAAAACAATGGTGTTTTTAAATAAATTAAATTAAATAGATGAAAACTATGTGTTTATATTCCTAATAGGACATGCTTGATACATTCATTTGTAGACATTCTTGTATCTACCATTCCATACCGATAAATGAAAATTGCAAAGTATACGTGCATTTGTATTAACCGTGTGATAAACTCCCTGGAAGTCTGGTCTAATCAATTATTAAGACGTTTAGGTATTTATTGGTGCCTTGGGATTAATGTGTAATCTTCACGGCCCAATCTACTCATTGATTTTATATCAGACGCTAGGGGAACATCTTAGTGTATAATTAATCTTCCTTTATATTCAAGACTGCCTCTTACTACTTAATTACAAAACGAAACTATCTCCAGTAGCTTAGTATTTATCTTCCATCGGTTAGGAAACAATACCATGCAACCAGTACTTGGTCCCTGGGAAAGCCTCGAAAAATCCTGGCCTCCAACAGGATTCGAACCCACGACTTTCAGTCCCGTGGTCATGTACGACCACTACTGGAACGCGGTGCTTTTAGTTTAGTTTGATTTAAAAAATGTATAGCCATAATTATGCATGCAGTTACATGTTACATTGTAAGCTTTTAATCGCATCGAAGTATATAATTGCGGTAACATTATCTTTTATTCGGATCAAGTTTCGTAGAAATCGCCAATAGAGTAATTCAAATGTAAATTAACCATGTGAAATAAAGTCAGATTTAATCAAACTAAATGAGATTTAATGTCAAAGAAAAAAAATGTAATGAATACAATATAAGGACAACAGAATGTGTTGTATCTTTAAATGTGAATGTTCCTAATCACATAATTAGTTTGTTGTTGTTTTTTTTGCGGGGGGGGGGGGGGGGGGGGGGGGGGGGTAATTTGGAAAGTTTGTCAAACCTTTAAAAGCCGACACCACATGTACATCTTAGCCTATGATTAGGAATTTAAAAGTTAAAAGCTGAACGTTATCTGCATAGTCACATATATAGAATTCTTTGTATACACTCTTCAAGGTCAACTGATAGAGAGAGAGAGAGAGAGAGAGAGAGAGAGAGAGATGTCTTTAACACGGGTTTTAGCTAATAGCGTTTTCAGGGTATTTGAATTGAAATGCTTGTCCCTCTCATTTAACCTCTAGTTAACCATGTTTGTAAGTATAAAGACAATTTTCTTTTGTCAGATATGTACCAACAGGTTGATGAAAAAGGATTGTTATGATTGCGGAGGTTTTAAAATCCACAATCTTTATCTCGAGAGGGAAGCAAATGCTAGATAAATGCGATTATTGCTTTGTTTTTTATTGTGTAACTCCATATGTTGACCCAGAATGAACGTATCGTGACAGCGTTTCCCAAAGCGAAACAAGACTTCAAAGATTTTTTAGTTTTAGGTTGTGTTATTATTTTTGTTTTCAAAAATAACCATCTTTTGTGTGTTGATGTTGCCTCGTATTTCCCTGACTAAACATGCAGTTTTAAAACAAATATTAAGAGTGAATTGTGCATTTATTTGTATGTCCGCGATGTATGCTTTATCTTTATGATTAAATGGCCATACCATTGCTTGTTAAGATTTTATAGCATGTTGCTAACTGTGAAACAGAAGTTCAAAGCTTTACATTTCGTGACTGGTCATATTTACATAATAATACTTTGATAAACATGTGATTGTGGTAATTTTTAATACAGAATAATGACTTTATAAGTTAATAAAGGGACATAAATATTGACAGAAATGACTTCTTCTTTTTTTGTGTGTACGATAAAATATCCATTTCTCTCTATCTTTCTTTATCTTTTCTTTCCATCTCTGACTTCTGTTGGGGTCTTGGTGTGTTTACCTGCTTGGGTTTACACCCAATTGACAATATTTCAGTCATTTGGGGACTTTGTTTACCTGAGGCAGATAAATGTTACCTCAATGCAATATCACGGCTGTAGAAAAGTGACATGAATCACACCCAATCACATTATCAGAAAACTGGGCCAACCAGTCCTGGAACCATCCTCATGTGCTAAGTAGCAACCAGCGCAATTGTTACGGTACCAATTTAACGATTTTAGTACGAGTATGTCGCGACCGGGAATCGCACTGATAATCTCTCGGCCACGGGGACCTGTCTCCATTTTTATCAATTTCCATTTGTGTGTGGCATACAATTTATATTGTGTACATTTAGGTATAAACTGCAAACTGAAACATTTTAGCTAGAGTTATGGGATGTGCTTCCTTTCCGCCGTTACTCTTAATAGGATCAAAAGAGTTGTTTCCCTTCAAAAAAAAAAAAAAAAAAAAAAAAAAAAACAGATACAGGAAGCAGTCAACAGCACAATCAAGTATGGACATGATTCACTTATAGGTGTAGACTAAAATAAACATATATATAGGTAATAAAAAGAAACAATATGTCGCTTAGGAGTTAACTGTCACTGTAACCATATAGACGTCCAGTATATAAAGATGGAGGAAGTAAGGAATGATATTTAAGCAAAAAATACATCATGTTTGGTGATTATGTCATTATGTGTGATGACAAAGTCATTTTGCTTGGCGTTATTCTTGTGTGCTTGTCGATATCGATGAATTCGTTTTGACATGTGCATTATGTGTAGTAACATTCACATTCTACTTGATGGCAAAGTGTTCGTTGCCTTCCATTGTCCTTGGTTACAAGGAAATCATGCTTTATGAAATTCAAGCAACACCATGCGTGCTGATGTCGCTTACTGCTTCTTGACGACTGCCTCGTGCTAGGTGATAATGACATTCCGCTTTATTTCAAACCGTCCTATGGCAAGCAGTTTCACTGACAGGTTTGACAGCTGAGTTTGTAGAGTAACCCGTTAATATTGAAATTGTATGTGATTCGAATACCGGTGGAAGCTCACTTTTTCCGCTTCTGTTATACATGCATAATGATGAAAAATCCCCCTATAGTTGATACTGTTTACATGTAATTTGATATTTACCGGTCCCGGTGGATGTGTGATTAGAGCGAAATAGTTTGGGGTTGGGTCGTTGGTTCGAACCCCGGCCGCGATATACCAAAGTCATCAAAATGTATTGGTATACCTCCCTTTCTTGGTGCTCAGCATGTAAGGGTAGTTCCGTAGTTCCAGGAGTGGTTGGTAATGTAACTGAATACTGCAGTGCGGCAGCGCTTTCTCTGTGTCAACTAGACATAGTCTCTAAATTACTGAAATTCTGTCAACGGGATGTCAAACCCTATAAATAAACAAACACACTTTTAAACTGAGGTATAAAATTGAGTTAATTATACACCGGTATATAAAATAATTATAATGTTTGTATTAAAGTATAACCATTTCCGTAGCTCCAATTTTTAAATTTTTAGCTAGGTTGCCTGGAATTCTGTTCTGTGGTAGCATTAAAATCTGCACCGAAAACATTTCGGGGCTACTTTCAGGCTCTTAACTCCCCTTTCCCCCCTTTTGAGATATAGTTCCAAATTAAGTTTTCTGTCTTATACTTAGTGCTGTTTATTTTTATGTTTATTTAAATACGACTGCATTTTGGAGGTCGAAACTGAATTGAAATGTGAAAGAAAGTAAATACGCAAGTGAGTTAATTAATTCGGAAATATTTGAACCTTCATTGGCTTGATTTCATCTTTTGAAATCACCGTTAAATACATGTATACAATTTCGTGCTGAAGAAACTGCCGATATAGATCAAATAATATGCTTTCTATGATAACGTTCAGTACACAGCCTTTGTAGGTGAAGGTCACGGTTTCGAATCATTTTTAATTATCGATATCAATTCAAATTAACCTATATTAAATAAATCATATCAAATCAAAACTAGAGCTATCACTGAAGGTGATTAATACCCCCGCAAAATACTTTAATGCAGGAGAAGCCAGACTTCAGACAGAGCATAGATAAGAACCTGTATACATAGTATATTGGTTGTGATAGTAATAAGTAAGTAAAGTTTTTATTTAAAGTTGATAGAGAGTCAATAATGGTTGTTTGTCACAGTAGTTTAAAAATATAAGGTTACAGTTCTTGGACACTGCACTTCTCCTAGTCGCCATCTGTTTACATTTTAAGTTTCAAGTATATACCATGTATAATATTCGAGTTATGTTCAGGACAAGAAAAACAAGGAAAAGTAACAAAGGGAAATAACTCTGTAATTACTCTAGATAGAGTTATGGTTCTTGTGCACTGCACTTCCTCATATTGTGGTTGACCATTGTATGAAATTGTTTTGAAATCCAATCAGTACTTTACAAGTTATACTCTGGACAAGGAAAAAAAATACAAAGGGCAATAACTCTGTAATTACTCTAGATAGATTATGGTTCTTGTGCACTGCACTTCCTCTATTGTGGTTGACCATTGTATGAAATTGTTTGAAATAATACAAAGGGCAATAACTCTGTAATTACTCTAGATAGAATTATGGTTCTTGTGCACTGCACTTCCTCTCCATGTGCTTGATCATTGCATGAAGTTGTATTGAATTCCAACTTGTGGTTTTCAAGTTATGCTCCGGACAAGGAAAATGCAACGGACCGCTGGACCGACCGACCGACCAACCGACCGACCGACCACCGGGTGACTCCTATATACCCCCCCAAACTTTGTTTCGGGGGTATAAATATACCAGATAAAGATAAAAAAAAGATGAGAGTGTGTTGTTTTATATTTGTTTCCTTTTGATTAAAATACATAAATTTATGTATTTTTTGTAAGCTGTATGAACAACAGAGAGGGGGGGGGGGGGGGGGGGAATATGCTAAGTGTAAGCAGTCCGTTAAAACAAAACGACCCGGAATCGAGACGTGGTGGGTCCGATCCTCGGCCGCGACATACCAAAGTCGTAGAAAAATGGTACTGGTACTACTTCCCTGCTTCCAGCTCAGCATATAAGGGTAGTTCTGGGACTGGTTAGGTGACAGGATGATGTGACTGGGTGTGATATCATGCCATATGTCTACGGCGAGATACTGCAGTGTGGCAGCACTATATCTGTCTCAAGCAGACCTAGTCTCCAAATATTTGAAATACTGTCGCTGGACGTAAAACCCAATAAATAAACAAACATTAACATTAAAAACACTGTTCTTTCAGCGCTATCGGCGCTTTGATTTGAAAGCGACATCTGTTGATAGAATGAGGCGTAACACAATTTGGTTTACATCATGCGTCGTTGCATTATGCTT
Organism: Solen grandis; assembly: GCA_021229015.1. Taxonomy (NCBI): domain Eukaryota; kingdom Metazoa; phylum Mollusca; class Bivalvia; order Adapedonta; family Solenidae; genus Solen; species Solen grandis. Next base: position 8,060,657 of record CM037781.1, read on the forward strand.
GACGCTTGGTGATATCCTTTATGGCATGGTGCGTGCGGGTTAGCGTTAGTTTAATGTTGGATAGGTTGTTAAAATATTGTTATCAAAAAGATTAGTACTTCAAGTTCTGCAATCATACACAAGGCAGTAATTACAAATAAAGATTTTAGAAGGCACATAGGAATTGTCACGAAGCACAACAACACTGTCATCAAAGACAATGCCGTTTTCACAAAGCACAAAACATTGCCATATAGCATAATGGCATGGCCACCAAGCATAGTGTCAATCTCACAAAGCACAATGTCATTATCACCAAGCAAAATGTATTTTTTTCTTAAATATCATTCCATAAGGAAGAATCAGGGTGCACAAGAGACTTCCGTGTAGAACCACCAACCTGCTGCAGATGTGTTTGAAGAAAGTATTCGAATAGTTAGAGTGACCGGATCTAGATTCGAACTACCGGCGGTCAGGGGCAAAGTGGGTTAGAAAGTTAATGAACGATGTCATTACGTCAGTTTTAGACTGTTAATGACAGAAAAGGTAAAATGATATAATTGGAGGTTATAAATAATTATGAATAAAAGAACGTATGGTAATAATAATATAATTATTGTAATTATAAAATAAAATGAATTATGCAAAAATATTGTAGCTTGTAATCAGAGTTTATTAAATAATTTAATATTTTATTATGTGTGTTTGATGAAATACATGTATATACAAGGGAGGTAACTTCGACACACATATAATCAACTGCAGTTCAGAGTTATACCCCATTCATTACGATATACTCAATCGGAGGTCTTGGTTATTTTGTATCAGGTTTTTGCAACCAGAAAATTCTGATCCATGCCGCAAATGAATATTTTAATGCGGTAGACTAAATACTACACATGTATTCCATGTATACCACCAAATACCTATGATTCAGGGTGGCCGAGTGGTTAGAGCGTCTGCCTCAGGAGTGGCAGGTCGTGAGGTCAATCCCCGCCGCGACATACCGAAGTCGTAAAAACGGGTATAGTTCCTTTGCTTGGCGCCCAGCATAATAATTATGGTACTTCCTGGACTGTTCGGTCCGGAGTCAGGATATTGTGAATGGTTGTGGTATGCTACGACATGATACTGCAGTGTGGCAACATTATATCAGTCTCAAGAAGATATATTCTTTGTGAATGGTTGTGGTATGCCACGTGTCTATGGCATGATACTACAGTGTGGCAATATTATGTATGTCTCAAGTAGATATACTCTCCAAAGGACTGAAATACTGTCGACGGGACGTTAAACCCCAAACTAACAAACAACATAATTATGGTAGGTCGATGGATCTAGTAGGGTCTCTATGACACAAACTAAGCGTCGCTATATGACTGAAAACAACAACAGCAATAACTTCAAGAAGCAACAATAATAATGTTTTATGCTTTAAAATAGAAGATATTCATAGGTTATCATTTAACGTGTATTTGTAGCAGTTAAAGACAATTTATCCATTCGTATGACATATCAGGGCAGCACTTACGAAATATTTTTATTTCAAATCTGTTTAAACGTTTTATTTTTTAATGTATAATGTTTCCAATACAAATGAAAAAATAAAGGTCTAGTATAGTTTTTAAAAATGATCACTGCATCGCGGCAAACTAACTATACTGACTTTTAACTCATGATTGAAGCACGATGAATGGATATTTAGTTTGTTAATATTTTCCTTTCGTTGTATAATTGATAAGTTAGGTCTTGATATGGAGAAAATATCAGTGCTGGTGCCTACTTAATTCAGTGCATTATGGGCGGAGCTTGTTGCTCATTATTACGTCAGTAGCCTTATACAATGTACCCAGTGATACTGGCTCTGAATATCACGTGTACTGTCAATGAAGCAGGAAACGGTTCCATAATGTGAGGTCAAAGGCAAAGGTGTATGGCGTACGAGACAAACTGTAAATATGTTACCGTTTATATCTTAAATTTTATTAATTTATCGCTTCACTTGGGGGATAAATTCCATAAAATTCAAATACAAACGAAAATTAAGTTATAGTTTGTATTACTTAATCGTCCAAAGAAATTATTGTATTCCGCTCGAATTTTGAAAACTATATTGCATAAAATGAAAAATGAGATCTTGATATTGAGAAAATAAGATTGTATAGGACCTACGTGACTGGGCAAGCTGTGGCGGCTACTGCTTACGTCATATTTTGTTAAAAATATAATAGTTTCAACTCAACTCATTTTATTAGGCAAATTGGCAATACAATATGTCATTGGCCGAACACATATAAACGGTACATGCAAACATGGCTAATATGTAATACATTGTGATACATACAAAACGACACAATATACAACTACATGTATACAATTCGAAAAAAAGTTCACTAAATCATGAATATATAATAATAATAATAATCATAATTTCAATTTTATAATTATAAGTAAAAATAACAACAATAAAACAAAAAATAACTAGATTTCATTCGTTGATACGAATGATAGGACTTTCTGCTACATTTGTCAAATACTTAAAAGCAAAAACAGTAAGAGGATATGAAATTGCATCCTTTAACTTGCTTTTGTATGGCCATAAATTAAATGAACTTTGAAAAATAAACCGTTTAACTTGGA
>CM037781.1:8063375-8077299 GCA_021229015.1 Solen grandis
TGCAGATTTTTTTTTTTTTTTTTTTTTTTTTTATGTAGAAGTAATGCACAAAAGCAGTCCGAATTATTTCGTCTTTTTAAGCTCTTTGTCATATTTTAACACATAAATTTATTTTTACAGGACTGCAGTACAGTCAAATTCGCCGAGCACGTGACGACAAAACGAATGCATCGAAAACATTAAAGGGTGTAACGGTAACAAACTAGGGGAAGGCAAAAAAAACCGGGGGGGGGAACCCAAAGAGGGTTGGGTCCCAGGACTTCGTCGGGAGAAAAGTATCGCTCGTGAACTATTCGAGAGATTCACCAGACAACTCTAGAGCGTCACCCTGCACGATTTTTTAGGAGGGATGAAGGCGAAGTTTGAAATGTATTGCTTTTGAATACAAAAATTGTTTTGTTTAAAGTAGCTACAATGCATTAAAAAATTTTTAAATGTGTTTTAATTATAAATTGCAAGCGTCTAAGTGGGGCCTATGTTCAGTAAATGGAATTAATTTTGCGCTCCTCTCTCTCTCTCCTCTCCTTCCCTCTCTATATTTTAAAATATATAACCCCCCGGTTATTCAAAAATTCCCGGGGATCGGCGTTTTTTTTCGAGAAAGACAGGTTTCGAAAAACCCCAAAACCCACGTCGACCTTTGGGAACAAAAACCCCATCCCACCCACTTTGTCATACAGTAAAAGTAATATGAAATGTACTCTTATTAAAATATGTTTTTACGATTTTGGAGCGTAATGAAAACAAAATACAATTAATAACTTTTTTTTTACAATTCCATTTTTTATCAAAAAAGAAATCGATAAAAAGAAAATCAATCATAGTCAAAAACTAAATACATACATGACATTTTTTTTTCAGGGACTAAATCAAAAAGGGGTACATTACCACTTAAACGTGTCTGAAAACAGCAATAATAAATGATTTTTTTGAAAAAATTTAATCTTTTTGCTAAATTTACTAACCAATGCATAATCAATACATGCAAAAACATCATTAGGTGAACTAGTGTTTAAAAGATAAACGTCCTCTCGAAATTTTCCCTTTAAAAAAACGATGAAATCGGGGGTCTGTTTGTTAATTGGAAAAATCTTCTTTTCTGCGTAAAAAAAAAAAAAAAAACCTCTCCCGGGTTTTAAAAAATTTTTCCTTTTTAATTTTTCTGGCAAAACCCCCCTTCCTTTTTTCCTTTCTCCCTCCCTTTTTTTTTTCGGTAATTTTAAATTTACATCGGCCTTTCCGTTGTTTTTTCCAAAATTCGCCTAATTAAGCTCGCACGACTTGGGTAAGGGGTGCGAAAATATACAAAATGATTGGGACGGGGCCCAAAAAATTTTCGGAAAGCAGGGTTTTGAAAAGGGACAATTTGAATAACCCCAAAAAATTTTTTTAAAAAAATAAGAAGGAGAGTGACGGGACCAAAAAGTATTTCGAATGACGCCGGGGAATTTTAATGAGAGGGGTGGAGTAACCGGGGGTTTGACTGTAAAACACACACACAAACACCCACACACACCCATTTATATAAAAATGCCAAAAAAAATGTAGCAATACTTTGGATGGTTCCTAGGACCCAGTTGTAAGTATCTGAAAATATTCAGATATAACAAACTGCAATGCGTTATGAATGCGTTTGCAAACTTTTGAATATGTATACGAATGCTCTGAATTAGTTGCAGGTGACGAATATTTTTCAAGCGCCCGAATATTTTTTCTAAAACATAATTAATACACATTTTTAGTTCTTTGATAGTGTTTTTTAAAAAATGCCAACACTTTGTTTCCGTTGGAGGGGGCCGGTTTCCCCCGCGCTGTACAAAATGGGAGTTCGCCAAAAGCCTTAGACAAAGGGGGGATAGAGGTGGACTATGGGGGGTTGTGTCCCCCGGGCCCTTTTAAATTTTTCATAAGTAACAGTCATTAAAATCATTTTAACCAGTTTAGAAACAGGTTCTGTTCCTGTCGGCGGTTTCGTTTTGGCTATTTTATTTTCCCGCTTAGGAAAACCATGAACTAAGCTTTTCATCCGGGGGAGCTCGAACCCCATAACCCTCAGATCGGAATCAAATACAAGCACCTTAAACAACTGACCATTGAGTCAAAAACCATATTTTCCAAATAAATAGTAGTTAGCGGTAGCTTAAACATTCTGTATTGTCAAAATATGAACAATATACATCAGTACAATATTTTATTTTGGTTGACTCCCAGTTTTCGGGGTATAAACAAGTTTTGGGGTATTTTACTTTTTACATAGTTTGCGCGTGAGAACGTGATATGACGAGTTGTTTTCGCTGTCCCAATAAATCAAAACAAATGTAAACCCTGCTCTAATATTCAAATTAAGACATAGTGACTTCTTGTGTAAATTCTGGACAATGTTTAAGATGCACGTCCATTTCTTTAAATCTGAATCGTATTGGATTGGGTTTTTTTGTAGATCAAATCATCTGAATTATTCAAATTTACATATTTTCAAACAAAAAAAAACATTTATAGTTTTATTTAAGTGATACACCCTATATGTTTAGTTTTTGGCAGAAGCAAACAAACATTTCAATTACCCGGATAATAAGTACATGATAGCTTAATTTGAATAAAAAAAAATGGCGGATATTTGCACTGAATTTTAAGGGGTTGGAAAATAGCTTGTGCGAGGGCTTTTTAAGGTGTGTAAAGTATATGTTTTGTGAAATATGTGTAAAAATGTTTCATTTATCCAATGTGTCATCAATGGTAACTGTCATTAAGTTAAAAATGAAAAAATGATCGTCGGAAGGGGGTGGGGTAAGGTCAGCAGTTTTCCTGGGATGAAGTTTTTTCCGACCGTGGTCCCAAATCAGAAAAAAAAATCAGAAAGATTCAGATGAAAAAGCTCAAAAATATCAAATATAACGTTAAAAATTCCCTGAATGAAATTTTGATGCATATTTAATAACAGAGTATGTTTAGCTTAATTTGAAATACTCCCAAACTTGTTAGTAACTTTTTATGTCATCACCGTTGACCTACATTAGAAAGAAAGCTACCCTGTTTTGATCGAGATGAATTTAGATCGCAAATGCGTACAGGAAGTGACAAAAATTTTTTGTTGCACCCCCTTTATTCTAATTAAATGAAAAATTTAATGATATTTGATATGCAAATATAGATCGATCTCGTTAGTACCCCGAAAACTTGTTAGCCATATACTGTAAATATCATTTGCTAATTTCAACAATTAGTTACATGTACATATTTTTGGCAAATTGAACCCCCGCTAGCATCTGGCACTGCCTTTATTAAAAATGATTGCATTTGTGTGAACTAAAGGTCCGTTTTGAGAAATCTTGTGATTTTGTGTTTACCTTCTAACAGCGAATTGTACCATGGAATCGCATCTTTGTCAGAGGTACAGTAACATCCCCATGGTGAAGTAATGGGTGTGGCATTCATAGAGTGTTGGTAAAAGGAATCACTGCAATTACATATAGTTTTTTACAATACTTTTTGGGGCATATCGGTTTTGTGGATCGAGCCAAAACATGTCCTACCGCTGATGGACAAAAGACCAACATTATATACAATTAAATTATCGGCGATCAGATGTTTTATATGATGATTTGAGCTATAACTAATTTCGATTTACTCTGGTGACAAGTACTTGTAACTTGTACGGTCTTTCATGCGTACTTCTGTGTGTTACTTTTTTTGTTGTATAGATTTACATGCATTAAAATGAATGATTTGGTGGTGGCTCATCGTCGGAAACAACGAGCGATTAACTCCCCTTTTTCTCCACATATCACCCTTGGAATCGTTTCGAAAAGCAGCGTTCCAATTCGTGCCCTTTTAGTGGGGATTGGGCCAATGAGAATGTCGTTTTTACAGCGACCTTTCATATTGGACGTGTTTGGATTTCTATTTGCATACGACAATTTTGAAAAAGAAAAGAGGATATTCAAAGGGTTGACACTTTCTTTGCGCATTATATATGGTTTACTGAAGAGAACTTATTTTTAAAGGCATCATTCTGATTTGGGCGCTTTACATTTAATATACCTTTTAAACAACGAAGCGCTATTCAAGTTTCCCCAACTAATATGTATAGTGAAACGATATAGGTAAGCGTGGGTATCCGACGATGGTGGTTGCTATGAACTGGTGAATGGTTAATTTGAACTGTGTTGAATTTGCAGTGTTTTCACCCAATAGAACACGGCGTAAGAGTATGCTTATTATGAAGCCTTTTTAAACGGTAACCTTTTTGTTGATATAAAAGATGACATTATGAGGATCCAGTCTAAATCCGAACCCCGGACAAGACTCTGTCCAGTCATAGTTCCTGCTTCATTAAAAACATTGCTTGATAAAATACATGTATCGATAGACTGATGATAGAAAAGTCGCGTTGCATGAAGTGTATTTGAATACTTCAAATCACATGATTTCGGGTACTCCACGGAACATAAGCACGATTTAACCTGGTAATTTCATATACCTTCCCACCATCCCCCGATTCAAGCTCCCAAATCCAGGAATCTCCCATTTCTAAATGCCCTACCTCGGTCTTTGAAAACGAATTTTATGTTTCCGGCCAGGTTAATTTGAAAACGTTTTTAATATTTTTGAGAAAATGAATTTTAAGAGTTCAACGTGCCGCTTCACATGTGTTCTTTTTTGTAAGTAAATGCATCTGTTTTATATTTCAGTGAGATGGTTCTACAGTTGAAACAAGTGGAATAACAAACGTGACCTAGCATCATAAAAGTGAACACATATCGGTACTATAAAATCATGGTAACTGAAAAGATATCAAAATTGAGAAAAAAAATACGGGAAAGTGTCGGCGTGGCAAATTGGAAACATAAAGATGAAGATAGCACTAATGAGGAACTAATAAGTTGTGCATGCTTAATTACCATGTTTACTGTGATTTTATTTTATTATCTACGTCATTTCCGTTAAACTTACTCTGATCGAACTATCGAATCCAAGACAAATGCTTCCCACGTGGGTTTCACGTAGAGTGTTTTTCTGCACAACACTATCATAACCAGTTATCCTGCACCTGTGATGACGCATGGTTTCCATTATGTAACCTACCGTTGGAAATGTATCAGTAACTACGTGCAATCACCACTGCTGCTGCACATAATCGTTCTCCGTGTCATTGATCTGTATTTCATAGATTTCAAGCATATAAAACCTTAAATGACATCCGATATAAGGTTACGTTTACCAATATATGTTTTACACGTAAATGCTAGGTTTCAAACTGACGTATCTTCTCAGGCTTCTTTATTCTAAATGTATCATTTTATTCTGAATACATATTTTGTTTGATATACATGTAAAAGAATTTGAGTACTGCATGAGGAATGTTGTGTACACTTCTTACTTCGAAAAGCAATGACATTTCAGGGATCTGTTTGCAAACCAATCAATATTTCTGAAAAAAAAAGATAAATGTATAATGTAATTTCGTATTAAAATAATGACCGGTCTTGGTGTTCGAGTTGGGTTAGTAAACGCCATATCGTTAGTGAGACCCCAGACATCAACAAGATGTAAACCTCCTTCGCTCGCGCTGGATACATAAGGGTAGCTCCTAGACGTTTTGGCCTAGTGTTTGGGGAAAAAAAGCGGCATCAAGCCACTTATTCACGGGTGCAGTGGCCAAAGTCAGGTCTGAAACTGATCACGTATTAAGAAATATCATATTACCCCCGATACATATCAACTTGAATCGAAAGTGGCAACAGGTGACTATGCTATTGCATAATTTTTTGTTGTTGTTTAGGAGTCTACCATAGCTGCGACAACAGATCAGTCATAATTAGACGACCAGCTAATACCTCCACATATTTTTCCTGCACAAGTAATGTCTCCTAGACTTGAAAACATCCATTAATTAACGTACATGTACTTAACATAATGGATGGAAACGTATTCCTTATCTACGCGGGCTCAAACATAGCGCTAGTATTGCTTGAATACTTAGGGGTGAAACTTCTCTGATAAAAGTATCTATATGCTTCGTTTCTAAACGAATGTTGTTAGTTATAAAATTTATTGATAAGGTAATAATTCAATTCAGCTTAGCCATGTATCTTGTTATTTCCTAAAAAGGGAATAGTGGAATGTGTTTTTATCTAATTTAAGAATTCAAGCATTACTTTGCACTAAGTATGGATGGTGAAATTTTTGCCAGGTTTACACTCGACCTACAATGCGTTGAGCTAAGTCATACTTAATTTGGGCAGGACCTTTATATTTATTGAATATCTCCTGATTTAGGTAGAAAAACTTTCCACCATCCCCTTTTCTACCAAAACATAAGGTGCAGGAGCAAGCTGCCATAAATATACCTTGATAAAAATGTTAAGTAATAAATATTTGGGTAATTTATTCCAAACAAGAAAATCAAATTTGCCTATAAGTATTTTATTATTACTTAGTGCAAAAAAGTAGTTGTTGGAAATCCAGCCATGATGACACTACATAACTCAGGTAGTCATTTAAACTCTAATACTGAAGGTAAAAATACTGTTGATCAGCATAAATTGGTATCAAAATTAACCCATACTGATAAAATTTTGCAAGAACGATTATAAAAACACTGTTAAGGCAGAAGATAAATGTTCACAAACATCTGTTTGTGTGTTGTTAGTTGGGCTTAACGTCCCACTGACAGTATTACAGTCATTTGGAGACGATGACTACTTGAGACAGACATAGTGCTTCCACATTGCAGTATCATGCTGTAGACATGTGGCATGATACCACGTCCAGTCACATTATCCTGATACCGGGTCAACAAGTCCTAGAACAATCCTTATATGCTGAGGGCCAGGCAATGGGAGCTATACCAGTACCATTTTTTATGACTTAAGTATGTCGCGGTTGGGAGTCAAACCCATGGCCTCTGGCTCCCGAAGAAGACGCTCTAACCTTTTGGCCACTGGGACAGTTCACAACAAACATCTTTGAAAAGGATGTTACAATTTAGGTTTTGTACAAAAATTGTAATATTTGTTTTCAAATTAATCCTGGAATAAGAGATAAGAATTAAGATCTGCAAGTATTACAGTATATACAATTTATTTCATCATGATTCTCGGTTGACACAAGCATGATGACATGATCAGGCATCTATCATTCTAAAGATTTTGAAATATTTAAAAAAAAAAAAAAAAAAAAAAAACCTGAACTAAAACAAATTGTTTTAAGTCGTAATTTTCAAAATGAGAGAAAGATCAAGAATGAAAACAAATATTTTAATAATGATTATACTTAGCATGCATTGAAAACCAATGCAATAATATTTATGTACAACTCAGTTTAAGTTTCCAGCATGAATTGAATTCAAAATGTGCATGGAAATTCAAGAGAAAAAATCCTTTAGAAACTATAAACTAGGTTCAATAAAAATAGTATCATACCATATTATATTCATATTCAACAGTCGACATTTGGAAAAAAAAATGTACTGAGAAATAAACTGAAACAGACTGATTGATGAAAAGAGTACAATGTCATAAAGGGGAAAAAAACACCTTTACACATTACAGATGAAGCAAATGATGTAAAGTGAAAACTGCCAGTATGATTATACATGGTATCTGGTTTCACTCATTATGACATCAGTGTGACTGACAGAAGTTTTCCTTCTTGCCCTTAGTGCAGTGCTCACTCCTACAGAAACTTTACTACATCTCGAAACTTATGACTGAGGTCTCAGAATAATTGATGTCCTATCCTTCATTACAATCAATAAACCCAACACCATCTGATACAAGTCTAGCCATAAATCTCCGAGTTTAATAGTGCAGTAACGTGAAGCTGGGCAGGTATCTTGGAAAACCATTAGGACTGAGCAAACAAGGGAGAGAATGCTTGTGGAGACTGTGTTGTTACCATATCAGCAACAGTGGTATGACTATGACATTGGCAATGTATCAAACAATGAATGACCTTTGACTGTATATACACAGAAATGAGATGATATACATTATGAATCTCGAATCAACCTGTCACTGAAAAGCTACCAGACACTGAACAGCATTTTGCTTCAAACACAGAATGAGTGCTTGGGGAAAGTTGACACACATCATCATAAAACTGATTATCATTAACAAGACACTTATCAATACAGTGTCAAGATTTTCTATATATTCTTGTGTTGCCTGCAATCAGAAAAAAAGCATAGTTTTTGCAAATTAATCAAGTTTTTGACATGCAACATTTTAATAAGCTGTAAAGCTGTTCAGCCTACAATAGAAGTTAGGTGTGAAATTGATTTCCAAATAAAACCTCTGCATCAATCAAAGTGATTCCAGCCTTACTACCAAAATTTCACACATGCTATCCATTTTTTTTAAAGATATGCATATCATATGCGTTAACCGTTTCAAAAGAGTCCTCAGTCAACTTCTTTTTTCATATATAAATTTTGTTTCAAGAAAAAAATATCAGAATCTAGTTTTCACATTTTCCTTCTGACATTTAGAATTATCGTTCAAATGTCCGCTGCGCCTACAAGAAAGGTTAAGAATTACTTTTTATAATTTAAGACATTAGATGATTGTTTACATATAGAGAATTCACTGGAACCAAGCTTTATATATGCATCCTTGCCCTATGACAAGGGAACAGCCTATGAGGAACAGAGTTAACATGCTGGTTTCCATCCCTGGGGGAATACGTTTTGAATTTCACAGGGGTTTCCCAAAAAATATGTTTTTTTTCGTTTCCACCCCCCCGGGTTTTTCACACCTTGTTTTTACCATCTTTTTCAGATTTAACATTTTAAAAATTTCCAAAAGATTTAGGTGCCTTTTCCCTTTAGATTTTTAAAGACTTACTTTGTTGATTTTCACATGTTTTAGTTTTTCCCCTGTTTTGCGTCACATAAAAAATTTAAACATGATGCTTGGTTTTTAGTTTATCGAAGCATATGTACCCAGTCAATGATAAAGCAAAACTAAAAACAAAGAAAGAAATCTTTTTTAAATTCAGTTTTAAAATGACGCTGAAAACAAGTCAGGAAAAATTGGGGAAAAATTTAAAAAAATAAAGATGTGTACAACAAAGCAGCACTTAGTGAATTAGCTGGAAGGGTAAAAATTTTCATTACGAGAAATTTGAGTATATATACCCTAATGTTTCACTGAAATCCTTTTAAAAACTGTTTGTGAAAAAAAATTGGTAATTTTTTCCTGGTTTCAGAAATTGGAAGGAGTGCATCCCTTTTAGGGTTTGGGGAAGCGATGGACAAAAAGAGCCATAATAAAACCCAACAGTCAAAAAAATGGTGACTAAAAGTAATACTTTTTTAAAAAGATTTCAACAGACCAAAAATTCCCTGTATACTTCCCAAAGCTAAGGAAAAAAAAAAACGGGTTTCCTGGGTACCAAAGTAATGAATGCAAGCACTTTCTTCATCCAGGGTTCCATTGGGTTTTTAAAAAAGGGAACAATTATTGTTTTTCCCAAAATCTTTGAAACCCCTCAATAAAGGGATTTCCCTCCCTTTTTTTTGGGGGTACATCCCCCAATTTGGGGTTTTTAAAAAACCCATTCAGAGGGTAAAAAAGGGTGTTGCATGCCACTAAATTTTGATTGACAGAAATTACAAAAAACCTAAATATGCTGCATAAACCTTTTTAAAAATGATAAAAAAAAAACAATTTTGTATTTCCATCTACATACCTTAAACGGTTGCCACATTCATTCACAGCAAAAACCCGTTTTTCTTTAGGTTCATCAGCATTTTTGGGTCTGTACGGGTTACGGGAATTTTATGGGGTATCCAAATTTCTGTATGTTAAAAAATTAAAAAACACAAAATATTTTTCAATCCAGTTAATTTTTGGCATTTTTTATGTTTATGTGTAGAAAGGTTTATAAGAACAGGGATATAGAAAATGGTCTTTAAAAATGTTACGTTGTTCTTAGCTTTTCCTTTTTTTGTGTTTTAAACAGGAAAAACCAATAATCACATGTTACCCCAGTGTAGCTTTTGGGAAAATTTGATCTAATTGTTTTAAAATGTTTTTGTAAACTTTGGGGAAGGTCGCCCCCCTTAATTTTTGTAATAAAACAATAAAACAAAAAGCTATTTTCCCAATGAAACCCCAAGCCCCCGCAAGGGCCTTAGACCCGGGGGTCAAGGTCTTTTGAAGGTTAGTCACCGGGCGTTTTAAAGCTCACCCAAGGTGCTTTGCCCTGTTAAAATTTTGGAGGCTTTTGGGGGAAAGGGGGAAATTTCCCGTGTTAAAGCCCGGGTTAGTTTTGTGAAAGACAGACAGATCAAAAAAATTTGAACCCCCACCCACCCCGACCTTTCAATGCGGGGGGCTTTAAAATTTCCTTCATTCAACAACCAGGATAAATTGTATGTTTATTTTTTCCCCTCACCGGTTGTAAGTCCCAGTTCTTCTTCCCAAACCAATTTGCCACACTTGAAGGGTCAGTGGTGGTGCCCCCCATTTTTGGGCCCCTTTTTTGATGGTCTTTGGGTTTGGCCCCCTTTCGGTATTTGGGTTTTTAAATCCCCTTATATGGTTACTAGCCTTTCCCCTGGCGGGGGCCGGGCCCATAATAACAAAATTTTTAAAAAACCCACAACGGTTCACAGTTAGGACACAGAGTGTAAAAATTTGGGGTTTCCGTAATTTTTAAAACTCATTGTTTTAAATGTACAAGTTTGGACGGAAGATTTTACTTTTCGACGTTAAATTATTTTAAGGGAAAACTAGGGAAATTTTTTCTTTGTCGTGCAGTTTTTGGAAAATATTCAAAAAAAGATGAAAAAAAAACTTTTTAAATTTAGCACTGGAATAGGGGGTTTATAAGCAAACAAAAGAGACCCTGAAAAAATTTGGCTGTCTGTTTTCATGGGACAGCTATGTTTTTTAAAAACTTAGCCAGATGATCAGACAACGTTTTAAAATGTAAAAAATCCCTTTTTTAATCTTAAATTTAAAAAAACTGTATTTCAGTCTTTTGGGGTTTTTTGTCCCCCTTAAAAACAGATATGAGCTGCTTAAATTCCCAATTTTAAAAAGTCACATAATCCTGACACTTGGAAAAATATGTCTGGAATTTATTATGTACTGAGCACCAAGCACAAAAAAATATTTTCCTGTCCCATTTTTTCCCAAACTTACTTAAATGTTTTTAAACAATGTTGAAAAAAAATTAAACCATTTTTTACTGAAAAAAGTCCCATTTAAAAAAAAAAATTTTACCTTGCGTAATTTTTGCAATTCTGTGGGGCGGGAAAAATTTCCAGTCAGAACTTTTTATTTTAAAGATCTGGTTTTTTTGGTTTCTTTCGGGTTTTGCTACGCGGCTTGCCCCCTTTTTTTTATACTTTGTATCTGTTTTTTTTAAATTTTTTATATATAGGGGGAAAATATTAAGGTTTAATAATTTGAATATTATTTGGGTTTTTTAAAAGGAAACTCTTTTTTTTTTTAATGTAAAACTCTCCTCCATATCCATGGATAAAAAAAAAAACACAAGAACGCCAAGAGGGCCCTGATTCACTCACTGGGACCCCTTTTATACTGAATAAAAAAATTTCATGCGGGAATTAAAAGAAAGATCTTTAAAATTCCCAAAAAGCTCAAAATAAGACTTTTTGACACCGGGGACCCCGGGATTTGTAAAGATTTGGTTGAGGTACTTGTAAACATCTAAAACTCCAGTTTTTTTTTTTCTGAGAAGAAAAAACTTTACAACTTTTATTTTAAAAATCAAGTGCCCTTTAGGAGGGGGCCAATTTTGACTCCAGGGCCATGTTTTGAAAAAAACTTTTTTTTATGTTCATAAGAAATTGTTACACATCAAATATCAAAAACTTGGGTAGTGGTTTCTGGCAAAAAGATTTTTCTATTTTTCAATTATGATTTCTATGAAAAATAAAGTGACCCCTGGGGGGGGCCCAAAATTTTGCCCCAGATTTGTAACAACCTGGAAAGATGTTTTCTAGTTTTTTTTAAAACCAAATATTTAATTCCAGGCCTTGTGGTTTCTAAAGAGAATTTTTTCTATTTTTTTCCCTTTATAAGCTATGTAAAATCAGTGACCGGGGGGCGAGCAAATTTTGTCTGGGCCCCATGATTTGAAACAACCTTGGTAGGGGCCCCTTAAAGGAAATTTCCCCACAAAAAAATATCTAAGCTCTAGCCCCCTGCATTTTTCGGAGGGGAAAAATTTTTAAAGTTTTCATTTTAAAATCTATTTTTAGTTTCCTGTAACCCGGGAATGGCAATGGCCAGAACTTTTGGGGAACAACTCTGGTAGGTTTTCCCCAAAAGACTTTCCTGTAAAGTTTTATCACTTTTGGCCCTGCGGAAAAAAAGGAAATTTTCCAATACCCTCCCCATGAAAAAATTGGCTCAGGTGAGCAAAAAAATTCCTTAAGAATAATTTGCAAAATATAAACCCTAATTCATATATTTAAAGTTCTCTTTTTATTCTAGCATTATTTAAAAATAAAAACCTAATTTTTCCCAAAAAAAAACGGGAAAACCCTGTATAAAAGGGGCCTTAGGGAACCCAAAACCCTGGGTTCACAAGGGGAAAAGGATAGGGCCCTCAATAGCGGGCCCCAAATCCCCCGGGGTTTCCTGGATAGGGGGCTTCTCACCTGTCATATACCACAATATTGCTAAAAGAAAGGGTTTTTATAGCACAGACTTTTATTTTTTTCCCCTTCTCCCTCTTCTCTCTTGGTAAAAAATGGAAATTTTAAAAAAAAATAAAGGGTGATGACCTCACTGAGGGGTTTGCATTGGACCAAGAAAAAAAAGGGTAAGGCCCAAAAGTCTTTTAAAAAGTTAGTGTAGTAGAAATTTTTAAACCCCACTTTGAAAAAGGGTTTAAAAGGATTTTTCCCCTGATTAAAAAAAAAATTTTTTCATGACTTTCCCTGCCCAATGAAACTCCAAAAAGGAAAAAGAGGGTAAAAGAGGGCCCCCGTGCGTCAGGGAGTAGAGGGCGTGTTAGGCTTTTGAAAAAAAAAACTGGCATTTAAAGTTTTTTTTAAAACATTTGAAAAGTGCCCAAATATTGATCTCCCTTTTAAAAATTTTTGCACTAAACTGGGAATTCAGGCATTTCATTCATATAAGTTTAATGGGGGAATGGGAGAAAAAATGTGGCCTCAGAGTGTTCAAAAGGGTTTTTTTCTGGGTTTTGGCCCTTTGGTGACCCTTATTTTTTAAAAAAACCCTTTAAAACCAAATTTTAAAAAACATCCCAAGATGGGGGAAAAATTGTGGCCCAAACTTTTTCTAAAACCAATTTTTTTATGGGAAAAAAATAGGGGACAAAAACCGGGTTTGGTTTCCAAAGGGAGGGTTAAAAATTTTTTCCTGGATTTGCCTGGGACCTATTTTTTGGGACCCAAAGTTCCCCAAATTTCGAACCCATCCGGATACCCTTTGGGAAACACCGCCCAAATCTTTTGAAGTTTGGGGCCCAAAAAAACTGTGGCCTTAGAGTGTTCCCCGGGTTTTTTAAGATTTGACCTGGTGACTTGGGTTTTTGCCCCCAGTGCCCAATTTCGAACTCATCCGAGATATCGGTAGAAAACACCCTGACAAGTTTCATAAAGTTTTGGGCCAAAACTGTGCCTTAGAGTGTTAAACAAGAAATTTGTTGAGGGTCGGAGGACGGCAACGCCCCCCGGACACAAGTGCTGGGGTAAAACAAAAAAAAAAAAAATTTTTAACAACCTTTTTCCATAAGTTTTTTTAAAGGGGGGGACTTTTACTTACGTTTTCTCCCTTCAGTGCTTTTTGCAATAAAGCTCGGGGACTTTTTAAAGGAACGGGGTCGAGGTTTCTGTGTAAGTCGGGCCCCTCCCCCTCTGTTTCATCCCCCTTTTTTCTGAGTTGCTATCAGAATCTCCATTTTTGGATGCCCCCTT
>CM037781.1:8077399-8127399 GCA_021229015.1 Solen grandis
ATTCATTCCTGGTCATTTCTGTTGTTTTTCAAAAAAAGAAATTAGTAGTTATAATTATTAATGAAAACCTGGGTTGATGCTCTGGTTTTTCACCAAAACAACCCTGGTTCTATCTGTAGTCATTCTGATGTTATATGTAAAAGGGTATTTAGGCACCTGCTCAGCCCTGTGCATTATGTAAAAGGGTATTTAGGCACCTGGCCCCATGTTCTGGAAAATACTTAAGTACAATCTCAAACTCAAATTTGGGTATCATACTGGAACCTCTATTGAAACTAATGAGCATAGTTTGAGTATAAGTATGAAAATCATACTTTAAGTAGCCATTTTAAAGTATTTACTGAGAACATGGGCGCTGTTCTAAGGTCCACTCAGTGGCATAGTTCTTTGGGTACTCAAGTTTTTTCCCTCACTTAGGACTATGTAAACATAACCAGCAGTGCCAACAAGATTTTGATTAAGCGATGTCACTTTCTGTCATTTTCTTGTAAAATGAATTATGTTAAGTTCAAAAATTAAATTAAATTTGATCAAGATTGCTTAATAAATGTGGCTATTTGAGTGTAAATAATAAAGGAATTTGGCATAATTAGCTCACCAGAGCATAACATGCTCAAGTTGAGCTATTGGGATCACCCTCTGTCCATCGTCAACAATTCCCTTTAAAAGACATACTGCTGGGTAGAAATTGATGGAACTTGACATGAATCATCCTTGAGTGAACTTCCAAATTGTCAGAATTTAATTTCCTTTGGCACAAATTTTCACCTCGAAGTCATCTACCATAATTGCTAAAATGAAGTTTATCCCTTCCAAAATTAGGCCCTCACAGGGTTGACTGATTTCCTGATATTTCCTGATATACTCAATGTAGACAATTTCAAAAATCATCTTCTCGGAAACCAATGGTAAAAAATTTAATTTGGCACAATTGTCATCTAATTTTCCTTTACCATGTTTGCTAAAATGAAGTTGATCACTTGAAAAATGAGGCCCTAATGGCAATTTTAGGTTAGTTTCCTCAAATTTAATACTCTATATAATTATAAAGTACTGATTATCTCCTTTTATTAAATATATTTTTGTATAGTTGTTGTAAATATCATGGGATTAGTTTCAAAGTTTTTGATTTGGTTAATAAATAAGTTTATTTTTATGTTTTTATGCTAAACCAGCAGTGTTGTTTGAGAAATTTTTTTTTGTTGTTGTTAACTTTAAACTAGGTTGAAAGATACAAACATTTAAATATTAAATATAAAGGCTGCTCTGGTGACAAATGAGTATGCTTTGCTCGAGCAGTAAAGTATGTTATGCACTAATTAACATAAATCTCCTCTTCTCAGAGCAGAAATATTTTTTCTCCTCTCATACCAATGGGCAGAATTAAATTCTGTTTTGAACCCTAATATAGGCCCAACGTTATATACTGTCATTGCATGGCTTTGTCCCCAAAATAATTAGTCCTGTAGATAGTTGGATAGTTATCTTATTTAGTCTGTATAGAAACTTTGGAATTGTTTGTATCTGAAATTTAATCAAGGTTAGACTGAATTGTTTAGTGGTACTCAGGTGAACATACTTGGGCCATGATGTCTCTCTTTATTAATTCAAGGGCCCTAACTCCTGATCTACAAGGGTGATATGTGTCATAATCAAACTTGGCTGAGACAACATAGCCATAAACTTTGTCACAATTTTTAAAGATGATCTCTTGAGAAATGAAGATGCTAGAATTTAAATGTGGCAAATATTTAATATAAGAAAAATGAAAATGAACACCTGAATTAATTCTCTTCCATTTCTGTTTCAGTCTTGATACTTGTAGGCATTGCTGTATCGGTGGCCAGTCTGTATACCATATGTGCCTGTCATAATGCTAGAAGCAAACAACGATTCATTCTGCCATCTGGAAGGGGGAGTAACCATGCCAGGGGCAAAGGAATTATCTCCCTTAATTCCCCAGAACATCACTTGCTGCAGATGAATGAAGATGATGAGGACGATGATGAGTTCTGAGAAATGATTGTTTGGTTTGGGGGTTTGGATATTCAATAATTCATCCATCTTTGATAATTATGATCTTCACAAATATAATGATCTTTGTAACCAGTATAGAGCCAGATCAGAATTTAATCTTTAAAATGAGAGAAAAACTGCAAAAACTTATGGTCCCAAGAGGAGATAAAAATGTATAGCAGTAATCTGACTTGATTTATACTGTTTAAATCTGTCTATCGCTTGAAATCACAGTGAGTCAGAACTACATGTCTCTCATGTAAACAAAAGTACCCAAAATAAAGAGTGTTTTAAAACAAATACTCTAGCAGATCAGAGTTTCAATGTCATCCTCATCAAATATTACTATGTGTAAACCAATCATTGAAGACTATGTGTTCTAGTTTGGAGTGGGTCTTTATGTTTATCCTGTTCTTACTTTGTTTACTGACCTAATAAAGGGCTAGCCTAATAAGCTTATCAGTATTCAGTTAGTAGTGTTTTCCTGTGTGTTGCTAAGTAAAAGTAACTATTACATAAAACACATTAATCGATATGTAACTCTCTTTTTTTTCTTGGTCATTTTAGCAATCTTTCCTTTTTTGCTCTCCTTCGTTTTCTCAAATTAGCACTCTATGTAGTCACAAAAAACTATTTTCCACATAATTATGGAATGCTAGAAAGAGTGAATCTTTGTGGACCATATAGAAAATTGTTTTTACCAAATTTGTTAGCCCCTCTAGATAAAGACTTCACTTTAACATTTATTAATCATTTCAGATTCTGGGGCCCCTCTTGAAGTGGTTAATTCAATATTTTAGTGGATAATAAAAAAAGCAGTATATAGGAGAAAACATAAAAACAGGATAAATTGTATATATAATGGTTTGTGCCAAGATGAATAAAGTTTATCTGGTTCCAGCTCAAAAACTGAGGAGAGCAAGCTTTCTTCACCTCACCAGATAAACTTTCTCCAACTCAGCAAAAACCATATATTATTTGTATCTTTTGATATTTGATTATTTCTGGCATAATCTTTGTTAATGTATGTGTTACATTATTAAGAAACATATTTATTGTTAAAATTGCACTTTGGCATGTTACAAGTTACCTCGGTGAATATTTAAAACATCCCCAAGGTTTTCACTATAATTGTGAAATCTGGAGTTATTGAAAAAGATTCTTTGAAAAAAAGATTGAATCTACTATATATATATTTGTAAAGGATAATGCTCAGAAACTGAAAGAGTTCTTTTCCCAAAAAATTGCTATCCAAGACTACAAACTAGGAGTTAGTGTGAACTATGATCCCATGACAAAAAGGTTCAGAAATACTCAAAATACCATAGAACATTTTGAAAGCTTGGTGGAGAACTGTTGTAACTATATACATGTATAGATAAAGAAGCAGTTATAGAAGACCTCGAAATTCATTATTTACTTCTTGTTATACAAAAAAAGAAATGTCCTTAGTTTGATCTATGTATCGGTTACTGGTATTCACTGTCAGATGTAATACATATGATATTGTAGGACAATCATTCTCAAAGCATGTCAGTTAAGCAAACCAAAGACTTACATGTATTTAACAAAGATGGCATCTAGTCTAAATCTCAGAAAAGTATGTGGCATATTGTCCATTTCTCACAGTTTTAAGACACATTTTCAAATATCTCCTGTTGAAGATATGTGAAAGTAAATTATATCTTACAATAGCACATTACATCACCATCAAATTGATACAATTTTTTTTTAATAAGATGAGGAATAAATAAATATTATGCTAAATAGAAAAGTACCAGCATGAAAAGAACTATGTAAATTTTATTGTTTTTTTTTCTCTGCTATACTGGTTGAATTTAAATCCTGATTCAAGGGAATTTTTAAAATAAACTGAAAATAATTCCTTGCATTAGAGAAAAAAAAGATCATTTGGTTACATTTTCCTCTGTGACTTTTCCATACTTTTTTGAAAGTTTAAAAAATTCAGTGTTCTGCTAAACAATAGTCTCTACTGGCCTGTACAGGAGTTTCCTATCTCTGTTTAATAGGTCTTTGAACAAACTATGGTGTGTGTGATCACCCTTTATTTCTCCTTTCATTATTGCAAACAATCAGTACTTATTATAACGGCCATATTATGAGGTTAGATAAGAAACCAGTGATAGGTATCAATGACTGTGTGAGAGTGCTCCTAAAAAAGTAATGAAATAAAAACTGATATTGTAAGGTAATAATAGTTGTCTTCTGCAAGATACGGATTTAATTAGACTTGAGTTCACAAAATACTTATGTAGGTAAAGCTTAATTTAAACTAGGTAGATACACATTCCACCATTCCTATTCAAATAAATGGCTTAGCTGAAATCAATTATTACCTTTAAAACTAAAAGCATTTGTTAACAAATGAAATATTTGGGTATTTTTAAAAGAGAAACAAGAATAATAAAATTCGCCACTGAGTATTTAAGTTTTACTCAGAGCTAAGAATTGTTGATGGAATTCGACCCAGTCTTTTACCTCATAAATAATCATGTACAAATTCATGATTCGATATACATTTATAAATATTGATTTACTGAACTTCATATTGATATATGAAACAATCGATTTTTCTTTACTGTACAGACTGTACAATAATGTATAAGCAAACAGAGGAGATTTGATCAGATAGTGCCTGGGAGGTGCTTTCTGATGTGGGTCTGCTCTGCTTACCAATGTGTCAAAAAGCATTTGTTTGAGGGTTAATTTAGATATAGAAAAGTAAGTCTTTCTCTTTGAAAATAGGCATGCAGAAAGGACAAATTTGTACAAATCATGGTTTATGTCAAGGGTATTTTTTTTTCTGGGATGCAATGTTTTAATTCATTAAATTGATTTTTTTCTTTGCATTATATATATATATATATTATTACACATTTTGCTTAGCATATGCATATGCATTTTTGTCTTATAATTTATCCATTTTTGTATTTTTATGTAATTAGAAGATTATCTAGATTTCTTTTAATCCTCACCTATTATTCTGGAAATTTATTGAAGTATCCACCATGCTCAAACTTATATACTCAAGTCTTTCTGATCAAAGAAATTTGGTCCTGTGATTTTATTATTGAGGTTTTCCTCAAATCAATATTAATACCCTCAGGCCACCAGGGTCCAGTGGTAATATACACAGCTGCAGATTTGAAGACCATGGTTTCTGCCCCCGTTGGGGTAAAGATTATTCCTGGCTTTCCCAGGCACAAGGTACTGGTTCAAAACCCTGGAATGGTCAGTTAAGATTAGTATGAGTTGTAATAACTTGTTTCCAAATCGACACAACAAATAAATTGGCCTTTTTAACTCAAATATCTCATTTTTGCTATTTTATTACATATGAAGTACCTATGGATATGTTTTGATCTTTTTAAAATCCAGCTAATTTAGGTTATTCATTAGTGAAATTATTGAGTTTCATTGTTTTTTTGGCTTATTGTACTTTTCCAATCTTGAGCTTCTGAATTAAGGAAATCCGAAATTCCGGTGTTTTGTGAAAAACTGACAAATTATCATATTTCATTTATCATTTGAATTTGTTCTTACTTGAAGCCTTTCTATGAACTGAGAAATTAGAAATCTTGTTTACTTGAATATCTTTATATAGAATGATATCCTGTTTTACAATGAAAGTTCAAAACCTTAAAGTATCAGGAGTTTGTTTCACAAATCATACAGATTTTCTTATACTTACAAGTCTGTATTTCTGTATATTAAATCTGTACCACTGCAATTTTTAAATTTCAAAAACTCTTTTTTTTAATATTGAATGATATTGTTTCAAGAAATAGAAAGAGTCATTACTTATTTCCATCAACATTTTATTGCTTAAAAAGTACCCGTTGTTTATAACTCTCTTTAAGTATTTTGTATTCATATGAAAATGCTACCTTTTAACTGGCTAACAGTTGGCAAGGCTTTAAAATATGATTACATGCGGATGATGGTAGGAAAGAGCTTATATCAGAACATCCACATTATGTACACAAAATGTATATTTCTAAGAAATAATGGGTCTTTAAAGAAATTGAGGACCATTTTTAGCTCACATGAGCACAACGTGCTCAAGGTGAGCTTTTCTGATCGCCTTTTGTCCGGCGTCCGTCGTCCGTGCGTGCGTGCGTGCGTGCGTCCGGCGTCAACAATTGCTTCAAACAACATCTCCTCCTAAACGGCTTGGCCAATTTGAAAAATATTTTGCAGGAATGTTCCTTGGATGAAGCTCTACTAAAGTTGTATAAATGGTTCTGGTCCATCACATAATTTAAAGGTCACAGGAGCTAAAAATAGATTTTAAAAATGAAAATTTAAAAAATTTTAAAAGGCCTAGCCTTTTGATTTTTGGTATGTAGATGATCTTATCTTTCACCAGGATTGTACAAATTATGACCCTGGGGTAAAACCCCGGGGATTTCACATAGGTAATATAGGAAAAACTTGAAATAATCTTCTTCTCCGAAACCACAAGGCCTAACCTTTTGATTTTTGGTATGTAGCATCATCTTATGGGCCACTACCAAGATTGTACAAATCATAGCCCTATGGTGATAAATGACCCCGCACCAGGGGTCACTTGTTTTACATAGAGTTATATAGGAAAATCTTAAAAAATCTTCTTCCATGAATCATAAGGCTAGAGCTTAGATTTTGGTATGTAGACATCTATGGGCCACTACTAAGATTGTACAAATCATAGCCCAATGATGATAAATGACCCCACACCAGGGGTCACTTGTTTTACATAGAGTTAAATAGGAAAATCTTAAAAAATCTTCTTCTATGAATCAATAAGGCTTAGAGCTAAGATTTTTGGTATGTAGTAGCATCTAATGGTTCATTTCAAAGATTTTCAAAGTCTTGGCCCTACGGTGATAAATGACCCTGCGCCCAAGTCTTCTCTGAAACCATATGGCCCATTGCTTAGGTATTTGGTGTGTAGTATTGTCAGGGGTAAAATGTTTTAGATTAAGTTATATCAGAATCCTTGTCTGTTTAAAAACCTTGACATCAGTTGAAGCAATGGTACTCAGGTGAGCGATTCAGGGCCATCATGGCCCTCTTGTTGATAGGGATATGAAAATAAATACCAGTAATTAAATATAAACGAGGCCAAATTGGAGTTCATCGTCTTCATTGTAATCTATATACACAATTGTCAAATGCAATAATTGACTCAGTCTTCACATTTAAAAGCCCATGGTTAATATCAGGAACTTTGTCACACATAAAAGTAATGAAGTAATGAAAAGCTGTGCAAAGCTTCGACAAATACGTAGAATGACAAAATTTGCATGAACCATGCAATCAGTAGTTATTTTTAACAAACATTCGTGGGGTTGGGATTGTCATGTTTATTAACTCTAACCAGAAATTTACTGTATTAGAATTCACTGTAATCGTTCAAGATTAACAAGGCAATTGGTTGAGAGCAAGATTATAGTTTGCTGTAAAGGGAAATGGTTTATCAAGAGTTCAACATAGGTCTGTTTTACTGTGTATTAGATCCACAGGAGCTTGTCACCCAGACCTCTCCACTCTTTTCTCATTGCATATACTGTTAACAGCTAGTACTATCATTAAAGGTGATTAAGACCCCCATATCCCGTCTTGTCTTTATGTAATGTCAGTGATGGGACGTGACAAGATCTTGATTCCTATAAAACTCACTTTTATGTGAAGCGGGGGTATGTTAAGATGGAAGGCAGGAAATGAGCGGAGTAGAAAGATCTTGCTGTCAAGCTCCTGAGATTAAGATATTGGCATTTTGGTGCATTTTTTAGAATGGCTCATGAAATTTTCAGGAATATTGCATTATTTTGATATAAATGTTACTTCATGAACTAAATATTAAAAGAAAGGTGGAAAAAATCATTTATTGTCATTTGGCATATCAAAATAAGGACACTGTTTTAATGGGACCAAACTTTTCATAAATATGTAATTAATATTTTTTTTATGTAAGGCGAGTCTTATCTGTTTTGATAAGGCACTGTGAATCATGTGTCATTATTGCTTGCTATGTTACGATTTTTTTTACTTCTGATTCAGAATATTAGTGTTATGAAAACAATTAGTCAAAAATTGGGGAAAAAATAAGTCAAAAATAGAGAAATTATTAGATAATGAATGTGTTGAAGATTAAGAATAAAACAAATTAATTATAGATGGTATACAAATTTCAATTTTTTTCTTTTGAGAAAACAAAAAAATTTAGTTATTTTTGAAGAAAAAAAAATCTTTTGGCTATGGGAAACAGACTGTATAAGGTAGTAAATTAACTAAAAACAAATCATTGAGTTTCGAGTGAAATGAAATTACAATTAACCTTCGCCTTAAAGGTAAGACTAGATTAACCCATTCCCTCATAGAGGATACAATGAAAAGACCTATGCGAACAGCATAAAACCAGATCAGCCTGCGAGTAACTCGCAGGCTGATCAGGTTTTATGCTGTTCGCTGCTCCTCAGTGATCTGGTAATGAGGATTTTACTATTAAATTTGGTAAGGTTCAACTGTGGTTTTCTGCAGATCAGGCTTTATGTGGTACCTATTGAGTGCGTCAAAATGAGTCTATATGAGGGAAAGGGTTAATCTTACAATAATGTATAATAATGACTATATATCGGTAACTTCTTTTCTTTTTAATTTTGACTGCCATATCAGCATAATGTTTTGATGTTGGATTTGTATTTGGCTGTTAAGCTCCTTTGATTAAGATGTTAGCATTTTTGTGCACTTATAGAAGGCTCATAAAAACATCAGTACTATTACATTTTGATTTAAATGTAACTTATATGCATAAGATGTTAAAAGAGGTAGAAAAATCATTTAATACCTCAAAATAAGAACCCTATTTCAATGGGACTAAACTTGTCATAAATGCATTATTAATATTCATGTTTTTACAAGTAATCATATTTATTAATTATTTATTAATTGAATCACTTTATGTAAACCAGAATCATGCTGGTATTTTGTTTATGTTATGGTAATGCATTGTAATACATCTGTCACTAGTGCTTGCTAAGTTATGTTTAAGTTGAATGAAAGAGCAAATGCAGTATGTACCATAATGACTATAACAAATAAATGATAAAACTTATTCCTTTATTTTCTTTTGTCTTTTGACTTGTAGATCTACTTAATTTTGGGTTAATTTTTTAATTTTGTTCCATTTGGCTCTGTTTATTGTGTCATTCCACATTGTATACATGAATTGATATTGGTATAGCTCTCCTGTTTGCTCTCAGTTGGGCCTGGTGTCAGGATAATGCGACTGGTTGTGGTATCATGCCACATGTCTACGGTGTATGCTGCCGTTTGGCAGCACTATATCTGTCTCAAGTAGACATCGTATCCAAGCAACTGAAATACTGTCAGCGGGATATTAAACCAAAACAACAAACCTGTATTAATATTATACCATATGCTATATTCACTGTATTTTCAAGATTAGAGTCTGAAATGTAATATAGTAACCCAGGCCTGGATTCACCCTGAGGATTCTGTCCATTCATACATTTTTGCCGCATAACCATCAGCTAGATTGCATAAGTTAACTGTGCAGTCGTCCATGACCGTGTAATAAGCATGTATTTGGGTATTGCATAAATTATGCAAATTAAGAATGTTATTTAGGTTAGGTACCATGCGCAGATCCAGAGGGATGGTTAGGGGGTCATGACCACCCCCCGCCCGGTATTCGGCTATTATACAAAGATTGAAGTAGAAAAGAACCCACTTAACACCCCCACCCCACCCTGGAAAAACCATTGGATCCTCTGTTAAACTCTTTACAGAAGAAAGTATGGAAAAAGACACGGACCGTGTCTTATCCGTCATTTTGGTATTTTTTAAATTAAACTTTGTAAATAAAAATATATGTTACTACAAATTTTAAAATACAAAAATATAACGATATTATTTAACTTTTAACCATATTCATACCGGAAAACGCACTTACGTGCATCCGAGAAAAAAATCTCGTGGGAGCATGCCTCCCGGACCTTAGCCAGGCATTTACATTAATTTAGGACCAGATTTCCCCTTGGTTACACTAATGTTTCTGAATGTTCGACTTTTTAGCTCACCTGAGCACATGTGCTCAGGATGAGTTTTTAGGATCGATGAATGTCCGTCGTCCGTCCGTCCGACCGTCCGTCCGTCGTCCACAATTTGTTCGTTTGCACTCTAGCATCTTCATTTTTTGAGCAATCATCTTCAAACTTGATAACAATGTTTATAACCATAAAATCTCGGCCAAGTTCGATTATGGCTGATATCGGAACATTAGGTCAGGAGTTATGCCCCTTTTAAAATTAAAAAAAGCCAGATTTCACATTGTTTGCACTCTAGCATCTTCATTTCTTTAGCAATTGCATTCAAACTTTATATCAATGTTTATAACCACAAAATCACGGCCAAGTTCGATTATGGCTGATATCGTACCATTAGGTCAGGAGTTATGCCCCTTATATTATTTTAAAAAGTCAGATTGCACTTTGTTTGCACTCTAGCATCTTTATTTTTTAGGTTATTGTCTTTAAATTTTATAACAATGTTTATAACCATCAAATATGGCTAAGTTTGATTATGGCTGAAATTGGACTCTAAGGTCAGGAGTTACGCCCCTTTTAAAATTGAAAAAAGCCAGATTTCACTTTGTTTGCCCTCTAGGTCACCAGGTCAAATCTTAGAAAAACCTTGTGAACACTCTAGAGGCCACAGTTTTGGCCCAATCTTCGTGAAATTTGGTCAGGATGTTTGTCTAATGAATCTCGATGGTTGAAATGGGTCATGTGGGTCAAAACTAGGTCACCGGTAAATCTTAAAAATAGGCCACAGTTTTGGACCAATCTTCATGAAACTTGGTCAGGTTGTTTGTCTACATGATATCTCGGATGGGTTTGAAAATGGGTTGTTGGGTCAAAATCTAGGTCACCAGGTCAAATCTTAGAAAAACCTTGTGAACACTCTACAGGCCACAGTTTTGGACCAATCTTCATGAAACTTGGTCAGGTTGTTTGTCTACATGATATCTCGGATGGGTTTGAAAATGGGTTATGTGGGGTCAAAATCTAGGTCACCAGGTCAAATCTTAGAAAAACCTTGTGAACACTAGTCTAGAGGCCACAGTTTTGGATCAATCTTCATGAAACTTGGTCAGGATGTTTGTCTACATGATATCTCTGGTGATTCGAAATTGGGTTATGTGGGGTCAAAAACTAGGTCACCAGGTCAAATCTTAGAAAAAAAACTTGTGAACACTTTAGAGGCCACAGTTTTGGATCAATCTTCATGAAACTTGGTCAGGATGTTTGTCTACATAATATCTAGGAAGGGTATGAAAATGGGTCATGTGGGGTCAAAAACTAGGTCACCAGGTCAAATCTTAGAAAAACATTGTGAACACTCTACAGGCCACAGTTTAAACTCAATCTTCATGAAACTTGGTCAGGATGTTTGTCTACATGATATCTCGGATGGGTTTGAAAATGGGTCATGTGGGGTCAAAATCTAGGTCACCAGGTCAAATCTTAGAAAAACCTTGTGAACACTCTACAGGCCACAGTTTAAACTCAATCTTCATGAAACTTGGTCAGGATGTTTGTCTACATGATATCTCGGATGAGTTCGAAATTGGGATATGTTGGGTCAAAAACTAGGTCACCAGGTAAATTCAGGTAGGATCAAAATGTAGGCCACTTAGTCAAATGTCAGAAAAACACTTTAAATGCCAGATTTTTTGTCATTTTGCCTAACACAGCCATCTTAATCAGGTGAGCGACACAGGGCCATCTTGGCCCTCTTGTTATAGGTACGACAGAATGCGTATGGAAAAAAAAGTTTGTATACTATCAAGTATATATCAATAAAATATACGAGCATATACTTACTTTTCTGCAATTCATAAAAATGGCCGAATCTAAAGTTTTAAGGACTGTTGACCAATTCAATTGAATCGCATCACAAACTGACAAGTAATATCTTGGGTTTATAATTGTAAATAATATTTAATATGAATGTCGAAATTCACCGTACGTTGGAGAGGGATGGGGTCGAGTCACTCCTCGGGCCAATGGAAATATGGAAATTATCTTACGTTGGGGTTGGGGGGTCCGTGCCTCCGTGCTTTCTCACACCAACGGTTTCTCCGGGGGATTAGGGGGTATTTTCTTCTTTACTCTATAATAGCCAAAGTCACGGGTTGTCGCGGCCCCCTAAACCTCCAACCCTCTGGATCCGTGCATTATTATTACCTTTCTGTGACAACTACCACTAATAATGCTAATACCCGTAATGACACTAATCATAATTGTACCCATAAACAGGTCTTAAAAATACCCATCCTTGTTACGGTCACAATATTTGGTATTGGCATAATATTTACTGATCTACATGAAATATATCATAAACTACATCGTTCAAGGGTTTTTGTAGGGAATGTGTGTTGCTTGAAATTTAGGAAATAAAAGTGGACTACAAAAATGTTTCCGATGACATAATTTTGTATCCTGTGTATATTCCAGTTCACCCAAAATGTACTTCATTAATACCTGGGTTAATACCTATGAATGTTTCTTCAGTAACCTGATTCGGTGCTAAGGGAGCCTTTGGTAAATACGAGTCAATCGTGTTTGGAAATTTTATTACTTTATAATTCAAAGCAGTTAACCAACCAATTCGGCCTGGCTTGGTGTGGCAGTACTTGGGGTCAGTTTAAAGTTTCGGAAGTATGTATATGTGTCAGCCAGACATGCCCACGAATGGTCATCCCCACCGAAGAAGGTCGAAAAGAAGATGCCGTCAATATTGAACCCTGTGTTATCTCTCATGACGATGTCAGTTACGTAGACTTCCGCGTGACCGTCCACCCAGAGTTTAATGTGACCTTTGTGACCTAGCTGGTTAAGCTTCACTTCCTGTTTGATGTGATGCCAAGTGTGATGGTGGAAGCGGAACGCGCCGCGTCCAAAGCTTACACCTTTCGGTGTGCAGTCCATACGCTCGTAAATCGGCACACTGCTTTTTTCGTACTTGTCGCACCAGCTACTGAAAGACAGGCTTTGACTGTCATGAGTGACGTAGGCATACACTTCTCCGTCTCCTAGCTGGCGCCACATCAACCTTGTTGAAAAGCACGTGTTGCTGATGCGACCTCCCGAGCAATCGCGAGTACCACCGAACAATCCCGGAAGTTTCCCGCCTCTGTGCCAGGAAAAGGAGTCGCTAAAATAGACCTTAAAAAAATAATGATACATACCGGTATATGTATACACAAACTCTAGCCTCTTCATAGAATATAATATTTCCCCTGAAAATATTTGATTTTTTTTTCTTTTTTGCCGATATCAGTTTTTATTGCTTTTTCTGAACAATGACATGGAAAAAGACGTTATGCGGCTAAACTCATTTTCCTGGATTATATCCCTACAGCCAAAATTTCTATGATAATACAGTCGGGTACCGTTGTAGTGTATTCATTTTTCTGCACAGGACAAACAATAAAAAAAGGTACCACGTACAGCCGTATATAAGTAAATTGACACAGATGCAAACAGTAAACCTTTGCCGTATCAAAATATTTTGTACATTATTAGAAGCTAAGCCAGTCTCTCCAAGAGTTTAGCAAGAAATGTATCCGAGGTGTTTACAGAATAGACACGCATGATGTGCCTTCTAACCATAGCTTTTCAATGGCCCAACATGGTGTGCTAAATTGACATATATTATCTACTAGCGAGTGTAAGAAACCCACAAGCAACTCATTTGACATTGCAGATGCATTTTTTTTTCAAAAATGGGGGTCACATATTGGGGTTAAGTAAGTAAGACAATATGGGGGTCAAAACAAGCAAGAGTGAGCGTCATGGAAACCCTTTTAGGCGTTGTTGAACGTAACGTCGAGGGTATTCGACGATGGTTAACCATTTACTTCATATAGTATTTTTACGTCTTGGCAAACAGGTCAAACCAAGATCAGAAAGCTCCGAGAAGGAGCTGTTTGATCAGGAACTCCTCTGCTTGCTAACTCATATGATATTGTAGCTCTGATTCTACACAGTCAGCATGGCAAAGAAAATTCTTTTGTTTTCTTTACCAGTTTAGGTTCAATAATTTGTAAATCACTGTAGAAATAAAAAAAAGTTGTTATTTTTCCACTTTCCCTCGTTAATGTTAGTTGAGTCTTTGCTTCTTGACAACGAAAACTCGGAAAGTGTATGTCACATTGCATAGGAAAACGATATTGTCGAAACCGCCCACTCTGTGGTGATCAGTTAAATATAGAATGCGGTATCCACGAAGCAGACCTGTGCTTACATTACAACGTGACACATTCCGCAACATGACGACTTCACCACTTCGTAAGTTCAGTCTGTGAAGTGATCGCATGTGCGCAGATTGAATATAAATAGTCACGTGACGGTACACAAAAATAAAAATTCTAAATATAGATTAAATAATTCTATATATAGGTTCAATATCGTTCGTAAAGCTATTGCTTATGATGGAGGAACCATCCATTGTTTTACAATCACGGAATGTTGCATTTGTTTACCATGCGTTTGTATTTGGGCATTGATAGTCGTGATACACACAGATAGTTAAAAATCAAATTCTTAGGCAATGGCCATCTGTGAACGACCGAGCTGCTTTAATTCATAACTGAATACATAAAATATTCATGAGGTAAAAGGTTAAGGGATACACCCACCTCGTACTCCAGTGTCATGGTGGTGTAGTGGTGGTCCCGAAGCGCCTGTGGGGTGATGTAGAACTGGGCACCCCTATGGCACTTCTCCCCGTGGCTGCATTTAACTCCGTGACTGTTGTGGGAAGAATATGTGCCTTGAAACAATACACAGACAAATAAGGCTGATCAGCACACCTTCAACTGATATACATGTATGTTTCGTCAAAAAAGTGAAAAGTTTTTAGGTGTGCTCATATAAATATACGAGTGTGTTTGTGTGTGTGTGCTTTCGACATTATCTTTTGACGTTTTTCATTAAAATTAAAATTATTGGATCATCTAGCCAGGCTTCAACAGTCTTTTTAATAAAAACAAAACAAAACAAAAACAATCACGATTTTTTTACATGGTTTGATACACAGGTATTTGACACAATCCACAATAATTGTCCAAATATGCTATATAACGTATACAAGAGACATCGGTCTAAATTGGAGTTATTTTGACAATATATAGAGCCATATTCTAAGTTTTTGGCGGATTTCTTTCAAGTGAAAACTTATATTTGGTAGAAAAATCATTTTACTTTACGATAGCAAGAAGGAAAAATCGATCTGGTCAACTTTTACGGCGGTTTGAGTTGATTGACCAGCATGCCTGTTTTGTTTACGTTATATACCTTTTCTCTTGTATACGTTATATAGCATATTTGGACAATTATTGTGGATTGTGTCAAATACCTGTGGTTTGATAGCTTAGTGCGTTTAGGCTAATAGCTTTTTTTTTGGTGTGTGTGGGGGAGATCGTAACACAATAGTGTTACCTATTCATTATGTAACGTCATACCTTTCTTGTAGAAGACACGCAGCACGTACTGTCCGGGATGCTCTGGGTCCTCGGCGATGGAGAGAGAGTCGTCACTGCCGATACCGAATTGTCCGTGTGTGTTGCTCCCGTATTCAAACTTGTCCCGCATCACATCGCGAATGTCCTTCTGGCTGGTCTCGTGGTACCAGCTCCATAGTGGGTCCGCACCTTGTATATATAGACAAACCGGCCACTGATTCACGAGGATTTCTTAAAGTCAGTAATTTTTAATTGATTTAGAGAATGGATTTGGTGTTATTTCCCACATTATACCTTTCAATATATTTAAAATTCAAAATAAATTTTGACTTATAAATATCATTTTGAGATGTTTCGTGGAAAATAATCTTGTTCTTGTGATTTTTTTTTTTCACAAAAAGTTTCTTATGTTTTACTGTGCATGTAAGACATTATTAGACGCGGTGTGTGACAACATTCTAAGATCAACTATGTTTTCGTACGAAATATCTCAAATGAAAATTTTCCGTTTTTAAGACCTTCAATGAATTGACGTGTACAATACAACTTTTGCATACTTGCTATTATCCACGAGCTCCTGGAGTATATTGTTTTAAATTTATTCATAATTCCGTATTTGTGATGATATAGAATTTGTTTGTTAGTTTATTGAGGTTTAATGTCCCACCGACAGTATTTCAGTCATTTCAACTACATGTATCATTAAAAATACATATGGTTTTATAAAACATGCACACATGGATACATACTCAGACGTAGCATGTATTTAAAAAAGATTTTATTTGTTATAGTGATAAATTACATTTCACAAAATCTTCATAGAATTTGTGATCTTTATTTGAAGAAATTCTCCTTTTCAGATATTTCGTCAAACACGCAGACTGTCCACATATTATAATTCTAGTGTGACCGCCTAAATTCAGTATGCATTTATATATCTCACGCATAACAAACCGGAAGATTGAAGGATCGGACCTCGCTTTTGACAGATGAATCCATAATCTGAAGGATAAACTGATGCACGCTGTAATCCCAAATCAATTCTATAATTAAGGGGGAAAAAATGTCGATGGCCCATCCGATTGTAAAATTTCGGCTACCGATCGTACTGACGTGTTTACGTACCGCATGTTATGCCAACAATTGCTTCGAATACTAAGATCAGTAAGCAGAGCCTCATTCTGAAAAATAAAATGTTTAATCAAAAGTAGTTCCATAGTAACCCGATGAAATAGATATCATTGTCATTGTGCCAGTAAAGTAAATCGCAACTCTTAGACGAGGAGCCTGACGTCACCTCTGCCCGAAAGTCCGAAACTTCCTGCGATTAAAAAAAAGGGGGAGGTCTGCCTTTTCGCACTTGTGTTTTACCATTTCGTACCAAATGTTCTGCAATGTCGGATCACATTTTTACTTTTTCTTACCATAGATTCGAGCCCCAAGACACCTGTGCTTAGTCTTGGCGATTCACTATACGTATGGGCTGTTGATTGGTGAACAGATATACTGTGGATTATGTTATCAGTTTTGATGACCGAATTTTATGATAGATTTTTAAATACGAAATGACGTGCATTATCGATTTTTTTTTTTTTTTTTTTTTTTTTTTTTTTTTTAAACTTCATATAGAATATAATGCGACAAGAGAAGTGCAGTGTCTAAAACCCTTGACTCTACCTGGACCAATTATTGAATTATCTCGCTTTTTATTTTTATTTCTTTATTTTTTTATTATTTTTTTTTTCAATATTTACCGGGAGCATAACTCATATTGATTTGAATCTTCAAATATAAATTGATTGTGAGATTGGGAAGTACCGAAACTCTATCTGGAGCATGCAATGATCTCGGGGATTAGCAATTTTCAAAATAGTAAAAAGCGCTCACCGAGACTTGTCCAAATTGAAAGAAGTCCAAATTAAAAGATGGAAAGAGGTATGCTTTATTGACAAGCTGCTATTTCATGAATGAATGCTCCTGTTAAATCTTCTTATTCTGTCACATAAAAGAATTTGTTTTATATTACATTTTATGCTGCATGTCTGCTCATTGTACATATTCACTGTTGTTGTTTTTTTTTGTTGTTGTTTTGGGGGGTTTCTGGCGGGGGGGGGTTTACAGCCAACACTGTGCATTCATTCTATACAATATTGTAAGTCCATTATTACAGTGTCAGTATTGTAATTCCACACCCAAAAACGAAGATTTGGGGGGTAAATAGAAGTCATCCTCTTGATTGATCCGTCCGTCTGTTGGTTGGTCCGCACAATCTTGTGTACCATCTACAGGCGATTTTTCTCTTTTGATCTTAATATAAAATTATCAGCATGTTCAGTCACAGCAACAGATTCAAAAACTAAGTCACGAGATCAAATAATTAGGGGAAAAATGTAATCTCTACAGGCCACGTTTCTCATGTGATCTGACTCAAATTGACCAGCATGTTCAGCAAGTTCAATGCGCTTCTAATGCATCTGCTTAATTGTTAGGTTTTATATATTTCATACACTGACTTGTATTAACACCGTCGCAAATGGTTTTTATGAACCATACTTCAATTTTCATACGTATTCAGATGGTTCGTCAAACTGTAACTTAACACTGAAAATAATGACTTGCTCTCCGGCGACTTGATACTTAAGCATCATAAGATCTACTTGTATTATATACAAATTATGAACTTAAATGTTAATTTCTTGAAAGGTCACTTCATACAAAATTATTTACCAGAGTCGTAAAAAAAATTGTACTGGTATAGCTCTCTTGCTTGGCGCTCAGCATATAAGGGTAGTTCCAGGACTGGTTGGCCTTGTGTCAGGATAATGTGACTGCGTGTGGTATCATGCCACATGTCTACGGCGTGATACTGCAGTCTGGCAGCACTATATTTGTCTCAAGTAGACATCGCCTCCAAATGACTGAACTACTGTAGGTGGGGTGTTAAAATCCAACAAACATCACTTCATTTTGTGAGGCGGGGTATGCTAGTTGTCTTCAGCGGTTTGGTTGTGGTGGTGTTACATGCAATACGCCCAACGCGGTAACAGACCTCTTCCCGTTCATAAGAAGGTTTGGCGTGTTAGCGCATAAAATGTGGCTAAATATTAATAGATAGAGAAATGTTAATATGGAGTTGGAGACTTGTGAAAAGGCGAGTAGAGAAAGAAAAATCAAGGAGAGAAAAATAGTGTAATTGAGAGAGTGACTGTGAAAGAGAGATGTATAAATAATCTTGGAGATTTGAGGAGGGTGGAGACAGAATGTCAGAAAAGTTAAGTAAATAAGAACGAACATTTTCTCAAACAAAAACTGAATAAATCTATGTGAGAATAAGAGAAAAGAAGTAAATGAAAAGTATTTTAGTAGGAAAGCAGGCTATGCCCGAGAGCCCACGGCCAGGATGAGACCTGAACTGTACAGTAAAGGTCGGATGTTCGCGCCTCGCATGCAGACACTAGAACAGCAAAACCGTAAAATCATATAATTCACACTTTTTATATCTTACTTTTTATATATCGAATCTATTTTTAGATTTCATTAGCAATCTGTCATTTTGAGCATTTATTATTTCGTTGACTTACAATATAAACAAAGTTTGATTTTCTCCTTATAGACGCAATGAAATACAAATAATTAAATCAGCGTTTTCAGAATAGATTCTTTTTATTGTACAACGAAAGAGAAATAGTCTATGGATAATGTTATGGAAGTTAAATAAGGCTTCCTAATAGCGTAATGGTAGCGGCTACGCATTCCATTCATTAAACTATTTCTCCGCGTGCGTTCGAATCTCAACGGTAACAAATGTAAATTCATTTTTAAGTAATTTGCTATCATCGTATTTTCTTGACATATACATGTAATAATGCACGTAGTTTAAGCAGCTAGTTCACGATTTATTGGTATAAATAAAAAAAAATGTGTAAAAACGTTTTTGTAAGTGAAGCCATTGTTTCCTGACAAATAAACTCGGAAAGTGTAGAGCACGGGAAAACGCCATTTTTCGTAAACACACATCCCCGAAGCAGGTGCTCTCAGTTCCACGTGACATTCCGCAGCATGACGTCTTGTTAATATTTTCTGCCTGTGCAGAGAACGCATACGCAAAGAGTGAATGTGGTTAGTAATTTAATTTACATGTAATAATTTTGAATTTAGGTTCAATATCGTTCGTAACGCTATTGCCAGCCTTTTTTTTTACTATCACGGAAAGTACATTGGGTGACCATGCGTCTGTATAGATCTAATGGGTATTGACAGAAGTACTACACACAGAAAGTTTTAAATCAAATTCTTAGTCAATGACCATCTGTGAGCTGTGAACGAGCTACTTTAATGCATATGTAAATTATATAAAACAGCTACTCTACATGAAACTTTGTCAAGGCAAAGTAGGTGGACTGTGGAAGCGTTTCAATGAGTCTGAAGGCCATCCGAACATCCGGCCACCTCTAATCTGTGGACGAGTATTCCGCACCTGGATTGGCATTGACTCACTGTTCCATCTCTTACAATCATTAGATGTCATGGCCGTCTTCGCCATCAATAATATTTGGTACGAAATTGCAGATACCATGGTACGAAATGGCAAGATATGGTGTATCAATTTTTCTATTGCTCGAAATGACTGCAATTCGCAGTAAGGTGAACGAAATTAGTCTTTTGTGTTGCTCAACAATATATATATTATACACTGTTCTGAATTCTATGGTGGCTGATTTCTGCCATTTCGTGTTTCGTGTTGCGGGGCGAAGTTTCGCCCCGAAATGTCGAAATCTCGCGGCGAGATTTCGGGGCGAAAGGTCGAAAACACGAAAATGCCAGTATTTCGGGGCGAGATTTCGGGGCGAAAACTCGAAATTTCGCCCCGCAACACGAAACAAATATTTGCATTTGCCCCGAAATCCCCCTTTTTTACCTTTTGCCCCGAAATCTCGCCCCATTTGACATTTCGCCGCGAAATCTCGCCCGCGGCACGAAATATTCAATATTTCGTCTTTTCGACATTTCGCCTGGCGCCCCGCCAACCCGCCAGGCGAGAATCAAACATTTCGCATTTCGGGGCGAAATCCCCCAATTCTTTTCGACTTTTCGTGCGGCCCCCCAGGCGAGAATTCAATATTTCGCATTTCGCCTTCCGGTACATATTGTACGCATGCGCAGACACCTTTTTTTCAGGCGCAGACGCTTTATTTCTCTAATTACTACACGGTAAGTGATACATATTTCATGGAATCAAGATACTAGAAATATCTGATGAGTCATCATTACCTGAACGTTTATGTTGACATCGATAAGGACCATTTGATTTTAGCCCATATACAAGATTCTGACGCCAGACATTCAAATATCCTGGAGTATTTGGTTCAAAGAAAATACCTACACGATCTCTCACTTTCATATCATATATGATATAGATCTATTTAAATCCTTCAAATGTAATAAACTGTCTAAGGTTTTAAAAAGCAGACTTAGAAAATAACTTTCAATATCCAATAACAGTCAGAATATTATTATTATGTCTGCAGTTCTCGATAATGAACTTCAAATGAGTTTGCCATGGGTAATGTGCACATACAGAGGTAAAATCTATGAACAACAGTTGCACTTAGGTTCTTTTTTGTTGGTTTACATAAATAAGTGATCGTCTGCTTGCTGTGTGTTGACTAGTGGCTTAAAAATGATAAAAAGGAGCATTTGTGATAATGGTAGAAAAATGTTACCTCTTCATCAGTTTCAAATGATTTTTTGTTATACTTATGCAAAACATTTTCAATGCATTAATGAATCAGAAAAAAAAAAAGATACATCAATTCTGTTTATTGTCAATTATTTCTCTGTTAAATTACTTCACACATCATACATGACGTTGAGTATTGAATTTGTATAAAAAGCTTGAGAATACCAATAGTAAGAGAACTCAATACTTGAGGATAGATCTTGACATAGTATGTGACTTATAGATATAAGCCTACACACTTTTATTGTATTATGTAAATATCTATCATGTTTAACAGGACTTATCGAGATTTTGAATGGTTTTTTTTTTTTTTTGTTTTTTTTTTTCAATTTTCTTTATATATCTTATGATAAAACATTCTTTAACAGATCTAACCCATAACCTTTATGTGATCCTTACATGGATGCTATCCTGGATGAGCTAGGTCTGGGGGAACTAAAGAGGAATTTTAGTGAACAACGGGTAAAATACATATTTTCTGATCTTTGATGAGTGTAAAACTCTGAGTGTGAGAGAGAGAGATTTTGTGGAAAGTTGGATAATTTCATAATGATAGATAATTATTTGCTTTCATTAAGGCTAGATCTATTTGAATTCAAAATAGATATACTTTTGTACTATCAATCTAAATCATGCAGTACCTATAGCTTCAAATAACTGTCTAAGCACTAAAGATATTTCATGTGAACAAACTTTCCAGCTGGCTTGCAGTAGGTTGGTGGTTCTACATGGCTTCTATGCCTGAAATACTGTACAGATCTGTAGAGGGCCCATTAACACCCGTAATGTTAATGAAAAAAATCACACTCAGAAAAAAATCACACTCAGACAAATTGAATGCAAAATAGTAAGAGAATCCTTAAAAGTAAGAGATTGAAGTCCTTCTATACTACTGTACTGTTTATCAATAAGGAAAAGCAGGGAATGTTCTGAAGTTGCATATCCAAATAACTCCTATCAAGTGTCTTTCCTCCTTCCAACACCATGGACATCAGTCAATATCCCGACTATTTCCGTGTATGTATATCCGGCAAAGAAGTATTCACGCATCAAATCACTTTCTTTGGACCGTTAAGGCATAACTATGTATAAAGTATTTATTATCTTTTTTCCATACCTACATGCTATATAAAGCATATAGGGTAAAGCAATACTTTTTACACCATAAACTTTTTCGCTTAAAATCTGTAATTAAGCCCATCTGGTCACATATTTTTTATTTAAACAACAACAACAACAACAACAACAAAAAACGTGAGTGTGAAAAGGAGAGGGAAATAGGGAGGGGAGATGTAAAAAAAAAGGAGAAAGAAAGAAAAAAATGAAGAGGAAGAGAATCAGAAAACATGCTTGATATTCACATAGAACTGCCTGTGAAGTAAGGTTGGTGTCGACATGATACCAATATCATTTCATAACACATACATATTTACATGTAACGTGTAATATATGCAACGTATTCAATCAGTATAAACTAAAATATTCAAAAACATAAAAGCAAAAATTAAAAAATATTTTAAACAGAGATTCCCCTTGATTCCTTAATGAACTAATCATTTCGTTTCACAGTGGCTCTATTTTCTATATTCCTCGTCTGTAAGTCAATGGTTCGTTTATACATAGCTCTGACACAAGATAGAGTACTTTGAACTGTTTAATAAAGGATACTATCACCATAACCATTTAAACCAGAAAACATTTCTTTGATTTGTTTCGCTTACACGTGTTTACATTCAATTTGCACATGCTTACAATGTATACCGGAAGGCGAAATATTGAATTCTCGCCTGGCGGGTTGGCGGGGCGCCGCACGAAAAGTCGAAGAGACGAAATATTGATTATTTCGTGCCGCGGGGCGAGATTTCGCCCCGAAATGCGAAATGTTTGATTCTCGCCTGGCGGGTTGGCGGGGCGCCAGGCGAAATGTCGAAAAGGCGAAATATTGATTATTTCGTGCCGCGGGGCGAGATTTCGCGGCGAAATGTCAAAATCTCGGGGCGAGATTTCGGGGCGAAAGGTCGAAAACACGAAATGCCGAAATCTCGAGGCTAGATTTCGGGGCGAAATGACGAAATACTATGATTCGTGTTGCGGGGCGAAATTTCGAGTTTTCGCCCCGAAATCTCGCCCCGAAATACTGGCATTTTCGTGTTTTCGACCTTTCGCCCCGAAATCTCGCCCCGAGATTTCGACATTTCGGGGCGAAACTTCGCCCCGCAACACGAAACACGAAATGGCAGAAATCAGCCACCATAGAATTCAAATATGTAAAGATTATACTGACAGACTTCTGCACAGGCAACCACTTCATACTATGGTGGCTGATTTCTGCCATTTCGTGTTTCGTGCCGCGGGGCGAGATTTCGACATTTCGGGGCGAAATCTCGCCCCGCGGCACGAAATAATCAATATTTCGTCTTTTCGACATTTCGCCTGGCGCCCCGCCAACCCGCCATATTGTAAGCATGTGCAAATTGAATGTAAACACGTGTAAGCGAAACAAATCAAAGAAATGTTTTCTGGTTTAAATGGTTATGGTGATAGTATCCTTTATTAAACAGTTCAAAGTACTCTATCTTGTGTCAGAGCTATGTATAAACGAACCATTGACTTACAGACGAGGAATGTAGAAAACAGAGTCACTGTGAAACGAAATGATTAGTTCATTAATGAATCAAGGGGAATCTCTGTTTAAAATATTTTTTAATTTTTGCTTTTATGTTTTTGAATATTTTAGTTTATACTGATTGAATACGTTGCATATATTACACGTTTTTACATGTAAATATGTATGTGTTATGAAATGATATTGGTATCATGTCGACACCAACCTTACTTCACAGGCAGTTCTATGTGAATATCAAGCATGTTTTCTGATTCTCTTCCTCTTCATTTTTTTCTTTCTTTCTCCTTTTTTTTTTACATCTCCCTTCCCTCTTTCCCTCTCCTTTTCACACTCACGTTTGTTGTTGTTGTTGTTTTTTAAATAAAAAATATGTGACCAGATGGGCTTAATTACAGATTTTAAGCGAAAAGGTTTATGGTGTAAAAAGTATTGCTGACTGAATAGTTTCCACCTTATCTTTTGTCAAAGTTAATGTATATTAATTTGATTTTGATTAAGTAATTAATGTGCAGATTATTTCACAACTACTTCCATATACCTTTATATTGGGTTAATTTGTATAATTGGCATACTTAATTGTTTTTTAGTGGTAGGTATACAGCATTGGAGATTTTCAAATAATAATCTATAGAAAGGTCAATCTAAGACCAAAGAAAATCAGACATAAAAGAATTTGGAAGGAGGAAAGACACTTGATAGGAGTTATTTGGATATGCAACTTCAGAACATTCCTGCTTTTCCTTATTGATAAACAGTACAGTAGTATAGAAGGACTTCAATCTTATACTTTTAAGGATTCTCTTACTATTTTGCATTCAATTTGTCTGAGTGTGCTTTTTTTTTTCTGAGTGTGATTTTTTTTGTTAACATTACGGGTGTTAATGGGCTCTCTACAGATCTGTACAGTATTTCAGGTATAGAAGCCATGTAGAACCACCAACCTACTGCAAGCCAGCTGGAAAGTTTGTTCACATGAAATATCTTTAGTGCTTAGACAGTTATTTGAAGCTACAGGTACTGCATGATTTAGATTGATAGTACAAAAGTATATCTATTTTGAATTCAAATAGATCTAGCCTTAATGAAAGCAAATAATTATCTATCATTATGAAATTATCCAACTTTCCACAAAATCTCTCTCTCTCACACTCAGAGTTTTACACTCATCAAAGATCAGAAAATATGTATTTTACCCGTTGTTCACTAAAATTCCCCTTTAGTTCCCTCAGACCTAGCTCATCCAGGATAACATCCATGTCAGGATCACATAAAGGTTATGGGTTAGATCTGTTAAAGAATGTTTTATCATAAGATATATAAAGAAAATTGAAAAAAAAAACACAAAAAACATTCAAAATCTCGATAAGTCCTGTTAAACATGATAAATATTTACATAATACAATAAAAGTGTGTAGGCTTATATCTATAAGTCACATACTATGTCAAGATCTATCCTCAAGTATTGAGTTCTCTTACTATTGGTATTATCAAGCTTTTTATACAAATTCAATACTCAACGTCATGTATGATGTGTGAAGTAATTTAACAGAGAAATAATTGACAATAAACAGAATTGATGTATCATTTTTTTTTCTGATTCATTAATGCATTGAAAATGTTTTGCATAAGTATATAAAAAAATCATTTGAAATTGATGAAGAGGTAACATTTTTCTACCATTTTCACAAATGCTCCTTTTTATCATTTTTAAGCCACTAGTCAACACTCAGCAAGCAGACGATCACTTATTTATGTAAATCAACAAAAAAGAACCTAAGTGCAAATGTTGTTCATAGATTTTACCTCTGTATGTGCACATTACCCATGGCAAACTCATTTGAAGTTCATTGTCGAGAACTGCAGACATAATAATAATATTCTGACTGTTATTGGATATTGAAAGTTATTTTTTAAGTCTGCTTTTTAAAACCTTAGACAGTTTATTACATTTGAAGGATTTAAATAGATCTATATCATATATGATATGAAAGTGAGAGATCGTGTAGGTATTTTCTTTGAACCAAATACTCCAGGATATTTGAATGTCTGGCGTCAGAATCTTGTACATGTATATGGGCTAAAATCAAATGGTCCTTATCGATGTCAACATAAACGTTCAGGTAATGATGACTCATCAGATATTTCTAGTATCTTGATTCCATGAAATATGTATCACTTACCGTGCAGTTATTAGAGAAATAAAGCGTCTGCGCCTGAAAAAAGGGTGTCTGCGCATGCGTACAATATGTACCGGAAGGTGAAATGTGAAATATTGAATTCTCGCCTGGCGGGTTGGCGGGGCGCCGCACGAAAAGTCGAAAAGACGAAATATTGATTATTTCGTGCCGCGGGGCGAGATTTCGCCCCGAAATGCGAAATGTTGGATTCTCGCCTGGCGGGTTGGCGGGGCGCCAGGCGAAATATCGAAAAGACGAAATATTGATTATTTCCTGCCGCGGGGCGAGATTTCGCCCCGAAATGTCAAAATCTCGGGGCGAGATTTCGGGGCGAAAGGTCGAAAACACGAAATGTCGAAATCTCGGGGCGAGATTTCGGGGCGAAATGACGAAATATTATGTTTCGTGTTGCGGGGCGAAATTTCGAGTTTTCGCCCCGAAACTCTGGCATTTTCGTGTTTTCGACCTTTCGCCCCGAAATCTCGCCCCGTGATTTTGACATTTCGGGGCGAAACTTCGCCCCGCGGCACGAAACACGAAATGGCAGAAATCAGCCACCATATGATTCCCTGTCGTGATAGACGATCTATCAATCGGCCGTGGGTATTCAACGATGGTGTACATGTGTATTTATTAACTGGAAATGCAGTAGAATGAATTATTGAAGTGAATATTGAACATTAAATTTCATAAATTGTTCAATGTAAATTTGAAATAAACATACCTCTCAGCACTTTTCGAAGTTTCTCTTTGACCTTACTGGGGAACTAGTTTTCTTTCTTATCAGTCGTATGTATGCAGGGATTCCCTGATGTCGGTGACCGTGAGTAGAGGTCATTTGTATGAGGAAGAATTTTTCTGGCTTTTATCGTACAACTAAAATAACCTTTTGATAATGAATCTTTCATATAAGATTTATGCACATTCAAGTATTTAATTTGAACTTAAAGAAGAGCAACTTTTCAACATAACCTCTGTCTTTAACAAAGGAGAAGTGGAACAGATGGATAAAGGAAAATATCCACATACACAAAAAAATGAAATAATTTATTGATTTTGGGGATTTTTTTAAAAATTATTTCTTTGTTTCGTGAGAATAAGATTTGCTTTCAAATTGTTATAGACTCAAATTTCAATGTTTAAAATATCCCATGTCAGGGCCTCAAATCCTAAACCGTGCTCAAGTGATAGTGAACTTTACCATAGTTATACTGCGTAAATTTTGGTTTCATATCAGCCGCAATTTTCAACGTCAATTTATGTAAATATGTTTTTCTTTACCAACAATCCTTTTTTTATTCTTAGCAAATTTAGTTGCTTACCGATACTTTGATATGGAGATAATTTACCAAAAAATGTCCCAGCAAATGCAGACTACCTGTACCTAAAGTGTCGATTACAAGTTATCAATTAACATGACGCCAAAACGCCCCGAAATATATATGCATATCGGTTTAACCAGTGAAAAGCTGTACAATCCTCCGACAAACAAATGCACGTGAATCTTGCTTTCAATAGTTACCTTAGTTCAACAACCTCCGACAAACATTCGGGGCGTGGCTATACCTATTTTGGCGTCAAGTTAATTGTGTTACATGTACTTGGTATGTGATTGTCAGTGACCTGGGCACGAGCTTCATGCGATGCGCCCGAGGTGATACACGATCAAAGCTCGTGCTCTGGCCAATCCTACACAGAGGGTCAATATCTGACATTCGCGTTAAAAACTTTCTAGAACAATTTTCGCTGTACCCGTTTGAATGTTCAGTAGGTCATGACTCTGTAAAAACGTTTAACCAAGTTAATGTTTAACGTTTGTTAGCAGTTAAACCGGCCAACCTAAAAAAAAAAAAATAACTAGATTTGCATACTGCAAATGCAACGGTTTTCGTGATGATCAACAGTTTCAAACCTGATCAGCCAAGTTAAAATACCAGAAAAACAACAAAATGCAAAACGTTTATATATCTTAGTTTTTTCGTTCATTGGTGAATTCAGCTGTGACCAAACTTCAAACTGCCACCAAACAACCAAATCAACCCCGATCTGAAAAAACTAAAATTCTTCAAAAAGTACTCTTTAGAGGCTTTTGATTTTATCCATATTCTTTCGATAAAATATTTTTAGATTTTGAGATATTTAAGGTCAAAGAAAAAACCAATAATCGCAATATGACCTTGACCTTTGAATTTTTTGAAATTTTGAAACTGTGAAGTCCCTTGAAACAACAAACAATACAATCTGTGAAAATTTCATAAAGATTGATTAAAAAATAATGGCAGAATCATCAAAAAACTAAAAAAATGCCTAT
Organism: Solen grandis; assembly: GCA_021229015.1. Classification (NCBI taxonomy): domain Eukaryota; kingdom Metazoa; phylum Mollusca; class Bivalvia; order Adapedonta; family Solenidae; genus Solen; species Solen grandis. The sequence goes on from CM037781.1 coordinate 8,105,828, forward strand.
TCTCAAAAAAAAATTTCCTCCATATTTTAGTGCACTTTGACCGCTTATTGAAAGCTATTTTATGCATTTTCTGAAATCGCCACCCCATATATTTTGTGCGCAAAGATCTTCGGATTCAATTTCAAAAAACAGAATGAGCGTATCTAATCTCTAACAAAAATGGGCATGTTTTTCGTGGACACACCCTAATTTGCCAGATTTTTTCAAAGATTCAAACATTCAACCTCTTCTAGCTCAAAATTTTCAAAGATATGGATATTGCCACTCATCATATTTAAACGGGCAGTTGACAGAGAACAGAATGCAAAAAACTGCATACAAATAAAATGTCAAATGACAGAGTTATCGGCAATTATATGTTTTGATGCTAAACGCCACCTAGCGGCAAAACTTAGTACTAAAATGAAAAACAAACTTAGTGGTGCACAACTTCAGATACATGTGAGTATGCATGGAAATTTTCATATTTGTAGCACTTCTAATCATGTCGCAACAGCGGCCACAAAAAAAGTGCAAAGAATAATAATAATGGGAAAAAAAAGGGAAAAAGAAACACAAGAAGAACAGTAGGTTTTCGCGGCTGCGTTGCAGTCCACGAAAACCTAATAAGAATAATTCAGGCGCACGTTTTAGGTCGGACGGTTGCAGAAGTTGTGATCCATTTCGTGTGTCGATTTTTTGTACATTTGTAATTTTATTGACACATTTTTTTTCTAAGTGTTTAATCAGTGACAAACAATATTCAGTGAGTTCAGTGATAACAGATGTTGATATTTAATATATAATCCTAAATATCTCTTTTATTTTGTTCTTTTATGACTGATTGCCTAGATTTGGTTTGAATTAGTGATATAATCTACATTATACATTGTCCCAAAATATGGCAGATTAAAAATTTAAATCCTTTCATTTCTTAATCACTTTTTATAAATCTAAATTGTAAAATGCACATAGATTATCATTTTCGTAAATATTCATGTTCAGTATGGGGCCCCATGATGGGGATTTCCTCTAAACAGCATTATGTAATCAAGGGATTTAATAGCCTAGAAAAATGTAAGACCCCACTATCCCAAGCAAATCGTATTAGAACTACTTTCCGGCGAACAGCCGTGGCGCTCGTGCATACGTTAATAGTTTTCCTTGACAATCACTGATCGGTGGATTGGAACGAGGCGGGAAAAGTAGCAATATTCGAGTGTGCCCGTTTGAAGAAGTAAGTCGAAGTCGGACGAAGAAGGATATGTCTGGGTGAGTCCGTAAACATATTTATTTTTTATCATATGACATTATGCTCAATCAGCTGTTTCTAATTTCAGAATTGCTTATATTTAACACGTTACATATAACGTTTAGGCCGAATTACATCCCTCCGCGTCACGCGCGTGTATTCTACATATATGCTTAGTGTGTTAAACTCGAACAGCTTGATTAAATGTGTTAGGTGTAGCTAACTTTGATCAAAAAGTTGCATTATTCATATGATGTTGAAAATGTATGAGAAATTCACTTATTACTTAGAGCTATTTCCTTGGTGGTAGATTAAAATAGTCATTCAGTTATGTTTTCGTTTTTTTGTTGCTATAATCACGATTTATTGTCCGTATAGGTCATATGATGAAAAGAATCTAACATAACTTGTCATTTCATATCAAATTTTACTAAACTCGTTCAAGAACATGTTATTAAGCTCGTTTAATTAATGCTGTTCAATTTGACATAAATTTCAGTAAGACTGGAAATTAAAAACAGTAAAGATTTAAAAACAGCAAGTATTCTTCAGGAACCTGTAGATGCATTTGATTGAGACATACAAATTTTATAGGTCTTATTGTAAGTTGGTTGAGCAACCTACCCAGGAACTTATATCTCTTCTGTATATTGCCATCACTAACTACCTGGGACAAGTTGCATACACAAGTAGTTTCAATAAGTTTCAATGTACTTTTCACTGAATTTGTTTGCACCGGATGTTGCCAAAATAAGTTTCGTGACAGAAAAGGTAGCCGACAAGGTTTTGGATTTTTATATTCGGAATGGATATTACTGAAATACTTATTAAATGTGGACATATAAAATGTTTTGTTTGTCGTTTCTGTTTGGATTAATAAAATAAGTTCATATGCCCCAGGGATTCAGACTGGATGGGACCTTCGGTCCATGGCTGATAAAAGCTAAAGACCTTAAAAAATAAACACAGTACGCTCATCAGGCCAATAAAAATACCGTTCATCAGACAATGTGACCGACAAATTTCCGTACCGGACGATGAAATTTTGACAATTTAACCCTTCATTTTCATAGAGACTCGTTCTGACACATTTACATTTTTCCACGTTTTTTACGTATAAGTGTCTTTCTTTTTCACAATTACAGGATTCTTTCAAATTTAATACATATATCAGTCGATAAAATCAGGAATATGACTAAATGTATAGGTTAGTGTTTTTTAGTAAGCATTGGTCCGATTTAATGGAATTAATGCTTACTTAGTTACTAAATAACACTAACCTACTTAGTGGTTGAAATTATGTTTTGTAATTTAAAGCAGTTGCACATTCCAAATATAGTATTGATTTTTAAGACTCCGCCCTTATCCACCTGTTCCCGACGTGAATTACATGACATGACTTGTAACATGTTATGGCAAAGGTCAGTGTGTCGCTCTAGCTGTGTATAGCTGTGTAGATCTACGCTCGGGGTGGCTGATGAACCGGACCCCTGACTTTGATCTTTTGGCAAAAAAGTGGTGATTGGAATTTGAATAAAATATACTGTTTAGAAAGGTTCATATATCTGCACCTATATATGTTTTGTTGTGTGTTGACATTATTATTTTTTGTTGTTTTAGTAACCATTATTTGTTAGGTGTTTTTTTTTATTCACTTCTAATTTATTTAATTATTATTTACTTAATTGCTTTGTTTAGTTATTAGTTATATATTGCCTATTCTATGTTAGCATGTGTAGACATTAAAATTACACAATTGCCTTTAAAGAGATGACCTATACAAATGTTGTTAGAACTTGTGGTCAGACCCTTTTACTTATTTTGTAAAATCTTCAATGTTGTATCATCATTATTTACGCAATAAAACATGTTTTAATTAAAATAAGCAGAAGGGTAGATTTCTTTTGTTATTTTGGAGAAATCAGATTGCTGGTGAGTCAATGTTTGTTCACTATGGTTGTTGTGTTTTATTTTTTATCGATGTTTATGCATCCACATCAAAAATCTCTGTAACATGATACACATGCGTGATATTGGTAAACAAATAAAGCTCCACCTCTCGGCACAACTAGACACACATGTGCACTGAAGGTGCTTGAAGCAGGTTTTAAATTTTATCAGCTGATTAAACAGAATAGTTTCTAGTGACAAGTTTATGCCGAATAAATGATTTAAATGGAGACAAAAATTTGAAAAATGGAATGATCTCGGACAAAATATAATTTTAAACACTAAAGATTGATACATGTCAGGTTTCGTTTTCTTTTCTTCATGCTATTCAAGTTCTATAAGTGGAAATTTATTTTCCTCGTGCTATTCCTTTTAAAACAATAGTGTCTGTCTATAAAAAGAACCAATAGAATAATGTCAGCTACCATAAATAACATCTTGATCATTTGAATGTCTAAACAAGCGTCATTAATTCTGGAAATCAGTGAGTCTTCTAAGTAATAAACAGGGCTATAAAATTTCGGCAAGAAACTGTCAATGATAATTGAAAAACATAGATCAGATAAAAAATCAAAAGTATGTTGATCTATAATTGGGGGAATAAAATATATATACCTGTAATTGATTTGTCAGCACTTTCAAATTAGAGCGTATTTATAAGAACACGACTGTCGCAGAATGGAAAATCATTCTGATGAGTCTGATTTTTTTTGCTGAATTCGACATGGACTTTGATTTGACAGAAGATCATATAAATTAAAATTCTGTGTTTATATATTTGATAAACAATAAAAATATCTCCATATATCCTATCTTTCTCTCGCTCCTCATCTTCAAATTCCAGAAGTATGAATGAACATTCACATTGCCATTTTTAGTTAAATAATTTATTGATTATTACCTGCTGTTTTCTTTGATCAATAAAATTGAATATATATATAATATATATATATATATATATATGTATTTTTTGCTTTTATTTGTAAGATTTTTAGCTCAGGATGAGCTATTAGGATCGATGAATGTCCAACGTCCACAATTAGTTTGTTTGCACTCTAGCATCTTCAATTCTTAAACAATCATCTTCAAACTTTGTGACAATGTTTATTACCATAACCTCAAAGCCAAGTTCAATTATAGCGGATATCAGCTTAATAGACCAGGAGTTATGCCCCTTTTAACATTAAAAAAATGTCAGATTTCACTTTGTTTGCACTATAGCATCTTCATTTCTTTAGCAATCATCTTCTAACTTTGTGACAATTTATTACCATAATTTCACGGCCAAGTTTGATTATGGTGGATATTGGCCCGTTAGGTCAGGAGTTATTCCCCTTCTAATATTAAAAAATGCCAGATTTCACATTGTTTGCACTCTTGCATCTTCATTTCTTAAGCAATCATCTTCAAACTTTATTATGATGTTTATTACCATATTATCTTGGCCAAGATTGATTATGGCTGATGTCTGCCTTTTAGGTCAGGAGTTATGCCCCTTTTAATGTTTGAGTTTGTGTTTAAAGCCATAATTTCTCAGTCAAGTTTGACTTGAAATTTCGACCACCAGCACTGTTTAGTTTGGGGAATTATAAATGATCTCATGGATTATGTATTCAGTACAACTATGCTATAATTTAGTAACATGTACAGACAATGAAGGCAGTTTTTCTCAGGTGAGCGTCTTTAGGGCCATCTTGGCCCTCTTGTTTATGCTTGTTTATGTTTATGCTCTTTTGTGAAATACTAAGTCCAATCTCTCCAGATATTAACTTGAATAAAATTAATTAATATACTAAAAAGTACGAAATAAGTCTTATAAATCATTTTACTATAACAAAATTGTCCAAAGTTTTTTGTAATGTAGGACAAATGACCTAAAAAAACTGACCATTTAGGACAACTGTCTTAAGGAAAGTGGGTTCAATCTGAATCACTGCATATACCAGTTAAATGCATTATTTGCTAAATCTTTCAAATTGATATTAGTTTCAAATTGAAGATAAATATTGTCTACGTTAGACGCCATCTTGAAAACACGTTCTTCACAAGAAAATAGTAAAATCGTTACATAGAGCACAAAGAAAATGGGAATATGTGACGTTGCAACACTTTATCTAAGCAACTTGGCCCTGGCTGAAAATTGTTGCCTAGCCAACATGCCTGTGTATTATTCCAACCATCACCTGATCTCTGTCCACATGAAAGTCTGTTGTTTATTTAAGTGTTGATTTATTAAGTGTGAAAAGTCCCTCTGGTATGGGACATTTATTGCTTGTTTTCCCTAGTTTCAATATATGTCTGTAGCATCACTCAAATTATTTACACATCAAATAAATTAGTTGAACTTGATTGTTAAATGCAACACAGTAACGAGTTGCACACGGTTAATATACTGGTAATCAGTCCTAATGAGAAAATGTTTGAATCTTTTGTTACAGATGTCCTAACACTTCTGCTGCTGATGTCCAAGGAAATGGAAGGGAAGACTTTGGACCTGTACCTTATTACAAGATGACTGCATCAAAGCTAAGTGGTTTTAATTCATCAGTGTTTTGTACCAATTTTGTTTTTGGGCCCAAATTAATTTATTGGTATATACATACTCAGATACTCTGCTTATCTGTTTCTCTAAATGTTACTTTACTTTTCAGTTAATTCTCCCTGGTAAATTGTTTTCTCTTTGGTATGCATACCTTAATTTTCCCTCTTTCATATTTCTAAATTCATTCTTTTCTTTACTCATTGCCATCACCACTTTTTTTTTTATCTCTCTCCTTTGACCTTTCTGTACTAAGTTCTTTGCTTTTAGTTACCCCACAATTCTGAAAAATTGTTTTTTGGGCCAATACTCAGATACCCTGCTTTTCTGTTCTCATTCCAATCAATCCCCTTTTTGTGTCACCTGTTGTAAGCAGAGGTGACACAGGGATCACTTTTCCTTCGACTGTCTGTACGTCCGTCCCGTTCGTCATTCTTTTTCCATCACACTTCAGCAGGTGACTCATGTGTTCCAGAGAACTCTCAATTTTCTCTCTCTCTCTCTCTCTCTCTTTCCTTTGACCTCCCTGCACTTTGTTACTATCTCATCCCCTTCTGAAAGCTGCAGTGTCCCAACATCTCGGTCTTTTTTGTTTTGTTGTTTTAGGATAATCTCTACTGAGATCTGCTCTGGTTATTTTTACCGTATTTGTCTCCAGCACAGGCAAATATAAATGAAAAAAAAAATAACCAGAGCAGATCTCTGTAGAGATAAGTGTTGTGATTTTTTTGTTAAGGTAGGTGTTAGGATAATTTCTACTGAGATACGCTTGGGTTATTTTTATTTCATATTAGCCTCCAGCGGAGGTAAATATATATATGTGAAAAAAAAAATAACCAGAGGGGATCACAGTAGATATTAGTGTTAGAATTTTTTGGGATAAACGTAGGTGGGAGGCAGACACAGAGCTACCAGGGCCAGGCTTAGTCGGTGTAGAGGTAAGCTTGAGCCCCGCTGTCTCTCTGGTGTGAGTCTGAGGGAGCCTGGTGATGGTGACCTCATTCATGCTGCACTTACCATGGTCTCTAAGGAGATTCGGGGAGGCTTCTCTGGGTTTTATTCTTGAGGCTGACCAGTACATGGCTCCTTAGATCTTTGGTGGTTGTAAATGCCTAGAAGAAGTCATCCTTTATCAAACTTCAAGTCAAAGCCCTGGGGTCAAAATTGACCACACTCAATTTTACCTTTTTTTTCATAAACTTGAGGTGGCATTGACCTTCAATTCCAGAATGCAGGTACAGTTTTGTGTGTGAAATTGAACTTTGATATGGATGACCTAGATCTTGACTCAGTAACCTTATCCTGAATTTTTCATTTCTGGCCTTCAAATTTGAATCAAGTGTATGTCTGATGTGTGGCATTTGATTTTGATCTTGGATGACATTGACCATGACCAAGTTACCTACATAGGATATCTTATGCTACATCCTTCAAATTTTGACCACAGATACTGTTTGGTTTGCAGAATTTAAATGACCATCCTGAGTTTCTGCATGGCAGTGATTTTTATGCCCCTAAGATGTTATCAGGGGCATATTGTTTCTTCCCCATCTATTGGTTGGTTTTTCATTAACATTGACCATAGCTTGAAAACTGTAATATCTGAATGCAAATAGAAATTATCTACCTTATTTTTTTTAAATATTTTTGTTAGGAGCAAAACTCAAATAAAATAAGGCAAGGTCTAAAAACATATGATAGCAAGTAGGAACCTTGCAGTTACCCAAGAACCATAACTCTGTCTGGTCCATTTTTCCCTCTGTCAGGAGGTTTAGCATTACAAATAAAAAAATTTGGAAATTATAAGAAAATGAAAATGTTTCAATTTACCTAAACAATTACCTTATTAAAGATTGTATATGTCAGAGAAAGTTTTAAATCATCAAAAACATTAAAAGAACAAATTTCATTCATAAATTCATGGTTTATTTCATTTGAGATAATAGGAGCTATTTCAATGAGAAAATAGGAAGTTATTTTGGGAAAATACATATTTTTTTAGCAAGGGGAAACCACCTGTAATGGGTGGCAAATCTGAATCATCTTTCTGTTTTGTTTTCCAAAATTTTGCCATAGTTTAGACTGGTCTATGAAGTCTGGCATTGTTCTGAATCTCCATTGATGTCCTAGTACGGGATATGTGTACGACTGTACACCAATAAGCAAGTTTCTAAATAGTGTAGTAGATTTAAATTTTTGTGCACATTTTTCACCTTGAGTGTTTTTCGAAAGAGAAAAAAAAATGTTGAAAATATGTGCCCTGCTCAAGAAAGCCTGACAATGCAGCACCCTAGGATGAAAATATATGTATGCTTTCATAGACATGCATGTATGATTGTTCATTATACCACTCATACAATTTTAATTTTTTTTTTAATTTTACCACATACTATATTAACTGAATAAAAATAAATAAAAATAAGTCAAATTTCAGGGGGTGAGAGCAAAACTAGACCAGTTTCGCTTTTACCCCCTCTAATATATGTGGTATAAATGAAGGAGGACTTTTAGTAATGTTTTTGTATGTCCTCAAGTCGCCTGTAGGATTTTTATTTTTTTTAGCAGGCACAATTTTCAAACTTTTGTTGGTTGTGAATTGTACTTTGGATTTTGGAGATGCTACCAGAGCTAGTTGCCAGACTGTCTGAAACATTAAGAGCTTGCTCATGTAATAAAACATGATTGATATTCAGATTGTGTGTATTTAATCAATATTAGCTGCATTTGTTTCCAAAGCAGTAATTTTGAGTACATTAACCACCCTTTACAGGTGGTTTCCCCTACCCAAAAACGAATATATTTTTTTTCCAAAATAACTTAATATTTTCCCAGTAAAAAAGCTTCTTTTTTTTCTAAACAGAAATAAATCATGGAAATTTTAAATGAAATTTGTGTTATTTTTAAAAATTATGTTAGATTTAGGCTTTCTATGACCTGCACCATCATAATTAGGTTAATTCTTTTCTTTATTTAAAGCTTTTTCTTTATTTTATGATTTCCCAATTTTTTTATTCATAATATTAATTTTCCTTATCAGAATTCAAGTCACCAGCTATAAATATAATCATTTTTTTAAATCTATGGCTTTCATATTGTGAAAAATAGCATTATTAACCAAAAAATGGGAAAATACATAAGATGTTGGGTTGATATATTGTGCATGTTTAGAAATGTAACTGCTTATTTCACATTGTTCAAGGCATTTGCCTCATTTGTTTTTCAGTACAAATCAGTGATTTATTTCAGATTTTTTTTTTGTACAACCTGTGGCTTTCTTAATTGGGAAATCATAAGAAAATGAAAATGTTTAAACCTAAACAATAACCTTATCATAGATTAATGTATATGTCTTAGAAAGTTTTAAATTATCATGAACATTAAAAGAAAAAAGAAAAAAATAATATAAAAAAAGAGCAAGTATTTTATTGAGAAAAGAGGTAGTTATTTTGGGGGAAAAGAAATCAGTTTTTTTTGGCTAGTTGAAACCACCTGTAAAGGGTGGCAGATTTGAATCAACTTTTTGTAATTTCTTACCAAAATCTTGGCATAGTTTCGACTGGTCTGTAAAGTCTGGCATTGTTCTGAATTCTCCATTGATGTTCTAGTACAGAGGTATATTGTGTACGACTGTACACAAATAATCAAGTTTCTTCCTAGCATAGTAGATTTAAATTTTTGTGCACATTTTTCAGAGTGTTTTATTTTTTTTTTTTTTTTATTTTTGGAAGGAAAAAAACAACAAACAATAATGAAAATATGTGCCCTGCTCAAGACAGCCTGACAATGCAGCACCCTAGGATGAAATACATGTATGCTTTCATAGGCATGCATGTATGATTGCTTATTATGTCACTTCTATAATTACAACTTTAAATTTAAGATTTTTTGTTAATGTTACTAATGTGGTAAAATTAAGGAGGATTTTGAGTAACATTTTTGTTTGTCCTTTTAAGTTAACTGTAGGATTTTTATTTTTTTAGCAGGCACAGTTTTCAAATTTTGGTTGGTTGTAAATTGTACTTTGGATTATGGAGATGCTACCAGAGCTAGTTGCCAGACTGATTGTTTGAAACATAAAGAGATTGCTCATGATAGAGTATATTCAGATAGTGTGTATTAAACAATTTATTTAGTTCATTTACCACCTTTTTACAGGTGGTTTCCCCTAGCCAAAACTAATTTTTTTTTCCAATAAAATAACTACATATTTTCCCAAAGAAGTAGCTTTTTTTCTCAACAGAAAATATTTAGTTATTATTTTTATGTTTATTTGAAATTTTATATGACCTGTAACATCATGATTAGGTTAATTCTTTTCTTAATATAAAGTATATTTTCTTTATCTTATGATTATCCCACTTTTTGATTAATAATGCTAATTTTCATAATAAGAAAGACACAGGTTACAAAATATCTCAATGTCAAGCCATTTTTCCCATTATTATTATTATTTTTAATGGCTAAACATATAATTGTCAGTGAACGTTAGTTATCTAAACAAAACATAAAACTCAAATTTTTTAATACCTCAATGGTAGAGGACTTGCTCTATCAAGCAAGGGTCCTGAGGTTCGATTGCAAGGTTTTATAGCTTCTGTTATTCTTTTTTCTTTTTTTTTTCTAACTATATAATATATAAGGTTTTTTGACTAGTATCCATAATTATAAAGTTTGTTTATCACCCATTTTACTGTTCAGAACATCAGGCAAAGGGTGGTGTTCTTCCTAAGATTTGCATACCCTAGTTGTATGCTTTGTATGCAATGTTTACCAGTCTCTAGAGCAATATCTAGTTTTATTTTGGAGTTTTGAATAGTTCATACATCAATTTTTTTTCACCCAAGATGTATGTATAGTTGATCATACATTTATGAGAGCTGACAGCAATAAGTATTGAGTGCGAATAATTCAAAAGTAAATTGTAAAAGTTTGTAGTTAATGTGGAGTCATAGAGTCTGTGTCCTGTATCTCTAAGAAGTAAGACCATTTATTACATGATTTTGAGAGACCTGGTTACTTCTAAGCACTTTTCTTTGATTAGGGAAGACCTGGTTAATTGGCACATTCCTTTGGTTAGGGAAGACCTGGTTACTTCTCAGCACATTCCTTTGATTATGGAAAACCTGGTTACTCTGGTTACTTCTCTGCACTTTCCTTGAAGGCACCAAGGAATCCTCAGGCACCACCTGTAAGGGAGTCATGTTATCTGGTTGTCCATAGGAATGAAATTCAGGGATGAACAATTCCCTGGCTTTGTTGGAGTCACCTGGGAGACTATGAGAAGAAGGTTGTGTTTTGGAGTTGTCGTCACCTGGGTCGTCCTCAGACCTCACCAAGGAGAGACAGTAAGGAGGGTGTGGAGGGAGGGAGCTCTCACAGGACCAAGCCCCTCACACCAATTGTAAGACCTGGTTGGTTCCTGGAAGCCAGTTTGTCTGCAGGGTGGGTTCTTGGGGTGGCCATGCTCTTTTTCATTTTTTTTTCTACTCCATCTTCCATGGTGGTCCTATGAGAAAAAAGATACATGCATGATTATAGTTTTCTCCTCCATCTTCCATTCCCCAGATGAGAGGCATTTTACACATCATATCTTATCTGCATAGCCAGTCTTTTTAATTTTTAATTTCTTTTTTACATTGTCCACATTTAATTCATTAAATCTTTTTAATTAATTATTTTTCATTTTCATTTTATTTTCTCATTGCCCACATTTTGTTGTCATTTGATTTTCTCATTGTCCACATTTTGTTTGTCCTTTCATTGTCTCATTGTCCACAATTTGTTGTCCTTAACAGATCTTGTCCTCATTTTTCCAGATCTTATTGTCCCAGCTCTTCTTGACCTTGCATTTTTCTCCTGTCCATATCTTATTGTCTTTTTGTTTTCTAATTGTCCAAATATTGTTGTCCTTTCATTTTCCCATTGTCCATTCATTTTCTCATTTTCCACATTTTGTTGTTTGTTGTCCTTTAGTTTTCTCATGGTCCAAATCTTTTGTCCCTTCATTTTCTCATTGTCCTTTCATTTTCTTATAATCCAGATCTAATGATTCTTTTTCATTTGACTTCAGTCATGTCTCCATCTGATGCAGTGACGACAGCAACCTGTGACCTGGTGGTTTCCTGTCTGTGTTTGAAGGTTTTTCCAGTTTTTGGCTGTAATAGACAGGTACAGTCAACATCGTACATGCGACCACCTGTATTAAATTATTTTTTTATTAAACGACCATTATAAATCCTGCCCGAACGTTTTTACTATATCAGTTTATCCCATTAAGCGACTTTTTTATTATGCGACCAGCAACCACATTAACCAGGTCCCAGCACATAAGATTATGCACAAAATCAACTTTTTTGAGTGACCATGTTTGATTCCGTTGCTAATCATAGTGTACGCTGAGGCATGTGTATATTCACCTTTAACACATCCGAACAAACAAACAATTATCCCGATCATAAGTGCTCTGCTGAAACCAATTTGTTTTGACCACGCATGACTGCACCATGTGCATCTTAACTCTAAATATAGTTCTTGGTTCCCATTTCAACAGTTACTAAGCATAACATGGGTGAAACCATCCCTCCAAATGCCGAATGCTTCGGATTTAGGTAAAAGAATATTTGGGAATAAGGTAAATTAATACTTCCGGATGCAATGCGTACCATTAATAATTTGTACCTATAAGTATGTACATTGTGTCTAATGATACGCAACCAGGGCGCAGGGTTGAAATAAATTTATCGGGGGTTTCTGGATTTATGTTACAGACATAAAAAAGCTCATTGCTAAATAATATTTTTTCTTGATATTGTCCGAATCCATCCATGAATTTGATGTTAAATGTTGTGTTTTTTCCACCAAATGCAAACCTCAGCTAATGATCCAAGGTATCATTCCAACAAACAGCTAAAAAATCGAAAGATATGACAAAAAATAAACATGTTGATGTTTATTGGTATAAAACAACAAAACAATGTGTAGTTTACATCATATTCATGTTGTAATATAACGTTATGATACAATTTAGCTTGCAGTTTGTATATACATGTATATGACTTGTTTGCCTGAATTTTCAAAAATATCTATTAAGAGACCATTTAATTAAGCGACCACTTTTTGGCAGTCCCTTGAGCAGTCTCTTAATACAATGTTGACTGTATGTTTTTATCTCTTGCTTTTAAGCACTCTTACTGCAATTACAGTCAAACCTGTCTTAACCGGTCAGTCAGAACAGGAGAAATTGTCCACTTAACAGAAGTGGCTGCTAAATAAAGGTTTCCACATGTAGCAAAATTCATTAGTTTGGTAATATGAAAACTGTACTAGCAGCCACCTGTACTGAGTGGTCAACCTGCATTTACTGGTCAGGTTTGACTGTACACAAGACTTCTTTAAAATAAAGTTTCATACATGCATTAAAGGCATTCAGCATTGTTTATTTTCCTATGGACAGATTTTTCTAATCGTTTACAGTAATTTAGAGTAATTTAGACTATAAGATAAAGATATATGAATTACAGATAGGGGGTCTCCATGCTCATTTTGGAGATTTTTTAGTTTACGGTAAAACATTGGGAGCAGGAGGTCATGGGATCTATCACCGGCCATGACATAACAGTTTTTAAAAATAATGCTGGTATAGCCCCTTGCTTGGCACTCAGCATACAATGGTAGTTCCAGGACTGGTTGGCTTGGTGTCAGGATAATGTTATTGGGTATGGTATCATGCCACGTGTGACCGCACTGTCTCAAGTAGACCAGTACTTTGCACCTAGGAAAGTCATGAAAATTACTTGTTCTGGATGGGGTTTGAACCCACAATCTTTGATCCACAGTTGTGGTCACCTGTCCATACACGTGGGTTCTCATAATAATGACCACATAGGCCACCAGACTAGAGCCACCTAGAGTGATTTAGATAAACTGTGATAACTTGTTTCGTAATCGATGAAAAATAAAGGAAGTTTAAACCTAACTTTTTATATATCTTAATAAGCTTTAAGCAACTTAGTTTGGCTTATTATACTTTGATAGTTTGTTTAATAACATCAATCAACATTTTATTTCTAAACTTTTAAATGTTTTATGTGATGGTTATCTATACACTCAAAGAATTTCTAAACATCCACCTGAATTTTTTATAATTCTTTAGATCTAAATTTGATCATTTGATTGTTTAAATATTAATTGTAGATGAATCACTCTAAAATTAGATTTCATTCATTGATACGAGTGATAGGACTTTCTGCTATATTTGTCAAACACTAAAAGCGAAAAAAGTAAAAGGATATCAAATTCCTGCCTTTAACTTGTTTTTGTAGGGCCCTAACTCCATAAACTTTGAAATATAAACGATTAACTTGGAGGATATGGCAAAAGTAACTGAAAATCATTGTTTTTTTTATATCAGTTTCATTTAACTTGTCCTTTTTCTATAATCTATGTAACAAAACAAATTTATTGTAAATGCTCACAATTCGATTGTCACATAATTCGGTCTAGCTTTAGAGGTTTTCAAAATATAAGTAATGATTGAACGTAACATTTTTCTCAAAATGGAAATGACATTGTTCCACAGGATCAAATGCTGCACTCCACCTTCAATAAGAATTCATGCAAATCAAACAAAAAAATATGGCCTTTAGGTCTTAAAAACTGTTTAACTTCAACAGAAAAAAACTTTGGCCTTATCAGGTCACATGATGTCATATGACTTTCATCTTCTCAGAATGTAAAGAAGACTTGGAGACTTATACTGAAATTTGACGTCATTGCCTCTAATCTTGGATTAGCCATAAAACCTTTGCCTTTTCCAATTTGGAAAAACGGACACAGGTTGGCACATCTAGAGCGTAACATACACATTCTGTGAAATTTTGATGAAAATCCGTCCAGAAATAATGGCTGTAGACCGCGTACAAACTTGGGTAGAAAATGTCAAATTTGATGTCATTTGACGTCATAGACATAAGAAAATCAATGAAATGAAAGATTCATTATATTTAATATAGGCAGTGTCATGCCCTTGGGACCTTTGCAATATATAGAAATTAACGCGTAGATATCAGAAATCTTTTTGACCTTATGACGTCATATGACATCAAATGACATTTGTCCTTACAGAATAGAAAGAAGTCTTAGAGACTAATATTCAGTCCAAATAACAGCATTCTAAGTCATCTGGAAGCAGATTTAAGCATTTGAAATTTGATGTCAATGGTTCGAATCTTGGATCCCATAACAATTTGGAAAAGGGCATTGCATATGCATTCTGTGAAATTTTGATGTAAATCGGTCCAGAAATAATGGTTCTATATCGCGTAAAGCCTTTTTGTCCTGATGTCAAATCTGACGTAATACGACATTACATTAATATGAAATACCTTGCATTCAAAAGATCATGAATTAATGTATATGCCATTCAATTTTAATGGTCCTGAGAACTTTACAACATATTTATATAAACGCGTAGATATCTGAAATTCTTTTTGACCTTATGACGTCATATGGCGTCAAATGACGTTAATCTTCACAGAATGTGTAGGACACTTGAAGACTTATCTGTCCAAATATAAGCTTTCTCAGTCATCTGGAAGTGATTTATTAGGTATTTGAAATTTGATGTCAATGGTTCGAATCTTGGATTTGCCATAGAACCATTGCAGACACCAGGATGCACAACTAGAGCCTAACAGACACATTAAATTAACGTCATAGGCAATGAAAATCATTGAAATGCAAAATTTCTATCAGAAGCATATGCTTATAAATTTTCAAGGTGCTTGGACGTTTTCAACATATAGAAGTTAACACGTAAAAATTAGAAATTACTTTTCACCTCATGACGTCATATGACATTCATCTTCAGAGAATCTAAAGAAATCCTAGAGACTTATATTCTGTCCAAAGACCTAAACACAAAGTTAAGAAACTCAAGTAAGCGTATGATTGAAATATTGTAAATTATCGGCGTAGCCGCGATATTCTGAGAAATAGCTGGCGCGCTCAGTGAATCCGAAAAATAAATCGTCACCTCTCTGCAGACGCCATTCAAAAGAGGTAAGCTAAACAACATTCTGGCTATCTTCATCCATTAAGTATATGCAATGTAAAAACAGTCGGACATTAATTTTGTAAGATATTTTTTTAATAATGTTTGAAGCTTGAAATCCCCTTTGTTGAAGATAAGCCACAGTTGAAAAAAATTATGGGGCAAGATTGAACTGAAATGAAAGATAATTATCAGGCCTGTTTATCAGTGTATGATGAAAACTTAATGAGTTTGTTCCAGAGGCTGAAATTTGAAACTTGAAGGAAGATTGATACCAAAACAGAATTGATGTGGTTTGTCAGAAGGGGGATGGGATGGGGTATTCATTACCAAAATGAGAATATAACTCCTACTTACTCTAACAAAGTTTCAAATTCAAATACTACCAGTAGAAGATAACATTGATTTTTAAAAATATCATATGCCTACCATCCCGCCTTTTCTTCAAACTTTAGTGTATAAATATTGCTTGAGCTATCTCATGGGCAAGGAAGTTCGAATTTTAAATTTAAAAGTGTACTTATTGCCTCTATTATAGATTATGACTCCAGTGAAGTGTCAGAGTATACTCAGACCTGCCTCAGTTTCCTGGATTAATTCCTGTTTCAAAATGAAAAGCCCACAAGTTGACTCATTGCAAAGGTAAGAGAGATATATATGTATATATAAAATGTGATATATACAAACATAACACCTGTTATGAACAACTACAGGGTTCACTCAAATTGTCAGGCTTTCTTGAATGGATTAAATAGAATGTGTCTTATTTAACCCCCACACATACCATAATAATCAATACTGATTGCAAGCCATTAACAAAGAAGAAGAAGAGAAAAATTAATATGATAAAAACATTAAATAAATGTTATATGTAATCTTATATTTAAAATATTGCACATGTTACAGATAATCTAAACATTTAAGATTTAAAGCAAACAACACAAATAGTTAATACTGTCAACACAAATACTGTCAGTAAAATTTTAAACCCAGGGAATATTAAACAGAATGATGTCTTCTCACAATCCAGTGTCATTGAGTATATTTTCAGGTTCACGGTGTCACTGTGTAACAAAATGAATGACTGTAATTGCAGGATTTATTGTGATCAGAGATATCTACTGGTGAAGCCAAACAAAACCATCCTAGATGCCCACATGGAGCAGCCTTTGTGGACATAGTACACCAGTCAACACGAGAGCAGGTAAACAGTCGGGCATGTAGTTCCAAAAACATTCTCAAATCAATTAAAAAGATTGCATATACTGTAGGGCTGAAAAATTTGATTCTTGAGGAAATGGACAATACATTTGATTACTAATGATGAAATATATAAAATCTCTTGTCAAACATTCTAGAAAATCCCTATCTGTCTCACCTGACTGGAGGTCTCTTGCTCTAGCTATAAGCAGAGGTGACACAAATGACACAAAGGGATCACTTTTCTGTTGTCTGTTCATCTGTCTGGCTGTCACACTTCTACCATCATGTTTCAGCAGATGACACACATTTTACAAAGAACACTCTTGTTAAGTGTTCACTGTTCAGCAATGCATACAATAGAAATTTAACACATGTTTTGAAATGTCATCAGTTGTTTTACCAATCTCCAGAGATGAGAAATCCTCATGAATATTTATATTTACAAATTTACGCATTATTGTTTGTTGGTGATGGGGGGGGTGGGGGGGTATTGGCAATCTGGCCTAGTTTAAATAAGACATTTTCATTTTATTTTTTGTTTTGTTGTTGTGTGTGACATCAGTCACACCAACTATAGTACTTACATTTCTGGAACCCCGATTTCTACATTTAATAACTCCTTAGTATGGTCAATATGATCAAACGATTGTATGTAACTCTACCACATATATATGCTAAGATAGAGCAAAAAGGTTTGAAAATTAACACTGTGTCAAGAATAAATACGTACAAGCTACACAATCGTTTATGAGATGATTCAAAGAAAAATTCAAAGAACTTATTTTTCTATGCTGTTTTTTTGCGGATGAATACTGTTTTTGCAGATGAATATTGATTGTTTTGATCAGGTGAATGCCGATAAAATAGAACTGTCATCAATGTAACTGTTAAAATAAACCATTTTGAGTTTTCATTCATCCCAATACACATCCATTTCACCTCAATAACTCTCCATTAGCGAGAGCACTACCCCCAATATCAACACTATGAAATATATAGGTGGTACACTTTGTCCGAAAATGGTACGTTCAGACACTGGTACACTTGTGCAATGGTACGCTTCATCCTGCTACCATCATCACTTTTTTTGTGATTCAATTCTGATTACATTATACAAGTAAAATGCATGTGGGCCTAAAAATAGAAACACCCTCCCCCCCTATGATCAGTAAGCGCGAAAATATGTTGCATTTTTTAGTTTCAGTTTCTGAATCGGTTCTGTTGAGGGGTTTGTGGACAAAAAAAAAAGATGAACTGGAGAAAAGCACATTTCTGAATAATGGCGTAGAATAAATCCTAATATACTGGGCTGTACTGTAAGTTCTATCTAAGTACATGGATTCAAAGATCGATGATGATATCGGACGATTACTTCATCCGTCATCTCCGCCAGAAAAACACTTTGAACAGCCAAAAATAACTGATCTGCAGTACAAAAATACAAACAGTTCGTCAGAACATAAAGATGTGAAAGATTAACAAAAAGGCATGGAATCAACAAATGTTCTTTCAGCACTGACATCCATTGTGGATTACATAATCTCTTCATATTCATGTATGCATAAAAATATTTTTGTTTGATGACAGTGATTGTTTATTTACTTTTTTTTATGACAGTGGTTTTTTAACATATAGATCAAGTAGACATCTAGTAATAGGTGGATGTTCTATTTAAACAAGACCTACTAAACATGAACACGTATCCTCGAGTGCCCAAACTGCGCCCCTCTAAGATTTAATTAGGAAATGCAACATAAATAAAATACATAGAATAAAAACTGTTCACGTACCAATTAATTCTATCAAATTCACATTGATACCCCCCAAAAAAATCTTTTATACACAATTATTCAATCGAAAATAACAATAATACATTACGAGTCAAATATTATGCCATCATTTTGTGTGGTCCTAACTCCGCCCCCTAGGTGACGTCATAGCAGTTGCGAATTGTACACATATGACTTCCATTTATAAATATGTAAACACAGCAGAAAGAATTTCCGATATACTTTTATTTTAAAAATTGGAGTGTAAAAGGGCCATTCTGCGTGGAAATCATTTTGTATTAAGAAAAAACATAAAAAGAGTAGTGCGAGATAAAATTTGCTATATTTATCTGTTTGAATCGAAATTTCGTACAAAAATCATCTGAGTTTATTTACAGAAACATAGTTAAAAAAATCTCACAGGCGCATATGCGTGTGATAGAATCTAGCGAGACTACGATATAAAAAAAGGAAGGTGGCAGAGTTAGGACAGAGGCACAGTTAGGACCTCCGATGATATATAAACTAACTCAGCCTTTTAAAAAGTGAAGAAAGTGAAAATGATAAGATTTTGTACAAAATATGTCAATTTTTGAAGATTTTTTATTTATCTCCTCAGGTGTAGTTTGACATATTCTTCCTGTGCTGATAGCGCTGGGAAAGCCTGTGACAGATAATATTCTTGGCGTGAATTTGTACAACGGGCTATTGATAAGGCAAGTAATGATATATGGTGTTGCAGTATTGTTAATTCTTATGATATAAAATATGTAAAACTCTCCTTGGTGGTTAGAGCCTCTGCCTCAGAAGCAGGAGGTTATTGGTTCGATCCCTGACAGTGACATACCAAATTTGTAAAAAATAGTTCCCAAAGTAGTTGCAGGTCTGATCGGCCCAGTGTCAGGATATTAAATGTAACTGGGTGTGGTATCATGCCACATGTCTACGGCGTGATACTGCAGTGTGGCAGCTTTTTATTTGTTTCAATTAGACATGACTGAAATAATGTCAGTGGGACATTATACCCAACAAACAAACATGTTAAAAAAAGTTCTATCTGCCAAAAGTCCTCAGATCTGATCACATCTTTCCAATGTAGACAGTTTATAATTAAGCATCTAAATTTGATTGCTTGGAATGTAGGATCAGCAAATTTTGGAATGGTGTGTTAAATGAAAAAATCAGTGTAATATTTAATAAATATGAAAATAATTTTTGAATATAAAGTTTTCAAGAAGTTTAATTCATCAGTAACCTTTGTTAAATTTGGGCTCAAGGTGAGCTTTTGTGAGTATGAAATGTTAGTCATTTGTCAGCATTTTGTTTCAGATTTTACATAGACAAATACTTCCGTTATGTGATTGTGTCAAGATTTTCTTGTGTCCCCATTATTTCATGATATTGCATGTGATTAGAAAGGAAAATGTGCAGTAGAAAAAAATGGACTCGAACCCAGGACTTCTCACTCATTGGAAAAATGCGGAGCTACCAGATCACTTACTCTATATCTCCTCACTGATATGGGTTACTTAAAGCCTGTAGCTTACTATCCTGCCAATTCTGAATTCATCTTGAATTTGTTGTACAGAAAACAATTTGCTGTGTTCCTGAAAACCAAAGATCAGACATTCAAAAAGTGTCTGTCTGTCTGACCTGACTGGTTATTTTGATCCTTTGAATATTTCAATACATTCTGTCTGAATGTCCAGTAAAATTTTTAACAGCATTGTTTATCTACTCATATTATTGAAAATTCATTTCATAAATTAATGATCTCTTAAGATATCATGGTAATAAAGTGTTTAAACTTAATAATATCAATGAATTGAAAGAAAAACAGTAATGAAATGTAGTTGTTTGGGTTTGGTCCTTTGAACTTAATTTTGGTCCTGTGAATCTTGTAAAATACTGGTACAGGACAAAATGTCCTGTGATTCTTAAAAACTTTTCAGATTATCAGAAAGGCAGTACATACTAGAGAACTATACTGTCATGATCCCACATTGGGCGCTAAATGTAACCAGATGAGATTTTCTCAAGCTCCTATTATATACATGTAATGTCATTGCACGTTTTATATGTAACCAGATGAGGAAAATGTGCAGTCAGATTGGGGCTCAAACCCAGGACCCTACCTTGCTGACATGGCAAGTGCTGTACAGCTTTAGCTATCTGATTTCTTACACAATTCTCTCACTGGAGGATTACTTACAAGCTGTTACAGATAATGCAAAATAGACTTGATGCATTTTCTCCAAATTCATTGTTCTTTTTTTGTATTTCAGTGGGGGTTCTACCAAATGATACCACAGGTGAATGAAGAATGTATGCCAATCTTCATGTGCCCAACAAAACTCCAGTAACCTCCACCCAAGTTTGAATGACTTGTGGCAGAATCCTCTTGACATCTACTCAACAAATGACATTTGTATTATAAAAGTCCCAAGGAAGTTACTTATTGAATGAAATGAATAACATATCAGTGACTGCTACCTTGTCAAAGAACTTTACTAATCACTGTGTGAGAGATACTTTGATATCTTCATGGGATGGTGCTAGTTTTGAAGCAAAACATATCATTAAAAGGAATTATCATCACTGCATCTCTGCCAAATAAGAAAGTATCTCTAAGCGATGTAGAATTGAAGTGATATTGTTCATACTTTGACTTGTGCACAATTAATTTTGTGCAAAAAAAAAAAAAAAAAAAAAAAAAATCACGAATAGCATAGTGTGGCACCAGAGTAACTTTACTTGTTTACAAATTGTCATTACTATTTCCAAATATTTTTTAGCTGGACTTTTCGAAGAATATGAGAGCTATTGTAG
>CM037781.1:8127499-8177499 GCA_021229015.1 Solen grandis
GAAAACCGATGATATCGCAATTCTGATTGCGATTCTAGTTAGGTTTTCGCACCTCGCAGTGCGAAAACCTATTGTTCTTCTTCTGTTTTATTTTTTTTATTTTTTTTTTTTTTTTATTATTTTTCTAACCCTTTTTTGTTAACGGCAAATCTCCGTGATCAGAAATGCCACATTTATGAAATTTTAATCAGTTTTTGCCAAGTATTTGAAGATGATCCTAACGTTGAGAAAATTTTCATTTATGTCTTACTTTTCCCGCTAGGGGGCGTTTTGTATGAAATTTATTAATGGCCAATAACTCAGTTATTTGAGGTCGGATTCAAATGCGGTTTTTTTCATTCTGTTCCTTGTTGATAGCCTCAAAAAATATGATAGATTTTGAGGGTGCGTGTCGCTGAAAGTATTTGAGCTACAGAAGGTTGAAAGTTCGAACCTCGCAAAAAACTGCGCAAATGAGGGTAGGTCTACGAAAAACCTATCCATTTTTGTTAGAGATCAGATAGAAGAGTTCTGTTTGCTGCAAATGATTTGCAAGATATATACGCACAAAATATATGGGGTGGCGAATTTACGAAATGCATGGTTTGTCCTTTAGAAACGGTCAAACTTCACTAAATTTTAGGAAAAATTAAATTTTCAAAAACATGTTTTTTGTCGCTCCTGACTTTATATTTCGTTCATTCTTCATGATATTTTCACAAGTTATGTATTGTTATGTTTGAAAGGGCCTCACAATTAAAAAGTTTAAAAATAAATGAAAAGGTCAAGGTCATATTACGATTATTGTGTTTTTATTCGGCCCGAAATACCTCCAAAACTAAAGATATTTCATTAAGAGTTTATCGACAAACTATTTTGTTCCTGAAGAGCTCTTTCCATTGATGTTTAGTTTTTGAAGATCGGACTTGATTTGGTCATTTTACGGCAGTCCAAAGTTTGATCCTTTTTTGGAATAATTGTTAAACCGTTTTTATGCTTCAAATTGTGATATATCAGAAATAGAATGTTCGACGTGTGCGACTTGTATACTTTATTGAACTATTTGCTGCATTGCTAGGTACCTAATGGTAAAATTTTAATCAATTTTCTTTCTCATTTTGCCGCTAGGGGGCGCTTTGCTTGAAATCACTCTTTTGCTCATAACTCAAAAAGTTGAATCCTGATTCAAATGTGGTTTGTTGCATTATGTTCTTTGTTGATAGCCTAATAAAATAGGATAGTGTGAAGGTATGAGAGACTGAAAATTGTTGTGTTAGTAATGGAAGGTTGAGAGTTCGAACCTCGCAAAAAATGTGCAAATAAGAGTAGGTCTATGAAAAACCTCCCATTTTTGTTAGAGATCAGATAGAAGAGTTTTGTTTGCTGCAAATGATTTGCAAGACATATACGCACAAAATATATGGGGTGACGAATTTAAGAAATGCATGGTTTGTCCTCTAGAAACGGTCAAACTTCACTAAATTTTAGGAAAAAATAAATTTTCAAAAACATGTTTTTTGTCGCTCCTGACTTTATTTTTAGTTCATTCTTCATGATATTTTCACAAGTTATGAATTGTTATGTTTATAAGGGCCTCACAATTAAAAAGTTTAATAATGAATGAAAAGGTCAAGGTCATATTACGATAATTGTGTTTATATTCGGCCCCAAATAGCTCCAAAACTAAAAATATTTCATTGAGAGTATATGAACAAAAGTTTTAGTTCTTCAAGAGCTCTTTCCATTGATGTTTAGTTTTTGAAGATCGGACTTGATTTGGTCATTTTACGGCAGTCCAAACTTTGACGCTTTTTGGGAATAATTATAAATCAGTTTTTATGCTTCAAATTGTGATATATAAGAAATAGAATGTTCGACTAGTGCGACTTGTATACTTGATTGAACTATTTGCTGCCTTACTAGGTACCTAATGGTAAAATTTTAATCAATTTTGTTTCTCATTTTGCCGGTAGGGGACGCTTAGCTTGAAAGCACTCTTCTACTTATAACTAAAAAACTTAAAGTCTGATCCAAATGCGGTTTATTGCATTATGTTCCTTGTTGATAGCCTAATAAAATATGATAGTTACTAGGTATGAGTGGCTGAAACTTTTTGAGCTACTAGCGGAAGGTTGAAAGTTCGAACCTCACAAAAAACTGTGCAGATGAGGGTAGGTCTACCAAAAACCTATCCATTTTTGTTAGGGATCAGATAGAAGAATTCGATTAGCTGCAAATGATTTGCAAGACATATACGCACAAAATATATGGGGTGGCGAATTTACGAAATGCATGGTTTGTCCTCTAGAAACGGTCAAACTTCACTAATATTTAGGAAAAATTTAAATTTCAAAAACATGTTTTTGTCGCTCCTGACTTTATTTTCTGTTCATTCTTCATGAAATTTTCACAAGTTATGTATTGTTATGATTGAAAGGGCCTCACAATAAAAAAATTAAAAGAAATTTGAAAAGGTCAAGGTCATATTACGATTATTGTGTTTTTATTCGGCCACAAATAGCTCCAAAACTAAAAATATTTCATTGAGAGTATATGAACAAAAGTTTTAGTCCTTAAAGAGCTCTTTCCAGTGATGTTAAGTTTTTGAAGATCGGACTTAATTTGGTCATTATACGGCAGTCCAAAGTTTGATCCTTTTTTGGAATAATTGTAAATCAGGTTTTATGCTTCAAATTCTGATACACAAGAATAAAAAGTTTGACTTGTGCGACTAGTATACTTGATTGAACTATTTGCTGCTTTGCTAGGTACCAAACAGTAAAATTTTAATCAATTTTCTATCTCATTTTGCCGCTAGGGGGCGCTTTTCTTGAAATCATTCTTTTGCTTATAACTCAAAAAGTTGAAGCCTGATCCAAATGCGGTTAATTGAATTATGTTCTTTGTTCATAGCCTAATAAAATATGATAGTTTCTAGGTATGAGTGGCTGAAACTTTTTGAGCTAGTAACGGAAGGTTGAAAGTTCGAATCTCGTAAAAAAAACTGCAAATGAGGGTAGGTCTACGAAAAACCTATCCATTTTTGTTAGAATTCAGATAGAAGAATTCTGTTTGCTGCAAATGATTTGCAAGACATATACGCACAAAATATATGGGGTGGCGAATTTAAGAAATGCATGGTTTGTCCTCTAGAAAAAGGTCAAACTTCACTAAATTTTAGGAAAAAATTAAAATTTTAAAAACATTGAAAAGGTCAAGGCATATTAAATTTTTTTAATCTAAAAATATTTCATTGAGAGTATATGAACAAAAGTTTTAGTTCTAAATAGTTCTTTCGTATAATGTTTAGTTTTTGAAGATCGGACTTGATCTTTTCATTTTACGGCAATCTAAAGTTTGATCCTTTTTTGGAATAATTGTTATTCAGTTTTTATGCTTAAAATTGTGATATATAAGAAAAAGAATGTTCGATTAGTGCGACTTATATACTTGTTTGAACTATTTGCTGCATTTCTAGGTACCTAATTGTAAAATTTTTTATCATTTTTTTTTCTCATTTTGCCGCTAGAGGGCGCTTTGCTTAAAATCACTCTTTTGCCTATAACTCAAAATGTTAAAGTCTAATTGAAATGCGGTTTTCAGCATTTTGTTCCTTGTTGACAGCACCACAGAATGTGACGTGATGATAGGGTATGGGGAAATATTTGCGCTAGAGGAGTTTGAATGTTCTAACATTCAAAAAAAAAAACAAAAAAAAAAACAAAAACTGCAAATGAGAGTAGGTCTTCAAAAAACCTTTGCATTCTGTTTCATATTAAAAATTGTGGCTGAGTTGAAATAAAGTGTTCAAATTGATTAGGTTAAAAGCGAAAACCAAGATACCGCTTGCGGTTCTAGTTTTTTATTATTTTTCTAACCTTTTTTTGTGAACGGCATATCACCATGATAGAAAAAAGTCACATGTATGAAATTTTAATCAGTTATTACAACGTATTTGAACTTGATCCTAACGTTGAGAAAATTTTCATTTATGTCTTACTTTTCCCGCCAGGGGGCGTTTTGCATGAAATTTATTAATGGCTAATAACTCACTTATTTGAGGTCCGATTCAAATGCGGTTTTTTGCATTATGTTCCTTGTTGATAGCCAAATAAAATATGATAGGTTTCGAGGGTACGTGTCGCTGAAAGTATTTGAGCTACAGAAGGTTGAAAGTTCGAACCTCGCAAAAAACTGTGCAAATGAGGGTAGGTCTACGAAAAACCTATCCATTTTTCTTAGAGATCAGATAGAAGAATTCTGTTTGCTGCAAATGATTTGCAAGACATATACGCACAAAATATATGGGGTGGCGAATTTAAGAAATGTATGGTTTGTCCTCTGCAAATGGTCAAACTTCACTAAATTTTAGGAAAAGTTAAAGTTTCAAAAACATGTTTTTTATCGCTTCTGACTTTATTTTTTGTTAATTCTTCATGATATTTTCACATGTAATGTATTGTTATGTTTGAAAGGGACTCACAATTAAAAATTTAAAAAATAATTGAAAAGGTCAAGGTCATATTACGATTATTGTGTTTTTATTCGGCCCCAAATAGCTCAAAAACTAAAAATATTTCATTGAGAGTATATGAACAAAAGTTTTAGTTCTTTAAGAGTTCTTTCCAGTGATGTTTAGTTTTTGAAGATCGGACTTGATTTGGTCATATTACGGCAGTCCAAAGTTTGATCCTTTTTTGGAATAATTGTTAACAGTTTTTATGCTTCAAATTGTATATATAAGAAATAGAATGTTCGACTAGTGCGACTTGCGTACTTGATTGAACTATTTGCTGCATTGCTAGGTACCTAATGGTAAAATTTTAATCAATTTTGTTTCTCATTTTGCCGCTAGGGGGCGCTTAGCTTGAAAGCACTCTTCTACTTATAACTCAAAAAGTTAAAGCCTGATCCAAATGCGGTTTATTGCATTATGTTTCTTGTTGATAGCCTAATAAAATATGATAGTTTCTAGGTATGAGTGGCTGAAACTTTTTGAGCTAGCAACGGAAGGTTGAAAATTCGAACCTCGCAAAAAACTGTGCAGATGAGGGTATGTGTACGAAAAACCTATCCGTTTTTGTTAGATATCAGATAGAAGAATTCTGTTTGCTGCAAATGATTTGCAAGACATATACGCACAAAATATATGGGGTAGCGAATTTAATAAATGCATGGTTTGTCCTCTAGAAACGGTCAAACTTCACTAAATTTTAGGAAAAATTAAAATTTCGAAAAGATGTTTTTTGTCGCTCCTGACTTTATTTTTAGTTCATTCTTCATGATATTTTCACAAGTTATGTATTGTTATGTTTGAAAGGGCCTCACAATTAAAAAGTTAAAATGAAATTTCAAAGGTCAAGGTCATATTACGATAATTGTGTTTTTATTCGGCTCCAAATAGCTCCAAAACAAAAAATATTTTATTGAAAGTATATGAAGTTTTAGTTCTTGAATAGCCCTTTCCAGTGATGTGTAAGTTTTTGAAGATCGGACTTGATTTGGTCATATTACGGCAGTCCAAAGTTTGATCCTATTTAGAACAATTGTAAATCAGTTTTTATGCTTCAAATTGTGATATATAAGGAATAGAATGTTCGACTAGTGCGACTTGTATGCTTCATTGAACCATTTGCTGCATTTTGGTACCTAATAGTAAAATTTTACTCAATTTTGTTTCTCATTTTGCTGCTAGGGGGCGCTTGGCTTGAAATCACCCTTTATTACTAAAATAATTAAAGTCTGATTTTTATGCAATTTTTTGCATTCTGTTCCTTGGTGACATCAATTTGAAACAACACTAAAATATTTATGCGATATTTCATGAAAATGATAGTAATTCAATGCAACATTAGTTCGTTATAATGTTAAGTGGCATATCGCATTGTCGTGTGTCATTTTATACTGTTGTGTGTCGTTTGCAATTGTTGTTTATCGAGTACAATTGTCGTATGTCACCCTCATAAAGCAACACACACATATAATGTTTCAGTAACCGAAGTCTGTAAAAAAGTTTTCAAGTTTGCGACTACATTACAGACAGGTAATACTTAAAAGTATTCTTCTTGGTAAAAAGTCTGCTTAAACATTGCGACAAAAATGTTTGAAAGATCATTGTATTCAACAGTATTCAAAAAGCCATTGAACGAAGAAATATGTATTTCGAAACATGTGACTCGTGAACTGAATGGAATTGCTTTTGCGAAAACCGATGATATCGCAATAGCGATTCTAGTTTTTTTATTTTTAGGTTTTCGCATCGCTTGCGAAAACCTATTGTTCTTCTTCTGTTTTTTTTTTTTTTTTTTTTTTTTTTTTTTTTTTTATTATTATTTTTCCGTCTCTTTTTTGTGAACGGCATATCAACAAGATAGGAAACAATCACAGTTCTGATTTTTTTACCAGTTTTGTCCTAGGATCTGAATTTGATCCTAACGTCGAGAAAAGTTTCATTTTTGTCTCAATTTTGCCGCTAGGGGGCGTTTTGTAAAAGTGACTAAGGGCTAATAACTCTGTTATTTGAAGTCCGATTGAAATGCGGTTTTTTGCATTGCGTTCCTTGTCAGTTACTTAATAAAATATGATAGTTTCAAAAAGTTGCGTATATATAACTTTCGTGCTACAGGAGGTTGAATGTTCGAATCTCGAAAAAACTGTGAAATGAGGGTAGGTCTGCGAAAAATTTATCCACGTCTTTCAGGAATGAGATAGGAGAATTTTGTTTGTTGCATATGATTCGCAAGACATATACGCACAAAATATATGGTGTGGCGATTTTTAGAAATGCATGGTTTGTCCACAGTACGCGGTCAAACATAACCAATATTTTCGAAAAATCAACATTTTAAAAGCATGACTTTTACGGTTATTTGCAGCTCCTGACTTTAATTTTTATTCAATCTTCATCATTATTTCACTGTTTATGCATTTTTATAAAACAAATAAAATCATAGAAAAAAAATCAAGCATAATATGCAAAGGTCAAGGTCATATACCAATTATTATTATTTATATCGGCATAAAATAGCTCCAAATCTAAAAATATTTTATAGAAAGTATATGAACAAAAGTTTTAGTCTGTGAAGAGTTCTTTCCATTGGTGTTTAGTTTTTGAAGATCGGACTTCATTTGATCAAATGACCACAGTCCAAAGTTTGATCCTCTTATCAAACAATTGAATATCCATATGTTTCCTCTTTTTTGCTTCTCCTGACTTTATTTTTTGTTCAATCTTCATCATTATTTCACTGTTTATGCATTTTTATTAAACAAATAAAATCATAGAAAAAAAATCAAGCATAATATGCAAAGGTCAAGGTCATATACCAATTAGTATTATTTATATCGGCATAAAATAGCTCCAAATCTAAAAATATTTTATAGAAAGTATATGAACAAAAGTTTTAGTTTGTGAAGAGATCTTTCCATTGGTGTTTAGGTTTTGAAGATCGGACTTCATTTGATCAAATAACCACAGTCCAAAGTTTGATCCTCTTGTAAAACAATTGAATATCCACATGTTTCCTCTTTTTTGCTGCTCCTGACTTTATTTTTTGTTCAATCTTCATCATTATTTCACTGTTTATGCAGTTTTATAAAACAAATAAAATCATAGAAAAAAAAATCAAGCATAATATACAAAGGTCAAGGTCATATACCAATTAGTATTATTTATATCGGCATAAAATAGCTCCAAATCTAAAAATATTTTATAGAAAGTATATGAACAAAAGTTTTAGTCATTATTGGAAATTGTGGCTGAGTCGAAATAAAGTGTTCAAGTTGATTAGGTTAAAAGCGAAAACCGAGATACCGCTTGCGGTTCTAGTTTTTATTATTATTTTTCTAACCTTTTTTTGTGAACGGCATATCACCATGATAGAAAAAAGTCACATTTCTGATTTTTTTACCACTTTTGTCCTAAGATCTGAATTTGATCCTCACGTTGAGAAATTTTTCATTTTTGTCTTAGTTTTGCCGCTAGGTGGCGTTTTGTAAAAATGACTAAGGGCTAATAACTCTGTTATTTGAGGTCCGATTCAAATGCGGTTCTTTGCATTGTGTTCCTTGTCAGAAACTTAATAAAATATGATACGTTTCAATTATTTGCGTATATAAAACTTTCGTGCTACAGGAGGTTGAAAGTTCAAATCTCGAAAAAAACGATGAAATAAAGGTAGGTCTACGAAAAACTTGCCCATTTTTTTCAGAGATGAGATAGGAGAATTTTGTTTGTTGCATATGATTCGCAAGACACATACGCACAAAATATATGGTGTGGCGATTTTGAGAAATGCATGGTTTGTCAACAGTATGCGGTCAAACTTTACCAATATTTTCGAAAAATCAACATTTTAAAAGCATGACTTTTACGGTTATTTGCAGTTCCTGACTTTATTTTTTATTCAATCTTCATCATTTTTTCACTGTTAATGCATTTTCATAAAACAAATAAAATAATAGAAAAAAAATCACACATAATATGCAACGGTCAAGGTCATATACCAATTAGTATTATTTATATCGGCATAAAATAGCTCCAAATCTAAAAATATTTTATAGAAAGTATATGAACAAAAGTTTTAGTCTGTGAAGAGGTCTTTCCATTGGTGTTTATTTTTTGAAGATCGGACTTCATTTGATCAAATGACCACAGTCCAAAGTTTGATCCTTTTATCAAACAATTGTAAATCCGTATGTTTCCTCTTTTTTGCTGCTCCTGACTTTATTTTTTGTTCAATCTTCATCATTATTTCACTGTTTATGCATTTTTATAAAACAAATAAAATCATAGAAAAAAGCAAGCATAATATGTCAAGGTCATATACCAATTATTCAAAAAAGCCCCAAATCTAAAACGATCTAATATGATACGTTTCAATTTCTGTTGCTTAAAAAAGTGATTGAATTGCGAAAACCGATGATATCGCAATTCTGATTGCGATTCTAGTTTTATTATTATTTTTCTAACCTTTTTTTGTGAACGGCATATCACCATGATAGAAAAAAGTCACATTTCTGATTTTTTTACCACTTTTGTCCTATAATCTGAATTTGATCCTAACGTTGAGAAAATTTTCATTTTTGTCTTAGTTTTGCCGCTAGGTGGCGTTTTGTAAAAGTTACTAAGGGCTAATAACTCTGTTATTTGAGGTCCGATTCAAATGCGGTTTTTTGCATTGTGTTCCTTGTTAGAAACTTAATAAAATATGATAGTTACAAAAAAATTGCGTATATAAAACTTTCGTGCTACAGGAGGTTGAATGTTCGAATCTCGAAAAAACGGTGAAATGAGGGTAGGTCTACGAAAAAAGTCCCCATTTTATTCAGAGATGAGAGAGGGGAATTTTGTTTGTTGCATATGATTTGCAAGACATATACGCACAAAATATATGGTGTGGCAATTTTGAGAAATGCATGATTTGTCCACAGTTCGCGGTCAAACATAACCAATATTTTCGAAAAATCAACATTTTAAAAGCATGACTTTAAGGTTATTTGCAGCTCCTGATTTTATTTTTTATTCAATCTTCATCATTTTTCCACTGTTAATGCATTTTTATAAAACAAATAAAATCATAGAAAAAAAATCACCTATTATATGCAAAGGTCAAGGTCATATACCAATTATTATTATTTATATCGGCATAAAATAGCTCCAAATCTAAAAATATTTTATAGAAAGTATATGAACAAAAGTTTTAGTCTGTGAAGAGATCTTTCCATTAATGTTTAGTTTTTGAAGATCGGACTTCATTTGATCAAATGACCACAGTCCAAAGTTTGATCCTCTTATCAAACAATTGTATATCCATATGTTTCCACTTTTTTGCTGTTCCTGACTTTATTTTTTGTTCAATCTTCATCGTTATTTCACTGTTTATGCATTTTTATAAAACAAATAAAATCAAAGAAAAAAAATCAAGCATAATATGTAAAGGTCAAGGTCATATACCAATTATTATTATTTTTATCGGCACAGAATAGCTCCAAATCTAAAAATATTTTATAGAAAGTATATGAACAAAAGTTTTAGTCTATGAAGAGATCTTTCCATTAGTGTTTAGTTTTTGAAGATCGGACTTCATTTGATCAAATGACCACAGTCCAAAGTTTGATCCTCTTATCAAACATTTGTATATCCATATGTTTCCTCTTTTTTGCTGCTCCTGACTTTACTTTTTGTTCAATCTTCATCATTATTTCACTGTTTATCCATTTTAATAAAACAAATAAAGTCATAGGAAGAAAATCAAGCATAATATGCAAAGGTCAAGGTCATATACCAAATATTGTTATTTTATTGGCACAAAATAGCTCCAAATCTAAAAATATTTTAAAAAAAGTATATGAACAAAAAATTTAGTTTGTGAAGAGATCTTTCCATTGGTGTTTAGTTTTTGAAGATCGGACTTCATTTGATCAAATTACCACAGTAAAAATTTTAATCCTTTTATCAAACAATTGTAAAGCCGAATGTTTCCTCTTTTTTGCAGTACTGACTTTTTTTTGTTCACTCTTATCATTTTTTCACTGTTTATGCATTTAAATAATACAAATAAACTCATAGTAAATAACGATGAAAATATGCAAAGGTCAAGGTCATAATACCGATTATTGTTATTTTTATCGGCACAAAATAGCTTCAAACCTAAAAATGTTTTA
Organism: Solen grandis; assembly: GCA_021229015.1. NCBI lineage: Eukaryota > Metazoa > Mollusca > Bivalvia > Adapedonta > Solenidae > Solen > Solen grandis. Next base: position 8,138,144 of record CM037781.1, read on the forward strand.
TAGAAAATATATGAACAAAAGTTTTAGTTTGTGAAGAGATCTTTCCATTGGTGTTTAGTTTTTGAAGATCGGACTTCATTAGATCAATTTACAAAAATATTCGAATAAAGTTAATATCAATCAATTATGTCTGCAGTTGAAACCAGTACTCTTACTAGTCAAATTAAAAGCGAAAACCAAGATGCCGCTTTGCGGTTCTAGTTAGGTTTTCGCACCTCGCAGTGCGAAAACCTATTGTTCTTCTTCTGTTTTATTTTTTTTATTATTATTTTTCTAACCTTTTTTTGTGAACGGCATATCACCATGATAGAAAAAAGTCACATTTCTGATTTTTTTACCAGTTTTGTCCTATAATCTGAATTTGATCCTAACGTTGAGAAAATTTTCATTTTTGTCTTAGTTTTGCCGCTAGGTGGCGTTTTGTAAAAATGACTAAGGGCTAATAACTCTGTTATTTGAGGTCCGATTCAAATGTGGTTTTTTGCATTGTGTTCCTTGTCAGAAACTTAATAAAATATGATACGTTTCAATTATTTGCGTATATAAAACTTTCGTGCTACAGGAGGTTGAAAGTTCGAATCTCGAAAAAACGATGAAATAAAGGTAGGTCTACGAAAAAAGTCCCCATTTTTTTCAGGAATGAGATAGGAGAATTTTGTTTGTTGCATGTGATTCGCAAGACATATACGCACAAAATATATGGTGTGGCGATTTTGAGAAATGCATGGTTTGTCCACAGTATGCGGTCAAACTTTACCAATATTTTCGAAAAGTCAACATTTTCAAAGCATGACTTTTAATGTTATTTGCAGCTCCTGACTTTATTTTTTATTCAATCTTCATCATTTTTTCACTGTTAATGCAGTTTTATAAAACAAATAAAATCATTGGAAAAAAATCAGCCATAATTTTTATTATTATTTTTCTAACCTTTTTTTGTGAACGGCATATCACCATGATAGAAAAAAGTCACATTTCTGATTTTTTTACCAGTTTTGTCCTATAATCTGAATTTGATCCTAACGTTGAGAAAATTTTCATTTTTGTCTTAGTTTTGCAGCTAGGTGGCGTTTTGTAAAAATGACTAAGGGCTAATAACTCTGTTATTTGAGGTCCGATTCAAATGCGGTTTTTTGCATTGTGTTCCTTGTTAGAAACTTAATAAAATATGATACGTTTCAATTATTTGCGTATATAAAACTTTCGTACTACAGGAGGTTGAAAGTTCGAATCTCGAAAAAACGATGATATAAAGGTAGGTCTACGAAAAAAGTCCCCATTTTTTTTAGAGATGAGATAGGAGAATTTTGTTTGTTGCATGTGATTCGCAAGACATATACGCACAAAATATATGGTGTGGCGATTTTGAGAAATGCATGGTTTGTCCACAGTATGCGGTCAAACTTTACCAATATTTTCGAAAAAACAACATTTTCAAAGCATGACTTTTACGGTTATTTGCAGCTCCTGACTTTATTTTTTATTCAATCTTCATCATTATTTCACTGTTTATGCATTTTTATAAAACAAATAAATTCATAGAAAAAATATCAAGCATAATATGCAAAGGTCAAGGTCATATACCAATTATTATTATTTATATCGGCATAAAATAGCTCCAAATCTAAAAATATTTTATAGAAAGTATATGAACAAAAGTTTTAGTCTGTGAAGAGATCTTACCATTAATATTTAGTTTTTGAGGATTGGACTTCATTTGATCAAATGACCACAGTCCAAAGTTTGCTCCTCTTATCAAACAATTGTATATCCATATGTTTCTTCTTTTTCGCTGCTCCTGACTTTATTTTTTGTTCAATCTTCATCATTATTTCACTTTTTATGCATTTTTATAAAACAAATAAAATCATAGAAAAAAGCAAGCATGATATGTCAAGGTCATATACCAATTATTGTCATTTTTATTTGCACAAAAAAGCCCCAAATCTAAAACGATCTAATATGATACGTTTCAATTTCTGTTGCTTAAAAAAGTGATTGAATTGCGAAAACCGATGATATCGCAATTCTGATTGCGATTCTAGTTGCTATTTGTAATTGTATTGTGTTTTTTTGTGTGTGTTAAATTTTACTTTTAATGCGTTTGCTCATATTTTGAATAAACAACTTATACATACGTCCATTGTTATCTTTATATCCGGATGTCATTTTGTGGTCTTCTTTATTTTTAGGTTTTACACTGTTCACTACTCGTCAGTGCCAGGGTAAAGGTACGGGGTAAGCTCGTGCTCCCCTCCCCCCTTGTTGACCAGCAAGAGGAGGTTATTGGGCATGCATTTACTGATTGAAAGTTATTTTATGCCCCAACATGAAGATTTTTAAGGAGTCGTGTCACAGCGGTAACTTTGTTGTGTATGGTCTTGTTTTGCATAAATTGGCACAAGTGATCCCTAAGAAAAGACGATGTGTTGTGAACAAGAACTAAGTTGCTAGCTTGAAGGTCAGTGTCACAGTACTTGTTTGATCTAAAATAGTGCTGTAACTTTTTTGTGAATGAACATATTTAGAAATAACGTAGCACAAATGATCGCTAGGACAAGAACCATGTTGCTAGCTTCCAGGTCAAGGTCACAGCAGTTAGTTGATTTTTAAATTTTTGCAAGCAGTCCTGTCCAGGCTGTTTCTTTGTTGTGTAAGTCAAGTTTTGAAATTACTCGCACAAGTGGTCCCTAGACATGTGTCACAAACAAGAACCGGGTCGTTATCTTGAAAGTCAAGGTCACAGCAATCAGTTGACCTCAAAATAGTGTCCGCTGTAAATTTATTGTATATGGTTGTGTTCTGAAATTATTTGTAGGACAAGATGTGTTGTGAACAAGAACAAGGTTGCTTGGTTGAAGGTCAAGGTCACATAAGTCGGTTGACTTAGAATCTGTGCATGCAATCGTGTCCTGGCTGTTACTTTGTTGTGTATGGCACAATTGATCCTTAAGACAAGACAGTGTGATCATGAGCAGCATTTTTATGCCCCCCCCCACCCCTCCACCCGCCATGAAATTGCGACGGGCGTATGATGTTACACCTGTCTGTGTGTTACCTGTCTGGTACTGTTATAGATCCTTGCTTAGCGCTCATCATATAAGGGTAGTTGCAGGACTACTTGGCCCGGTGTCGGAATAATGTGACTGGGTGTGGTATCATGCCACATGTCTACGGCGTGATACTGCAGTGTGGCAACACTATATCTATCTCAAGTAGACATCGTCTCCAAATGACTGAAATACTGTCGGTGGGACGTTAAACCCAACAAACAAACAATCGTGTCTTATGTTTTATAATGAAATAACTTGGCACCAGGGATCCTTAGAAAAGGCAATGTCCTGCGAAGAAGAACCAGGTCGCTAGCATGAAGGTAAAGGCCACATCCCTTTGTTGAGGTCTTATCACAGCGCTCATATGATATTGAGATCATCTGCTTTTATATTTCCAGTTTATCACGATATTCACTGACAAAAATATTAATCTAATAAAACAAAATGTTTGGGGCATCCATGTCCTATGGACTCTTTTCAAGTTTTAAAATATAACATTACGTATTAAGTTTTTTTTTGTAAGTAAATGCGATTGCCAGAACAATTATAGATAGATAAGGAGGGGACCTTTAGCTTGGAGGCGCTTATTTACCTCTGTGCCTGAACAGCCATCCTCCCTGGATTGAATTCCAGGATCCGCCACTGAGTTCTACTAGAGTAGATAGTAATCTATTCAATCTGATCTGCATTTCTGAAAGTTAAGGTTTAGTATCATATGGATATGATGAAATGTCCCTGGTGGCCGAGTGATTATAGCGTCTGCCTCGGAAACGTGAGGTCGTGGGTTCGATCCCCAACCTCGTTAAAATGATACTGGAAGCTTCCTGCTTGGCGTTCATCATATATGTATGGTAATTTCAGGACATGTTTGCCCAGTATCAGGATAATGTGGCTGGGTGTAGTATCATGTCACATGTCTTCGACACATTTCTACAGTGTGGAATCATTATTTCTGTCGCAAGGAGATTCTAGTCACCAAAATGACTGAAACACTGTTAGTGGGACGTTAAACCCAACAAACAAGCAAACACACATATATGATGCTTATGGCAATTGATCAGCTCCCCCCCCCCCCACACACACACGACGATATAGATCCATCCATACTACTTTCCTTTCCTACCCATACTACCCCCTAAAAAAAGTGTTATTCAAAATACCTCTATGTAGCGAATCGTCATATTCATAGGTCTGAAGTTTTAACATCCAGTGTACATATTTCCTATGAATATTTTTTTTCTATTATCCCTATTTTTCCAAAATTACCCATCTTTAACCCTTTCCCTCATATAGACTCATTTTGACGCACTCAATAGGTACCACATAAAGCCTGATCTGCAGAAACCCAAAGTTAAACCTTACCAAATTTAATTACAAAATCCTCATTTCCAGACCAATGAGGAGCAGTGAACAGCATAAAACCTGATCAGCCTGCGAGTTACTCGCAGGCTGATCTGGTTTTATGCTGTTCGCATAGGTCTTTTCATGGTGTCCTCTATGAGGGAAAGGGTTAAGGATTATGCTGCGCTGATATTTCCTCGATTAGTTCACCTGGCTCGAATTCCACCAACAATACTCAGCGCTTACTCATACTTAAATACTTAGCGCCGGGTTCCATAATTCTTGTTCTGAAATAAAACAAATTTTAATACGAACTATTCAAGTATATGACTAAACTGACACACATCATTACCTTAGTGATTAGCCATATTTGCTGAGAAATGAAATATTAGGGTATTTTATTAGATAATCGAAAATGATTGATGCCTCTGAGTATTTAAGCATTTCTTTGCGCTAAGAATTGTTGGGGGAATTCGAGCCTGAGCCCAACGCGAGATTTTGTCCGTTTTCAGGCATCTTAAAAACATCTCGCCTATCTCGTGCAAAAAATGACGAAGTTCAGATGACGGGACATTAGTTTTCCTATAATGTATAGAGGCTCCGTAATTCCTCTCCAAGGGAATCATTTGTCAGATTTCAATTATATTTTTCATCAAACATCACTTCATGGTTCTCTACTATAATACCACAGTAGTGGTGTAAATATAACGAAGTTGATCCTATGAAATTAACACTCTCATTGTGCAGTGTGTGGGGTTTGTTTAATGTAGGTTATCTATCCCTACCGATGTATATGTATATCAAAAGTTATATTTTAACCGATGACCAGAATTCAGTTTGCAAAAGTAATGACCTCATCTGTCTTTTTATACATTTTTGGTAACAAAATTTCCTTAAAATTTGTATAATAAGTAATGAAGAAATAATTCCGTGAAGTCATGTCGCACCACAGATTACAAACCTGATTTATTATGACGTGACCATGTAGTTATTGTAATCCCAGAACTATGACCACGATAATATAAAACCATTGTTCATAAAGATCAGCAGTATATATCTCCATAAGATATATGTCAGATTACAACCTATAGCCATGTTGTAAAACTACATTTCACTAGTCAGTAATGAACTTTAGATTTATCCACTGATATCATAAGTATGGAAACACCCAATATATATGACAAAATTAAGTGAAACCGGTTTTGTCCGAAGATTGCCGAAAGATTTACAAACCCTTGTCAATGCTCCTCTCAACTACAGGTATATAAAGCCAGTGCGTCTCAGTATCGGTATGCTGAGCTTCGTCTTCCCCGGAGAAGCGAACACCATGTTTTAATCAAAACCAAACTGTTTCCCTGTTTTCGTTTGTAAGAGAAACTTCTTGTTAAATGATAAACATAGGCGATATAGACGTTTGCATATCATGTGAGGAATGCAAATAATTCCATTTCTAGCCTCGCAAATGTTGTGCGTCTTTTTTGTGTGGCCAACATTTGGATAAGAAAAAAAAATGGTATAAAGCTTGCATATGTCATCAGATCTATTGTAACATGAAATAACGGGTCATCCATCCGTATAGACAGTGCATACTTTATTTTTATTTGATTTTTAGCTATGTACATGAACTCTCAAGGTTTCATGGCACATTGCATAGTTGTAAAGAGAAGAAATTTAAGATATTTAATGGATTTAGTATATCCTCATATACGAAAGATATGGAGTCACGTCAGTCGGTCGGTCTGTCGATCGGTCGGTTCGTTTGTAGACTAGATTTGTCCGCCCTATTTCTCGGCTACCTTTGGTTGGGTTTTGATCAAGCTTTACAAGACTGAAAGCCTAGTTGCACATATCGTTGGCACGTCATAATTTGGTTGATTTTAAATGAGTTATGACCCTTTCTTATATATTGTCCGCGCTATTTCTCAGCTACCTTTGGTCGGATTTTGGTTTAACTTCACGGCATTAATAAGTACCCTGTCAAGTTGCGCATCTCATCAGCTGAATTTTAAATGAGTTATGTCCCTTTGTTTTATTTGTCCACACTGTATTCTTGGCTAGTCCCTTTGTTTTATTTGTCCACACTGTTTTCTTGGCTAGTCCCTTTGTTTTATTTGTCCACACTGTTTTCTTGGCTAGTCCCTTTGTTTTATTTGTCCACACTGTTTTCTTGGCTAGTCCCTTTGTTTTATTTGTCCACACTGTTTTCTTGGCTAGTCCCTTTGTTTTATTTGTCCACGCTGTTTTCTTGGCTAGTCCCTTTATTTTATTTGTCCACGCTGTTTTCTTGGCTAGACCCTTTGTTTCATTTGTCCACGCTGTTTTCTTGACTAGTCACTTTGTTTTATTTGTCCACACTGTTTTCTTGGCTAGTCCCTTTGTTTTATTTGTCCACACTGTTTTCTTGGCTAGTCCACTTTGATTTATTTGTCCACACTGCATTCTTGGCTAGTCCCTTTGTTTTATTTGTCCACACTGTTTTCTTGGCTAGTCCCTTTGTTTTTTGTACACTGTATTCTACTATCCTTTGTGAATTGTCACACTTATTCTTGCTAGCCCTTGTTTATTTGTCCACACTGTTTTCTTGGCTAGTCCTTTATTTGGTCCACACTTTTCTTGCTATCCCTTGTTAAATTGTCACACTGTTCTTCTAGTCCTTGTTTAAATTGCCACGGTTTCTTGCTACTTGTTCTGTCCAACTGTTTTTTGGCTAGTCCCTTTGTTATTGTCCACCTGTTTCTTGGCATCCTTGTTTTATGCACACTGTTTTCTTGCTAGCCCTTTGTTTATATGTACAACTGTTTCTGGCTAGTCCTTTGTTATTTGCCACCTTTTCTTGGCTAGTCCCTTGTTATTGTAAATTTTTGTATTCACTTTGTTTTTTTAGTTTTACGCTATCCTTTTCATTTGTCACAAATGTTACTGCTAGACCCTGTTATTGTCCACCGTTTCTGACTACCCTTGTTTATTTTCACAGCGTTTCTTGCTATCCTTGTTATTGTCCACACTGTTTCTTGCTAGTCCTTGATTTTATTGTCCACACTGCTTCTTGGTGTCCCTTTGTTATTTTGTCCCACGTTCTGTAGTCCTTTGTTTTATTCACACTGTTTCTTGCTAGTCCTTTTAATTTGTCCATTATTCTTGCTATCCTTAGTTATTAGTCACACGTTCTGTAACCCGTGTTATTTTTCACACTGTTTCTTTAGTCCCTTTGTTATTGTCCACAGGTTCTTGGTATCCATTGTTATTGTCACACATGGTTTTGGCCATTCTTGTCACACTATTTCTTGACAATGCTAATTTTGATTCACTCACAACATTAATAATACCATCTATTGCGTATATCAGCACGGACTGCTTGTTTTATAAGTATGCCTTTGTATATAATTAGTATTTTGTTCACTATCTTGCTACATTGTAATTGATTCTATTTTTATTACATATAACAGTAGAATCTAATCGCATATCGCTTGCACATATTCTCTTGATTTATTGTTTACGGCCCTTTGATATATTTATTGAAATTATTTTCCCACCCCTTTTCTTAGCTACTTTATTTCATTTATCTTCACAACAGTTATAAATACAAAACCTACTTGATTATAGGCATGTCAGGCTGCATTAAATTCATGATTTGCCATTCTTACATATTTGAAACTTATCGCGTCATTTTCAGCCATGTGGTCAGTTTTATATTCCAGATTAAAACCAACACATCACTATCCTACTTATTTTATTATGAATCGTTTCGTTTTGTGTTTGTTAGACTGTTACTGTACACTGGAAAGCGTACTGGTATCATCTCTACCTGTTTACTTATAGTACCTGTCAGACGATGATGTTAAGTTCAGTTCAAATATAAATATTATTTTCAACCAGAAGGTCATAAACTACGGAATCACAAAGGAGACATGGTGTTAGCAAGATTTTTCTAGATATTATCTCGCGGCAAAAAAAAAAAAAACAAAAAAAAAAAAAAAAAAAAAAATTTCCCTTCTTTTAAAAATTCTGCAAATGACAAATACGAGGGAAAAAAAGTTAAAAAAAGACCTGTTTCATTAAAATTGTGGATATCACTGAAGTACATGGACTTTATTTTGCTGATAGACACAGAATTTCATCAGTTAGCATAAAATGAATATAAAATTCATCTTTTATTATTATAATTTTTTTTTTTTTTTTTTTTTTTTTTTTTACTGGAGCGGATAAGGAACCTACACTAAATTCATCGCTCTTAATTTGGACAACATGACAAACTTTCGCTCAAGAAATGATAACTTTTAGGGCTTCTAGGACCTACCTATGCATGAATATTCCCCAGACAACATTAACTTAAGCCTATTCACAGAAGAAAAAAAAACAGAGGAAGAGAGAATCGCTATCTTGGAGAAAAGCACATTGCTCAAATGGCGCCGGAGTGTATGTTTAGACTTCTCTATACTTCTGATTACGGGTGATAAATTGCTTTTAAGAGCTTCTGTCTGTAGAGTTGATACTGTCTGAACTATTTCAGAATATGAAATGTTGATAAGTCTATGTTATTTTAACATCATGCAGTGCAAAACAATTATCTTGCAATGTGCAGTTTGCATTATCTTAAATTTAAAACGAGGTAGGTATATTTAACAGAGTATGGTATGTATATGTAACGTGGTATGTTTATGTATTTATGAATTTAGTCTATATCACAACAGGGATTGCTCTCTCTCTCTCTCTCTCTGTAATTGAAGGTGGAAGAAGAAAATTATTTCATATCAAAAGTATTATTATATACATGTATAGGTATGTTTTGCAAAATTATAATATCATGTCCTTTCTTATGAATACTAAAGCTTCGAACAAATAAGGAATTAGAAGAAGAACACACACACACACACACACACACCCACACACACAGAGCAAACGTATACCACATGTGCTATACCTCATGTTTACCGCATTTGCCATATACCACACGTATACCACATGTGTCATACCACGCATAAACCACATGTTCTACCACATTTATACCATATGTGTCATACCACACATATACCACATGTGCTACCATATTTATACCATATGTGTCATACCACATATATACCACATGTTCTACCACATTTATACCATATGTGTCATACCACACATATACCACATGTGCCATAACACACGTATACCACATGTGTCATACCACACGTAAACAACATCTGTCATACCACACGTAAACAACATCTGTCATACCACACATACACCGCATGTGCCATACTACACGTATACCACATCTGTCATACCACAAGTATCATACCATTTGTATTGCGGCCGTGTGACATTAAATACTTATTCAATATCCATCGAGTTGAATTCATCAGCAAAAAATTCAATGTTAGTATGTAAGTGTGATATCAATAGCCGTGTCGATTGTAATCACGTGTATGTATACTGTATATATACAATTACGTATTTTAAAAAACGCTGCCCACATGTACGGGCCTTATTGTATCTATTGAAATGTAACACACACGCCAGCGTCGGATACCCACGAATGCCTATTTACATCTGTCACCCGTGGGATACTTGTTTGCACTTTGTCGTTATAACGATATTCATAAGAGGTACGTCGTCCAATCAAAATGCTGTTTACACAAATGAGTACTCTTCAGTTGGAGATCTAAAATATGTAAGTCAGTAACACACTCCTCACAGTGATTACGTCACGCTGCGCTACTGTAAGTACGAGAATTTCTATTGGTCAAAAAATCCTCACTACCTAGTACGGCTACGAATGGTGGCGCGGTCTTTTAAATAATCGTTAACGAGAAAATGCTATTAATCCCACGAGCGATGAATGAAGTAACGGAATAAGCGAATGAAGAAACGGAATGAGCGCTCGTGGGTTTCCGACGCTGCACACACACATAAAATAACCTGAATCCAGTGAAGTAAATGCGAAAGCGCCCTACACTGGATTCAGCAGTGATTTATTTTCATATCTATAATAAGTGTTTTTTTGAGATTAAGCTTAACGAGGAGTTGAATCATGACCAATAAATATATTGTTCATCTCGTCAAGAGATCACCAGTAAGTTTCGACTAATTGTTAGTAAAAGCACGTTCGGCAAATTAATAAAGACAGCAGAATCGTCGTGTCTTGCAACGCAAAAATCTTTTAATGTTGTGTGCGTGTTTGACTTTGCGGGGCGTCAGACGTATCGACTTTTTTCCCCGCCACGTGGAACAAACGATAAAGGGATTTACTAAATTTTAATTTTAAACGTAAATCAGTTACGTATACATGTGTTTACGGAACAAATCCTAGACTTGAATGAAAAAGTAATTCAAAATTCTTGCATCCCACACACTATGCGGGATGCGTACCCGCAGCCTCAATATACTTTACCATGCACATTTCCACAGCGCCATTAAGAATTTGATATGTTACACGGGCAAGACATTCACCTTAAATACTGTATCATATGGTACTGGTATAGCTCCCTTGCTTGGCAGGCATCGTATAAAGGTAGTTCCAAGACTGGTTGACCCGGTGTCAGGATAATGTGACTGGGTGTGTTATGCCACATGTCTACGGCGCGATTTTGCAGCGTGACAGCACTATATCAGTCTCAATGAAATAGACATCGTCTCCAAAATGACTGAAATACTGTTGGTGGGATGTTAAACCCAACAAACAAACACACATTTCAGAATATAGGGTGGTGTCAATATCTTTCTAGCTAGAGAGTGTACACTTACAGTGCTATGAAACCGATCTATGAGAATTACAGCAATATCCTGATATAGAATACTAAGTCAAAAAAGATAACCATGTACGAAAATCCATGATTGACAGTGTTTCTAAATAAATGAATATTGTCGATGGGGCGTTAAACACAATAAACCAAACAAACCAGACATGCATATTTAGTAACAAATTAACGGCCCATATCATTTGCATTAGTGTACTGAATCTGTGCTTGAAATTGGAAAACATTGGTCGACAAGGTTATACTATAAAAAGTCATGCACTTTCGTTTTGAAGGTTTTTATAAAAAAGGTATCTTAAAAAAGAACTTTAAAGGAAGATATTGACAATTTGATGGCTATGCTTCTAAATAAATGAAAATTTTTTTTCTGAATTGGTAATACATATATACTATCTAAGCAATATAGAATACCCCATATATACAATTGTACGAGTATATCATAAAACCGCTATAAGAGATATATGGTTTATTATACGATATAGAATATTTAAGTATAGCACGTATGAAATTGGAAGGATTGTAAACGAAGGAACGAACGAATGAATGAATGAATGAATGAATGAATGAATGAATGAATGAATGCAGCTGTATGAGCTTGGAAGGGTTATATGTATTTCCGTGCATGTATTATGTTAGCCAGTCTAATAACACAGTCATCATCATATAATCGACAGATGCATAGTAAATAGTCTTTTAATCAGGAAATAACCCCAGGTTCAAATGAAAATAGCAGTAAAATAATTCTGGAACATTTTACTGTTAATGAGTTAAGTCTAAGATGGGTAACATCTGGACCAGCCTACATTATCTCAAAACATGAGGCAGACTATTTGTACCTGGGGATCATGCAATTAAAGGTACATAGCCGTCAGTTATAGCGCTATCACGGGGGAGCTTTTTTCAATGCGGAGTATGCAATGCGTGAAATCCCCGTAATACTCACAGATGTGCTGAAATGATATCTTCAAACAGTTCATTCGGAGCGCTTCGGTTTTCTCCGTTCACTGGAGTATCCGCAGACATAACATTGAGAGACTGGATTCCAAGTCAGATTCCACATATCTTTCACAGATTTATCCGACTCAAGTTGAAACATCAGTCGGTGTGGAGTGAGAAGTATCATTTCAAGCGATATCCCGAGGCACCAGGCACAAGTCGGTTCCGTGATGTAACGGACAGTGTGGCATGGAATACCCGTAGTCTGCTATATAACTAGGTAAGTTCTTCCTCATATTATCGTATATATGTATACTTTTAATTATTTCAATTAAACAGGAAATCGAAATCTTCACTGGATTATACACATACACGGACCAAACCATATACTTCATGACATCTGTAAGGAATTCTTGTTAAATATGTTCATATCTTTATTTATCATATATACCAGTGTATTTTTCTGACTCCGCTATGAACTTTTGGGAACTAATTCCTGCAGGAAGTTACCGAAGGTTTACTACGTGCACTGGTTGATGCTGAGTGCTTGTGAATACCTGATGAAATGAATGGCGTTAACAACATTGAAGTTCTGGTAGGTGATCCGTCATAATTAACGTACAACTTGTATCTATATCTTCGATAATAAATCACTGCAATGTATAGATACCAAGAAAATAACGTCAGTTTTGATGTCGCGTATGAATATTGTAATCATCGTATAATAAACCATCTTAACACAGGTATGAATCGTTTCCAATAATTGATATATAAACTTTTTGCTGATTCTTCACATCTCTTGGCCTGATCCCAGGATTAATTTATCCGAAGCTATGTTTCAATTAGATTTTGATGAAGAAGACTGCAATGTTTAAGATGGAGCTGTTCGTATAGAGCCCGTGTACCGGTAAATTGATTCACACCCGTTCAATTCGCCAATGGTTTAGAACAAATACGCACTTTTAGTTTAATTATAAACACTATATTAACACTCTATGTATATTAAATCACTAACATTACATATTAAATAAATAAGTCACACTATATTGACGACGACATGAATGAACTGTTTTTGATGATACAAGATAAAAATATAAATGTCTCTCAGAATCCAATTACTGCGAAATCGAGCCATGTGTACTGCATTCCTGTGCCACTTAAGTGTGTGTGTCAAATTAATATTGGTGCTCGTCCTTTAGAAGAGCCGACGGCAAATGTGTCTTAATATTTGAGTTTATCCTGTAGTAGCAAAACAACAAAACTGAAAAGACCAACTCAACTGCAACAGCAAGTGAAACAATAAATATCTTAAAAAAAATATTTGGCGGAAGAAAAAAACAACAACTGTTATAACAAAGATAAGTAAAAGTGTTTCACTATAATATATTTAATATCAAAGGACCAATAGTCCTGAGAGCTGTCAATTGAAAAATACTGCTACATTATGATAGCTTATAAGTTCGTGCAAGGCACTCATTGGATTTTTAAAAATATATGCAATTGATAATTGAATGGAATATAATCTTTCAGAACAGATACTACAATGCTCTGCTAAGAAATTGTCATGATTAAATTTTTTTTTCGATATGTAGGTCAGCCTTTACGAACCGCTTTCCGAATATTTAATTATAAAAACCAACAATAACAATGTCGCTCTATCTGGAAACACAAAGCCATGTAAAATATCATTAACATGTCAAAGGTATCCTCAGATATATGTCGATCATCTCTGGTTGTAGAATGCGATGGAATACATAGGCTATTGAGACGAGGCCCGGTCTAAAAGTGTACAAACTTGGATACGATATTAAAAGTAGATATTTTCATTCAATGTATATTATAACCAAAAGGGTCAATATTTTCGTTGTTTTAAGATTTAAAAATCATTCACAGGTCCGTACATATAGCCGCAACTGCAATCTTAATTGTCAATATGAATCAGAATGGAATATCATTTTATCATACGTGTTATGACTTTAAAATATAGTTTAAATACAACACTTTCTGAAACAGTTACAAAGGGTGATAAAAATACGAATAACTCACGATGTTATATAGAAACAATTTTGGCCTATTTCGTGGGGAGCATGTATACTGAAATTTGAGTTATCAGGTTCTGGAGACCGAGGTCATAGCAATGAGACATACTGCATTTTGAGAATCAGAATGCAGCTCAATAATAATGTTGGAAAGTTTTAAATGGTATGTGATTTTAAAATAATGCTAGAAAAGTGTTTGTCGCTAAGTTTAGGAGATGTAAGATGAAAAAAACAGAAAGCGACAAAAATGTAAAATAAGCGAAACAAAAAAGTCAGTGTGAGTCGATCTCGGGGCACTTAATTTAGCAGGCGAGCTCTTAACGGAGGCTGCTACTATAAACAGCCTGTGTTACTTATAGGGACGAGTTCACTGCCAAGTTTAACTACGTTTTCTTAAGCTTCACAACTGTTTACTTTTGCAACAAGGTGTTTTTTTATGTTTGAATTTTTCAACTGGATGTTTTTATGTTTAAATAGGTAGATTAAATTGTTATTTGCTTGTTGATAATCATGCAGAACAATATGCACCCTGAAACTCCCATTTTATGTTGGAATATCCTAAAACAATTTATGCAAACCAATGAAATGAGTGCTTTTCCGAACTACTCGATTGGCTCAAGAAATAGGTCAAAATCCATTTTATAAAGCTTTCTCCGAATAAATTTGTTGAAAAGTACGTAAGATCAATTATTTTCAGCAGAAATATTTGTTTACACGTTAAGTGTAGAAATCAAGCTTTTGTTTACAACCGGAAATTAATAAATCGAATTCTGTAAAATTAGAATTGGGACGTAGAGTAAATCTAATCAATTTGCTGTCGTAACTGTAGCAGGCAAGGGCTCATAGATGGTAATATTAAAAATCACAGTGCGTATTGATGGTATATTTGGGATCGCACGAACGGGCCGAACTTTAATTATGGTGATAATATAAAATGTGTTATCGCATCATAAACTAAAGCAATAATAACGTTACTCTGTTTTGTCCGACGCATCAAACAAGTCCGTCTATCGATCTCTCTCTCTCTCTCTATATTATATATATATATGAGTGCAGGGCAAAAGCAGTGCCAAACGAGTGACTCAAGTTATGAACAACCCCGATTTATCAAGTATTATTGACAGTGGTCATTTATTTCTCGGTAGTTTATTTTCTATTTTTGGCATAAAGGAAGACAACGTTTAATAGCCTATACGATCTATATTGTCTGCCAGTAGGAGCGATCGTTTCCTGTGAGAAGGTTGCACATTTATAGTTAGATTTTTTTTTCATTATTTTTTTTTCTTTGTCTTTTGCTGTACTTAGTATATTATTTCTTTGCCTTTATGCTAGAAAATATAAATTCCATATATTAGAAACACCTTTAAAAATCATTATTCATTATTTAATTAAATTATCCATGAAAAATGAAAGGTCTATCTTCAAGGAATTGTTTTGATATATACAAGATACATACATGCATTCACACTATGACAAATTATCTTAAGCAACTGTTTCCGGTTTCGTATTATTATCCAGTATTTTTTATTCTCAATATGTTGCATATATTTTTATGTTTAACTTTAATTGAGAATATGTATTATTAACTGTTATGTTGATAATTTATAAGAATTACACATATTAAATCTGTTTTCAACCATTTCCTTGAGATTACAAAAAAGTTAGTCGTTCAATGTCCGTTCATCATGTTTTTGGTTTTTGTTGTTATGATTGCGGTTTACTTTGATTTTGGGGTTGAAATAATAGTTAATTCTAAAGTTGCATTTCATATCGAGGTATACCTCAGTATGACAACACTTTGCATATACAAACCGAGGAACAAACCGTCATAGTGAAGTATGAGGCACACACAGAGAAAGTTGTGTGTGTGTGTGTGTGTGTGTGTTAATGTACGGCGTGAGCGTATGTATGCGTAATATGTATAAATTTATTTCATGTATTTATGTGCTTCCGTACGTTCTGATGGATTGATGGATGAGTTTGCATGCTATTTTGCATGCATTTTTACAAATATAGGCTGGCTTAAGACATTCAAAAGCATTAAGCTATTATGAGATGAAGCAGTAATACAGGATACATATCATATGTAAGCATTTCTCACTGAAATATTAAGGAGTAGATACGTATAAGGGTTGGTCACCTAAAATGTTTAAATCCGTTTCTTCGTTAATCACTACATATTTACATATAAACAAGTGCACTTGTACTGATGGTACGCCTCAGTCTATCGGTGGAATTCACAGACCTGTACCTGACTATTTCAAGTATATTTAGCTAGTCGTATTTCTTGTAGATCTTTGTCACTGCGCTCAAAGCTTTGCTAATATTGATAAACATCTTTGATTATATTGGTTGTTTGTTCCGAACAGATTATGAATGGGTTCCTTTCATTCTCACAAAATACATAAATCTGGTGAGGTATGCACCACGAAACTGGAAGTGTGCCAGATCAACATTGCCTCGAATAAGAAAACTAAGTAACAAGGTGTGATGCAATGAAGGAAACATAGATCATAATTAAATAAGAACAAACGAGATTTTTGAACACGAGGCTGTAATTTTTGTTTATTTCCATCTGCTGTATCCAAAGTGAACATTTGAAGCAGTAAAACATGCGTCGGTCATTTCCATTTTTTTAATATAGCTATATCTCTAATATGCATGAAGATTTTGGGATCAAACTAAAAAAATGAAATTAATCAAAACTGTATTCATATCCATACTAATATGAGTAGCATAAGAAACGCAGGGTGACACAACGTAATATAACCCTAGTAGCCAGAGTCAAGATTTTACCACCTGACTTTTAACTACTTTTGACCAGCCCCCATCTCATTTTAAAAAGATAATTCATTTTAAAATATTTCTGATGCCTTTATATACTTCTATGAAATAAGTTATTTGACGTCTTATATATTTCTTCCGAACCGACAAAAAGTTTACTCTGCGTTCTTTTACTGTCTTGATGTCATTTTTATCAACGAAAAGTGACCTTCAAACCTATTTTTTTGTATTAAAATTGTTTGAATATAAGGACTCTCCCATAATTTTCGCTTCAGGCCAACGGGAGTGGGTGCAATGCACATATTGCTGGTACTGGTTAGCTGCGCCCTCGGACTAGCTGCATCCTTCTCCTGTCCACAAACCGTCCGGCAGTCATGCAGATGTTACACCAGGCACGACCGCTTGGAACAGAGAGAGGAGCGACACCTGGTGGACTGTTCCTCACGACAGCTCCAGATAGTGCCTTTTCTAGATTTCAAGTCCGGAACACGTATATACAAACTCTCCCTACAGAACAATTCAATACTGTCGCTCTCATCCAAAGACTTCGCGAGGAAGATCCGTATTCAGGAAATTGACTTAAGTAATAACCCACTTGGAAATTCTCTAGAGAAAAAGTTGTTTTCCAACAATGTGATCAACTTAAAGAAGCTGTTTGCTAGAAAGATTGGTCTAAATCTTCAAAATGCGTCATCTCTGTCGTTTGTTAAAGAATCGTATACCCTCGAGGAGCTAGACATTTCCAGAAATTTAGAATTTGGGGTCGAAATGCTACCTCCTCTATTTATTGAGAATGACGTGCATGCGCTAAGGAAACTATCACTGGCTCTGTGTCGTATCAGGGACATTAACGCTCATGCTTTCTTTGGCTTACATAACCTCAGAGAGTTGGACCTGAGCAACAATTACTTATCCCGAGTTCCAAGGGCCTTGAAGAGACTTTCGTTGTTAAGAAAACTAAACCTGCGGCTAAATGATATTACAGTAGTTTACCATGGTGATTTCAGTGAGTTGCGATGTCTGGAAGTACTGGACCTTTCAGAAAACCTCCTTGGCCAAATGGAGGCCATTCGAAACGGTGCCTTCTTCGGTGTTGGCAATTCTCTAACGGACCTTTACTTACACGGTTCCGATCTGTCATTCATACCCACAAACAGTCTTTCAGACTTGAGGCGACTGAAGTTCCTCGATATTTCTCATAATAAGATTTCATTTATGAGCAACAAATCTTTCGTAGGTGAGTACAAACTACAAAAGCTTGATATCAGTGGAAATCCCTGGCTCATAGACGACGAAATGTTTCAAGGAATACAAAATAGCCTCCGGAGTTTGGGCATGCGCAGGATCGGTATTTCTTTCATTCCAACATTTCCGTTGTCTAGATTGACCAATCTCATTGAGTTAGATATTTCAAATAACATGTTGACCACGTTGACAGTAGATTCATTAGCAGGTATAACCGCCAGAAAACTGTATATGAGTGGAAACAAAATACGATATATTAGCCCGGATGCATTTTCCGGGTACAGGCTTCCTATAGTGCTCGATGTATCGGATAATGTGCTGGATTCTCTAGACTTTGTGTTTGACTCTCGATTGTGTACGATATTTACATTAAATATCACAAATAATGGATTCTTGTGTGACTGTAGAATTGAAAAACTTATCAATTCAAAAAGAGTGAATAACTTGTGGGGGAATTGTGCCACCAGAGATGGAAGTATTGTAAGCTTTGATAATGCCACGATGGTGAGAAATCAAGAGCGAGTGTGCGGAGAGACACCGTCAACATTTTGTCTTTGGTGGGTACCATACTCAAGTGGACCCAGCTCGACTTTGAATTTTACATGGTTAATAATATTGGTTCTGATTCAAAGATCATTCCAGGGTGTGTGCACTATCGGAATATTTGTTTGAAGGTGTACCATTTCATGTGTCATTAGTTTAGAACCTATGTTCGGCATATTTCGTTGTTGTAAACGGAAAAAAAGATGAATGTGTATTAACTGGAGTTTGAATGTAATATTTATTGCTCAAATAAATAAAAATTGAGTTAATATGTTTTTGTAAGACTGAATTTGCATAAGACCACACGAAGCCATGATGAATTCTGTATTAAAAAATGTTAAATCTAAATCTCCTTGTATATTTCATCAAAGGTAACCGATATAACATGTTATCAGATCCATACACCCCCCTTTTGAATGTCTTTTGATAAGTACTAGAAATAAAAGTTATAAAATCATATTTTGCAGATAAATCAATAACTCCTAATGTATCAGCTTTATCTTCTTGATATATATAAGGGTCTATATGTGGCAAATACGGAGAACACTGACTATACCGATATGACATGTCCAGAAAAATAGCAAAATATTGGCCCGAAATAGCCGGAAAGGTCAGAAGATCAGAATAACCACACACTTTCGAGATCGACTTTAGAGTGTTAAACGATCCTGATGACGAGCGTTGCAAGCGTTCATGTGAGGCCTAGTTCAGATTAAATTGAGACATACGCGATGTCGCACCCTATTACAGCTCACTTCGAATATAGCTCCCCGGGTAGCTATATTTGGATACGTTTTTGTGTACAGTTCCCCGGTTAGCTTTGTTCGCCGAATAAAGCTCTCGTACTAAATGACGGGCTGTATTCGTGGTACTAGTTGCTTTCTTTCGGGTAGCACTCCCCAGTAATCTGATGCAAGATAGCAAGCAAGCAGTCATGCAGAAACTGGTTTTCTGTCTGTCCCCATTGGCGGATTTCTTTTTTGAGAGGGGGGGGGGAGTTCGGAAATGTGTACACCCTCTAAAAGACCCTAACCATTTTTTTTTATTTCGCTGAACATAGTCATGATGTTGATGGGTACTGAATACATATGACGTTACTCATGTTACATATGGCGTTTCTCATGATAATCACTGGCAATACATATGGCGTTTCTCATGATAATCACTGACAACACATATGGCGTTACTCATGATAATCACCGACTATAAATATGACGTTATTCATGATTTTCACCGACTATACAAATGACGTTACTCTTGATAATCACTGACTATACATATGGCGTTTCTCATGATAATCACTGACTATACATATGACGTTTCTCATGATAATCACAGAAATACATATGACGTAACTCATGATAATCACTGACTATACATATGACATTTCTCATGATAATCACAGAAATACATATGGCGTTACTCATGATAATCACTGACTATACATATGACATTTCTCATGATAATCACAGAAATACATATGGCGTTACTCATGATAATCACTGACTATACATATGACGAAACTCATGTTATTCACCGACTATACATATGACTTATTCATGATAATCACTGACAATACATATGGCGTCACTCACGGTAAATAATGACTACATGTTCCTGTTGATTGTTAGTTTTTTACTGACTACATTTGACATTACCCATGGTGATTCCTAACTATGTATTGCTCTTGATGGTAACTGACTTGTATGACGTTGCTCTTGGTGATTGCTGGGTTTACATGATGTCGCTATTGGTGATAAATTATGCTAAATGCCAAAGATCTGTCGATGATGATATATTTATCATATATGATAAACACTGATATTAATGCTACTTGATGGAACTTTAGTTTTGTTAGGTGATTCTTATATGTTCTGTCTTATTTCAAAGTTTTGAATTAAAATAAAAATTATCTGACGTAACGTTAGTTCATTTAGTGTTGACGTTCCTTAATTATGATCGATAATGATGACTACTTAGCGATGCTGATTGATGTAGTCTTCTGATAATGATTTGATGGTGATGATCAGCAACAACGGAGGTTGATTAATGATGGTAATGACGATGATGATGGTGATGATATTGAATTGTTTATTTAGTGGGTTCGTCCTTTTTGTGACAGTATTTCAGTTATAACAGAACGTTACGGGGAATATACATATGGTAAATATGACTTTCCTGAGCAGATCAAGCACTGCGGCTATTTGACCATTTAAAACTTAATACCTTACTGGCTGACCCAATCATCATGGCATACGACTTTTAATGGGCAGCTAAAATATTCTTCGAACCTCCTCTCCGTAAGTACGGACGGAAGAACAGCGCCAAAATTATAAGCCTCTTCCTCAGCGGAGGACATGGAATCAGTTGGCCAAATGACTCACATCCGGGTACTTGATTTCGTATGACTTCTCTTATATCACCTGTTTGATGGCAGATGGAAGATGCACTCGAATTTGCATATGCCTTTTTCGTATACAGCTTGTGTGCTTTTCGCCGAATATAGCTACCCCGGGAGCGTCAACGCAAGCATATTGCGTTTAATTTTGGGAGTGTCTTGAACCGTTTAAAATACTCGTAATCGCCTATGCGAACGAGGGAGACCAAGAGATATGGCGTTTGAGACCGTGGAGACTGCATTTAGAAAGCTTGCAGCCTTGATGCGAGTCATTGCGAATGCCATTTTTTTCGGTCGCCATTCGGTCGCAAACGATGTAAACGAGGTATAAATATAGGATTATTACGAGGAATATTTATTCATAGTCCCATTGTCTCTATCATCAGCGTATCGATAAAAGGATAAAATGGCGATGGTGAAAATTATCTTTTTATCTTCAATGTCTCACACAGCAGATACGTTTGCATTCCAAAATATATTTATCATATTTAATATCATATGACTTTTTGATACAGATAATGAATATGCGATAGTAGCTACGAAAATTTAGACCGACAAATGGCCGCTTGTACTGCATAAATTACGTAATTCATTGGATCAAACGGATATTCCTATCAAAAATAAATAAATACCCGAAAATTTACACATCCCATTACATTACATTTATAATAAGTCTAAGAGTTATCATGCATATTTGATTAGATTATTTCGTGATCAATTGAACACAAAATCATCTCATCAAGTATGCATGATAACTCTTAGAATCATTATAAATTTATACATGTATGTTAAAAAAAAGAATATAACAGTTTGCATTAATGTTTATAAGGCCTACCCGGTGCCCTATATAAACGTGTATGCTGTTTCACGTATTTTTTTCTAGTAATGCATAGGTAAATTTCGATCTGTAACTAAACCCCTTGTAAATTTTTTTTTTATTATCACATAACCATTACATCAGCTCTTTTTATTCGATGCAATAAAATAATCGATTGTTCAGGATTTTATTGTTTTATTTATGCAATTTAATTACGAAATGGTTGATATTAGTTCATGGCATTTTATGTAACTGTAAAAACTGCTAGATCTTCCCTCTATGTCGGAGATGATATACAGATGTCATCCCCTCCACCGCAGTACAAGAGTTTTCACTGATACACAAATTACCATAATATAACTGTATAATGTTAACTATACGTTTTTAAGTATATGATAAAAGTTTGCTATTGTTTAGCATCAGAAATCATATATACTTACTTTAATTAAAAAATTCAATTATTCAATTTAAAAAAAATAATGGCGGAAGTTTCAACCTTATATTCCTCAAGTTTATTTTCTTTGTATTATACATAGAAGCTTATGGCGTTATGAACAATAGTTTTAAATAAAAGGAAGTAACAAAACAAGATAATGTCATTGTAATCATGACAATTGTATTTATAGATAAATGCGGTACACTGGAAGACATTATCAAACAGTTAATTAATTATTGATTCAATTATTGAGCAAAGTTGTAAGGTACAGTTTTTAGACGAGTTCTAGAAACCTTAAAGGAAATACTACATCCACATTAAGTCGACTTAGAAACAAGCGCCTTTAGCTTTTAGTAATTTCTTTCAAAGGATGCATAGCAGACATTCAGTTTGTCAGACCGTATTCGACCTTGTCACAGTGTCATAAATCCATGATCTTCACGTAAACCTAAGCACAGCATAAAGTGCATTTGGACAGCATGGTATTTGGTTCTAAGACAACTTCATAGCTGACGGTTGCATGCGGTTTGGCATTAATCCAATATCGTGCGATATATCAGAACAGAACAGAACATATATTCTTGTACAATACAAGGTACATCGTCATTTGCAATATACAATACACAGTAAATTTAATAACAGTGGCACGTGGACTGAGTGAACACAAAGAGAGAGAGAGAGAGAACAAAAGTTATGCATACATATGTTATTATTAACATGAATATAAATAGGAGAGTAGTACATAACTACATTAAACAACTATCATATCATGACAGAATACTGACAATATATAATTGATTCTAATACCAAATGCCTTTTTAACAAAAAAATGACAAATTATTCATTGTTGTTTTTTCTTGAGATGATAAGAGTAAATTTAATTTGTGGACAGAAGGTCTTCTATAAAAAACGAGGATTAATAAACCTACCACGTATGTCGTCGTATAGTGGACATATAAACAGAAAATGGTATATATCTTCAATATCTCTTTTTTCGCAGCAAGTACAATAACGTTCGTTTCTCGGCACGGCATTATTACCAAAACGACCTGTCTGGATTCTTAAAGAATGTGATGAAATTCGAAGCCGAGTCAGATGATAGCGACACTCAAAAGATAACATATCTAAGTATGGTTCATAGCAAAAATAATTTTTAAATAATTTGTATTTTTCTAGGACAGCACTACGTTCTACAGAACTAAACCATTCTTGTATGAAACAGTCTATGACCTTTTGTTTAAACACCCGAGGAAATATTTTAACATCAATATTGTCACTGTTCAAAAATATATTTGAAAACCCATATTTATCTAAAAACATCTTTAGATTAAACACCCAATTTCTTTTACCTCAATTACAGTCATCTAATATATATCACGTGAAAACAATAAATTCATTTTTCTTTTTTAAACACTATAGAAATGTAAGAAAACAACTACATGTAAACGAGGAAAGACATCTTTACAGCTTATTTTGTTGGTTGTGAATATGTTTGTTTCTTTCAATCCAATCACATATGCATGAATATGGTGATGCATGCAACCAGCAGCCAAGCCATTGGCCCTGAAAAATATTTTACAAAAAATGTATTAAAAGAGCTTTCTCCATTTCTCTCAAAATAGTGAATGTACAGAGAAAATTTTCTCAAAGATATTAAATATACGTGTATTTCATTGTTATTTTTGTAGGATTATTTCCTTGGATACACTGTACGATTGTTCGCTTATGCATTTTACATAGGGCATAAATGTAAAGCTTTTAAACATTCATCATATATATATATATATATATATATATATATATATATATATATATATATATATATATTTCAAAGACTCAAAACAAAGAGATGCGCTACTTAAAAAGCCTATGAATGAAATCTCGTTTACTCTCGCAGCGACCGTGAAAAGTGACGCCATTTTGAATTAAAAAATATTCTTTTATGATATGTATTTGTTAACATTTTATCATTTAAACAGCATTTAACGTCACTTATAGGCAAATAATCTTTAAATAATGTGTGATGCGTGAATGCATGTTCTTGGTAGAATATTATGGTAGTCACTCCTTGTGGATATTTAGCAAAACTTTTTTATTTGAAGTCCAGTTTTGGAGCAATACGCTTTCCTAGACTCAGGAACATGCACATCTACAAATGCATATGAATTACTTCATCTTCTATTGAAGAAAACGCTTATTCGGATGAAAACATTTACGTTATAAGAAAAACAACATAATATACTGAAGGGAAAAAGAAACGCAAGGTTTCAACAGTGGTATTTTAACATCATTTTACAGAATCAAGAATTTAACATCTGACTTTGTTGTTAATCAAATGTGACCAGCCCCTCCTATTTTAAAGGGACCAACTTTTCTATAGAAATCATCGTGTCTTAATATACCTTTATCAAAATTTATTGCCTAATAAATTCACCCAAAACGACATAAACGTTCACCGTTTCTTATTCTTTTCAGTATACGTGCTTAATTTGTTTTTATTCGATGATATCATAGATATTAAGTCTAAATGGCTGGCAATAATGTTTTATAGTTTGACGTTTACATATTCTAAGGGATGGTGCATACGATTTTAAGAGTTCTGTCTGTGTGTGTGTGTGTTCACAGTGATGTAATATATGGCCGTGATTGTTAAAGTTCACAGTTTCATACATTACCACAATGGGCACCATACTTAATTGTTGGATTGGATTTTTTTGGCTGGAGGCCTAAAGCTAAGTTGAGTTTAACGTATATGGAAATATCGAGGCGTGTTCAAGAAGAAGGAACATGAGAAGAAACACACTATCTTTTTTTAAATTGCATCTTTTCTCATAATGTAAAAATAGTGACATTTTCCAGTATATTTTTCGCATCATGTAAACTATGGAAAATGTAGTATGTGATAATTACTCCGATAAGACTTTGATTGATTGGAATATGAAATAGTGCGGAGACGGACATATACAGTCTTCCAATATAGTTTTAAATACAACTCATAGACAACGACTTACCTTGCAAACATGTGCCATTTGAACAGTCTGTAAATTGAAAAGATTTTAGTTTAAATACAAGCAAACTCTTTTCCTTTGAAACACACAAGTTATTCGAAAAAATTATGCATTTAAATATACCGGTATATAAAGCTCTATCAAGACAACATTGGTGACTGGTACTAGTTTACAATGAACAAATGTATTTAAAGTTCATACAGGAACGAATTTTTGCTTTGCGAAATGGATTCAGGATTTGAACAGTCTTTGGGTCTCTTCTGCATGAAATATAAATGTTTACACGCAATCAAGTATTAACATTTTTAAAATATTTTAAGTGCCGACCTACCGTCAGTTCCATGGTATTCGTCGCAGTCTGAAAATAAGCAAGAAAGATAAATATATAAATATACGTACATGTGTGTATTATCTAAAGAAAAACAAAGACGAAACAACAACAAAAACCATCACATAATAATAACTTAAAATAAAAAATATATATTTGGAGAAGAAGCATACATGTTGTGATACTTAAGTAATATTGAGTCAGATTGAAAAAACAACAACAACAAAAAAAAAAAAAAACAACAACAACAAAAAAAAAAACAACTTCCACACTGACCTCTGCCTTGCATGGGTTTGTCAAGTTGCGTGATGTTTATGCAGGCGGTCTGTAAAAGTTCCGAGGCCCGGGACATCTGTGCAGGTGTGAGAGACTTAGTTCTTGAGAACACCCAGGCGTCTAGTTTATCCCGGGCTGTGCAGGTACCCGCATCATCAACCTTTTCGCACCCGTACACTACCACTATACCAGTGTAGTCTGTGCCCAATATCCAATAGTCCACCGTCCTGAAAATATCTGCAATCATTCCAGAGAGCAACAGTTATTTGACTCTGTTAACATGTTTCACAATGGCGCTATTTTACCATATAGACAAAGAATGAAAATCAAAACTAGCGAACATTTTTTTTAAACATGGCATGATTATAGAGAGTCATACTAGAAACAAATTATAAAATAAAAAATTGGGGTCTCCGCACTACCTGAGTTATCTCCCCATGAATATGAGTTTTTTTTTGCTCTTTTCTGTCATTTCCAAGGGCAGATAACTCAAAATTTAGTCTATCTATACCTCATTTTATTTCGCATTATTGTTTGTTGTTTCAGTCTTAGTCATTATGCAAATTTTAAAACAATTTCATCTCATTGATTTCTCACAATGTTTCAGCAAATAACTATACTGCGTTTTTCCTGAAAAAAAAAGAACATTTTTTATGTTTGCGTTTGTGACTAAAGTATAAAAACTGGTGCATAGAATTTCGACAACTTTTACACAGTGACAGGGGATATAGTACCAAACATCGAGTTGCAATCAATTGAGCTGTTGTTAGTTATCTGCCCTTGAAAATGACAGAAAAAAAGCTAAAATCTCACTTTCAGGAACAGATAACTCAAAAAGTAGCATGGAAATCTCCATTTGTTATTCCATAAATTTGTTTTTAGTGTGATTCTCTATAATCATGTTAAGTTTAAAAAGAATTATGTTCGCTAGTTTTGATTTTCCTTCTTTGTCACGCTATTGTGATATACGCCCTTGATACAAAATTCAATTCAGTCAGAGGTTTGTTAAAATAAGCTTGAAAGGAATGGCTTCCAATGCTTGCAAAGCTGGGACGAAATGTATGGTCACACGCCTCATGTTTAAACATACACACGCTGTATTAAGCTTACGTTTTACACCTGAAGACTTTCCTTACTTTGTGCATCGGTTTTCATTACCTGATATAATTACCATGTTTATTGAACATATTTATGGCTTTGACAATTATACCGAACAAAATGAGGCAAAAAATATAAAATTAATAGGCGTCTTAACATACTCACGTGCCCCCACCCAACTTTATTGTACTAAACAAACAAATAGACCAAACTAAAATGTGCACCTGCACACAATAACATTAATAAAAACACAACTCGCGACTTTAATACAAATTAACGATAGTATCTTTTATTTCACTGGCACTAGAACCGAAGAATTGCCCATTTCATTGGAAAATTGATTACGATTTTTTGTCCCACTGTACTGTATATCGAACATGGTAAGGAACGGAATCTGACATGACTTGATTTCGGAGGTCGTAACTTGATACCATTATATTTCATGCAGTCTATCAGTCGGATATTCAATTAATTCCTGATTTCGTTTACAAAATGAGGACTGTAAACCTGCTTGGTTTACTCAAAGGCCTATTCAATAGAGATATGAAACGGTCAGAAATTATGTTTCTTCTCGTGACAAAAACGAACAGATAAACGGAATTTGAACGAGACATCGCTGTGGCGCTTAACATCTTGCAGGCGCTTGCATACGCTGCCTTACAGTATCATTCATTTATAAAAGATGAGAGACATGCATATGTCATGCATTTAATCGCACACGTAACTTAACGAGAGTTTTTCTTGACATGCTCTTTACCCATCTCAGCGTTGCGGCTCTACATGGTCCCTGATTTATTTAATTTCTACATGTACATAATTACACAAGAAAGGAAATATTCAACTACATGTAATTTTCTTACGAATACTTTTTGAGTTTTTTGTTCCACATTCCGGTAATACAATTTCACACTCAGGTTGTGTAACCCTGTAATGAATAAACAATTATTTCGAAATCTAACCCTCGGGCGCACAACTTAACATACAAGGTAATGCGCATATGAAGTTGTCATCGATTTTATATAAATGCTTTTGGAGTAATTCGTGCCACAAATGAACAAAAACCAACACATGCCACAAAATGCCTACCCATACATTGCACAAATTACATTTTTAATGCAAGCCACACAGTACCATATCGAACTAATTAAATTTCGCAATGTCAAGGTCGTAACTCGACATTAGCTTAATGACTACCTATGAAGAGAATTATGAAAATTCATTAGCCTGGAATGTTATACGTGAAGTTGCATCAATACAATATGTTGAGCTATGCACTAGATTTGATGAATTTTGAAACAAAACTACACACGAAGAGGAATATATCGTCTAGAATGTCAAACGTGCCGGGTATTTCAAACGGGCGACCTAGCAAGCTAATAAACAAACGGAAAGACGGACATTAACAAAATTACATGCCTCTTTCCATATTCTAAAAAGGGTCAATTTGAGGGGAAAGCTGAAAGAAAATTAACATAACTATTTTAAATAATATACCTGTATATTTCAGTTTTCCGGGTTGGCTTGTAGGCTCGAGGTCACCTGCTATGTAGAAGCAACTCTTTGTCTGTGGGTTCCTGTGGCATGATAAAGTAAAATTGTCACATTGATGTCACATAACACAATTGATATAGCATGTAACCTGTTTCCTTGGCATCATACATCATCAATAAGATAGAAATGTGCTACAGTGGGCATTAAATATCACCAAACAAAAAATTGGGGCAAACCAAGGAAAATCACACAGCCCCGATCTTGTGACATGCAGTAAAATGTTGGCATGGACGCCACACTGCATCGATGATATAATATATAGAAAACGTGTTGACATGGACGTCACACAGCATCTATGATGTAGAATATGACAAATGTGTTGACATGGACGTATCACATCATCGGTGATATAGTATATGGCAAACGTGTTGACATGGACGTCACACAGTATCTATGATATAGTATATGGCAAACGTGTTGACATGGACGTCACACAGCATCTATGATATAGTATATGACAAAGGTGTTGACATGGACGTATCACATCATCGGTGATATAGTATATGGCAAACGCGTTGACATGGACGTCACACAGCATCTATGATATAGTATATGACAAAGGTGTTGACATGGACGTATCACATCATCGGTGATATAGTATATGGCAAACGTGTTGACATGGACGTCACACAGTATCTATGATATAGTATATGACAAACGTGTTGACATGGACGTCACACAGCATCTATGATATAGAATATGACAAAGGTGTTGCCATGGACGTCACACAGCATCTATGATAAAGTATATGACAAAAGTGTTGACATGGACGTCACACAGCATTTATGATATAGTATATGATAAAGGTGATGGCATGGACGTCACACAACATCGGTGATATAGTATATGGTAAAGGTGTTGACATGGAAGTTAATAAGCATCTATGATATAGTATTTGACAAAGTTGATGGCATGGACGTCACACAGCTTTGGTGATATAGTACATGGCAATGGTATTGGCATGAACGTCACACAACATCGGTGATATAGTATATGGCAAAGATGATGGCATGGACGTCAAGCTAGGGAACGCCACAGCTGTCTTATGTGTTTGACATTGATGTTTAGAAGGGTCAATATAGTATTTTGAGGGATCGTTTTATCACCATGTGGGGTTGTTATGTCATTATGTGGGGTTGTAATATCATCATGTGAGTTTGTAACGTCATTTTGTTGGGTTGTTATATCATCATGTGAGGTTGTAATATCATCATGTGAGGTTGTAATGTCATCTTGTTGGGTTGTTATGTCATCACGTGGGGTTGAAATATCATTATGTAAGGTTATATAGACATCATGCGTGGTTGTGAAGTCATTATATGGGGCTGTAATACCTTCCATTTTGGGTGGTGCAGTTCTTCTGTGATGTCCACTTGACCTAATGTGTTGTGCAGTTGTTCTTCCTGATGTCCACTTGAATTGCTGTGTGATGCAGCTGTCATTCTATTACACCCACTTGAATTGCTGTGGGTTATGTCCACATGACATTGTGATCGGTCGTTTAGAATTACATCCTGTTCATTAATATGCTGACATGTACAGGTAGCATGCTATGATGTTGTTCTCTCCAATGTTCATTCGGCATATGTACTGTTCGGATGATCTCAGAAATGTTGCTTCTTGACGACACCGTGTTGGTCATTTCCTTATTTTCATTTCATTCACGTTGGGTGTAAAGGGTCAACCCAAATTTTAAGATTCCTTGGTGTTACACAATATACAAACTTGTATATTTGCCAACTTTTGAAGTTGCAAAAAACTCTCTTTCTATTTTTTTTATTTTTTTTGCAAATTCTCAATAAAAATGCAGTTTTAGTTAAGAAATGCAAACATGTTATGTTTTGCATTGTATTTATACATTTTCAGATTATTTTTTTTACATCAGTGGATTTTATCTGAAAAGATAAAAAATAAACCGCGAGCCTTGGCGAGCGTTTTATATTTTCTAAGCCGAGCAGGATAAACTTATCTTCATTCAACACTTACCTAGTATTCTATTTATCCTATTATTTCAAAGCAATACACAGGAAGAATGAAAAGAAAGAACGTAACATATCACTTGACCTTCAACACCGTAACGTCATACATGTAGTAAACAAGAAAGTCGTCATGGATGACGTCAGAATATATAAACATATAAAGCTAAGTTTATTCGATAGGCAGTTTATACCACAATGTAAGTCTGGTGATAGGATTATCTGTATTTAACACCTTTTAATAAAATATGTTGAAAATATTACTTTGATAAAAACACAATTTGAAACGCCTTTTCTTGTAACTAAAACTTTTTATTGAGAAT
Source organism: Solen grandis (assembly GCA_021229015.1). Lineage (NCBI taxonomy): Eukaryota > Metazoa > Mollusca > Bivalvia > Adapedonta > Solenidae > Solen > Solen grandis. Next base: position 8,169,033 of record CM037781.1, read on the forward strand.
TAAGTAAAAATTGCATAATAAAATAAAAAATATTTTTTTTTTTTTTAAAATTAAATGTATTCTATCAGGAGATATTTTCTTTATCTTTTTAGATGAAATCCACTGATGTAAGAACATTCTTAAACGCAAAACATAGTTATGTTTGCTTTTTTTTTTTTCTTTTCTTTTTTTTTAACTAAAATTGCATATTTTTTGATAATTTGCATAAAAAATAGCAGATTATGCAGATGCCTACTTATTTTTCTTCAAAGATTAAAAATAAAAACAGCCCGGACAGGCGAAATAGTGGTCGAACAATTAGTAAGAATCTGTGCTATGGTATCAAAGTGTATTTGAATTATTATAAACAATATTATGTTTATATGTAACGTTAAATTATGTTTTTCAATAACGAGTGAGTTGGAAAAACGTGTTTTTGTTTGAACATCTCAACAGTTATCTTAATTTTAAATTATTGAAAATAGTGAAAATTGGTCTTCCAGTTCAGTAAACTTGCAAAACCACAAACTATATTATCTCAAAAATGAAATGACATTTACTGCAGACGTTATTCACTCGCACGCAATATTCATACATGCATAAATTATTACCAATAAGTACTATGACAGTTATCTCTAAGTAAATCAGTAAAGTACATGAATTATATCTATTATGGCTACACCATTCCTGTCAAAGACACATCTTAAGATTACTTAGGTAATAATAAATCTGCTTTACGGTAATTTGATTTTATGAGGCAAAATGTATAACTTTACTTTTCTCCTCTGGGTGTTTAAGGGTATATATTTTATAAATGGCAGGTCTAAAACAAGTTAATAATTTTGCTTGAAACTTGTATATTGCCTTCCAGATTTCGTTTTTTCTAATGCAAATGCACTCGTGCACGAAACTATATGTTCTACTTATGTAATATTTATGCATCGATTTGACGATGTTTAAGAACGTTAGTTATGTGTTTTCTGTTCTTAATTTTATATTGTAGGGAGTTCGTCAACAGGATGTCCATAGGGGCATAGGATCCAGTGGTTGATTAAAACATAGAGGAAATGTGTTTGTTTTAAAGAAAATGGAAAATATCTCATCGAGAAGTGATTCAATTTAATCGTAGCGCGAGAAAATGTTAAGATTGTACATGTATCACCTCGAGATGAGATATATTCCATATTCACTTAAAACAAATTTTCTTTTTATTTTATGTTTACTACTGCTACATATCCATGTACATAGCCTTTATATGTAAAAAAGGTAGTCCCGGCAGAGCTATATCACCCACATTGTGAGATATAGACATTATCTCAATGATAAACATAGTATTTCAACAGTAAGCATTAAATAAAAACTCTTATGTCAGTCCCACATGTAATTTAAACACACACACACACACACACACACACACACACACACACACACGTAACAATAATTATTACAAATTCATGATATTAGGTGCTTACATAGGACATTTGTTCTCAGATCGTTATGAGTCATGAGTGTAAAGGCTACTTATGAGTATTTAATAATTTATTACTTGGAATTCCACATAAAATGGGTATATTCCCATTAAAAAGAAAGCCTCAAAACCAATCAAATTGTTCCCACGGCCATGCAAATATCCAAAGTCCCCCGACAGATCTTGCGCGGTAGGAAAACCTATCTACACATTTAGTGAATCCAAGCTACGCCCCTGCAAAATACTACTAGAATGTGAGTTTTTGCAACTTCAAAAGTTGGCAAATATACTTGTATATTGTATAACACGAGGGTTTTTAGAATTTGGGTTGTCCTTTAACATACAACGTTAAATAAATGAAAATAAGAAAACAATGAAATAAGAAAATACCGAAAACAACCGGATATCAACATACCAATATGTCAGCAACTTATTGAACAGGATGTAATTCTAATCAACTAACCACAATGTCAAGTGGACATAACAGAAGGACAACGGCACCACTCAGCAAGTCAAGTGGACATCACGGAAGGACAACTGCACCACACAGCAAGTCAAGTGAACATTACAGAAGGAAAACTGCTCCACATAGTAAGTCAAGTGGACATAACAGAAGGACAACGGCGCCACAATGCAAGTCAAGTGGATATAACAGAAGGTCAACGGCACCACACAGCAAGTCAAGTGAACATTACAGAAGGAAAACTGCACCACACAGCAAGTCAAGTGGACATAACAGAAGGACATCGGCACCACACAGTAAGTCAGGTGGATATATACAGAAGAACGACTGCACCGCACAGTAAGCCAAATGGACATCACAGAAGTACAACTGCACCGCACAGCAAGTCAAGTGAATATCATAGAGGGGGAAAATGCACCACACAGCAATTCAAGTGGACATTACAGAATGACAACTGCACCACCCAAAATGGAAAATCAACCCCACATGATGATATTACAGCCCCATATAATGACTTAACAACCACGCATGATGTCTTTATTACCTCACATAATGACATTACAACTCCATATGATAATATTACAACCTTACATGATGATATTTCAACCCAACATGATGATATAACAACCCAACAAGGTGACATTACATCCTCACATGATGATATTCAACCTCACAATTTGACATAATAACCCAACAAGATGACATTACAGCCTCACGTGATGATATTACAACCCAACACTATGACATAACAACCCACATGATGATAACACAATCCCTCAAAATGCTATATGGACCCATTTAAACATCAATACCGAACATATGACAGACAGCTGTGGCGTTCCATACGTTCCATATCAAACAGTATCTTTGATATAGTATATGACAAGGGTGATGGCATGGACTTCATGCAGCATTTTGTTTACTGTTATATCAATCATTTCATTCACGGCAATCATGCCTGACAATACAAAAAATGTGTAAGACTGAACGTCAAAAACACAACATAAAATTGGCATTAGATATGGATTGGCCGTAGCAAAAAAATGTTTCATTTGTCAAAATATCTATAAGTTTCAGGCCAACAAAATAAAAAAAAAAATGCACACACCCCATCAGAAAAGGCACAGGAAGCCTACGAACTGGCTTTCCGTAGTTCGGTGATTCTTCCCTTCTTCCTCTACCACCATCTGTAATTAGCTGGACGTATATTACTGAAATACTGTCGCAGCGACGGTCAACTTAAACACTATAACAAACCCAGTAAAGATAGGAAAAGAAAGAGCTATTTTAGGGAGTTTTGTTTCAAGTGTATTATTTATTAATGTTAGTAAGTATAAGGGACATCACTATAGATTGTAGAAGTAATAGGGTTTCTACTGCTGATACCTGGCTTTGATGTCTATTCTGAAGGAGCCGTTCTGGTGAAGCGTGTACGTGTGGTAGACATCCTGCCAGAAGTCCTCAGGTCCGTAAAAGGACTTAGCCTTGTAATAGATCTCGTACCATTTTCCTTGATACTGAAATAGAAACGGATATTTAAAAAAGAAACGAAAAAACCGTTACGCGCGTGCGCGCACACAGCACATTTATCATATACATGTTTTATCATATACATGTAAGAAAAATAAGAGTACATGCCAATGTTTGGAAGGTATTAACATATATTTCATTAAATTATTTCATTTATACTTGCTTTGTCCTTTATATACTTTATTTCATGGTGTTATTGTTTTGAAATCGCTGAGTGCAAAAATGGGCTGGTATGCACTAATTTACAATAATGCAGTGGGCATACTGAATTTGACCTGCCTATTTACTTAGTTCAACAAAGCTCGAGGGAATCAGAGTGCCATTCAAAACAATGGATAAATATTCTTATATTGGTCATATGTATAATATAAATACTAAGAGATTACCCAGATGTTGGATATTTTCCCATATGAAACCCTTTTTGTTTGGTGGTGAAAAAAGTATTCACAGTATAAAATCCATCAACTACAAAATTGAACACAATTGAAAAAATTAGGTTTCACATGGAAACCATATATATGCGCTCGTAGTAATGATCTCCCTTTATACCGACTACTCACAGTCCAATTTATACTTGCGCGCTGAATATATATCGCCCCGTAATCTGTAAATCTATAACACCCATTGTTCGTGAATAACTATGTTATCGTAAAAGTAATCTGGGGTCAAGTAAATCCCCATAGATACAAAGATTTATAAATACACCGCTTATAAAACGACGTATGCGCACTTTAGCCACGCCCACTTAACAAACAGGAGCACGTTTGTCTCTAGGTTTGACAAACAATGTTTCAAAATGGCGACCGACGCTACAGAACGAAGCGTCTGTCTAGACTGTTTACCGAACAATTTCTCTTTATCATATTTGGAACTCGAGAATGTATCACTGAAATCGAAGTAACAAGGCTTTAGGTACTTTCATGAAGGATATTTTCACGACGTTGGGCTTTTCATGACTGATACAAATGCTATTTCGGTAGTTGCCATGTGTTATCGGTCAACTCACGTTCATTCATCCGAATTTAATTTAAATTTTCATGCAGCGGCTTTAGTCTCACGTTAAACAGTAAAATGTGTACAGTTTCAATGATGCATTCAGTCTTGTGCATTTACGCAAAACCTTGTGAAGTGTTGCGCTAATATTCGTAAAAAAAGCAGTGCATGCTTTGGAATATGCTTCGCCACTCGTGAAATATAACTTTTTATGCTAAATCAGAGAAATATTAATAGATCTTACACCCAAGCAAACTGTTTTTCTTCTTTTTATTTAATGCTTAAAAGGCCAGAAATTAGCTGTGTTATTCACACAATTTTCAAAATTGGCGGTATAACCTCGCGTGCGTGACGTTTTTGATGACGTCATTGAAAACTATGAAAATAGTAGTATTCACTGTTTTAAGCAGTGAAATTACCATCTTTAATTCACTGATATTATCCTATAATCCACCGAAAAGCATTAAATAAAATATGTACGAGGGCTGATTGGAAAATTCACGGAAATCTCCTGTCAAGAATTTATTTCTTCAAAGCACATGAAAACTCGTATACAAGTGCAACAACTTATTTTCTCTTTCATTATCAGGTAGGTGAATATATATTCAATACTTAAGAAGAATAAATGGTATCAATAGCAACCACTGTTTGGTGATTTGGAGCACGCTGTTATTTCACATATTCTGATTTCATTAATCAGGATAGAGCTTAGTCAAATTTAAAGCAAATTTGGTGCGAATGCAACTGTCATTAGCGTGACATTTTGACGTCATTTCTGGGAAATTTGAAGACGTTGTGTTGGACGGTTATTTCGCAGCAGACTGTTATTGTCATAGCTTCAACAGATGACATTCAGATGCGTGCGGTTGTCAAATTTTGTGGTTGGCTCAAACTTTCACTTATAAAGGCACTAAAACAAATTAAAATTCCGTTGTGTAAAACCCAGTATTGGGATCTACAACGTATTTGTTTCAGATTCAGATTTCAGACAATGTTGATACATTACCGACCTGTGGAAAAACATTTGTCTACAATTGGCACAAACAGTTTAGGCATGGTAAAACCTCAATGTTTGATGACGAAAGGTCGGCCGACATCGACACTTACTGTTGGAAACACAGCGTTAGTGAAGAAACTGTTAGATTATGACGGCAGTTTATGGTGCAAGGTAGTGCAGAGCAAAGTTCTATCTCTCTCGTTTTACACAGTGCAACGTATTCTTACAGACAAGAGGTGGTGATTACGTTGAGAAAGTTAATCGGACACTAGACTTTGACGATTAAGTCAGCGTCACCCAACGCTGACGTCGGCGTGCTTCAAGTACTATATAGTGCTGTTGTTCAATGTTTCATGTAAACTTTATTGTTCAATGTATCTAAATATTTTAGCTCTATATCAGTCCTGAGTAAACGTATCTCGTGATGTATTTTGTTTTTTTCCTTTTCTATTCCAGGTTTCAGTAATAAAGCAATTCCGCGAACTTAACATTCACCCCTCGTATATTCCAAATCAAAGCATTGATAGCACTGTCAGAAGCGAAAGGTAAAATGTGTGAATTATGAATAATTTATAATTCACACATTTTAACTTTCGCTTTATTAAAGCCAATCTATTTGTTTGTTTGTGCTATGCATGTAAAAAAAATCAGGAAAGTTAAATCGTATTAAAACAGCAGGTAAGATTAAGATTTAATTAAACAAAAATGGATAAGGGATAGTGGTTCTTAGTACTGATCCTCTCAATACCTTTAATACTTCATGAATTTGCTGCAGACAGAAATAATTTTAATAGAAAAGCAAGAAAAGGGGACAAAATAAAGTTATTGTTTTTTGTCACTTCACATCCTTTCCATGTGTAAAGAATGATATCCATATGTTCTAGATTGTTCTTGTTAAGTACAGAAAAGGTTTTTTTTGGTTTGACCATTGTATAACCATTGTATAAAGTATAAATTCAATCCCTAAAGTACTTCTGAATTGTGACATACAGATGCGACTATAGAGACAATACAGTAGTTTGAGACTCTAACAAGAAAGATTAAAAACAAAATGTTTCAATTGACGGCTTACATTAATTATAATGTCCCCTCTCATTTTTAATGTTTTGACCTTATAACCAAACCTGTCTATGCGCAGGACCCTTATATAAGAAAATTCGACCTCTATATAAATAATTTAGATATAGAAAGGTCGATTTTTCTTTGCTGAATATCAGGGTCCTGTGGTTTATGATTTAAAGCAAAAGGTTAACAAACGCAAAATTCTGGAAGCATAAAAACTAGAATTAAAAATTCTAAATATATTACCCAAGAATATAAAAGAGTATTACAAAAAAAAAGAAAAAAAAAAAAAGAAAGAAACAAAAAAGAACAAGGTGTCAGCTGGACAAGAACTCACGACCCCTTGCAAGAACAAAATACTGATTGACGCTCTTATCATTTGAGCTAATTCTGCAGCCGTAAGTTTGTGGTGCAAATAAGGTTATTCTTAGGTAGTTTAATGAATGAAACTGCGGATGAACACTGAATTATAAACTTGATTCTTTTATAGTTTCATTTGCACAGACATTGTGATTATACCAATGCTTTCAAAATCCTGCAATATATCTAACTTTTACGAAAACTGCAATGTTGACTTCTACAACCAATGGTACTAGTTTTCAACGCGAGTATATGGATAAGTGGTGGTTAATGTGATTTAAAGTAGCACTGTCTGACTTTAGAAGCTTTTGCTTCTAAAAAGGTTGTCATTAGTATCACTTTCGATTGATATATTCTTACAATGATATAAATGAATCTGATTTTTTTATGTCCAGTATAATTCTTTATATGACATCATACATTTACAATGTCAACATTGTTACTAAATTTATTCAGTTGTATATGTAAGGGTTATGACCTAGAATCCAAGACGATTACCAGTAAACCACGCACATGTCCAATTTTAATTAAGAAAACAAAACTTAAGACTCAAAGGAGAAAATAAATATAACAAAATTACCAGAATTATTTTTAAAGTTTAATTTAACTTTACATTTGGTGATATTCAATTAATCCTAAAATCGCCAAAATTTGCGTTTTGTAAATGTAGGGCGTATACAAGTACATACATTTCCTAAGCATATATTTCACTTTGCACTTCGGTATATGCAGTGTGATTATTGGCTAAACATTGATAACATGTTTATTCTCTTTCATGGCAGAAACACAAAAATGTATGCTACCCAAGAACACATGAGAGTAATTTGATATGGCTTTTCGGGACTGGTCAGCAGTTGTGGGGATAATAAGTAGATCTTTCTGTGAAAAGCGTTATTATAGTTTCATGGTAAAAAAACAGTTGCATGGTTGGTGCTTGTAACTGTACAAGAAAAACTGGGACGATTTTGTAGAAAGCCGTCGTTATAAGTATGATTGTATTCTTTGATTCTCCATTTTACGGCTGCGCATTCTTCTGAGCAATTTTCATAAAATACTCCTATTAAAACAAAAATAATCAAATTCTTTGCAATCTATTACATGTATTTCGAAACATTCAAGACACATACATGAAATGTTCAATCCTCGATGATTTTATCAGCCTGAGAAAAAAGAATATTTATATGTATGAAATAACTAAATAATTTGGTTGTTATCTATGTCTATTTCTATGACGAAATAATACCGACATTACATATCAAAGTGCTGATAATTTTGGTGATATTTAAGTGTGTTACCACACTGCAGTATCACGCCGTAGACATGTTGCATGATGTCACATCAAGTAACATTATCCTGACACCGGGCCAATCAGACCTGGAAAGACAATTATATTCTAAGCGCCAAGGGAGATACACTGGTATCATATTTTGCGACTTCAGTTTGTCGGACCGGGGATCGAAACCACGACTTCCTGAGTGTAACAATGAATTTGCATTACTCTTTTCATCAATCTGAAAAGAAAATGAATTCGTATGTTTCTGTCTTGTGTGAGTCATGCTTTTGCCTAAATTTAAAATTAGAATTGGATAAGTACACATATTCTGCTTTGATACTT
>CM037781.1:8177599-8227599 GCA_021229015.1 Solen grandis
TCCATCATTAAAATCATAATCAAGGTCCTTCAAATGCTTAACAGACTTCATTGCATATGCAAACATCTATGACTTGAAATTATAGGCTCTTTTGCTCAAAGTCTGTGAAGGCTTACATTTACTTTAAAACTTCCATGATCACATAATGGAGCATGATCAGAATTTAATGATACAGATGTATTACCTAAAGTATTGTTAAAAGTGAAAACTAACTTTTTTTCTGAATAAAAAAATATTTTCTTTTGCACAAGAGAGAATAATAAATTTCATCATGTATATGAAAAAAACTTACACAAATTTGTCTTACTATATATGTGATAGGACCTTCGTACTATCACTTAACCCTTCACCGATGTGGGTTCGAGTCCAGGACTGGTCATTTGGATTTTCCAATTAGGTTTACAACGCACGTCTAGGTGCAATACTTCGGTAAATCTACATCAGGATAAATGATATTACGTCTAGGGAGGCGATAGAACAATCCTTTCTGCCAGTTAGATATGTCTTTTAAAATGAAAATGTGTTGAACGTGATAGAAACGCCGTATTTTTACCTTTGTTTACGATGCTGACAATAAAGATTTAATCATTCCTTTACAATTTTATAGCCAAGCTCAAATAAGAAAATGTTTGCTTCAAAAAGTTTTTCATATATACTTGTAAATTTATCACCAATTATCAAATGAGGCTATTTACTATAGATCCAAACTCACTTTTGCACAAATGAATTAAAAAATTCGTAGATCAGTAACATGCTAGATTAAAAAAAAATGCTTAATTCCACAAATTGGATAATTTTACTAAACCTTTGTAAAACATTAAATTCATTAAATTAGCTCACAAAAGCAGAGAAAATAATCTACAGACAGACCATGTTGCATTTTAAAAACTCATATCTATAATATATTACATATATAATATAGCCTGTAATATATTTTGCATATATGTATATGACGATGTACTGTACAATATAAGTCGAATAAATGAGAAAAAAATAAAAATACGTAACCGGTATTGGCTTTCTTTTGTCCTGTATGGTATTGTATTGCTCCTCATCACTCGAATTTGACCATTTATTATATACACATAGATATGATATACCCTTAAAACATCGCAAAATAATAAACAACGTGGTGTGGAGACTGGTTACTTTTATGTCATGAAAATATTTTTTCTTTTTAAAAAAAAAGGGGGCCTGACTCGAATTCCTCCAATAATACTTTGCTGAAACACTCTACCACGACTTTAATTCTAAATAATGGCAAAGTTGATACATATACTGCAGTTACAGTACAACCTTAAAACAGGTATAACTGCCATTATAAAACGTGCAAGTGCCTTATAAATGACCTGACCATGACCATGTACGTAGCCATTCACTGCAGTTGCAGTACCGTCTAAAATCACGATGTCTAAACGATGTAAATATATTTTCCACTGATAAATCAAAACCTTTCTCCTATTTCATTGTGTTTCTCTTTTTTTTTTTCTTTTTTTTTTGGAGTACTTTTATACTAAAGCAATTTGTCTTTTATGTTGTAAATTCCGAATTCAGGGAAAAGGTTCCAATAAGCCTAACATAGGCTTTCAACCTGATCCTAATAACTTTGTATATGTTATGACATTACTATGTACTTTTTGTGAATAAATTATGTTTAAACTTAAACGGTATATAACAAAGAATAATGAAAATATCAGTCGTCAAAATCAAATATTATTGTGAAAAAGATATCAGTAATATGCTCGATAACTAAAAACAGGATTAATTATATGAAAATCACGTAATGACGTATGTCAAGTATCTAGTTTTGCAACACGTCTACCAAATGAAGTTCCGAAAGCAATATTTGGCTTTTTTGTCCCATCCTGGAACGGCACGTTACGTCTTGAGGTCACCGGAGTATTTGAATTAACTGGAAAATGTCCATGTTTCATGAAATATTGCTTCCTTTGTTTTGAATGATTTAATGCTGAAGAATTCAGTTTCTTTTTCTTTTCACTGTCAGGTTTAGACGAGAAATGTTCTTCATCTTCCGCGGTTTCAAAACACGATGGTGAACTATGCCTTCGCTGTTGACCGGAAACCGTATGGGGGCGCTGCGACTCGAATGGTAATGGCGCCACCTCCTCCGAATCATTTTCATCGCTTTCTGTCCCCTCTTGAATATTATTAAGCCCAAATATTCCAGTCTCTCTTTGTACCGGGGCGTGGTTAGGTTCTGACGAATACAGTTCCTCTAATGCTTGTTGAAAAGTATCGGATCCTTCCGGTACAGTCCGAGATTGTGCGAGCGGAGTTATCGCCGGAAGCGAAAATCGCCGATGTTGGCGAGGAATCCGATTCCTGTACATTTGTTCCTAGCTGTATAATTTAATTCCAGTGAAAAAAATATCAACAAATCCGCCAACACCAAGCGTGGCAAGAATATATATAATCAAATATTTTCCACTTAATAAAGTAAATCCTACATTAGTTCACAAAGTTACACTGTTACTAAATTTCACTCTTTTATCTACATGCATAAGAATGGTAAGCTTTTGACACAAAATCACGTCCAGCCATAAAATTTAGCATCCCAATATGGACAAATATTCCAAACCCGAGGCGTCGGTCAAGCACGGCTGGTTTTCAATGATGCATCGACACAATGTCATGGAAGAATCTCATAAACTAATCGTAGTAAATGTGCGGACTAAATCAAGTGATCGGGATTCAAATGCTGAACAGTCCGATAATTAGTGCAAAAATCGATGAGTGCCACAGACAATAATCGCATTTGTACACTCTGCATTAGGCTTTATTCACAGAACTCAATTGGACTTATTCAGATTCGCCAACGTCTCATTTCTTTTTGAAGTTAATGATGGCAAATTCACTAAGCTAGCTACGATAAACAAACGAACATCATTGGGTGTTTGTTTCACACAGCTCGAAAATCCATACCGCCGTAAAAAAAATTGCTCAACTGCTAAACCTTTTTTTATCACTGAATTTCATCATAAACATTAAGGTGATTTCTATTTAAAAAAATGAAATGAGTCTCGTACGTATCCAAATCTACCAACACGTGTAGAAATTGATTTTTATTAAAATATTCCCACTTTACGCTGTCGCTGAAGTTAAACCATTTACATTCCTGGGTTTCTAAAGTCTTTCAGCATTTCATAGACGTATTCGATTATTTCAACACTGAACAACAGGAGAACCGCTAGGCTATACACACAGCCTCAAGTCTCTTTTTCCGGAGCAATTGTCAGTACACTGTAATATATTCAATCGCAATAATTCCTTGACATGACACGAATATCGACACTCAGTATGATGAAATATGACAAGAGATGCAACTTGGTTGTGTACTTCTACTACTACTTTTCACTTATCCAACAGTTTTGTCCAGCATAACACCAACATCGCTCTCTCTTCCGCGTGCTTCTACATGTTTTCTAGTCAAAGTCCGCCAATATATGGTTCCTGTTAAATGTGCCAATTCAAATTGGAAGCCAGAAAAAAAAATCAAAGTATGTGTAAACACCATTTATAAATGTACACATAAGTGTTACTTTGATTCCCTGTAATATAAAGACCGTTTCGCTAATTTAAATAAGCGTACAAAGTGCATGCAAACGTGCGGCTCAGTTAAACTGTATAACAACGAATCAATACCCGGGCATACATTCGACTTCTGTTGACTAAGGGATCATCCCGCAGAGAAAACAAGTTGTTTTATTGTAAAGGTAGACATGAATTAACAAGAGAAATTTCAACATTGTGCTCTATACAATTTCAACATACGGGTTCTATCTAACGAAGCAAACGTTTTGAAAAAGTATAAACTCATCAAATTTACACATCTCCACACAAATACAAACCCCTGTCTTTTTCTTCACCATACATGTAAGAAGAACACGAAGGGAGTTGGCTTCATGTCAGAAAATGTGAACCAGAGTTTTATAATACGTACAGCAAATGAACTATCAGCCTTTTCTATATCATTCCGGACGCTAACGTTGATTAAAAATTGTTAATGCTTTTATAAGTTCATTACATAAGTAACATATCATCACCATCGTCGTCATCATCATCATCATCATCATCTTATTCATATTACTACTACTGCCACTACTAATACTACGTTGTTAGTTGGCGTGCCGTCCGACTGTCTGAGACCCAGATCAGTGTACTTAACTACACACAAATACGGTGTGAGATTTTGAAAGGTTTTCCTTTTGCCTTTATCCTTCTCCACTTCCCTTCTCAAGTTAACAAAGACTGGGATGAATGAAATGGAAAAGCGAGAAGCATTACATCTAACTGTGCCATAAATTATCAATTAATAGCAAAATAATGTTGTGAAATGAATACAAGCACTCTTTATACAACATGATACCAGATGTTTGTATAATTCTCATTCGTTCGTGAATAAAATCACATAAAACTCGGGATGTTTGACGTGATTTAAAGAATATATGAGGCGATTGATTACAAATATGTTCGCTAAATAAATTCCAAACAATTTTAGAGCGATTTACATGTCATATTACAAGGAGTTATATTTTTTGCTTTGAGATAGTATTGGATGACAGAAAAATAATTTTTAAAAAGTGTAATAGGTGTAAATGGTGGGATTGTGCTTTCATATAAGAAGGGTCTGTGCAAAAGCAGTCCGTGTGTGAACACTTGCGCATTCACCAGTCTGAACAAATCCATTTGGCTTTAATTATTATATTTTCTATCGAAATAATGGCATAATTTTGTACAACATGTGATTTTTGTTTAAGTGTAGCAATAAGAACTTATAACAGAAACGATGAAAAGCAATCTAAAAAGGGTAAAATTGTGAGTCACTGTGAGTCTCTCTGGAGCGATTTTTCAAGCATCACGGATATTTCGAGGTATACATGTACTTCCAGTGCCAATGCAAGGAAAAAATAGAGAAAAATACTCTCGGTGTCCGTGAATTTCATTTTCTCCCGTCATTGCCGTAGTAACGTTATCTGTATTATCTTATTGTTTGTTTGTTTGTTGGGTTTAACGTCCCATCGACAGTATTTCAGTCATTTGGAGACGATGTCTACTTGAGACAGATATAGTGCTGCCACACTGCAGTATCACGCCGTAGACATGTGGCATATCACACCCAGTCACATTATCCTGACAGCGGGTACCATTTTTTAGGACTTTGGTATTTCGCGGGCGGGGTTCAATATTGTTATTTTCCACAATATAAAACAAGATTGGTTTTTATTGACTTGGTAGATAACTTCTGCGGAGAGTATCACGTCGAAAAGAATATAAATGCATGCTCTTACACTGCCGATCACAAATTTACACTTCGCTCCGATACTCTACGCTACCTAGCAAGTGCATGGTCTTAATGAGATTGTTTCACCACTAACCTTACTACAGTTATACTTAAATACTTCTCTTTTTTATTTTAATTTTGTCTTTTTTTTTCTTTTCTCGTCTTTTTTGTCTGCCAATAATTATATAAACTATGTATTTTACTTAATTATTCCGTAAAACAAAAATGGAGGAGTGTTTCTTCTTTAGTTAAGAATTTAAGTATTACTTGGCGCTAAGTGCTGCTGGTGAAATTCAAACTAAGTATAATGATGTAGAAAAAATAGTCGGAATGAGAGAGAGAGAGAGAGAGAGAAAGAGAGAGAGAGAGAGAGAGAGAGAGAAGTATTCATAGAGACTGATCACACGGTATTAGCTCTGGCCACCCGCCCATAAAAACTGCATTTATCAATCGTGTCATTTCTTTAAGGCAGCTGACTGGGGGACTGAAATGTATTTTGGGAAGTTTTATGTTGACGTTCCCAATAAAATTTATATCATTTATAACGTACAATGGCTTTTAACAGGGACCTCCTCAATTGAATTTATTCGTCTAGCGACTAAAAGCACTACAGCACAAAAACATCGGATTTATATTTATTGCCAATGCGACCGTAATGTATTTAAAATACCATTATGGTTTCCCAAACATAAAGGCAGGCCTACTTCATTAAAGTTTGATAGTGCTGTAATATTTATTAAGACCGATGAATGCCATATCTGGTGTCTGTTAGTTTTAATAGGGTGACCAAAAATACTCATCGTCGGCAGCATGGCAGTCCAGAAGGTACCAAGTTTTTTTATGTAGTGCATATACGTGTACAGTGTGTGATTACTGGTATGGAAACTCAAATTTCAAGTATATGCCAATTCAGGTTTGCAGTTTAAACATGAAACTTGCAGACAGAACCAACGTAGCGAAATATTCGTATTTGAAATATTTTGGAATATTCGTATTCATTAATAAATGAAAAGTACTACCGAAGAGCATCCATAATTAAGTTAAAAACCTAAAATCATTGTCAACTGCTTTTAAACTTGGGGATGTGGGTTTAAATCCCAGTCGGGTTAACTAAATTTAGATCAGGAATAAAGAGTGTTTCAGTTTGCGTTCAGATGAGCTAATATGATTGCCTTTTGTCCGGCGTCCGTCGGCCGTGCGTGTCTTAGCGTTTCGCGTCAACATTTTTTTTTCTTTAAACGACATCTTTAAACATCTTCTCCGAAACTGCAATGCCTAGAATTTAATATGTAGATATTTGGTTTGTGGCATTGCCTTATGGACCTCTACGAAGTTTGTTCAAATCATGACCCTGGTGTCAAAATTGTTCCAACCCCAAGGGTCACTTGATTTTACATAGACTTACATAGGAAAACCTAGAAAAATCTTCTTGTCAGAAACCACAAGGCCTGAAGTTTAGATATTTGATGTGTTACATGGCCTAGAAGACCTGTACCAAGTTTGTTCAAATTATGGGCCTGGGGTCAAAATCGGCCTCCTCCTAGGGGTTACTTGATTTTCCATAGACTTACATAGGAAGTCTTCTTGTCAGAAACCAAAGGGCCTGGAGTTTACATATTTGGTGTGTAACATGGCCTAGTAGACCTCAGCCATGTTTTTTCAAATTATTTGGTCAAAAATTTTATTTCTATAAGACGTAGTAGCAGAGTGGTGAGATACTGAAAAAGAAAATCGGAAATATTCGGCCATGAGACGATTCCTGACTCATATTGTTTTTCGGCGTAAGCTGTATAAAATTGATTTTGACCTATTTCTTGAATCAAAGAAATCTTGGTTAACAGCCGAAGAGTTCGGAAAAGCATTCGTTCCATTGGTTTGCATAAATTTAGGACATTCCATCATAAATGGGATTTTCAGAGTGCATATTTTTCTGCATGATACTCATTTGGCAAATAACAATTTAATCTACCTATTTAATCATAAAAAAAACATCCAGTTAAAAATTCAAACATAAAATCCAAGCAGTTGAAAAAATAAGCTTTGAGTCTTTAGAAAACGTAGTAACTCGTCCCTCCAAGTCGCAAAACCCGCAAAATTAGCTAACATAAGCCGTATATAGTGACACGATTTTAGGCTTTTATATTATAATCTTTTGGCTTAGTTGGTGCTGAAATAATTGTTTAAATTTTTTTATATGATATATGATTCAGTTTTGTTATTTTAGTTTTGAGTACAAGGTGGTAATTAAATATTTATATTTTCTTGAATTACCTCCCTTTAATTTATTCTTATTCTAGTGGAATATATAAATTTTCCAAATACACTAAATAATTTTGTGCGTCTGTTCATACATGCATTCAAATCATTTCCTTTCATTCTTACGTTATCTGGTGAGATGTATGCTTTGAGATGGTGAATCTGCTGGCCGGGTAGCAGTTAGAAAATACGTTAAGTATTTTATGTAAGGTAACTACTGCACCAAGAAAGCATTGCGCTATATGGCGTGATGTGACGTGGTAGGATTTAGGGTTTTATAGAGACTTCTTTGAAGCTCAGAGTTAAAAATATAGAAAATAAGAAAGGTCTGACTTGTTAAATTTCGTTTAGGCTATTGGGATAATTTTGTGTTCAGTATCAAATTCAGTTTGTTTTTTTATCTTTGATTCTCAAATTAATTAAGAGAGTTAAATTCAGTTGTTGTTTTTTATCTTTGATTCTCAAATGATTATTTTACAATATTCTAAAAAGCTTTGTATATATTTTATAGCTTAACTTTAATTTATATAATCATACGACCAGGAGAGTCACAAGGACAATTTAGTTTCACATATCTATAGTTCTTCAGACCGCTCGGACACGTTACAATAGCATCTTTTTTTTTTCACTTCCTAGTAAATTTCAATATTTCATCTCATAAATTTAGCGACAAATACGTTTTACAGCATTAATTTAAAACCACAGACCATTTAAAATTTGCAAGCATTATTATATCATAACACTTACTTTCTGTGTGTGTGTGTGTGTGTGTGTGTGTTTACGCCAAATATGTTTTTTTAAAGATATTGTTTGTTTTTTTGTTTTTCTGGTGATGTGGAAGGGGCCATATTTTTGGGTGTAATAGCACACTTTTATCAAATTTGGGGAAAGGCAACCCCTTGTTCAAAACTGTAGACATTTAAAGAAATTTTATGGGGGAGGACTCCTGTGAACGGCCTGTGAAAAAATGCTGTTTTTCTATAGTCAAGCTTGCATAAATGGTCAACTCTAAATAACAGTGAACCTGTGAAAAAAAGGTCATTGATAGGATTTCTTGTACTGAAATGACAGCAAATTAAACTGCCACTTCCATATAAAAAAAAGATTTCAGTTTCTATTGTGCGGCCATTGTTCGACTGGTTTCCGCCGTCTGCATTACTCAAGCGCCAATTCTGTTTTCATCTCTATACTCTTTCAGGCGCTTAATATGTTAAAGTATACGAAATTAAATGCATGCATCATAAGCGCACAGAACGGGCTTATGTTTTCTAATGCTGTCACGCCCTATGATATCTGCCATTACACGTACATATCAAAGAAAAATGATAAATAGAGCTATGAGGGAACCTTTTACTTATTATACTTAATCACGTATTCTGCTAACAGATTATAAAAGATCAAACCATTTCAACGTCAACATGGACCTTCATCGCATAGAAAGTGTTGAATTATCAGAGTTACATAGTTTAACAAGAAGTTCCGTAAACTACTGGTAATCGAAATTGCATTTCTTCCCTGCACAACCTATTCAGTAAAATGTAATTAATTTTCACAAAGGTTACAGAGAGTTATTTATTGAAAATAAGCAGTGAATGAGATAATCTGAATAAACTGTGGTTTGAATTGCCGTAAGTGTTAAATTCGATGAGCTAAAGAGATATCATATACACTTTGTATTAAGGTAGCTCGTTCACAGATGATCGGTATAAAATTAAAAAAAAAAATGTTATCTTCTCTCCCTCGTTGAATTGATATTGATGAAGTCTTTCTGAAAAATAAACTCGGCAAATGTAGGTCACATTGTATGGAAAATATTTTCGTAAACGTAATTTCGGCGAATTCTATAGAATATGATATCCAAGAAGCAATGGTGCTTGCATCACAGCATAACTCTAAATATAGTTGCAATAATTGCCTTTGTTGCCTTTGATGGGAAAACCACCCATTCTTTACAAACCACGGATGGTTGCATCGGGTGACAATGCATCTGTATATGGATATTTATAGGCGTAATACACACTAAAAAACAAATTCTTGATTGAAAACCATCTGTGAACGAGCTAGGATTGATTCAAAATGGAGTTGTTTTTTTTTGTTTGTTTTTTTTTTTTGCTTCTTTTTTTAGATTCTATTGTTGAGGTCCGTAACAATGTATATTATGAAGGATTTGAATTGTTTCATCCAGGTAGTCTGATCGTTGTCTCCTCTGTTTGCTCACACAAAATTGTAGCTCAGATTGTACAGAATATGCATAGCAAAGAAAACTGCATTGTTTGAAGTTCCACATCGTCGAATACCCACGGCAGATTGATAGATCATCTATATGCCGTGGTATATTATGGCTAAATTTTGTCTATTTAGGGTGTGTCAGATTGCGCCATTTCATTGGTCGCATCACGTTTTTAAAACCAATCAAAAAGGCAGCTATATACAGCTGCTGGACGTAGTCATTTATTTTATTGTTTACATGACTTTCAATCCTCCGCACTGATAAAAGTCGCGTTTTCATTGGTCGATAATTTAATCAATTACCACTGTATTACGACGGTGTGTTTGGCATGATGTCATGTAGTGAAACGGAATAACTCAGCCGGGGGTATTCGACGATGGAAGTTCCAGTACACCAATATTCATCAAGTCACAAATATGTACATGCATGGATATTAATGAGGTTAAAAGGTATGCTGTAAAAAGCCTATCATTTATGGATATCAGAGCAAATTTTGTTAAATTCAGTAATTTAATTACAATATAAAAAGGTGTCGGAGTGGCTGAGGCCTTCGCTTCGTCAAATCTCCCACCCAACTAGTTGACTCCGCTCATTTGTCCGTGGCATGAAACAAAAACAAAAAAACTTAAATCCAGTAACAAAAACCAACATCGAAAGAAGGGGTTATATTTAAAAACAGACAGTTGCTTAAAATTGTATCTAAACCATGAACTTTTGGGGGTTTACCGGTACTTTTTACATCACTACCTTATTACCAATACGATTAAATGATTAAATGCGTAACAAAGCATATGTTAGACATATGGTTAAACTTTTCTTTGCGGTCCGTTATACTAAGAAGCCAACCTGCTAAGCGCAACCAGAGTCTGTGTCCAAAACTAACAGTTTGTTTGCTAACCATATAATACTTAAAAAAAACTTTTTTTTTCTTTTAAACTGTTTGATATTTAACATGCACTTTAATTTTCATCTATTGCATTCGTTTTAGTGAGATTTTTCGAATGATTAGCGACATTGTGAACGTTCTTTCACGTTCATATATTATTATAAGCATATTATTTGTCTCCCTTCAAATGCTGAGTTAATGCTGTCATTCAGTTTTCTGCCTTATTTGTATAATCTTACCGAGAATGGTTTGATCTGTAGTACAAACCTGCAAACCCGTTATGTTTAATCTCTCGACAATATACCTGATTGAAGACTACTGGGCTTTCATCGTATTCATTCAACCTGATTCGTATTGATAAACACAAAGACTGTTGACAGATTTCTATAAGATACCATACACTATTGAAGCCGTTTTAAAGTCATTGTGTAAAATACATAACTTATAATTATAATATGAATATTTTTATATGGCAGACCACTCGATACTCTTCAGTGTTCCATCTAAAGACCTTTTAAGAGTATTAACCCCCTCTTTGAACTACAACATGAGATTCTTCTTCTCCTTTGTATTACGGTAAACGATTGGCGTCTATATTTATTAATAGGGTCAAATGTGTTCATCGAACACATGTAAAGTGTATTGCAAAGTCTATTATACTTAGTAAATGTATTATATAGCCTGTATAATAAATTAATAATTGACATGTGAGAAATTCAAGTCAACATATAAGAAACGATGAGAGGTGTTGTACTGTTCAATAGATTGCTGTATAAGATATCGACATAGGGTCATTCCTGGCTGGGAATCTTCTCAACAGGAGAATATATTATATAAATATTTTATATAAAACCATGGAAAGATTCAGGAAATAATTATAAATGTTCATGTATTACTACGTGTTTGTCCCTGTAAAACATGGTCTTATTCATATAATGCCGGGTAAAGATAACTCGTCATATACTTAAGTATTGCTGTGCGTTTCGTTAATAGAATCAGAGGATCGGGTATCCGAGGATATGCATAAAGTGAAATGGCCAGATACCACAATATCACCACATTATGATGGGCGATACCTTCTATTAGAAAGTATTCTTATACCATGTATGATGCATAATTGGGAATATGACACTTCAGTATAATACGACATGAAATATACATGCATTTACTCCAAGAAGCCTATAGATACCTTTACTAAATCTAAATATCTTAATGGGGCTTAGATTGTCCCCCCCCCCCCACCCCGCCCCCTCTCTCTCTCTCTCCTCTCTCTCACACACTCTCTATCGCACAGATATAACTTATGGCTGAACGATAGACATGGAAACAACCCTTTGTTTCTCTTCAGCCTCCACGAAGGGGATAGTACAACAGCAACAGTATTTACAATGCATTTCAGATATTACAACTGTGCAGCGTGAAATATTAGATGTGTGAATCAAAGAGGGAAAATGATGATAATGATAATATAGCTGAGGGTATCTGTGCGTTGAGCTATTCAACATTGTGTGGTCACTTACACATACCCCCCCCCCCCCCGCCCCCCACCACCTCTCTCTCTCTCTCTCTCTCTCACTCTTTCCTACAAGCACAAATTATTACGCTTAAGCCATCCTATTTACTATCGCCCTACTCAAATGAAGACATGAACATAGACAATAATGATATCATAGTGTATTGTGGGTGCTTTAACGTCATCTGAGATATAACTTGTTACCGAGTTACAGAATTGCTTACTTTCACGTTACTTAACATATACTCATACTATGGAACGCCAAATCTACATAAACTCAAATATTTGAAGATCTCTTCAAAGATTTAGAGATGTCTTCAAATGAATTATTGATATCAACACATCATTTGAAGATATCAACAAACGATTTGGAGAGATCTTCAAATGAATTGTTGATATCAATAATTCAATTGTTGATATAAATGAATGATTTGGAGATATCAATAATTTTATTGAGATCTTTTCTCCAAATCATTTGTTGATATCTTCAAATGATTTGTTGATATCAATAAATCATTTGAAGATATCTCTAAATATTTAAAGAGATCTTCAAATATTTGAGTTTATGTAGATTTGGCGTTCCATAAATCCTCATGGCTTATTAAGTTTCATCACAACAGTGGCCCGGTCAGGACATTAGCACTGCATACCTTTTAAGTTTATCTGGATTAATAGAACTTCTAGCCACTGACCTGAGCCAAATCGGATAAGCAAATCGCTACATATCGAGA
This sequence comes from Solen grandis, assembly GCA_021229015.1. Classification (NCBI taxonomy): domain Eukaryota; kingdom Metazoa; phylum Mollusca; class Bivalvia; order Adapedonta; family Solenidae; genus Solen; species Solen grandis. The sequence goes on from CM037781.1 coordinate 8,190,518, forward strand.
TTGAATTGAAAAGCGAACGGAGAACAAGTTACACATAATTTTAAAGAAGGTGTACCCTTTGCTCAATTCATATTAGTGTATTCATATATACACATTGGGTTGTATACTTTGGTAGGAAGCTTTATTGTTTACCTTTGTATTCAAATACATATTCATGGCTTAACTGCGGTCATCTTTGCGTATTTATTTGCAACGTTGGGTTTTCAGATAGGTGATTTTCTTTATAGAAATATAGGATTTGAAAAATATGCGTTATTATACCAGGTAAATAAGCTTTGTGTAACTTTAAAGTTTTGACTTCAAAGGAGGAAACAATTATATTGCTAACAATGTCACCACGACTGTATTATGCTATAAATGGGAATACTGCATTTGAATGCATATTTTAATCACAAATGACGACGTGACGTACGCGATGGATGGCTATGAAATAAACATACCTTTGAATATTTCGGTGAATGATACGACGATACGAATAAAACTGGTCCACTTGACAATCGAAATGTGTCCTCATCAGACGAAAATGTTGAGGATGATCCCCAGGGAGCCATGCAGTTCATTGTCGCAACAGTGCTTGTCTATTCAATGTTGAGCGTTTTCTGTACCCTGACTTACCGCATTATGAGGGTACGTGGCAAAAGCCAGGAGCATCACTTGCAGGACGAGAGTGTGACGAAATATCTCAAAACGCAAAAGACACTGAGATTAGATGGTCAGAAAATGAAAATGATGTATGACTGCAGTGCCGTAACGGAGAAAGTGAAACTGTTTGAAGAAAGACATAAATTGCTTGAACTGGAAAAGGAGCTGTCCTCAGACTTTACGCAGAAGTCCGCTGTAGCATCTAAAAGAAAAAAGTTAAAAAAGAAACGGTCAAAAAACCTTGATAGCATGATCGAGAAAATGGGAATGTCTCTATTTTATTTAAGTACTGACGGTCCACCGAAACCGAACGATGCGGAATTTCCTGGTACCTCTGGGGACCATACAATAGTGGTTATAGAGGACTCTAAACTAAATGATGCAGAGTCTGGAATGGAAACAGAAATTTAAGCAGGAGGGCCAGTGAACATTTTTTGTCAGACCTTTGGCAGTTAATGTGATAATTTTTTCAGGGAAAAAACATTTTGGGGATTTTATTTGTACATTTTATTCGTATGTTGTTCTAGAAAAACGTCCATGAAAATAATATTGTTTTTATGTGTTTGTGCTTACCGATAACACGTGTGATGTGAATCATTATTAAATGATAACAGACGTGCTTGTCAATCCAATATGGTCTTCAATATATAAGATATTTTAAAATATTTCATTAAATTCGAAAAATAAAAGTTTCTTTTTTATTATTGAGCTTCATATAAATTCTAAAATATTCATACCAACACGTAATGGTTTAATCACTTTTATGGAATACTAGTGTATATGAAATGCAATTTAGGTACGTTTGTGCATGGGCAAGGACGACAAGGTAAGCCTGGTGTCAGGAAAAAAAAGTGACTTGGCGTGGTATGGTGCTATTATACCAGGCTCGAATTCAACCAACAATACTTAGCGTTAAGTAATATTTAAAAACGTAAATAAGGCAGGAGTACAATTCATATAATTTAGAAAATAGCTAGCAATATTTGGTATGAACTTTAAAATTGATGGAATTGGTACCGGTGTTGAAAATGCTTTCTGTTCTCTATACCGGCATGCTACATATTGTATGCAAGATGCCTTTTATTTGATAACTAGTAAATTAAAACTTAGTCGGATACCCACGATATCAACCGTGAACAATCATTAACACTACATAGAAACGAAATAATTGCACGTAGATGTCCAACGATGAAATCCTGTTACATACAACCGAATACTCTGTTAAAGCCGGAACTTTATACTTATAATACACACATCAAAATCACTTTTCCAGATGTCAGCAAAATGTTTATTTTTTAATAACCGCTATACACCTAAAATGACTAGCCGCGTTTTTTTTGTTTATTTAAACCGATACGTATTCCTCCACATTTTTTTACACCTTGAAACGTGATAACATTTTCCTACTACGATAGCCAAAAAGTATTTCATTTTCGCCGAAGATCGTCAAAAATTTCCGAAACATCGTAACGAAGTCATTTGATATGCACCGTACACAATAAAAGTAAAATTATACGGACGTTCTAAACATTATTTTCCAGTGTCGTTGTTATAAATTTGGAAACTAAAAATACCGTTTTCGTTTGAAAATTAGCAAGATCCGATTTAGAACGGATGCATCCGATAATGGTGACAATATTGTGGAATATTTATATCCGTTGCCATCCGAGAAATGGGTCAAACCATAAGTGATTTTTTTTCTTTTCCAACACATTTTTTTCCTTAGTGTGAAGAAACATAATTGCAGAATGATTTACGTATCATTTTCTGAAAAGAAATATAACTTCAAAAGATATATTTGCAAATAAAATTAATTTACCATAATGAAGACAAAGTCACATTATCTTGACACTGGGCCAACCAGTCCTGGAACTACTCATAATAGATGCTAAATGCCAGACGGGAAACTCCCAGCACCATTAACGACTTTTGTATGTCACACATAAGGATTGAATCCACAACTTCAGCCAATGAGGACGGTCAGTCACAACTTGTGTCCAAAGGGTACCAAACAAACAAATAATCATAGGATCCTGATTTAAATAAAAGGGTCATAAATGCTCACAGAGTACCTAGACATCATCTCCAAATGACGAAATACTGTCAGTGGGACATAAAACCTGACAAACAAACACAGTACCTAATTAAAACATTTCAGGTGACTCAGGTTAAAGAGGCCTAATTTTTCAAGGGATCAACAATTTTGGAAGTGGGCCATGAGGTGTCTATTTGTGTCCAATGAACTTAAATTCTGACCATTGGTTTCATAGAATAATTTTGAAATTTTCAATTTAAAATATATCAGGAAACAAGCCAGCTTCTTTGGGGCCTCATTTTTCAAGGATTAACTTTCTTTAGAAATTATGGTAGAGGGCCACGAGGTGTCCACTTGTACTACCTACTTATTGATATTAAATTTCAATTGGTTTCACATAAGAAGAATTTGATTTATCAGGAAACTATTATCACCTGGATTTTAAGGGATCAATTTTGTTTCAGCAATTACAGTAGAGGGCTATGAGGTGACCATTTTAGCTATATGAAATTTAATTCTAAACTTGGGTTTCAGAGAAGATTTTAAAAGATTTTTAAATAAAATGCTGTTGGTTTCACCAAGAGTTCTACATTGAATTTCAAATTCAATTCAAATTTATTTTAGCAGCTTTTATGATGGATAACCCAAGAATCATTCATGCCAAGTTTAATTAATTTCTCCCCAGTAGTTTAAGAGATGTCTTTTGAAGCAAAATTGTTGACAACTAACAACACACAACTCATGATGACTGCCACAGGGTGATCATAATAGCTCACCTTGAGCACATTGTGCTCTGGTGGGCTAAAAAAGCAAATCATGACACTTGTTTGAACAATACTTTATTTGTAAAATAATTTTATAGTGCTATAGCTGAGCAGTAGAGATTTTAGGCAAAAACCAAAATGTAATACCATGTATTTCATGGGCAGCTCAAACATTTGTCAGAGATGGGCAACTGAATTTTTACTCTAAACATCCATGACTAGGGTGAATTGTTGACAAATAATTCCAAGAATGTTTTGCTACAAATCCTGATAGTATTATTTCACTATTAGATCTCTCTCTCTCTCTCTCTCTCTCTCAGATAAATGTAATAATCCAAATTGTAGAGAAAAAAATCACAGCATTTTAATAGAAGTACACTTTATTTCAAGTCATGATTGCAGAAACATTTTAAATACATTATATACACAAAAATCAAGTATCATTTACATCAGAATTCAAGGTCTCTCAAAAAACAAGTACATACACCAACTTCTGTCACTGCAAACATTCTTAACTTTCATAAACTGGTATGTGTATTTTAACATACCAGTACACAGTTTTGTTTAAATAATGATAGAGCTATCAAGTTATACAGAGAATACTACAAACAAATTTATAGCAAACAAAAAGCAAAAAATTCATCACAGAACTCTATATACAATAAAATATTTGATTTCTTGCTCTCATCTACTTTTATGTTCTTTTGAAATAAATACTAAGAGTACATACTTTAGTTTACTGGTATTTTTTCCCCTTTCAAACTATTTTTATCTGAATTCACCTTACTGCTACTAAAACTTCCTGAACATTATGTAAATCCATATTTTCCTATATTTTGACTTCGCACATTTTGCTTATCATTATCAAATATTTAATGTGAGATAAAGAAAACAGGAATCTGTAGCATGGAACTTTCTTTGAAAAAAGTATCTTATTTGTGATTTCAGACATGACAGATCATTTAAGAAAAGTTAATGTACTATAGAGAAAAAGGTAACACACTTCAAATTTTTCATAAAAATAAAAAATAAATTTCTTCATACAATTTTCTCATGAGAATACTAACTGATATGAAATTTATTTTCAAAATGGTTAATATATTGGGTCTCTGTCAGTGTTAAAAAGCTTAATTGTTTGAAATAGCATAATCAATACACATTTTGAATAATTGTATAGAAGAAGCCATCATTGACTGAGACAGAGTTAAACAAACCTTTCCAAGCTTAAACATTCGACAGTAATCTCAAAGTTTTAAAGAGGTAAATATTGATTACTTCAAAAGCAAATTATTGCAAATTGAATATTAAATCTCCTGAAGATAAACACTAAAAAAATATCAAAATTTGTGTAACATTAAATTAATATGTAAGTCTACTTTTCAGGTAAGTATTGCGAGTTTCTAATTATATTCATGGATTCATGTTCCAAAAGGTATATTAAGGTCCTAAACAAACAAATATTAGATCAATATTTTTAGATAACAAGTAAGCTTGATATCAACAAAAACGAAACATCCAAGAAAAATAATTATTTTACCATTAACACACATATTAAGTTACAACTAGAGCTATCACTGAAGGTGATTAATACCCCCGCAAAATACTTTAATGCAGGAGAAGCCAGACTTCAGGCAGAGCATAGATAAGAACCTGTATACATAGTATATTGGTTGTGATATTAATAAGTAAAGTTTTTATTTAAAGTTGATAGAGAGTCAATAATGGTTGTTTGTCACAGTAGTTTAAAAATATAAGGTTACAGTTCTTGGACACTGCACTTCTCCTAGTTGCCATCTGTTTACATTTTAAGTTTCAAGTATATACCATGTATAATATTCGAGTTATGTTCAGGACAAGAAAAACAAGGAAAAGTAACAAAGGGAAATAACTCTGTAATTACTCTAGATAGAGTTATGGTTCTTGTGCACTGCACTTCCTCATATTGTGGTTGACCATTGTATGAAATTGTTTTGAAATCCAACCAGTAGTTTACAAGTTATACTCTGGACAAGGAAAAGTAACTAAGGGCAATAACTCTGTAATTCCTATAGATAGAGTTATGGTTCTTGTGCACTGCACTTCCTCTCATTGTGCTTGACCATTGTATGAAATTGTTTTGAAATCCAACCAGTAGTTTACAAGTTATACTCCGGACAAGGAAAAAATACAAAGGGCAATAACTCTGTAATTACTCTAGATAGAGTTATGGTTCTTGTGCACTGCACTTCCTCATATTGTGGTTGACCATTGTATGAAATTGTTTTGAAATCAAACTTGTACTTTTCAATTATGCTCCGGCAAGGAAAAGTAACAAAGGGCAATAACTGCAAAAAAAGGAGTTATGGTTCTTGTGCACTGCACTTCCTCTCCATGTGCTTGATCATTGCATGAAGTTGTATTGAATTCCAACTTGTGGTTTTCAAGTTATGCTCCGGACAAGGAAAATGCAACGGACCGCTGGACCGACCGACCGACCACCTGGTGACTCCTATATACCCCCCCAAACTTTGTTTCGGGGGTATAAATATCACAAGTGGCATTTTATATATGTAAATTTCCAGATGGCATGTTTTGCATATCATAGAGATGTACATCAGCATATGTATTACACATTTGCAAACAGCAGGAAGTCAAATTTATACTCAACAATATGTCTTAAGCTCAAAGCAGAGATAATGCTATGCAATATTATGTTTACCTTCTTTCATATTTGCTTTCAACAAAAAAATGCAAATTATTCATTGCAAATTCATTATCATGCAAATTCACTGTCAGCACATAGAATATCAAATTTCTCAAGTCGAATTATGCAAATCAAATCAAGTGTCAGTTAATAATTAAACAGTGCATACTGTGGAATGCCCTAGGCAGACCCTAATGAGGCATGGCTGAGCCGTCTACTTCAGGAACTTGTTGATGATATTGTCGATGAACCACTGCTCCGTGAACTGCAGGTGGTCTCCATCAGATGCCAGGAAGTGGAGGCGTCCTGTGGCATTCAGTGACTTCAGTCCAAGCTTGTCCTAAACATGAAAAGGGTAGTGTTTATTCCTAGAAAAAAAATTGTTCTTTGTACGGTTATAATCATATAGTAATATCCTCAAGTGATAATCATTAAATATTTCCAAGATCTCTAAGCAAGACCATGAGCATTCAGTTCAAAGAAAATCTCATAATAAAATGGAAATGAATGTGACAGTGCTTTGACTCAACTAGAACTACCACTGGGGTGATATATACCCCAGCATCACACTTTGTCTGAAGGTATGTGATGGGTGTGATTCCTGTATAGCCCCCACTTTTCTGAAGTTGGGGTATGACTTGACTATTTGAGTTTACCTTCGCTTCGACAGTCCTTCAGTCATGTAGCTACATCCAGCTAATTACAGATGGAAGAAGACCCTGAATGCAGAGACATGCGGGTAGAACCACCGACCTACTGCAAGCCAGCTTGAAGGCTTCCTCACATGAAAATCTGAATGACCCTGTTGGGATTCAAACCCACGTGGTGAGGGGTTGAGTGAGTGTTAAAGGCAGCGACTTTACCCTCTCAGCCACAGAGGCCACTTTGGGGTATGATAAAATATGTAAATGTCCCTCTCTCATGGGATGGACAGAGAAACCTGATAAACTGATTCTTACATATCTTCCACCAAGTGTGTGTCACTGTGTAAGGGAATGAGAAGACATAAACCTATCAACCCTATCCTTCATGTATATTCATTTTCATGTGATCATTTATGATTTGATGAATATCAATAAACTCAACTTTAAATAGTATAGAAACAATTGATATTTCTTTGCCATACAGACTCTGTAGAATCTACAATGAAGAAGCTACAATACTGTATGAGAAAAAAAAGCAGACCCTGAGCATGCAGCTCCTTGAAGATGCTTTCTAAGCGTGGTCTGCTCTGTTAACAAATGAGTCATAACACATCTACACTAGATGAAGGTTTTATGATGTTAACTGATGTATACACTCACCAATAAGCTCCAACACTCATTACATCATGGGACATCAAACATTCCAATAAAATGTTTCCATCTTGCACATGCACATGAGTGTCCAAGTAGTGTGATAAATACAATGGTTGTTGCAACCTGTGTTTGATCCCAGGTCACCCACTTGGACATATGGGTTTCTTCTGGGTACCCCTGCTTCCTCCCACATCAAGAACCAAGCAAAGCCTGGGTCTAACAAGAACATTTTCGTTACTGATATTGCCTGTTGTTAGTGATATTGCCATCTGTCCAATTGTTGTATCATAAAGTTTTAAGTTTAAACATACACATTTAGTTGTGCTATACAACAAGGGAGGTAATGCTGGTTGTAACCACGAGTTATGACACTCACCTCTGTATACAGTGGACTGTCAAACAGCGTGTAGAGCTTCTTGTCCTGGCCTGGCACGTAGTAACCAAACCACTGAAAAACACACACCCTTATTTTCATCAGCAGCCTGATCACAACGGCAGTATTTCTGTCAAATAATGATTTCAAGCTAATTACAAAAAGAGCACACAAAGGCAGCCATGTAGAACAATCAACCTAATGCAAGCCAAACTCCGCCGCAGTAGTTACCTCCCCTTACAGTTGTAGATAACCACTGCCACCACAAGTAAAAATTAACAGAATTTAGCTATTTTTTCTTTTTTCCAATATATCGCCTTGTGGCAAAAAAATAATCATTTTAAAAAATATTTTTGTTGCTGTGACAGCAGACAGAGATGCCATTTTGTTAGTTTACCATCATCACGTGACGGCAGTGATTTTTTGCTTGCAAGGGAGATCACTGTGTAGGGTTTGAATGCAAGCAAGCATGAAGGCTTCCTCACATAAAATCTGAATGATTAGACTGGGACTCAACCCCACAACAGTGAGTGGCTATGCCATGGTAAGTCAGAGTTTAGAACCACTCAGCTATGGTGGCCTCTTGTAGTATAGGAAATTGATTGCAAACACTTAAGTAACAGAAAGGGGAATACGTCTAATTGTGGGGCATTGATATGAACTGAAACTGATAAGGAAATTATTCCTCAGTACATGTCATGCATGTACTTTTAATATACAGTTCACAATCAAGATAAAAGTTTGTTCAAGTTGTTACTTAGCAAAAGATAATACATGTAATGGCATGTAAATGTAATTGTTCTCTTCTTGTCAAGTGCTGGTATATAGATTGCACATCCATTATAACCCTAATGTGTGGTGCTTAGCTAGAAGCATTATATTTCTATGTAAAAGAATAATATCTGCTATTCCATCATTACATACATATATAAACAAAAGAGAAATATTCACATATGTTACTTGCTGAAAGAAGCGTGATGGAAAAAATGTGACGGACAGATGAAGAAGGAGTAATCCCTATGTGTCACCTTTAATTACAGCAGGTGACACAGAAATGATGTTTGTATATAATGCAATGCTTTATGAATCATTTAGAAGGATGCTCCTTTCTGTCCATCAGAAGGTGCCCTCATCACAAACGTTCTCATTCATACTTCCACTACATGATGGATATGTACAGTATCACTGACCTCACTGTCCTTTGGCTCCACCATGGTGTCCTGCAGAAACTTGACCATGACAAAGTTCTTCAGCTTCATCAGGTTGTTCTTGTAGTCTTGGTTCACTGTCTGGAATATAATCATATTCATCATCATCATCATCATCATCAAAATCATCATCTTCATCATTATCACATAAACTTGATGACATTTTCAAAATGTATACAGCCTGTGTGCCTGAGTGTGAAACTAAAGCTGAGAATTTAAAAGAGAAATGAATTAGGATTCAGCTTTCATAGGTACTGAATGTAAGCTGGTAGTAGCACATGTATATGAGAGTCAGTCATTGATTTATTGAGCACACTGTGACATGATGTATCACCACATCATTAAATTTCCAGGCATTAAATTTCATGGATTTAGTATCTTCAACATGTCTGGTTGTACATATGTTTGTCCTGCAACTGAAATGAACAAATTTTGTGGCGAAAAACTGTAGGTATGACCATCCGCAAGATCAATGATTATCACATGAAAAATAATGGTTTCACAGAATTAGACCTTTTCAAGCATGTCACAGACAAATGAAATTCTAATTTTGACAAGACTGAAAGTTAACAGTACAGTGGTGCCGTAAGAATGTAGGAGAAAAAAAAGATCAAGAAAGGAGGTATATAAGATCAATGTTACCCTCTCCTGGTTGATATCAGACAGGAACACACTCTTTTCTCTGTACTCATCTTCATGCAAGGGATCATGCCAGTACTCTGCTTGCACAAGTCTGAAAAACAAAGAGCATATCATTATAGGCTATATGATATTTTACACATTATATATGTAGGTCATGTTGCTGTTTAGTACTAGTAGTCTAAATGCAAATGCATGTCACCTTTCTGCTGTACAGTGGTAGAGCACATAATACTTGTTCCGAACTTTGATGACTTGAATGAGGCTAAAGGAGAGCTCTTAAATGACACTCCACAGTTCAAAATACTGGCCCTACCTAGGAGCTGTCAAAAGGAGTTTGATGTTTGTTGCTTGTGTTTGATGTCCCACTTACCGTTTCACAGTGACACTGTCTACATGAGAAAAATATAGTACTGTTTCAATGCCATATCACACAATAGACAATTAACTTGATACAACATGGTCTCATTATCCTGACAGTGGACCAACAAGACCTGGAACTACTCCTGTGTGCTGAGTGACAAGCAAGGCAGACCAGGATATGTTGGACATTTCGTTTATATCACTATGTTTGTCATAGCAAGGGATAGAACCCACAACCTCCTAGATATGTTGAAGACACTCTTACTGCCATCTTGTTCTCTAGTGTTAAAAAGTAAGGAAAAAATCCCATAGATTAATAACACAACCAATTCATACTTCAGAAATCAAAATCAACTTCATTAAGTTTTTATCAAATGTGATGAAATATATCTGCATAAATGTACAATATAACTAGAAATGTGTCCAGTAGATATATGGATTCCCCCAACTTTGTGCTAGTTTCACTATGTCAAGTGCTATAACTCTGCTATAAATGAATTTCTTTTTAAGTTTTATGACTCTGGCTCATTTAGTTTTGGATATAAGTGTAACACAAGATTTTGTGACAGGCAGAAGGACAGATAGGCAAATAAGGGCAAATCTACATGCCCCACCTCTTATCAAAGTAAAAAAATTAAGCATGTCTTATCTAAGAAAATAAACTTACCGATCCTGGATTTCCCTGGAAAATGAAAAGAAAGAAAACACAACTTAGAAGAATTGTCCAGTGTCTAACTAGCTGCTGTGAGTTAATATGAATGGAAAATTACACTGATTTAAGTAAAACATACATCAATAATTTACAGACTTCTCATGCTTATTATTTCTTCAAATACTAAAAAGAGTACATATTTGGTTCTAGTATTATTATTTCAATAAAATATATCTAAGGGTTATGCTTCTCATTACAGTATTACTGGTACTATCAAATGATTGCATCAAATAACTATAGAACATAACACTTTTTAATATCATGATAGTAAAAAACTTATGAACCCTTTACCTCATGAATATTCATGTACACATTTATGACCTGATGAATATTCATTTACTGACTTAAAATGAAATATAAAACAATGGCTTTTTCTTTGCTATGCAGATGTGTTGAATCAGAAATACACTGATGTATGGGCAAACAGAGAAGACATCTCCTTAACAGAGGAGACCCTGATCAGTCAGTTCCTTCAGGTAAATTTCTGATCTGGGTTTTCTCTGTTTGCCAATGTATCAAAACATGTCTATATGAGGTGAAGGGTTAAAAACAGCATAATGGTAACACAACACAGTAACTTAGTAACTTACTTTACATATACACCAATGCTGATAGCTTTTCTGAAGTATTCACATATTGTGCTGTTGACGTTTGTGCAATGTGGGAATCCAAATACACCTGAGGGTATAGAATCAAAAGTGCAGGGGTACAGCTGGGGTAACAGAGGACTGACTAGCTAAGGGGAAATTACTCTGATGAACTTTTTAAAGATTCACAAACTGCTATCTTATCATAGGGCTCTTTTGAATTCGTCAAACGAGAGAGAATTATATTCAGAAATATACTAACAAAATGCTATGATCTTGAATGGAAAAAAAATCCTCTTTAATACCATGCAGTAAAAGTAAAACTCTTACCGGTAAATCATCATTTCTAAATTTTAATACCTCACTGTAAGTTTAAACATATTTGATATGTAGATAGCAATGTAAAGACAGATATTTATTATAAAATACAAGAGTATGCAAAAAGGATTAGAACTGGAAACTAAAAGCATATTGTAGTTCCTATTTTATAACTTTTTGATTAGATATTCACCTTTGTTTGACACTAATTGTAAACATAAAAAAAGTACCGGACACTTATTTATGCTTCATAAATAACAATACAATGAAATATGTATCGGGGTTCTCCCAACTCTAAATCTAGCATCCTAGGCTCAAGTTTCTGGGAAAAGGAGTCCTGTATTCCTGCTGTAGGCTCAAGTTTCTGGGAAAAGGAGTCCTGTATTCCTGCTGTAAGCTCAAGTTTCTGGGAAAAGGAGTCCTGTACTCCTGCCGTTATATGAATATTCAAAAGGACACCCAAACTTTTTGACAATTTTTGTATAGGACTCAAGTATTCTAAATTCTAGCACCCTGCAAATCCCTCATTAGCGCTAAACGTAACCCTATGATTATAGCTTAATCAAAGTTTAGGCACTACCTACAATAATACAAGATGTTTTGTTAACCAAAGCTTGTAACTTACAGGGTACAGGTTTTATGTATTGACTGTTTGTGCAGGGAAGGTTTGGTATACAGGGATTGTTTACATAGCAAACTCACGGGATATAAGCTCCAAAGTTCAGTAGCTTTCTCACATATTCACATACAGTCTCATTATCCCCAGGACAGTGGGGGAACCCAAACACACCTGTAAAGGGTCAGTGGCTTATGTAATAATTGAATGCTTTGCTTTGACAATCTAGCTGTATTACAGACTTCTGTATTACATAAGTTGTGAAGATTTATGTCAAAACTTGTTGAATTATTTAGTTAATTACCACATGCAATACAAAACAGATCCATGAAACCTTTACCACATGAATATTCATAAACAAGTTTATAAGGCTTTATGAATATTCATAAACAAATTTATAAAGCTTTATGAATATTCATAAACAAATTTATAAGACTTTATGAATATTAACTTACTGAACTTTAAATGGTATATGTATATGAAACAATGGATTTGTTGTTGCTGTGCAATCTACAATTTTGTATGTGCAAACAGAGGACACCCTGATCAGACATTGTGATCTGTTTAGTTGACTTAAGGTGAATTTTCATGTAGTTATGGGCACTCTTGTCTAGTGGTAACATACCTGATTGCAAATCCACAGGTTGTGGGTTCAAATACCCATTAGGGGCACAAATATTTCAGGACCCTCTCAAGTACACAGTGCAATATACTGGTTCAACCCAAGAACCATACAGAGGGATCAGTATAAGTTTTCAGAACTTGTTTGCCAATCAATATAGCATAAAATAACTAGTTAAATGTCGTCCAAAATTACACAGAATCTAGACTTGAATTCTGAACATAGCATTTTAATGAAGCTGCACACAACCATTTTCAAAAGATTTCATGAAATATCTGTTCCACCATAAAAGTTAAAAACCATGGAGGTATTTTTTCTAATTTCATTTCAATATATTTTCTACAAGATAAATTTTATGTATGATAGACAAGTTTATGGATTACTGTGTCACATGCAATATTTTGTTCATATTTCACATTCTATTGCTTTCTTCCCTTTAGATTGTTGGTACTTACTATACAATTCAACCAATAACTTCCTAGACAAATCAACCCTTTACCTCATATAGAAATATTATGAAGCCTCAGCAAACAGATCAGACCAAAATCAGATAGAGCAGACCAATATCAGGTAAAGCAGACCAAGATCAGGTAAAGCAGACCAAGATCTGATAAAGAGACCAAGATCTGATAGAACAGACCAACATCAGATAAAGCAGACCAAATCTGTTAGAAAAGACCAAGATCAGATAAAGCAGACCAAGATCTGATATAGAACGCGCTAAGATCAGATAAAGCAGACCAAGATCAGATAAAGCAGACCAAGATCATATCAAGCAGACCAAGATCTGATAGAACAGACCAAAATCAGATAAAGCAGACCAAGATCTGATATAGAATGGGCCAAGATCAGATAAAGCAGACCAAGATCAGATAAAGCAGACCAAGATCTGATAGAACAGACCAAAATCTGATAAAGCAGACCAAGATCTGATTAAAACGGACCAAGATCAGATAAAGCAGACCAAGATCTGATAGAACAGACCAAGATCAGATAAAGCAGACCAAAATCAGATAAAGCAGACCAAGATCTGATATAGAACTGGCCAAGATCAGATAAAGCAGACCAAGATCTGATAGAACAGACCAAAATCAGATAAAGCAGACCAAGATCTAATATAGAATGGGTCAAGATCAGATAAAGCAGACCAAGATCTGATAAAGCAGACCAAGATCAGATAAAGCGGACCAAGATCTGATAAAGCAGACCAAGATCAGATAAAGCGGACCAAGATCTGATAAAGCAGACCAAGATCTGATAGAACCGACCAAGATCAGATAAAGCAGACCAAGATCTGATAGAACAGACCAAAATCAGATAAAGCAGACCAAGATCTAATATAGTACGGGTCAAGATCAGATAAAGCAGACCAAGATCAGATAAAGCAGACCAAGATCAGATAAAGCAGACCAAGATCTGATAGAACAGACCAAAATCAGATAAAGCAGACCAAGATCTGATATAGAACGGGCCAAGATCAGATAAAGCAGACCAAGATCAGATAAAGCAGACCAAGATCTGATAGAACCGACCAAGATCGGGTAAAGCAGACCAAGATCATATCAAGCAGACCAAGATCAGATAAAGCGGACCAAGATCTGATAAAGCAGACCAAGATCTGATAAAACGGACCAAGATCAGATAACACCAACCAAGATCTGATAGAACGGACCAAGATCAGATAAAGCAGACCAAGATCTGATAGAACAGACCAAGATCAGATAAAGCAGACCAAGATCAGATAAAGCAGACCAAGATCGAAGAACAGACCAAGATCAGATACAGCAGACCAAAATCTGACAGAGCAGGCCAAGATCAGATAGGTGATTCAATGATCTCATCAGGATCTCCTGTTTGCTCATAAAATATTGTAGATCAGATTGCTGTCTGCATGCCAAATAAAAAATCATTTTTTTATGTACCATTTAAAATTAAGTAAATAAAGTCATTAAATTGTAAATGAATATTTGTGAGGTAAAGGGGTTAATCAAGTTGATTGTGACTACAATCATGGTAATGACAGATTACAGGTATACTATATTAACATAAATAGCATGTGTAAATTGCCAGTCTTATCACAACAATTCCAAAGCATTTCCCAACACTTAATTACTCTCCCTTCAAAATTCTGATAAAAGAGAGTATCAAGTTTCCTGACTTGTCATATCATTCATACAATTGGAAAACTAATAAAAACTTGCATACATTGCTAAACTAAACAACAATCCTCACTATGATAGAAATAAAGCTAAATTAAGGATATTTGATGTAAATATGAAAAATACTGTCTTCAGTTCATGATGATGATGATGATGATGATGCTAACCTTGATGCTGGCCACCAACAGAGATCAGATTCAGCATTGGTGGATTTGGACATCTCTGTGCAATGGCTCGTCTATGTATATAAAAAAAGCATAAAACAAATAGTTCAGAAAAACAAGAGGGATGCTCACCATAGTAACAAAACCTAATAAATACAATTAAGGTCACTCAGGTCACTTTAACCTGGTTATCTGCAGCATCAACCAGGCTCAAATTTCCAGTACAAAGTTTCTCTGCAGATCATATAAACAAACTTGCTGACCCCACTTTTTGAAGGATCAACTTTATTTTAAACATTATGGTTGTAACAGTTTGTGCCAATGAAATTCAGGCCTGAACATTGATTTATAGAGGATTTATGAAACATTCTATGAAAGGTATATATAACAAAACTAGCCAACCCCTTATGGGCTTCATTTCACTGGAAATCAACTTTATTTTAGCAATTATTGTAGAGGGCTATGAGGTGACCATTTGCAACAAATGAAATTTAATTTTGGCCATTGGTTTCATAGGATAAGAATTTTGAATTTTTCTATACAGTGTATAATAAGGATACTAGCCAACCCTCTAGGGGCCTCTTTCTTAAAGGGATTAATTTTATTTTAGCAATTTTGTTAGAGGTGACCATTTGTGCAAATTGAAATTAAATTTTATATGCAGAGTGACACCCAAAACTGTTGAAAAATAAAATCAGGATCACGTGAAGAGTATATAGGGAAATGAGCCAACCCCCTAAAGGCCTCATTTTTAGCGATAGACTTATCTGAGAAAACAGATAAAATATGTTTAAAAGAAAGATTAGCATTAGGTTGTGCAGTGAGTTGTTATATTAGTTCATATCATCTTTTTTTTTTATTTTACAGACAGATACAATTACTGTTAGACTACCACAGAACATCACTAGTTCCTCTGCCCCTTTCTTCTTTACAAAAAGAGTTAACATATTTCAGGCAGTCAAGTCTCTAAAAAAAACATATTCTAAGACATCAAGAGAGACTTGAAAAAAAAAAAAGATACTCACAAAAACTGACCCCCTTGGGAGAAGCCAATGGCATTGTAGCCATTTTGCAGCTTGGAGTCATTGCCAACCTTGTCACACACCATGCTGATCTGGTCATTCACATTCATGAAGAACCCATTGGTAGTGTCCTTAAATTAAGATGGAAATACATCATTTATTTACATTTTCCTTGTGTCTTATGATATACATACATAAAGCAAAATAGCTTTGAAAAGATTCAAAACCGTTTAATATTTTTGTTTCAAAATTTATCAATTCCATCACTAGTATATGCCATTAACTCATTGCCTCATATATATTATTATATATATTTTGATGCATTGGCAAATATGGTAGACCCAGATCAGAATACTCTATCCTATAAGAGCTGTCTGATTAGGGTCTCCTCTGCTTGTACAATATGGTACATCAGATTCTACAGTTTGCATGGTATTGTTTCATGTACTATTTAAAGTTCAGTAAATTGATGTTCATCATCATAAATTTGTACATGGATACATGTGAGGTATAGGGTTCAAGTGCTAGATATTAACCTATACATGTACCTTTATACAATAATACATGCCTGATCTTTGAATCTCCCAAAAGCTTACACAATTAAAACACACACACATACCACCATACCTCCTCAATGTTGTTTCCAATCTCCAGAGACCTGACATAGGAACCCTTAACCTCTTTTTCAATCAGTCTCTTGATGGAGCCCATGCTGAGAGGGTTGCAGCAGCTGTCCCCTGCATGATAAATCAGAGTGAAATGCAAATAATCATTGTTGGTGGCATCAAGATAACATCCCCCATCCTCCCCTTAGTATGAATTCTCCCTTTGATAATAAAATAATCCCTGGTTTACATGCCCCTTTATCATTCAATGTCCTCAGGTAGTTGATGTTGTAATTTTTCAATTTATTTTTAAATCCAAGAACTAGTTCAAACAAACTTTCCAATGATGGTTTCCTTATCTCTTGTATCTTTGTTTTATTTAATTATGGAGGACTGGTTACCTGGACCTGTTACATCCCATAATTCAAATCTACACAGACTTCCTTTATAAGAAATAATTAAGAGACCATGGGGCAAAATTGAAAACAAGAATAATAGTGGAATAGGGACATTTTTTGTTATTCTTTATCCACTGATATCTATGATGCAGGGTCATAAAAACTAGCACATCCATCCTTTTTAAACTTACCAGTATGTCCAAATATGATAAAGGTCCCTAGTGCAAGTAATACTAAAACACACAACAGGACAGAGCCAGTTTTCAATTATGGACAGAAAGAGACACTCCTCTGAAGTGGATCAAAGATCAGTAGATCTTTGAGCAGATGCAGGTTGGAAAGTCTCTTCCATAACTGGATTGAAGAATGGAAGGACTCCTTGTAAGTGAAATGCTTTACAGTAAATTGTTGCCTTTAGTAACTAATATTTGTAACGCTGTATGTGTCTATTGGTATGGCTATGACACTGATGGCTGTTTTGTAGATCAGGTCAGCTTAGGCTGGCTTCCTACTCATTTGTAAATAAAAAAGGTCAATCATGACATTCATATTACATCTTTGAGAATAAATCCAAGAAACAAAACTCCAGCTTAGTGTTGTACTGTTCCATTTTGTGAATATTGAATTGGGAGGGTCCCAAAGTAGAATATTCCATCCAATGAGTTGACTGAAAATCTGATTGTGATATCAATGTTATATGGGGAATATAGTGATAGATGTTTTAAAGGTTTGATATATATTTAACCTCCAAGGACATGAGCAAACTTTATTGCTTGGGGTAAATATTTTGCGGTACAAAATCTGATGTAAAAATTTACATATAAATACATGTTTATACACATGTGTGTTCATGTTTCAAGTGGCACTATAGCTCATTTGGTAAGCTTTCCTACCCAGTACCCACACTTTTTTATGCAGGGCACTGAAAGTCTAAGTTTCAATAAAGACAATACAATATATTATTTCTTCATCAAAACAATTTCATTGAAATAAAGACAAGAAAAAATAAAAAATTGTCTGACCAATTTTAAGCCAGCTGCCTCTTTCTCTCTCTCCCCTGATACCTCTGAACGTGTTTAAGATGTTTAAAATCAACCATATGAGTCTTATGACTGGTTACTGAAATATAAGCATGAAAGTACCTTGCATGCAAAACTTTGACCAAAATTTCTAAGTTAAAAGGGGGCCATGATTTGTAATATATTTTACAAAGCATTATCTACCTTGACAGTTTGATACCCCTGAACATGTGAAAGATGTTTCAAAGCAATCCCATGCCCAGATACTAAGATATAAGCATAAAAGTACCTTGCGTGCAAAACTTTCACCAAAATTTCTAACTTAAAAAGGGGCCATTATATTTTGTATTAAATACAGTCAAGAGTTTTCTACCTTGGTTGTCTGATGCCCCTGAACATATTCATAAACTTTAAGACAATGAATGGTTATTGAGATATAAGTTTGATAGTTACTTGCATGCAAAACTGTGACCAAAAAGCTTTGATTCCGATGCAAGGGTTACTGCAATAGCTCTATATTCTTTGAATAGTCAAGCTAAAAATTGTATGTCAAGCCGAAAGCAGCTCATTAACAGATGGGACTAATTCACACTTGCGTACTGAGACACATCTCTAGCTACGAGTTACGATCATTTTGTCAAACTGTCATTTTGTCAAAATGGCATTATATAGTTTTGAAGAAATATGTTTCATCCTGGAAACTGTCATTTTGTTATACAGATAACTGATCAATCTGGACAGCACTTTTTTTTATTTCTTGTTAATGTTGTTCCATTACAGTATGGATTCAAATGATAAAATTTTCTTCTTGGATGTGTGTGTGTGTGTTTTCCATATCTTTTGATATCATGAAAATATCTAAGCTAAAAGCAATTTTAGTTAAAAAAAAGAAAACACAGATGGAAGGTGAAATTATTAAATATATCTAAGTACTGGTAACTCTTTATTTTCCTTCATCTCCATTTATATAAAACAATACAATCAGAAATCACTCAATAAATCAAAGATACTGTATCAATTTAAATGTATTTGATGTTAATCGAGTAAATGCAGGCATGATCTCTAACCTGTGCATCTCTGTTCTATGACATGGTAGTGTGGCATTTAATGTGAAACGTTGCTTAGGATATGAATTAATAATATGTTTTTTTTTTCGAAACCTAACCTTCAAGGCATATATATGTGGAATGTTATGTTATATATATATGAACTGTTAATAAATTTAATAAAGGTGCTATCAAATGTGTATTTTTCTTTAAATTTATGTTAAGAACACAATATTTATCGTAAAATTTTCCTGCCTGAACCCCAAATCCTCCAGTAAAAGTTTCATAACCTCCCTGGGAGACACACTGAGATAAATATATATATCGTCCAAGTACCCATTGTCGAACCTCGATCACCTCCTCTCCAACTCCGCCGAAAAAAGTGCTTTTTTACCAGTTAACAAATTATTTTATAATCGTTTGACAAAAAATATGATGAATTGAAACATTATTTTCTTTTTTATTCCATTTGTGTACCAATTTGCATTTATATTATCACAATAATTCCAGTTGAAATGATACTGTGTGATATGTTAAGGAGAAATGGTATGTCCACCATATCACCCCTAGCTACACCCCTTTAAAGTTATTTGCTACGTGAGGGAGCTGGTAGAGTACTCCACTGCAAGGTATTACCTCTTACCTCTGACTCCATAGTATGAGAGCTTCAACGGTAATACCGTAATAGTGGGGTGCCCTGTCAAATTGTACACAACAATAAGGAAATGATAAGTAGGAAATATAGATCTATTTAACATTAAAATATACTGGTTATCTCAAGTTTAGAGTTATAACAAAAAATGAAATTTACCCATTCCATGCCATATGACGACTGGTGTTGCCGCTCCATTAACAGAACAAGCTGCAATGCAAAATGCAAAGGCGCCCAGGAAAAACAACTTTTGATCGTTAGCCATTTTCATGTCATATGACTTATTGGGATCTACAGTATTTGCTATTTAGATTATTCATAAAAATATTTAATATTACAAGTCATTTTATTTGAAAATAAATATTATGATTTTTATAACATGTTTCATGGTAAAAATTAAAGTTAAAATGATATTATTGCAAATAATAGGAAATAATAAATCATGAAATAAGAACTGTTCCCTGCAGTATGGTCACGTGGTCACCCAAGCGGTCACATGATCCTCAATGACATTTAATTGTTTACGACGAGACAACGTGTAGCTCGAGCGGGGTTTGAATGAGATGTTTTGAAATTTGATCCTAAATTAAAGCCAGTTAAAATGGCCTTAGTATCGAGACAGTTCGGAAGAAAACATTTTTTAAACTTAGGGCAAATCAAGAAATGTTTGTGCCTGAAGGATTTTAGGTCAGCTCACAAATATGCTCAGGTTGATGTCAGACCTAACAGGTACACGGTGATTTACAGAGATTTACACGGGGATCTTCTTGAAGAATCAACAGCAAAGGACTTTATATATGCATTAGAAAAGAAAGAAAGGGAATTACTTCAAAAAGAACTTCAAAAATTTAACATACAGTTCGGCATAAACGGTAAGTATCCATAGTCTGTGTGCTAGTTTCGTCCCCGGTGTTTTCGTAACTTTAAGTTAGGTATCCGGTGTATTTAAATTATTCTATCAATAAATAGTGACAGGTAGCTTTCATTCTCTAGATGATGTATATAATTTAAAAAAAAAAAATCTAAACTAGTTAAGTACATTGAGCTCAGGATTTTTCTTAACATGACCCAACCTCCAGAATAGAGAATTTTTCATGTCGTTTTGGATCAAATTGGAAAAAACTCACACCATATTATATATATAATCAAATAAAACAAAAAATCAAATACATGGTTCATTCAGCCCTCATATCATTACAGACTTGCTACTTTTGACCCCAAATGGCATTTTTTTTTTCTCGAATTGGGAATTTCACCCTTGAAATTGGGAAAAAAATACTTTATTGCAGTTGGGAACACAACCCAAAGTCAGTTGTCAAAACAGGCAAAAAATCAGCCTATCACATGCAATTAGTTCGGCCATTTCCAGTGGGTTTTTTTCTCACCTTGGGAGGGAAAGGAGTCCGAGCCCATAGGAGGGGGTAAAAAAGTGCACAAACAAGCTTAGAGGTGAATTTTTCTACTATGTATAATGTAGGTGTTTTATCGTATTTTACTCTAGTGATGTTTTATTGTATAAATGAATAATGAGAACAATAATATAACATGTTTCATGCCCATGCACACAATATGGTAGAGGAGGAAATGAAAAAAATGGGGAGGGGGGCAATCTATATTCCAGACAGGGGGGAATGCCTCCTATATTCTCCGAATATTTTGACCAAAAAACCCCACTGATTTCAAAATTATAAGCACATAGACTAAATATACCATGAGATGGACAATGTGAACAACTGACCTTTTATCCAGATGAGGTGAACTGTTTATGGGAGAAGATGTGAACCTTACACTAATCAAAGGACTGAGTGTCCTAATGTTGCGTTAAGCATAAACTGGAACAATAAAGGAGAAAATGTGGCTTGTAATTAACTAATTTGGAACCATTTTATTGATTTCCCTCATGAAATGGATCTTGTAGTTGTAAGGGTCTAATGACATAATTTATTTGCCATATTCGTATTAGATTAACCAAGGACACATCACATGCCAGAGATGCATGAACTGCTGCACTTCACTGGCTTACGTCACAAATTTCATTCATATAATATTTATATTGATAATTTTTCCCGCTTACACAAACAGGTGCACGTATATCTTGCCCGCTAGTAGAGGGCATTGATTTGGGTATCTGGTATCGGTTAGTTTAAACTTATTTATTTTACGTTGATTGGGAAACAAGTTCTTACAACTTATACGAATCCCTCTCGACGGTTCCTGGGTTGGACCAGTACTTTGCGCCGGGGAAGGTCATGAAGAGTTCTTGCCTCCAACGGGGTTCGAACCAACAACCTTCGGTCCCATAATCAGATACGTTACCAGAGCTACAGATAAGTTTGCGTTTTTAAGCATTATTTTCTGGTAAAAATGCATTGGAAGCAAAATTGAAGGGTGAAAAAACGCATTTGAAATGTCCTATCATCATTGTTACACAATATTACGCATATTTCGTATTCTTATTCCTAATCAATTTCATGGTATCGAACTAGTCTGGGTTTTAATATTGCTTCTTGATTTATTATGTTCTGTAGTAGTTAAAGTTCTTGATAGTCGGGAACCATGATGTTGGTTCCCTTTTCGAAGTTATCGTTATTGGTATTCGGGTACCATGCGTAACGTACAGACGCTAAAATGGCAGGAGTGATTAAAGAGAAAATATTAAACAATGCAGACAATCCTAGTGTTCTCATTTTTTTCAGAAATGAAAATGAATTGCAGGATCTATTACCAAGCAAATATTTGAAGAAATAATATATGACAGCGTTATTATGACCGAAAATGCTTCTAAGAAATATGTCGGTGATTCTATTTCCGATGAAACTGTTAAGTTATGGTTGGAGAAGCAACCGTAGTTGAAAGTCGTTGACAGTTTGTAATAATATTATCATCTCAATTGGAAAATAACACAAGGAGTGTTGTACATAGCTCTTCATAGAGAACTTCTAAAATGTTGTCACTAAGCTGCAAGGTACAGAGAATGCTGAAACTTGTTTATCATGGTTTATCTAGGAAACAGGCAGATGTGTTTAAATAAAAGTCATTTACTTTTATGATGGGGGTGTAAAAATATTTGAATTTTCAGTTTTCAGCATTACAAAAAATTAGAGGGGGTAAATATCATTTAGACTTAAAAATTATCTGTAGCTCTGCGTTACCACTGGACCACGGCGCCCTATCGGTTACAATAAGTTTCATTGTAAACAATGCAACTTAATTACAACATATGCAACTATACATTTAATGATTAAGTTAAACATATATATTGATTCAAAAAATTTTGCTTTTGTTTTCCCGTGGTCATATAATCATACTTCAATGTACACATGTATATATATGCCAATTTTTGTAAATTAAAATTTATATGTGGCAAGTATATAAATAAATTAATATAAATCACACAGGTCTTTAATCTTTAAGTAATCGTTTTAAAGCAAAATAAGTGGCATTTCTGTGAAAAAATAAACATAAATCCTTCACTTTCTTGGAGTCTTTCGTGGAATTATCTTGGAATGAAATGAATATAATAAATTATATAATTATTACATAATGGTCGGATGATGATAATGAAGGCACAAAACTATCATGTATGTGGTTCACATCATACCATAAACAGGTTCACATTGTCCAGGGAACATACTGTTAGCGTTTCATATTGATCGTGGTTCACACTGTCCCATATATCATATGCCTACTGACATTGAATTATTAAAGCTATAATGATACATTAAGTGTGGAATTGAGTAACCTACACTGGCAATGAAAATTATGTCAGTAACATTTTATTAGAATTATTTAGTAGATTATAAAATTAATGTTAAGTGGAATTTTAAGGAACTTTTTTATTTGTAAAAATGGGTATTTTTTAAATAAAAAAGTTCAAATGGGTTGAAGCTGATATTTGCTGTTTACCGGTAACTTGAAATGACAGGTTGATGTTTATTTCTTTATGCTTCTAATGCAAATGAACATGTTTATTTGCATAGAAATTAAAAATAATATAAAATTTCACAGGTATGCGCAGGTAATGCCCTTGTACTAGAGCAATAACAATTAACATTACAAACCATAAAGCTTTAAAAGAAAATATTGAATTTTTTTGTTTTGTTAGATTCTTGAATTAAATTGCCATTAATTTAGAAACAGAGCATGCAGGGTTGCCAGCAAACTTGAGAAGTCAGGGAAATCTGATATTTTTTCAAGGTCAGGGAATTTTGAAAAATAAAAATCCGGAAAAGTCAGGGAAAATAATTTTGAAGGGAAAAAAATATATTGTTCTATTTTATTGGCTATGGTAGTCTTCTCGTATTAAAGATTGCATTTACAAATGTTTCTGTAATGAATTATTTTTCTGTATAATTGGTAATTATAATAAAAGTTTTAATACTATAAATAAAATTACTTGAAGACTGAAAGACTTTGCACCCCTTGCCTCCAGAGCTGACTTACGTCCTTTACTAACATGTAGAGACTTGCATGGGATGTGGGAATGCTTCATGCCAATAAGCTTATGCTAACCTGAATAAATCTCAATCTTATTGAAATCAGATTCATTAATATGCTAACTGGATCTGATCACATCGTATAGGGGGTCATCTCAGATTGACCTTTGTATAAGCCAATCAAATCGGCGCTACAGAATCGTTCAGTATAACAAGAGGAAGTAACCGCATTCATCTCACAATACAGTAGGAAGATGTGTAAGCGACCGGGTAGCTCATTCGATAGAGTATTTGCCCTGTAAGCAAAAGGAACCAGGTTCAAGTTGCGGTCAAGCTGCAAATTTTTCTCAACCCGTGACAAATGTTTTACTGAAGTCAGTTTGAACACGTTATTTAAATGGTTAAAATCAAGCACTTGTTTATGCATATAAATTACTTCAAAGGTCAATCTGAAGCAGTGTATTTTTTACAGTTTTTGCTGCATGATTCCTGGGACTCGCTAGGCTAAAAAAATATCCCAATACGGAAAGTAAGCATCCTACTTTAATTTCAATAGCAGTCTCCATGTATTACATGTATCTAGGGGATGTATAGAAATAGAAAAAAATCATCCACAGCAAAAACATTGCATCCTGGATGCAGGATGCAGAGGTAAAAAAATCACTGCTGACTTGAACCCTAATGCGATGTTGTCAGATCCTAATCACGGATAGCAGAGGAGTGCAAATTAGGATATGATTGAATAAATCTATCCTTTGCAGAAGGACTGAATGGATCCACATGCATAGTTTAAAAATATTTCTTTTCAAAGTTATGAAAAAGCATGTTGATACTTTCAGATTATCTAATTAGCATGGGACATTAATGATCAAATATGAGTAGGCTAACAGTGTTTAATGACAACTGGCTATCAGACAGTGAGTTTAAAGGGTTGATAGGGAAAGACACCAACACTTTTAACAAGGCAAGATGTATGATCTGTTGAGGAGGTTCCTTTGCTTTGGGAAACATGGGAAAGCAGGCACTCAGGAGCCATGCTAAAGGAATAAAACATTGCAATAAAATGGGTTTAATGTCAAAAGTTTAATCTGAAAAGAACATGATGTCACAATTTGCCAAAATTGAAAATACATACGCAAATGAAGAGAGTAACAATACACCTGCAGGACCATCAGACAAGACAGTACAACCTCTGGAAATTCTACCACAACCTCCATTGGAGCAAGAAGCAGGTTCTTTCTGTTGGTCACATTTCGAAATGAGTGTATTCTGTTCCTTCAAAAAATGTGTAGTAAACTGATGGAGTGATGCCCTCTGTGAGGTACCTAATGTCCTTGAACCCAAATGAAGCGGCAAAGAGGCCTGAATCAGCCAAATAGATGTTTCAAAAACTATTTCAGTATCTATTGGACAACAAGCTGCTAAATGCAAGAACCTGTGACCTGGTGATGCTCCAGTATAGAAAATGGTTATCAATATTGAAAAAGGATGAGTATGAATCTTACAGTATGATAACAACACTGGTATTGATGAACTGTTCTTCAGGGTATGCATAGTATGAAGATCTGTTTAGTGTGGTGAAAGACAAGCTCATCCTTTCACATGGACAGTCATCCCTTGAAAGAGGATTCTCAGATGACAAGGAGTTGCTCAAGGGAAATATGAGTGAGCATATCCTCGTTACATACAGGAGGGCATACGATGGCCTTAAGAGTGAGGTTAAGCCAGCTAGTCTCCATGATTGTGTGTCTAAGCCACTCCTGGAAGGATGCAGGCATGACTATCATAAATACAAGGAAAGATCATGATGAGAAAAACCAAAAAAAAAAAAAAAAAAAAAGGGACTAACTTGAAACCAGCTTGATGAAGCAAGGAAGAAAACAGTGACATTGAGAAAACTGGCTGAAAAACTGGTGGTTGAAGCTGATGAGCTGGCCAAACAAGCGGAAAGCAAGAACAATTTTGAGCTACTAGTAAAGTCAAATGCTCTAAGGAAGAAAGTTTATGTATGTTTTGTGATATTTTGTTTCCTTATCACTAATCAAGAATACATTTTTTTCCAATTATCTTAGAAGTATTGGTTAAATCTTGTAAGATTTGCTTGCTTATTTTGTTTTGTTTCATATTTCACTGAACATAAAACTACTAAACTTTGTATAGATATATAAAGCATGTTTTAATTGTTAAACAATGCAGTACCATTTTGTTAAGGAAAAAAAATGAACTTATGGGTGGATTGGACGGCTGTAGGGGTGGTGGAAGTCGTTTAAGTTTGGTAATTTTGGTAAGTGAAAAACCTCATTTGGTCAGGGAATTTTTTTAATCCATGGTGCTGGCAACCCTGGCATGGCATGCTATAATTAATTTGATATATATTTTTTTATTCTACTTTCATTTGAATATCTTTAAATAAATGTTATATGTTGCAAAAATTATTAGATGGTGTGTTTGTGAGAAGAAGATAGCATACGCAGACTTAAACAGAGTTGTCAGACATTTCAGGTAATTTAGACAAGAAGAAAAGTTGTGTTTCTGTTGGCCTGTCTAGTGTCAACTGACTGAAAATGTACCTTTCATATATCTTTGAGAAAAAAATCAATATGTTCCTTTAAAGATTAGTATAAAATTTAATGTAATAGTTAAGAGGTATATGTACTTGGACAAAGACAGTAAATATATTTGAATAAACATGTTTGGAGTATTAAATAGTCCTGATTCATGTTATATAACAAAACTACCTGAATATGATTTATATTAATTATAATGTCTTCAAAAGAAATTTGTACCCATCAAACCCTCTTTGTTGTTTTGTTTTGCCATCAGAAACGTAACTTTTTTAATATGTCTTTAAAATTAATTGATTTCATGCCATTAACTGGAGTTAAAACTGCATGCAATAAGTTTTGACAATTTGTTATAAGGATGCATGATCATTGTCAGAAAAAAAACTGGTTATCTGAACTTCCTGGTAGTTTTGGAGATCACCCTGCATTGTCATACATCACCTTCCATCAACATTTTGTTTTAAAAATTAAATGACATATCAGAAACTACTGAGTTAAAGGCATGAAAAGGATAATTATTTTTTCTTACGTGTATCAGATAGTATACATGCCAAGAGGTAAGAGTGAAACTAGGCTAAGTGCTTATATATTTATATGCACTTAGCATAGTTTCTCTCTCATAACTCAATGCATTCTGATAGAGTAATTATTGAGAAATAAAATTATTGTCTTTGTAAAAACAAATCAGAACAGATTCATTCTGCACTTGGAAGACAATCAGTCTCCAGTACTCCAAGAACTACATGTCGAGGTGTGAGAGCGAAACTAGGCTAAGTGCTTATATATCTATATGCACTTAGCATAGTTATTATAATTACTAATAGCTCATAGAGAAAACTGGGAGTCTGGATATGTTTCAGTGTTATTGAGCAAATCTAAAGATGATTTTGTAAAGGAGTTTTGAAAAAGGGAATACATTTGATTAGGCTTATGGTTGCAATAGTTTTTTACATTCTTTATATATTACTGGTATAAGAATTTTTAGGCTTGCGGAAGGTCGATGGTTTTACCTGGATGCCTTCGTGCATTTGGGGTCTTCCTCCACCTGTAAGTTGCTGGACGTCGCTATATGACTGAAATACTGTCGAAGCGACGGTAAACTCAAATAGTCAAGTGAAGAATTTTTTGTGACATGGTAAATGATCTGGTTCACATTACTATACAGTGATTTTAGGCTCAGTCTCACACAACTGCAAAAATTAGGAGCCTGGTTAAATATTTAGTGGTCTCAGACTCTTGGACTTTCATTTAATTATTTTGCAGACTAGGTTGTTTTTTTTTCTGCCAGTCTGCCCTTAACTCTCTTATTGATTGAAGAGTGTCTTGGTTTCTCCTGGTAGCAATTATGTATTTAACCCTTTCCCTCATATAGACTCATTTTGACGCACTCAATAGGTACCACATAAAGCCTTATCTGCAGAAAACCACAGTTAAACCTTACCAAATTTAATTACAAAATCCTCATTTCCAGACCACTGAGGAGCAGGGAACAGCATAAAACCTGATCAGCCTACGAGTTACTCACAGGCTGATCTGGTTTTATGCTGTTCGCATAGGTCTTTTCATGGTGTCCTCTATGAGGGAAAGGGTTAAAGAAAAAGCTCCTTAACCATTAAGCAGGTGGAAGAAATCACATCAGCTTATACTCACCACTTTTCACCAGTCTCCTGACATGCATGCATGATCACGTGAATTTCATTTTAACCCTTTACCTCAGGCTTATACATGTATACCTCATTTTTATGCCTTCTCAGTAGAGAAGATTGACAAATCAGACTGATATTTCTAGGTGCTATCTGATCAGGGTTTTCCCTGTTAGCTCAGACAATATTGTAGCTCAGATTTTATACGATCTGCATGGCAAAGGAAAATCCATCAGTCCAATTACATGTACCATTTAAAACCGAATATTTAATTGACATTTGTCAAGTCATTAATTTGCATATGTATTCATGAGGTAAAGGGTCACTACATTGTCTTACAGTTGACTGTTTTTGAAAAAAGAAAAAAATGATTTTTGTTTCAAATATTGCTTTGTGGTAACTGAGGGTCCCAAAAAAAGAGGGGTTCTATACATAATGATAATTATTAATGACCGAATCATATACTAGTTTTAGCTAAAACTAATATGTTAGCATCTTGACTTGTTTCATTGATTAGTTTGTCCTTGCTTATTGACAGGTGTGTATGCTTTAGTAAGCTTTACCTTGTGAGGAAGAAATCCTGAACTTTGATGTTTAGGTCAGGGTTTGTGTTTGTGCGCTGTGTTTGTGATTTGTTTTGTTTTGGGGCTGAAATAAAGGTCAGTTGTCAAAGGTCAGTGGTGTTAGTTCACACATTGATTTAGACAGTTCTTTGACTAATGAATTTGCTTTTATTAAATTTGCCTTTTTGTTTTAGAAAGTAGAATATAATAAAACATTTAACTCTAAAATGAGATGTAAACCAACATAAATCACCAAGCCCTTTCCAAACACCTAATCTACAAGCTGGTGTATAACTCTACACATTGTTCCATGGGAAATGAACATACATTTTAGAATTTTCCCCAATCACTGATTAGTCAGTTTAAATCAGCAAAATATAATTATCAGGTCTTGCTGATCTTCTGGTGAAATGGTCTAGTCTAGATCATATTTGTATACTGTAAATCATGATATATCTCTACTTTCAGATTAGGCATAGAAAAAATGTTATTTGTTTCCACTTACCTGACAGACCCTTATTTTTTTTTCATATAAACCTAAACTTTTTGCTAGCAATCAGGTTAACAAAATGGTAACTGTTGCAAAATGCATTTTTTATTCATACATTTTGTATTCTCAAAAATAAAAAGGAAAAAATAAAAAAAAGGTTTGCCAGCCAACCAACCCATTTTTTTTTTTTGGAGATGTTAGCAAAAAGAAACAACTTTTTTGCCTTATCATTTTCTCTAAGTGGGATGTGTAACAAACAGTAATGAGTTTGATATACAGCTTGTCACACCCTGCGTCTTATTAAAGTAAAACTTACTTTTCTTTTTGAGTATTGTTATGAATGTTATGTTATTGATTTATTTCACTTTATTTTGCAGAACCACAAGACAGCATACCTCCTTCACGGTCACAGCTCAAAAAAGGTAACTACAATATTGTATTGCTTGCACTCTAAGCTTTTATGCTTTTAAAGCATGAATATGTAGCCTCCAGTGCAGATGCCAAATATCTCTTTATTCTCAGTTACTCAGACACACTATTAAATCATGTTAGACAATCAAAAACCAGATGAGACTGAAAGTAGTCATAGAAGGGTTTACAGTGGTAGTGTTTTGCCAGAAATATTCTGGTAAGTCATGACAGGCCTTTTTGTTTGGTGCCTTTTCTATCAGTTACTCAGACTATTCTCCTTTTGATATTTTTTTTTAATCGTGATTAATTCTGGAATTTAAATAGTTCCCGGACTCAACTTTTTTTTAGTTTGTCTGTTTCTTAATAAAAGTTGAGCTAGTATGATCTCAGGGTCATCGTCATCATCATTGTGGAAAAACTTTTATGTAGCCCATTTATTAAAAAACATTTAGCAGACGAGCGTTGGCATCCACATGCCAAATGTTCACTTGAAATGACCTGAGGGAAATGGTTATGGGATATAGAAATAACCTTTGCAACAAGAATGTAATTATTTGCAAGTTGCTTTCAGTTTTATCTAGTTAAATATATTTTGATTGCAAATCACTTCCTTGTTGTTAAGTCCTTCTTTAAAGGCCCATTATATTTCATAGTGATACAATTTCACGAAAAAAGAAAATATAAAATTACACCGGCATATTGTAGACTAATACAAATGATACATAATTTCCAAATATCTGCTGTAAAATAACATTTACATACATTGAAAATGTTGATCAAATTACGTAATTCAGTATTTTCTGGATGGAATCGTCAAGATATTCCAGTTGTTTATAAATTGCATTGAAAAATATTCCTCAAGACAGTCTGTATTCTGAAATAATTTGAATTTGAAAAACTGTTGCTGAATCATGATTTGTTTACCCTATCTCCTATGTCATCAGTTCAAGCACTCATGATTCATTAACAG
Source organism: Solen grandis (assembly GCA_021229015.1). Classification (NCBI taxonomy): domain Eukaryota; kingdom Metazoa; phylum Mollusca; class Bivalvia; order Adapedonta; family Solenidae; genus Solen; species Solen grandis. The sequence goes on from CM037781.1 coordinate 8,221,520, forward strand.
AGACATATGGAAGCACTTCTCTTTGGAAGACGTCAGAAATTTGACGAAAATATGCAAATTGCATATTTTTGTAAACAATCTTATGTAAAATACTCTTTCTTATTTATTCATTTTTGTAATGTTGTCGTCAACCAGTATGTACAGATTGCATCTCTTAACAAATCTGTAACACACATTTTGCTTTCCTATCCATATAATATGCACTGCATAGGGAAAATAATGGGCCATTAATTATCATGTAGATTTTTTTTTTTTTAATTTTTGTTTTATAATTGTTTCAAATGTAAAAGTCAAATCAGATATGAAATACTTGTGTTGAACTAATTTTTATTGAGATTTTATGTACCCATTGGCAGTTTATAATAATGTAAGCACAATCTAAAAAAAACTACCTGATTGCATGATCTAGGACTCATATTTAAAGAACATATTGAAATTGGCATAACTCTGGTTCATTGCTATAAATATTATATTTCCGAAATGTAAACATTCAAACAGCTAATTAAGGAGATGAAAGAAACAAACATCTACCACTAAAGACATTTTTATTTTGGTACTTCTACATTTAGTATGAAGAAGTTATACTCTCGACAAGAAATAACTGATTTTCTTAAGTTTCTCTGTGGCCCATTGCTCTTGAAAATAAGAATTATACACATAAAGTACCGTATGTTTTTCAGCTCAGTCACAATATAACTTATACATTTGATTGGGATTGAGCAAGATATTTGAGTTGAAGTCTGACAGTTGTACATGTACTTGAATATTCTTCTAGAACCGGGAACATGTAATGCATTCAGTTACCATTAAATTCCCTATATGTTAGTGTTTGAAAATAGAAAATGGAGGCTAAATATTTCATACTTTATATGCTACTTTGTTCTCAAGTAATTTGCGCGAATATATGGTATGGCATCCCTTCATAAAGCTCTTACATTCTCTGGCCTTGAAGAGTCCTTATATTTTGTAAATGACTGTGTATTGAGACAACTTAAGAGGCTTGAAATGCTCAGGTAATTCCATGAATTCCTGTTCAGCATTATTGATCAAAGTTGTAATCAAATAATCGCACCAGAATAGCTGTTGTCTTACACATTGACTTAATAATCAAGCAATAGATTTGTCTTCTTTGAAGATAATGTCCAATTTTTCATGTTATTCTATATTTATTGCACATAGAAGTCTAGGAAGGAGACAGAGTTCTCACTTATGACTTCAGATTTGGAGTCACTACATGGAAAGACTCCCAACATTTTTGGAAATATTTGTCCAGGACTCCAAGTAAGAACCTGGTGAGATAATATAAAAACTAAAATGACTTGAGGCTGCAAACGATTTTAGAGTTGCTGGATGAAGGGCACACCTGGTGAATTTTAGAAACTGCCATCTTGGTAATTGGTTTTACCTTTTTTGTGGGGTCCAATGATCCCTTTTTAGCTCACCTGAGCACAACGTGCTCATGGTGAGCTTTTGTGATCGCCTTTTGTCCGTCGTGTGCGTGCGTGCGTGCGTCCGTCCGTCGTCAACAATTTGCTTTAAACAACATCTCCTCATGAACCGCTGAAGGGATTTTGACCAAACTTCACAGGAATCATCCTTATGATGCCCTCTATCAAAGTTGTACAAATTATTCAGATTGGTTAAAAAAGTAGGTCACAGGAGCTAAAAATAGATTTTAAAAATGCAGACTTTGAAAATCTTCTTCTGCAAAACTGCAAGGCCTAGAGCTTAGATATTTGGTATGTAGCATCATCTTATGGGCCATTACCAAGATTGTACAAATCATAGCCCTATGGTGATAAATGCCCCCGCACCAGGGGTCACTTGTTTTACATGAGAGTTATATAGGAAAATCTTTAAAAATCTTCTTCTATGAATCCATTAGGCCTAGAGCTTAGATATTTGGTATGTAGCATCATCTTATGGTTCATTACCAAGTTTGTTCAAATCATAGCCCTATGGTGATAAATGCCCCCGCACCATGGGTCACTTGTTTTACATAGATTTATATAGGAAAAACTTTAAAAATCTTCTTCTATGAATCCATAAGGCCTAGAGCTTAGATATTTCAATATGTAGCATCATCTAATGGTTCATGACCAAGATTGTTCAAATCATAGCCAAATGGTGATAAATGCCCCCGCAATAGGGGTCACTTGTTTTACATAGAGTTATATAAGAAAATCTTTAAAAATCTTCTTCTATAAATCCATAAGGCCTAGAGATTAGATATTTGGTATGTAGCATCATCTAATGGTTCATTACCAAGATTGTTCAAATCATGACCCTATGGTGATAAATGCCCCTGCACCAGGGGTCACTTGTTTAACATAGAGTTATATAGGAAAATCTTTAAAAGTCTTCTATGAATCAATAAGGCCTAGAGATTAGATATTTGGTATGTAGCATCATCTTATGATTCATTACCAAGATTGTACAAATCATGACCTTATGGTGATAAATGCCCCTGCACCAGGGGTCACTTGTTTTACATAGAGTTATATAGGAAAATCTTTAAAAATCTTCTATATGAATCCATAAGGCCTATAGCTTAGAGTTTTGGTATGTAGCATCATCTAATGGTTCATTATCAAGATTTTCAAAATGGTGGCCCTTTGGAGATAAATGACCCCGCACTAAGTCTTCTCCTCTGAAACTATAAGGCCCAGTGCTTATATATTTGGTGTGTAGTATTGTCAGGGCTAAAATGTTTAAGATTGAGTTATATCAGAATTCTTGTCTGTTTAAAAACCTTGTAATCAGTTGTAGCAATGGTACTTAGGTGAGCGTTTCAGGGCCATAATGGCCCTCTTGTTTGTCAAATGACCTAACTTGAAATTTCTGTCTGAAAGGATGGAATTTGGACAAACGTTAAACTGTTGCAGTTTGTCAAAATCTTCTGCATGAAAGTCAGCAGTATCCAAGGGCTACCATCCCCCTAATAGGGCAAATTACTGATATAGCTGGATCTTGTGATCACTATCATTTGAAAGTGTGTTTATGGCAAAGATCTCTACGAGATAATAGTGCCAGGATACTTTAATCATTATTTTCTACTTACTGCCAGACAGACAACATCATGTTATATTTATAAGGTCTCACTCCTTCATGTAAACTTCTCATAGAATATACAGTCCCTATGGTTTTGAATTTCAAGTGAGACAAAATGGGAAGTACTCAATCGGGAATATCTATCATGCTCCTAATATTATTTTCCTTAACATCCCTTGGCAAGATTAATATTCACTAGACTTCAAAACTTGACATGTGTCACAATACAATATAGAAAAAAGTATGTAGCATGAAAACAACCTTTTGAAAATATATCAAAAAGTCTTTATGACCAGTATTAATTCAGTATTCATGTATAAATTTACAACAGAAACCACAAATTACAGACAAAAACAGTGAGTAGTGTCAACCTGTGCAAACCCTCTCACACAGATGTTAACACATGTCAACGCATAACCTGGTGTTTAAGGTGACACATGCATGACTAGACCTGTAACGAATACACCTGGTAGCGAATACAATACACATCACGATACAGGGTCATGAATACGAATATTTATTCGTGAATATGAATACACCCTGGTATAAAGCAGAGATAAATGCAAACTGTATTCAGGTTGCACATATATTAAGGTGTTTCAGTGGCTGTTATCTCGTCAGTCCTAAACTGTATTCCCAATGATCATTGAATAAAAGTGAACAAATTGTTGAGATAATATTTTATAAAAAATAACTTGTTTGAAACATGAATAAACATTACTTTGTTTATATAATAAGAATTTAGCTTGTACTTGGAATAAGTAAATGCTATTTAAATGACATTGTGTGTGATCAAAGTTTTGTTGCAAAATATAATTACAAAAAATTGTTAATAAACCAGATGGTCCATACATAATGTTAATAAATACTGATATTTTTTTTTACGTTTAATAATAATGATACATTTTATTGTTCATATTTTATCATTTGTGTTCATATTTTTTTCTTTTCTAATTGCCTTCCATGTTTTAAATTAAATATTTATTATCAAATCAGAAACATGCAAGAAATAATAACTATGACAATTTAAACTAACAAGTCAAATTGTTATTAGGCTACCATACTTGATATTCAAATATCAAATGGATATTATGTTTTCAACTTTAACAATCTTAACCCTGTCCCTCATAGAGGATACCATGAAAAGACCTATGCAAACAGCATAAAACCAGATCAGCCTGCGAGTAACTCGCAGGCTGATCAGGTTTTATGTTGTTTGCTGCTCCTCAGTGGTCTGGAAATGAGGATTTTGTAATTAAATTTGGTAAGGTTTAACTGTGGTTTTCTGCAGGTCAGGCTTTATGTGGTACCTATTGAGTGTGTCAAAATGAGTCTATATGAGGGAAAGGGTTATACTACAAAACAGATAACATACTTATTTTGAAAACACATTCTGTGCTGTTACCTTTAGGGTCTTAATCAGTTTCTTGCAACTTTCTTGTAAAAGGTTCATTAAGAGACAGTTAATTTGGCCATTTTGCAATGTCATTGGTTTCAACAAGTGTTAGATTACTGGTTACAAGCAAGCTCTACGAAAATATCCAAATGTACCCAAATGAGAGTGATAAGAGACTGGCCCCCAGGTTATAAACATTTTTGTGCTCAACTCGAGTTTGTGCTCAAAGTTTAATTGTACTAGTCAGTTAAGTTTTTCAAATTTTACTATACTTTCTCTGTTCCACAATTAGCCCCTACTCCAATTTACATAAATTCACTATCAAAATTACTCATTTTGTTTTGATATATATAAAATAAGCAAACCAAGTTTCAGTCTCAAACTTAGTTGAGCTGGAAAAGGTTTTATAACCTTTGGGCCTAGACTGTACTGTGCAAAGCATGTATAAGAGTACACTGAAGCTGATACATTTACGACACCTGGCTAAAAGAAATTAGCAAGACGATGCAGTCAAAATTTGGATTTCTCGGACATTGATTAATAGGTTGTTATTTGCATCATCAATTTATCAGCTGTTAATTGGCTTGTTGTAAATATTCAGTTATTTGCCTCATGAATAACGAATACGTATTCAAATACTGGCAATATTCGCTGCACCGAATACATGAGTGTATCGTTATATCTCTTTACATGACTAACCCACCACAGTGAGGCCTGTCATCCAAGAGCTGGAATATCATGAAGTGTCATAAACACACAGACACCATTAACTGTTACACTACCCACAATATTAGGAAAGTGTAGAATGAGTGATACTAATGCATTTGTGCTAATGAAATTAAAGCACCTAGTTACTGATATGTCACATTCACTTACAGTTTATACAAACATGTCAGACAAATTTGTTCATGGGCTAAACAAATGTTCAGTTAATAAGAGAGCCAGACAGGGATAAAAGCATTGATAAATCTTAATAAGTTTTAAGGTAATTCATTATTTCCCTTTCATTTCAAATGCACTTGAGAGTATTTCACAGTTTATACTTAGTGCAAAGTAATAATTCTTAGTCATAAACATAATCCACCTATCTTACAAATATTCTAGACACAACTATCACTAAAATTAAATATTTGGGGTATTTTATTAGAGACACAAGTAATTAAGTTCACCCTTAGATATTTGAGAATTATTCACAAAGCATTGTTTGTGGAATTCGAGCACAAGTTTTTAACAAGCTGATCAGATTCATACTGTTGCATATGTTATTTGTTTGATAGTTGTTACATAGGAAAGGCTTACCAGTAACCTAGCTGAATGCATGTGACATTGAGATTGATGGTAAGAGGCAATAATAGAAATGGGGCCTCTGTGGCCGAGAGGGTAAAGTCGCTGACTTTAACACTCACTCAGCCCCTCACTGCGTGGGTTCGAATCCCGGCAGGGTAATTCGGATTTTCATGTGAGGAAGCTTCCGCTTGCACTAGGTTGGTGGTTCTACCTGGATGCCTCCGTGCATCTGGGGTCTTCCTCTGCCTGTAATTAGCTGGATATTTTCTGTCGAAGCACCAGTAAACTCAAATAGTCAAGTCAGTAACAGAAATACAAAAGGCAGAAATATATTTTGCAAATAAAG
>CM037781.1:8227699-8277699 GCA_021229015.1 Solen grandis
TTTCAATGGATCAAAATAATTTTAACAATATTGGTAGAGCGTTACCTAAGGAATATCTGTGCCAAAATAACTGTGAAATCTAACCAGTAATTTTAGAGGAGAAGTTTTTTTCAAATTTGTACTATATTCATATAAGGAAAACGGGCTCCGCCCTATGGTGGCCATGTTTTTCAATGAATCAAAAATATAATATGAGCAATCTTGGTAAAGAGTGACCTAAGGAACATCTGTGCAAAATAACTTTGAATCCAACCAGAACTTTTGGAGAAGAAGATTTTTCAAATTTAGAATATATACATAAAATGAAAATGGGCTCCCCACCCCACCCCCCACCCACCCCCTGGCAGCCATGTTTTTCAACGAATCAAAATAATTTGAACAATCATGGTAGAGAGTAACCCAAGGAACATCTATGCTAAATGACTTTGAAATCCAGCCAGTACTTTTAGAGAATATAAAATATTTGATTTTTTTACTATATGCATATAAGGAAAACGGGCTCTGCCTTCTGGCAGCCATGTTTTTCCACGGATCAAAATAATTTTAACAATCTTGGCAGAGAGTGACCCAAGGAACATCTGTTCCAAATAATTTTGAAATCTTGCCAGTAGTTTTGGAGGAGAAAATTTTCATGTTTTTTTTTCTTTCCATTGCCATGGCAACCAGAGTTCTGCATGGAATAAAATTCTTTGAACAACTATGACAGGGCTTCACCAAAGGAACATTCCTGTGAAGGTAATTTAAAATTAGCCTAGTGGTTTAGGAAGAGATGTCATTTTAAGTTAAATGTTGACACCGGACATTGTGCTCAGGTAAGTTAAAAAACAAAGTGATGTGCTGAATCTCCATACTGCCATCTATTCATATACCAAGTTTCATAATATCATCTTTAACTGTTTTTAATTTTTCACAGGATCCAGATTTCTTGACATCCAGATGGACAGACGGAAGGATGGAGGACAAACCTATAGTCCCCTCTGGTGTAAAACACTGGTAGGGGACAAAAAACAAGAAGTTGTCTGGAAACAACAAAGCTCCCCCAACAGACCACTTTCCTGGTTATCTAAAAGGTCCCTGAAATAAGAACAGCTAACATTGACTGTCAAATCATTCTGAATGTATGACAGCTTGTGTGTGTGAGCATTTGCATGTAATCATACACTATAAATTTGAAGAAACTGAAAAAAAACAAAAAACATAAATTTTCAATCTTACATAAATTATCTTATTTTCACATCTATAACAATCCAGGTCATAAGGTGAAAAAAAAGAAATTTGGATAATATCATCATTTCCACAAGCTAGCACAAACAATGTATTATTTGCTTTAATTAATGTCAAAAATTGACAGATTTTGCCCAATGGTGAACTTGACCTTCATTTTTTTTTTTTTATAAGCAAGTGTACCAAAAATTATTGAAATCTTTCAACACATCTTGCAAGTCGAAAAGGGGCCAAAACTATGTTGAAAATTTATAGATTTTGCCCAGAATCAAGTTTGACCTTCATTTTATTGGGATAAACAAGTGTACCAAACACCATTGAACTATGTCAACCTGTTCAGGAGTAATCGCATGAGCATGTTGTTGGTTTTTTTGCAAATTTTAAGTCCAAAAGGGGCTATAACTCAAAATTCATGGAATTTGCCCAATGGCAAACTTGACCTTCATTTTTCTTTTTTTGATAAATTTGTGCACCAATAATCATTTAAATCTGTTGACCCATTTGGGATTTATCAAGGAGACAAGGTGTTTTTTTTTTTGCAAATTCCATGTCAAAAAGGGACCATATAACTGTGTTGAAAGTTTATGGATTTTGCCTAAAATCGAACTTGACCTTCATTTTATTGGGAAAAACATATGTACCGAAATCAACTGAAATCTGTCAGCCTGTATTCTGGAGTTATTGTGCGGAAACTAAATTTTGATGACACCCGCCAACTGAAGAACATACCCCAATCTTATAGCTCTCTAAGGACTATGTCCCCGCAAACTAAAAGAAAGTGACAAAAGAAGTCACATTATATTTTTTGGCAACAAATGGGGTTTTTTGACCTTCAAAAAAGATACTGGCGCATGCAAATGGTTTTTGGGTACAAGTGGAAATTGAGGTATATGAAGAAAAAGCTGGGTATAAGGGACTACAAACTGGTTATTGAGGCATAAGTATAAATGATTTACCTTGCCAAGGTTCAGCAGACATTTTCTTCTTCCCATTCTAGGCTCTATGTTCTCCTCCAACATCGAGTCTAGGTACCAGTTAGTACTTCACAGGACATCATGGGCTGGCTATGAATATAAGAGAAATATATAAAAAAAACATCCAATCCAATTTTCATAAATTCTGCTTAAAGAAGTTATACATATCATTAAAGTTAATAAAAACCTGGTAGTTTGTTTAGACATATTTCCTGTCAGACAGTAAAAGATTTTAACAAGTTTATGGCTAATCTGATTTTGTGAATATTTATGTTCTTATGAATGTAAATCATAGTAAAAATACCTTAACTAGAAATGTGTCCAGGGGACACAGATGCCCCCACCAATTGCATTTTCCAAAACAAAGGCCAACACCCACGTGTGCAAGCCATATCCTACATGCATAAAATTCAATATTTTCCAAAAACAAAGGCCCATCAGTCTGTCAACAACAAAGGGCCCAAAATTCATTGCCTAAAAAATTGCTTAAGAATAAAGATGATGAGGTGAAACAATGTTCAGGAATTTTCTGACCCCATCCACAAAAGATATCATCATGACAAACATTCTGCCAAAGTTTGAGGATGATTGGACCAAAAATGTTGCCCTCAGAGTATAAACAAGATTTTTCTAAGATTTGACCTACTGACCTACTTTTCTGTCCAGCCCCACCCATTTTCAAACTGGTTCGAGATATCATCATGACAAACAATCTGACCAAGTTTGAGGAAGATTGGATCAAAATTGTGGCCTCTAGTGTGTAAACAAGATTTTTCTAAGATTTGACCTACTGACCTACTTTTTGATCCAACCTGACCCATTTTCGAAAGGGTTCAAGAAATTATCAAGACAAACATTCTGACCAAGTTTGAGGAAGATTGGATCAAAATTGTGGCCTCTAGAGTGTAAACAAGATTTTTCTAAGATTTGACCTACTGACCTACTTTTGGATCCAACCCGACCCATTTTCGAAAGGGTTCAAGATATTATCAAGACAAACATTCTGACCAAGTTTGAGGAAGATTGGATCAAAATTGTGGCCTCTAGTGTGTAAACATCAAAATTGTTGACGGACGACGGACAATCAAGTATCCCAAAAGCTCACCCTGAGCTATGCTCAGGTGAGCTAACAAAAGTGCAAACCCTGGTGCAAAACTTTGTGTCCTGAATAATATATCCATGAAGTTCCAAGTCTTTAGTACAAATGCTTTCAGAGTAAAGTGTGTCACAAGCATAAAATTCCATACTTTTCAAGAACAAAGGCACATAACTCTGTCAACTTTACGATGGATGATTAAAATACCAAGGAGCGCATGTTCATGACCTGAATAATATATCTATGAAGTTCCAAGTCTTTAGTACAAATGCTTTCAGATTTATGTGCGTCACAAGCATAAAATTTCATATTTTTTCAAAAACAAAAGCGGCATGGCTCTGTCAACTTCAAATGGAGATTCGATGAAAATACCCAAGTGCACAAGTTAATGCCCTAAATAATATATCCACGAAGTTTTAAGTCTGCAGAACAAATACTTTTGGAGTTATGCATGTCATAAAGTTTTGGGACAGACAGATGTACGGACAAAGGCAAATCTATATGTCCCCCCCCCCCATTTGTTGGGGGTCAGGCTCTGTCATGAGTTTTAAAATAGTTATGCCCCTTTTTTATTTAGAATCTTGATTAAGGTTTTCACACCACCACATTATTTCACTTAACATTTGAGGTACTGCTTTGAAACTTAAACCTGTTCTAATGACCATCACCCCTAGTACTTGAACATTGCAAGAGTACATAACTCTGTCTTGGGTTTTGACATAATTATACCCCTTTTCTTACTTGATTAATCCTTTTGTACTAACTCATTCTTCACTGAACTCTTTGAGATATTGCTTTAAAACTTTGAGCAAATGTTTATTGCTCTTGTGTATATTTATTAAGAAAAGTTTAATCAAAAAGGGCCATAAATATGCAAAATAAATTGGTAGAGTTACTTTCTTGATTCTACTGGTTGGTCTGATGATGATAAACACATGTGTAAAATTTGAGAGACAACCATTGAGTAATAAGGAAGATAATGGCAATGATAAACAAAACCTTAACATTTCTTGGGATGCGGACGCTTCAAATAGTCGAGCTAAAAATGGGACCAGGTAGAGTTACAGTTCTTGGACACTGCACTTCTACTAGTCGCCATCTGTTTACATTTTATGTTTCAAGTCAAAATTTTTTAAAAAAAACTAAGGGAGATAATTCAAAAATGGGACAAGTAAGAGTTACAGTTCTTGGACACTGCACTTCTCCTAGTCGCTATCTGCCTTTTCAAGTTTCAAATTAATACCTTGAATAGTTTTCAAGTTATGTTCCGGACAAGAAAAGTACAACAGACCCACTGATTGCCCAACCAACCGACCAACTGACCGACCACAAGATGGACTGAATCGGTTAAGAAATGTAGAAGAAGTTTGCGTCACAAAATATTTAGAGTCGAATCAGGGGCGGGCAATAACTCTGTAATCCTTGAGATAACTCAAGTGAAATTTATGTCACGCACCTCTCCAGCTGATTATCATCGCACACAAAAAATTTGAACTGAATCGGTTAAAAGTGTAAAAGAAGTTTGCGTCACAAGACATTTAGAGTTGAATCAGGGGCAATAACTCTGTAATCCTGGAGATAACTCAAGTGAAATTTATGTCATGCACCTCTCCAGCTGATTATCAATGCACAAATAAAATCTGAACCAAATCGGTTAAGAAAAGTAGAAGTAGTTTGCATCACAAGTTTTTTAGGCAGACGGACAGACTGATAAACCAACAGACAGACAAACCAACAGACCAACAGACTGACTCCTATATACCCACTCTCAAACTTCGTTTGCAGGGGTATAATTAACAAGCACTTCTAAACACCTAATCTACAAGCTGGTGTAAAATTCCACACATTGTTCAATGGGAAATAAACATACACTTAAGATTTTCAATCACTGATTGGTCAGTTAAAATCAGAATTATACCAGGTATTGTCAATCCCCTGGTGAAATTGTCTATAGAAAGAGTGGTAAGGTAAGCAACAAATTAAATAGGCAATAGACTGTGTAATGTGTGAGACAGTGGTGAGACTGAGGATGAATTACATTTTTTTTTTTAATGTGAGAGGTATCTTAGTATATAATACACATTTAATAATGAACTTGATATAAAAATAAGAAATATTCAACCAAATAAGTTGGATCAATATTTTGTATACTTACTTTCAAATTCATTCTTCATAATGCTAGTGCTACATTAAACCTAATTACCTCATGAATATTCATATGCAATTAATGTCCTGATGAATATAATTAGACAAAACTTAAAATTGTCAAAATGAGTCTATTTGAAGCAAAGGGGAAAAAATAAATGTGTTAATTTGACCTTGATTGTATTGTATGTGAAACATGTTTATGGATGAAAAAAATTCATTAAAAAATAAAAGAAACAACTAACTGGTGTTGCAAACAACACATGAGTCCCCTACCGGTGAGGTGCTTAATTTTTCTGTTACCATAGCAACCAGAATTTTAGTCTGAAAAAAACAACTAAGTGACGTGCAGAATCTCCATACTGCCATCTATTCATATACCAATTTTTTTTTTAAGTTATAGTGGGATCCAGATTTCCCAACAACTGGACAGACAGACGGAGGGCAAACCTATACCGTAATTGTCAATGTGTAAACACTGGTAGGGGACTAATAAAATATATCTTCTGTTTCTAAAAGATATTCTATCCATGTAGAATTACTAAATATCTCAATACAGCAGGCCCGGATCCAGAATATTTCTGCTGGGGGGCCAAAATCTGAATGTGATGCGAATGCTAGGGGGGTCAGGGGCATGCTCCCCTCGGGAAAAAAATGTTTTTAGTGTGACAGAGCTGCATTCTGAAGGGTATCTAGGGATAAAAGTGAAGATTTTTTATGTTGTTTTTTTTGCGCTTTTTTTTTTTTTTTTTTTTTTGTAACTTGAAGACCATGGATCTAATGCCAAGGTCCCACCGGAGAAAAATCATCGGCGATGTGAAAATACACAAATTTCCTCCTGAGGGCATCAGATGTTTGAGACAAAAAGACGGAGCAGTCCCATGAGAAGCAAGGGTAAACTTCTGGGGGTTTATGAGGATGCCCCCAGCAATGTCCCATGGCCTTTTTGACCGTCTCAGTGTAAGGTTGACCAAACAAAGCAACATTTTTTTTTTTTTTTTTTTGCAAATATTCTGAGATTCTATCACAAGGTCTGGAATGTGTCACAGAAAGGTCGCCGAACCTTCAAGACATCACCGAAGCCCATATAGGGGATTCCTCAGAGGAAAAAAATATTTCGCGGAAGCTCCGTTAATGTTTCCCAGGAGCTTCCTGGAAGCTATGCGTATGTTTCCCAGGCTTGTTTTTCCCGATAAAATTTCGAGAACATATAGAGAAAATTTCAATACAGGCAATGAAGGTCTCCCGATGACTTGCGACGCTTTCGACACTTCCGCTGGATACAAGGAAACCTGTTCCCGACGCCTCCCTAGGCTCCTCAATTTTCATTTGGAGTACATCCCCAAGGAAAAAAAAGTCAAGTGGGACTAAGCCTTGAGTGGTATAATTTTATATTTTAACTTCACAAAGCCATGCTATTGAATAACTACTGTGCAATAGTATTTGACTACAGTTGTATTGTATGATGGTAGTGGGGGGGGGGGGAAGACTGGGACACTGCTGATATTACGGAAAGGGCATTTACTCCTGTATTGGGGGTTAGGGCAAAAAATAGAGGTTTCTCGTGCATTTTCAACCACAAACTGACATAAAAAAATTGTCAAGTATTTTTGGACCCTCCCCCCCATCCAAAAAAAAAGACTCAACAGTGTAAAAGACAGTTATGTTTAAGTCTGGGGAAAAATCACTTTAAACATATTTTGTCAAATATGTGGAAGGGAATACCGGGTATATGCTGTATTAGGTTCTAACTTGGTTATCTTGACTGTCTAATTGTTGATCTAGAAGAAGCCTTCATACACAGACTTCCCAGATAAAAAATTCAGGAGCACATTTTAGGGTCTGACAGTTTCAGAAGGTTTGGACCCCTTCTGTATGTCGATAATTTGTACATTTTTTTTCTAAATGTTAAATCAGTGATAAAACAAACAATATTCAGTAATAAAAGATGTTAATATTTAATATAAAATCTTTAATATCCGTTTTATTTCGCACATAAATTGTTTTTTCTGTGCATGCCATTAGTATTTCATATTCATCGACTTATCAGTAACATTGCTCAATGACTGATTATCTGGATTTGATTTGAGTAAGTGATCATGCCTAATCTACATATACATTGTCCCAAAATATGGATTGTCCGAAAATATGGCAGATTGAAATTTTCAAATTCTTTCATTTCTTATTCATTTTTTTTTTAAATTGAAAATAAACTAGGGTGTCTACATTAAGATGACATACATGTAAATTATTATATTCGTAAATATTAAAAAAGTGAACATGATGATGTATCGGCCTACTGTTTGTATTTATTCCTTTCAGGAAAAATATTTAGTGGAGTTAGTTTCATAAAAATAATACTTTGAAAGTTATATAAAAATGGTAAAGCTGATGACATTTAGAAAAACAACCTATTCTGATTAAGTTTAATTTGCATGGCTAGCGATAGGTATGCATCTACTCTGCAGAATACTAAGATATTTTTGCTACAGCAAAAAAAAAAAAAAAAAAAAAAATTTTTCAAAAACAAAATCAGCAATTTTTCATACCTGAAAGTTCATCAACATGCCGGCAGCTAATTAGCCCACCTTAAAAGAAAGACGTAAAACTTTTTTAAATCACATTATTGTTTTATAATTGCTCAAAAAGTGAATTAAAAATTTCGTAGTAGATTTAGTCAAAGTATTTTTCTTTTCATTAATTCCTTTGGCTTTGTGAAATTGTTTCGATGCTAATTACATGTTAATGTCCAGCTTAGTTGTTGTTTTTAGCGGCTAATTTTATGCTTAACTATTTTTATGCTATTTCTTAAACTGTATTTGTCTAGAAGAGTTTATAGTTGTAACTGATACAAACTTTTGGTAATTGCCTATTTTTCCCAGTTGTTAGATCGCTCAGTAGACGACATTCAAATTTCCCTCAATCAGTGAATGTGTCCGCAGTACTTTAAACACATGCTTATCACACAGTCATGGACGACTCGATTTGGATTACCTACACATTAACAGCAGGGGGCCATAAGACAATAGGAGTCTGGCTGGTCAGGTGGTTATGTGGGTGGTTCAGTATGGGGGCCCACGATGGGGACTTCCTCTAGACAACACTACTATGATGTAATCAAGGGATTTTATAGCCTAGAAAATTGTATGACCAGGGCAGCTGGGGGGGGGCCAAGGCCCCCTCGGCACCCCCCTGCTGGATCCGGGCCTGATACATCTATATATAGTTGTAATAAAGAAACTAGCAACCATAGGTGATGTTCAGCAGTTGTAATATTCAGTAGATTATAATACTGTATTTTATAATTATGACATTGTACAAAGGATTAATCTGTTCTTAGATCAAATTTTGAACAATGACTTGGCGTCGTAGAAAAGAACAAAGAAATAATTCCTCATTATTCATGAGTGCAGATTTTATCACAGTTATTCCTGTCTTTCTTAATTAGCTTTGTACAGTGTAACATGCCTTGCAGTGAGTGTATTTTCAACAAAGTAATTACATGTATCCAGTAAAGGACTAGTCCATTTTCTTATTCAAACAGGTAAAATGTTCTTCAGCTAAGATTACATTTTTCCTATATGTATGCTGTCAATATTTTACAGGCTTGATATCAATTTCAACAAAAATCATTGATTTTTCAGTATTCCTCTGCTAATGTAAACCTAGAGCCATTATTGCACACATAAATTACCTATGTAATGCACACTAATTTGAGCATGATACATTATGAAGTGACTGAATGTGCATTTCTCTTTGTGGCTTTTAACACACACAAAAAAGTAACTTGAAAATATGTAAGCCATAAATCAAATAAAGGCAGATTTTCTCACCTCCAGTAATTACAGGTAAAGAATCCACTGATATATAGACATTAACCACCCTGTTTACTCTCCTGCCACATTCACTGTCAACACCTGACTGACACCTGAGAGTTACCTGAGTGACACCTGGCCACACCCATCATCTCCCTGCCCCAGCCCCTGGCAACAACAGCAGTAAGGTGTACTGTAGACTTCAGTCTGATGTGTATGATAAACATATCAGGGATTTTTTTTATTGTAATGGAAAAATGACCCATACCACGGCATTTTTTCCTTCTTTAACAGGATTCATTCAAGTTTTACTGGGGGATTTTGAATACCCCACCACTTTTGGACCCAAGGGATTTTGAAACTAGGGGATTTTGAGTGTCTCCCGTTCTTAAAACATACCCACTACCCACCTTAATTTCCCTCTTTCCCTCAGAAAATTTCTAAACATCAATGAACTTTTACCCAAATTTGTTTTTTATTACCAAAAGACTTTTCTTTTCCCATTGAAAAGAAAAAGACACTATCTTTCTTCCCCAAAATATGGTGTTAAAGACCCTTCGCAATCATCAAGAAGAAAAACACCTGCATAACCTTCAAATGGGGAATTGTCACACAATCTGTTACAGAATATTTAGGAAAAATAGTCAAGAAATTACAACAAATGGAACCAACTGCAAAGAATATGTATCAGTTTAACAACAATCTCTTAATTTTCAAAACTGCCTGTGTGAAAGTATTTGAATTTGTCACTAGTTGGCAAAATTGAAATTTTTTCTTTTCTTCTGAAATTTGGGAATTTTAACACTCAAATGAGTATTTTTGTTTAAATACCTAACCTTTGCAACATATTATCATTCATAGAAACACTTCTACAGCAGACAAAGTTCTTGCAACTGTCAAGTCTGTCAATTCATTGTTTTTGCTATAAAACTTATTTGGCAGACATGACATGTCAGAAAAACAGACATGCAATATAGTAGGTTATCTGTTTACTGCAGGAAATTGAAGTTTTCTTATCATTTAAAGAGACATATCACTTTTCTTCATTTAATATAAAAAAAATATACTGTTTATAAAGTGGTGTCACTAGGTGGCTATCGTCAAAGTTTTCAAGACAAAATCACATTACCGCAATACAGTGAACCAGCAATATTTACAGAAACCACTGCAATAGTTTTTAGGTTTGAAATCATACAGAGATTAATAACAATGGTAATCACAGTCCTAGGCTAAGTAAGACTAGCCTTGCCTAGATAAGTATCTTTATTTTGAACAAGATAATCATACTTTAATTTAGATAAAGTGAAAAATAAAAAAATAATACAACATTAATTGGTAGGTGAGTCTGTGACAAAAACTTAAATGCTTAAAAATTGTACTACCATTGTAATAATTATGGAAAAGTCCACCTACAATACGTACTGATAGGCCATTGGTAACCATTAAATACCCCTGTTATATTCAATTAACTTTAAGTTAATTGTATATACTTTTAATCGAAATGACAGATACAGGGATGAATATTTTTTAATATGGCCATTAAATGAAACAAGAGGGCCATGATGGCCCTGAATCGCTCACCTGAGAAATATTGCCTTCATTGTCTTTTATAACTCAGTCATAATGAATACAAAATCCATGCAGAAGTACAGCAAAATAATTGTAATCCTACACAAAAACTGTACCAGTTTTGTGGTCCAAAGTTTGATAGTTATAGCTATAATATCAAGTGATCCCAAGAGTGGGACCAATTTTGACCCAAGACCCATGATTTGAAAACCTGTTTCTCGTCCACAAGGCCATATTACATACCAAATATCTAAACCCATGATCTTGTGGTTTCTGACAAGAAGATCTTTTAAAAACTCCCCTATATAAGTCTATGTAAAATCAAGTGACCCCTGGGGCAGGGGCAATTTTGACCCAAGAACCATGATTGAACAAACTTGGTAGATGTCTATAAGGCTATGTAACACACCAAATATCTAAACTCCGGGCTTTGTGGTTTCTTACAAGAAGATTTTTCTAGTTTTTCCTATATAAGCCTATGTAAAATCAAGAGACCCCTGGGGCGGGGCAAATTTTGACCCCAGGGCCATGATTTAAACAAACCTTGTAGATACTCATAAGGCCATGTTACACAAAAAAAATCTTAACTCCAGGCCTTGTGGTTTCTAAGGAGATTTTCTAGTTATTGTTTTTTTTCTATACAAGTCTATGTTAAATCAAATGACACCTGGGGCGAGCCAATTTTGACCCCAGGGCCATGATTTGAACAAACTTTGAAGAAATCCACTAGATAATGCCACACACTAAATATCTAAACTCAAGGCTTTGTGGTTTCTAAGAAGAAGACTTTTCTAGTTTCTTTCCTATATAAGCCTATTTAAAACCATTTGACCCCTGGGGCAGGGCCAATTTTGACCCCAGGGTCATGATTTGAACAAACTTGGTAGAGATCCACTAGACAATGCTACACACCAAATATCTAAACTCCAGGCCTTGTGGTTTCTGAGAACTCCGCACTATTGGCGCTGGCTCTTTAAGGCATTTTTCTATTTTTTCCTATATAAGCCTAGGCCTTGCAGTTTTGCAGAAGATTTTCAAAGTTTGCATTTTTAAAATCTATTTTAAGCTCCTGTGACCTACGGGCAGCACGAAATACCCAAATACTCCCAAATATACCCAAATACACCCAAATATACCCAAATACTCTGTTTCTATATCACAATACACTAAAAGAAATATGTATGATGGTGATTTAGTTGTATATTACAATATTTAAAAAAAAAAAAATAACCAAAGGGTGATTTTATTGCTCAAAATTCATGTCGATCTATACTCCGACTTCGAGTCTATGTATGGTGTATACACCAATGGACCCTGACCCAAATACTCTATTTCTATACCACAATACACATGAAGGATTGTTGTTAATTGTAGTTGGATTGATATCATGCAATATCTGTACAAATTACAACCAAAATATGACTTAATACCTGGAGTTGGATTGGGTATCCGCAAAATAAACAGACCGGTGTTAGGTGGTCGGTAGACTTATGTTCAACTGATTAATTAAGCAATTAAGTCATATTTTGGTTGTAATTGTGTACAGATATTGCATGATATCAATCCAACTACAATTAACAACAATCCTTCATGTGTATTGTGGTATAGAAATAGAGAATTTGGGTATCTTTGGGTCAGGGTCCATTGGTGTATACACCATACATTGACTCGAAGTATAGATCGACATGAATTTTGAGCAATAAAATCACCCTTTGGTTATATTTTTTTTTAAATATTGCATATATACGACTAAATCACCATCATACATATTTCTTTAAGTGTATTGTGATATAGAAACAGAGTATTTGGGTGTATTTGGGTATATTTGGGAGTATTTGGGTATTTCGTGCTGCCGGTGACCTACTTTAAAAAAATAGTTCAACCAATCAAAATAATTTAAACAACTTTAATAGAGGACATCATAAGGATGATTCCTGTGAAGTGTGGTCAAAATCCATTCAGCGGTTTAGGAGATGTTGTTGAAAGAAAATTGTTGGCACCAAAAGGACACACACACGGACGGATGCATGTACGGACGACAGACGCTGGACAAAAAGCGATCACAACAGCAAAATAAATATATCCAACAAACAAAGATCTCAGTAATGTGGAAAACACTGTCAAAACAGGATATTAAACATCCTGTTCCTTTTGTTCCAAATCTACTGTATTGAAAATATTGTATTGTCTTGATCGCCATGAGCCCAATAAGCAACTGGATGTGATGGTCTAAAAATAAAAAAAAATCTATTCCACTGAAAAAATATCCTGTCTTGTCACTGATGTATTTTACATTACTTATCAGCCTACTTTTTTATAACGCATTTATGGACAAAGAGTTGTATTTATTATGAAAACCAGTTACTTATTGTTATTCATCAAAATGTGAAAAAGATTTAATGCTGATCTTACTTTTAATATTTCCTTGCACACATTCAGTTGGTTCAGTTGTGGCTGTAATTAGGGAGTGGGTGTTTTACCTGTTCACCGCTTTGTAGGTAGGAATTGGCCGAGATATTGCGAATTATACATATTTTCCATAAAAAAGATAAACAACCAAATTCATATAAACCAGTTTATGATAATTTTTGCACCTTTTCATATCTGATTTGTTTTTCATTATAAGATACACTCAGTTTAGCAGCACGACTAAAAAAAAATTAAAAAAAATTTGAAATGAAGTACGACTATTACAAGGTACGAATGTCAGGGGGAAAACGCGAGGGTATAACGCGGACCCCTTACGTGGACAATATAAACAAAGTAAAAAAAAACGCGCTGGACAATATCTAACATAGGGGAAAAGCGGAGGGTACAATTTTACTGTGAATCCTGAATGTATTTTATGTTTGGCAACCTGATAAATAGCTATATAGTTGTAAATGTTAGAAAAAAATGTAAAATATCATTTTTGTAGTATAAATGAATTTTAAAAAAAGTCAGAACTTTGTAATTGAGTTAAATACAGATATAAGGAAAACGCGAATGATATGTAACATATAAGGAAAAAACGGACGGTATGTAACAAATAGAGAAAAAAACAGACGCTTTATTTTTGTTCATATTTTCATGATACATCATGGATGTTAAGTACAGGGAAAAGATTTTTGTTGGTGGTGGTGGTGTCTTTTTTTTTTTTTTTTTTTTTTTTTTTTTTATAATTTTCAGGATACCAATATTGAAAAGAATAAAGATACAAGCAAGAGACGCAACAAGCGAAAACAACAGACATGCATAGACGGAAAACGCATATTTTACATACCGTCCGCTTTTCCCTATATGTTACATATTGTCCGCGTTTTCCTTCTTTGTATTTATTGTCCGCGTAAGGCGTCCGCATTTTAGATCTTCCCGGGAAAAACTCCAGAAATATAATTTACCTGTGCACCGGATAAACAAATCGCACAGGTATAAACAAAGTCATAATTTTGGTGTAATTTTACTGTCTAAATTGTTATTTAAGTATGATTTGAGTTGTTGTTTCATTGCTAAAGCATTTAAGAATATTTTCTTTGTATGATATCAGTGATATTTCTAACATTAATTGTTTGGTTTATTTTTTGTCGTATGACTTGGCATTTGATCAATTATTGATCAATAAGCACCATTGGCTTTGACCGTTATATTGACCTAAATTCCAAAGCACCTGTGATATTCATATAATATTCAGTATTGACTTTGTTGAAGAACAGGAGACAGTAATTAGATTCAAAGTAAACAATTGGAATGTATATCTTATAAATACTGTACCTAACTTGACCTAGTCCAATAAATATGCTGGGTTTGACAAATAAAGATGATGAAAAAAAACATGAACTCAAATGATAAATGTCCTTTTGATTTGGCTACACTCGTCCTTGTTTTTTAGAGGGTGATTGTAGGGGGAGCAGAGAAGAGGTTTAAATGGACTCATCTCAAAGCAGGATATTCAATATTTTGCTCAAACATTCTATATTGGCGCAGCATGTCTTCTGTTGCTTTTTGTATCCAGCCATCATTGTTTAAACTAATGGCTGCTAAGATGACTGCTTTAAATCCAACTTTGGCTATATATATATATATATAGAGAGAGAGAGAGAGAGGCCTGATATCATGATTGACGTCAGGCTGACATCGGCAGTATATTTCAGCCTGATAACATGATGACACTGGCCCAAATGTCATATGTATATCTGCCTGATATCATATTGACAGCAGTCTGTTGTTGGCTATATATATCACCCAGATAACTTGATGACACTGGTTGGATGTTGACTGTGTATATCAATCTGATATCTTAATGATGTCAGCCTGATGACATTGAGCAGACTAAGTATATCATATTGTCATCAGTCCTACATCGGCTGTCAGGGCCTTTTTTCCAGTTTTGGGGAAGGTGCCCTAGCCCTTATTGTGGGGGAAAAAACGCAATTTTCTTTTTGTAGGGGGAAAAAACGCAATTTTCAATTTTAGAAGTTTTTTTTTTCCATGTAGATCAGTTATCATTAAAAAAAAACTCTATAAACAGGCTTAAGATTTTACATATATATTGTTAGCAGTTAAAAATGAAATAATGCAGATGTTACAGAACATTGCTGTAGATAGTCTTCATGTGTAACTTAATTTTCCATGCTCCCTAAATATGGAGTTAACATCACCGACTTTGATTGAGGGGTTGGCGAATTGACTGAATCTTTTTTTAATTACTCTTAAAACCCTTAAATGAGATTGGGAAAGATGGCTTGATAAAAAAAATACCGTATCATAGTCAATAATTTAGTTTGTACCACTCGCTTTGTTTGCCAAAAATGTTTGACTAGATCGTAACTCAGAGCTGTAACAACTGTCTTTTGATTCTACAAGCAGTCAAATAATAATGATATCTGAGGGTATCCTTCATTCACCCATACAATCAGTGTAATTTGCTGAAACGTGCTCAACCCTTCAACACTGAAGTGTCTACTATGATATCAAAACTGCCCTTAACCCTTCAACACTGAAGTGTCAACTATCAAAACTGCCATTACTGTGAAATACACAGGTAAAGGTTGTGTCAAAGACTGCTAATGGATTTTTCTAGGTCCAGCATATATCCATGTTAGCAATATTGATAACCAGTCAAACTGCTTAGGTAATTCACAAAAAAAAAATTCATGCGTTGTTGATTTTTTTACCGTTGTTTTCATAGGATTTAATGGGGATTTTTTTCTGAGGAAGGGGAATTTTGGAGGATATGTTGGGGAAAAAAGATGGTTATATGACTTGGGGAAGTAGCTGGTAACCGGCAACTGCAAAGAAGGATACAAAGGCCCTGGCTGTATATATAAGTCGGATATCATAATGATAATGATATGATAATGACATTGGAAAGATGTCTGTTAATCTGCCCTTTTGTTTAAAATATTGGCTTCAGAGAAGACTGCTGTCAGTCTGACAATATAAACTTGTACTCTTCATAATGTTGGCAGGTTCAAGTGTCCAAGTGGTTAGAGCGTCCATCCTGAGATCAGGAGTTTACGGGTTAACCTTTGATCCCTGGCAGTGATATACCAAATTCATAAAAAATGGTGTAGCTTCCTTGCTTGACACCATGATTCTAGGACTGGTTGGCCCAGTGTCAGGACAATGTGACTGGGTGTTGTATCATGTCATATGTCTTAACGCGTGATACTGCAGTGTTGCAGCTTATATTTGTCTCAAGTACACATAACCTCCATATAACTGATATATTGTTAGCGGGATCTTAAACCACATTTAAGGTGACCAGCCTGTTAATGTTGAATGGATTTTGAAATAAATTTCAGATGATCATGAAGTCATCATAACTGCACGAGGATAAGCCTAGGATTACATATTTTTAAGATGTGGTCCAGAGAAATTGACGAATTTGGGATGCTGAGTGAAAGTCAGAAAGGTGCACAGTGCACCCGTGTGATCAAGCTGATGCTGCTGGTATTGATGGCTGGTATTCTGGTGAGTGTTATGCTGAGTGAGGATAAATATTCATGAAAATTTAAATTAAATGGAGCAATTACAAAACCTGCTTGTCTCGTTGTGGATAAAAATTCATAACAATTGTATAATCTGTTGTTCCCAGTCTCAGCTCTAACAACAAAATATACAAACATAATTTATTACAATAATTTAGCCTTTGTATTTTATCTTTGCGACTTAAAGTCATCATGTTCATTCAAAATCAAAACAGAAAAAAATTGTTCAATTACATGAAACTGTATGTTGAAAAATCAAACCATTGAATGAATGATGTTATTTCAATATAGGAAGATAAATCTGTTTTATGTTGTTGTGTTGTTGTTTTTTGGGGAGGGGGGGGATAGCTTTAACCCTTTCCCTCATATAGACTCATTTTGACGCACTCAATAGGTACCACATAAAGCCTGATCTGCAGAAAACCACAGTTAAACCTTACCAAATTTAATTATAAAGTCCTCATTTCCAGACCACTGAGGAGCAGCGAACAGCATAAAACCTGATCAGCCTGCGAGTTACTCGCAGGCTGATCTGGTTTTATGTTGTTCGCATAGGTCTTTTCATGGTTAAATTAAATTTAAATTAAAATTTATTGTATGTTGTAATTATTAGTTAATGTTAACATATTTTTGGTGCCAATCAGCATTCAGATACCAAATAAATGTCATCACTCTGGAATACTGTTTACGATAATTATAACTCATCTTTAAAAAAAAATATTATTAATTACCATCACCTTTTACCTTTACCTCATGAATATTCATGTACAAATTTATAATTTAATAGATATCAATTTACTGAATTTGAAATCAATAAATGGTATACCTGTATATTGAATTTTTGGTTGCAGTGCAGACTGTAAAATCTGAGCTACAATATTGTAGCAAAGAGAGGAGACCCTGTCTGATCTTGGTCTGCTGTTTGCCATTGATGCATCAAAACATGGCAGGTATGATGATGATGATTGTTTCATGTGTTTGCAGGTTGGTGGTATAGCCATCCTGGGTATAGGTATCTGGACACATGAGGTGGAATATGGCAGCAGGCAGATGGCGGGGCTGGTGGGGGTACAGTTGTACCGCGTGGACTCCGTGATGATGATCGCCTGTGGTTCTGCCACCATCGTCCTCATCGCAATAGGCCTCCTCGGCATCCTTGTCCCTCAGAAGTGCCTCCTTGGATTGGTAATTATGAAGTCTTCATTTCGTAAAGCATTTCAATTTTCCTAAGCTTAAAATCAAATAGACATTGAACCTTTTTTTTTTCTCTAGAACAATAAAATCATAACATCATCAATGAACATAAAGTCTCATTGGGTTTTAAGATACAGAAATTTTAGGGCTGACTGCGAAACTAGGCCAAACAAAATATACTTCCATTTCTGGTCTCCAGCAAAAAGAAAAAAGAGGGTAGGTAGGTAGTGATTTTTTTTATAATAAAACAAATGGTAAAAAATGGGAAAGATTTTTTTAAAGGCGGAAAGGTTAAAAAAACCTTTAGGGTTGGTTGTAAAAAATGAGAGTCAGTTGGGAGACCAGAAACAGAACTTTTTTTTTTTTATCTAAGTGTATATAGAAATAGAAAGAGATGGAGTAGTTTCACTGTCAGTCGTGGAATTAAAGGTCTTAACCCTTTCCCTCATATAGACTCATTTTGACGCACTCAGTAGGTACCACATAAAGCCTGATCTGCAGAAAACCACAGTTAAATCTTACCAAATTTAATTACAAAATCCTCATTTCCAGACCACTGAGGAGCAGCGAACAGCATAAAACCTGATCAGCCTGCGAGTTACTCACAGGCTGATCTGGTTTTATGCTGTTCGCATAGGTCTTTTCATGGTTTCCTCTATGAGAGAAAGGGTTAAACATTTTGAGATTCATATTCTGTTGTAATGACTAGCAATCATTTTCTGAATATTATGGCCGCATTTAGACCTTGCACTCAAGGATAACCCAGTGGTTGGATACAAGGGAGTCCTGGAGTCCCTAACTCATTTTGTGAATAGACCCCTTGGTTCTTTTCATGCAAAGTATATAGCACCAACATAGGAAGACAAGTTCCTGGGTAGAACCAGTATTGAATAATCTGAGTTCCCATAGCAACCCTATTTTGCAGAGTGCCAGGCAAGGTTGCATCTGGTATCATTTTTATAGATCTTTAATTTGACATAGTCACTTGAGGAAAGTTCCCCGGCAGGTATTTGAACCCCAAACCTCCTGAATGCAAAAGGGACACTACTACTAAGCTATTATGCTGGTAAGATAAGGACAACTTCAAATTGAGAGGTTTTGTGAATCAGTACCAGGGTTTCTTTTTCCTTACTCACATGAAGATGATTTTCACTAAAATGATTATTTACTCCAGCAAATTAATTATCTAGGCTACGGTTGGGGGAGTTATCATAGAATTGGTTAGACTGATAAAAGTCTGTTGCAAAACATTGGTGGTATGGAATGTTTACAGAGTTTTGTTTTTAATGAAATTTAGTACACCTTAATATTACAACTGCTTAACATATTCTCAAAATTATGTTTATAATTTTGAAACATTTCATTATACAAACAAATATAAAGTTGAACTTAGGCGGTATTTTGTTATCCAGTTTAACTCTTTAGAGTCTAATTTTTGTTTCAGCACCTGTCAATATTCACATTTGTAGCATTTGGATTGTTTGCTGCAGGAATTCTAGGATACGTATTCGCTGGGGAGGTAATGTGCACTAGTGATGAACAAAGTTTACACATAAATACAGTGTAGATCCATCATTACATGATCCATGTTTACAAAAGTTTTAATATATCTCAGTTAATAAGATGGACCCAAAACCTTGTATCTTTTATTGATTGTAATAATGTTGTCAAGCTGAAAAGGACCCTAAATAAGTGTTATTATCAATCTGCTAAGTTTGAAACTATGCTTTTGACAGGTTTTTCTTTGGAAACTTTTGAGAAAACACTGAGAGATTTTCAAAGTACTTCGGACAGAATATTATGTTACCTGCTGTAAGCATAGCTGACACATAGGGATTACTTATCTGTCACCTGTCTGTCTGTCCTACTTTTTCTGTCACGCTTCAGCAGGTGACAAATATGTTTCAAAGAATACTCTTGTTTGATAATTTCAGAACAAATGTACAATTTTGGTGATCACAGAATATAAATACTAATTTTCTTTATTGAAAATATTTTACCTATGAATACCAACAACATGAAATTTTGTATTTCAGCGGAATGTTTTTTTTCTGTCGCATGTTCTGCTCTCAGTCATCCACTTATGCTTTAAGGAGCTGTGTTGTTATGATTATCACATCTTCCTTGTTAAGGCAATTTTTGATTGATTTATTTAATCCAACAATATTTTATAATACTTATTCACCAATCATTATCATAGCAGTGAAATATCAAATGTTATCATTTATGAAAATATGATGTTCTAAATCAGTTTGATTGATAATAATATATCAAACATTTACTCACAGTGTCCATATAATAGTATATCAGACATTTACTCACAGTGTCCCTTGTTTGTAGCTGGAGGACACAGTGCGGGGATCACTGAAGAAGAGTGTGACAGAGAAGTATGGTGTACCAGGAGAGTCCTCCATCACTAGCGCCTGGGATACGGTCCAGCGCAGGGTGAGTGACGAGGATGCAAGGTTATCCATCGGAAAAATAATCCTCATTTTTGGCTGAAAAACTCATTTTCTTTCTAAAATATGTATGTCATACTGATCTTTGAATGTTTGATATTTACTAGATGCTAAATAATATGATATATATAAGAATTCACATGAGTTTTCATATAATATAAAATTTTATTATAAAACAATAATAATATAAAATTTTATTAAACGAGTTCAAGAAAATTATAAAAAGTGAGCCTCTGGCAATTTTTTTAAACTATTTTCTTGGACAAGTTCAATATAAATTCTAGTATTTTGGGGGATTTTTTTATCCTATGAATTGTATAGGGTTAAATGACGTCATGACGTTATATTACATGTGTTGAACATACAAAAATATGTTATGGTAATATTAAACAGGAAACAAGGGATGTCATGTGATAAATATGAAGATCATTATGAAAATTGGGTACAAATATCTCTCTTTAAGTTAATTTTTCTTCTCAGGTGTTTGTTGACTATTAGCATATTAACTCTGCTTTAAGTTAATTTTTCTTCTCAGGTGTTTGTTGACTATTAGCATATTAACTCTGTGTCTCATACACCAGTTGTTACATTTTAACCCCTTCCCTCATATAGACTCATTTTGACGCACTCAATAGTTACCACATAAAGCCTCATCTGCAGAAAACCACAGTTAAACCTTACCAAATTTAATTATAAAGTCCTCATTTCCAGACCACTGAGGAGCAGCGAACAGCATAAAACCTGATCAGCCTGCGAGTTACTCGCAGGCTGATCTGGTTTTATGTTGTTCGCATAGGTCTTTTCATGATTTCTTCTATGAGGGAAGGGTTAAGGCCATGACAAGCAGAGCAGTCTCATATCAGACATCTTCAGAGGAGCTGTCGGATCCGGGTTTGCTTGTACAACATTGTATGCACTGCAAAGAAAAAATCTATTGACCATATGCTGCTTTCTTGTTGTTGTCCTTAAGAATATAATCAGCACGTGCACATCTTGATCCTGATTCTATTTTTTCAACCAAAGTTTCCAAATTTTAATGGTTTCTGTATTTTTTATTTTTTTTTATATATTTTCATCTACCTTTACATTCTCAATGGCTTTGAAAACTTTCTCATTGAATTGTGCAACTGATGAGATTTTATTGTTGTTTTCCACCAGTTTGAGTGTTGCGGGGCATATGGCAAGGGGAATGATACTACATCTTGGCACCTCTACCACACAGAGAGCTTCTGGGTCAGGGACCAGTATAATGGTAACATATCTTTTATCGCATATTGGATAAGATTTTCCCATAATTTCAGGAGAGCTAGAATATCTTTCCTGGCACCCCTGTTCAAGACTGCTCATGTTTATATGACTTGATAATTTTCTGAACCACTCAAAGGAACTGACATTAAAATGCCATGGCACCACAAAGATATGCTAAAATTAAAGATACATTCTACAAAGTAAATGTCTGTGATATTAACATTTGAAACATTTAAGATTTGCAAGTTTGTGGAATGGAAATAAACATCTGTATATAGGCAGAGCCTTGTTCCCACTCAAAAGCATTTGCCTTCAGTATGGATGGTCCAGTCAATAACGCAAACACTTATTTATAAACTAACCTTCACTCTGTTATCCTTGACACTAGTAAGGAAATAAAGTATGCAAATACTATACAACTAGACCAACTTGGCAATAACTGGCAAGCTGATCTTGCTTGAATTAAACAATACTTGGTGAATTCATAAATGCAGATGCATTCCACCATTCCTGTTTCACAAAATATTCAAGTATAAAACTAAGTTGACATGAATTATTACCTTAATAACTATACAATAATTATTTTAAAAAAAGGGAAATTTGGGGTAGTTTTAATAGAGAAATGGGAATATTAATGAAATTTGCCTATAGATATTAAAGTAATAATAATTAGTTATAAGGATGTTTCAGTGTGTTACCACTGATGATTTTGGTAAAAAAAAAAAATGTTGAATATCTCATTTATTTTTTAGTAGAATGTTAAAGGAAACTTCAAATTTTAAGATTCCTGTATTAAAAACATGATTAAAAATGTATTTGCCAAATGTTGAGGGTCCAAAAAGTCACATTTTATTTTTTAAATTTCATGTGGTGAGGTATTCATTTTTTAGAAAGCTTTTATATCAGGGATTGAATCTGAAAATATAAATGAAATCTGTTTTTTGAAAATGTTTTTATCAAGAAAAATATATCCTTGAGTGCCCAAACTGCGCCCCTCTAAGATTTATTTAGGAAATGCAACATAAATAAAATATATAAAATAAAAACTGTTTACGTACCAATTAATTATATCCAATTCACATTGATACCCCCTAAATAATTCTTTTATAAAAAATTATTCACTCAAAAATAACATTTAATACATTACGAGTCAAATTTTATGCCATCATTTTGTGTGGTCCTAACTCCGCCCCCTAGGTGACGTCATAGCAGTTGCGAATTGTACACATATGACTTCCATTTATAAATGTGTAAACACAGCAGATGGAATTTCCGAGATACTTTTATTTTTAAGAAATTGAGTTTAAAAGGGCCATTCTGCGTGGCAATCATTTTGTATTAAGAAAAAACACATAAAAAGAGTGGTGCGAGATAAAATTTGCAATATTTATCCATTTGAATCAAAATTTCGAGTTTATTTACTGAAACATAGAAAAAAAATATCTCACAGTCGCTTACGCGTGTGATAAAATCTAGCGAGACTACGATAAAAAAGCAGAAGTTGGCGGAGTTTGGACAGGGGCGCATTTAGGACCTCCAACGATATATAAAATTTCATGGTCTTTGGGTAGGTTTTGTATGTATTTTTGTCCAGACACAATGACTAATTCTGCTCATAGTGTATTTTCACCTGTTACTTATAAAATACATTATAAGTTACAGATTGTGATAAATTATTCTGAAATTATCATTTTAATATGCTTTTTTAATGTCTTGATTTTTTCAACAAAATTAAGCAAATAGTGATGTTATACCATATGTTTAATATGGTGACACCCAAATTTTAATTCACATACCTTATTAATCCCCCACCACGAAGCGGGAGCGGGGTTATAGGATTGGCCTTCGTCTGTCTGTCCGTAACGTTTTCGTGTCCGCTCCATATCTCCTATACTGCTTGAAGGATTTTCATGAAACTTGCCTCAAATGTAAACCTAGTTGAGATGATGTGCAGAACACAGGTGGCAGCCATGTAGGCTCAAGGTCAAGGTCACACTAGAAGGTTATGTGTTTGAACCTTCAATTTCCATTTTAATTTCGTGTCCGCTCCATATCGCCTATACCCCTTTTAGTTTTTTCATGAATCTTGCCTCAAATATATATATAATTGAGACGATGTGTAGAACATAGGTTGCAGTCATGTCGGCGCAAGGTCAAGGTCACACTTTAGGGTCATGTGTTTGAACCTTCTATTTCCTTACAATTTCATGTCCGCTCCATATCTCCTATATCCCTTGAAGGATTTTAATGAAACTTGCCCCTAATATAAATATAATTGAGATGATGTGCAGAACACAGGTTGCAGCCATGTCGGCTCAAGGTCAAAGTTACACTTGAAGGTCAAATGTTTGAACCTTCAATTTCAATTCACAATTTTGTGTCTGCTCCATAACTTTGATGCCCAGTCTGGAGTGTTCCCCATGCCTCACACAGACCATTTCTTGACCTGGATTGTGCTACCACAGTGATATCATTGCTGGTAAAGGTTAAGTAAGGTATTATTAAACACTGTAAAACTAAATACTATCTTGTCTTGTGTTGTCTTTATTACATAAAATGCAGTTTTAAACCCAACTACAACAGTAGTGCTGAAAAGGTTTTTATTAAGGCAGCGGCGGGGGATATAGCTGTCCTTTGGACTGCCTTGTAGATATAGTCTTAGTACTTTTATGCAAAATTTTAGAAAAATCTGTCCGCTAGAAAAAAATGCTCAAACACCTTTAAAGACATATGCTACAGTAACAGTTTTTTTACTATATAGACAAAGAAGGAAAATCAAAATTAGTGAAGAGAATTTTCTTAAACTATGCTTGATTATAGAGAATCACACTAGTAACAAATTTATAGGTAAAAAATGGGGACCCAATCTACTTTTCGAGTTATTTGCCCCTGCAAAGTTTAAGAAAATTCTCTTCGCCAGTTTTAATTTTCCTTTTGTCTTTATAGTAAAAAAGCTGTTACTAAAGCATATGTCTTAAAGAATGGTTGATGGAATTGCACCAGGTTTTATACAAACTCCTTGGAGATGAGAATGAAATATGTCCTAATTGGTTCAGGCTAAAAAAGGTGCTCAGATAAACCTGACTTGTCAGGGGTTTATCACAGTGTTAAATGGTGCACTGGAGGGGTCAAAGGTTACACAACATACTGTGAAGTCTTACTGAACTTGGTCAGCTCTCTGTCACTTCAGATTCTAGACAAAGCTTACAATAAGATATGAATCAGCAGTCTACCTTGTGTAACTTTATAAAATCTCATGATGCTACTTATCGTATCACAATATGCTAAAACAGCTGTTTCAGGTTTTGCATAATCATTAGGTTTCTTATACAGAACATGTTACTTATAACTTATTGGCCGAATTACTGTTTTGCTGTGTGTCACACGCATGTATTCTATATGCATATTGTGTTAAACTCAAACTGCTAGATTGAATATACTTGATGCAACTAAATTTGATTGAAAATATTTATTATTTACTGTTATATGTTGATAATATTTAAACTATACACATTAAATCATTACTTTCAGCTAGTGTTTGAAACTATGTTCTAGGTGTAAGTAACATATAGTCTGAGCTGTGAGCTATTAACAGTCCAGTTATTCATGTTTTTATTTTGTTGTTATAATTGGAGTGTACTGAGTTTTGGTCATATGATAAAAAGAATCTGACAAGAGTTGTCAGTTTATATCAACTTTAACGAAAAGAGTTAATGAAAATGTAATAATTTGCCAGAAGCTTGTTTGATAACATTTTCATGAACTCCTTCAGTAAAAGTTGATATGCAAATGACAAACTCATGTCAGAACATATGTATAATTATATATTTTCATGCTGATGACGATTCAGACCAGGTTTGACAAAAGTCATGTTGTTAAGACTTTGGGCTCAAGGGAGTGAAGAATATATCTTAAGTATTTATTTTTCTATTATAAAGAGATGACCAGATTCCTAACGTCATGTTTTATTCAATATTATACAGTAATAAGCAAAAACAGGTTTGCTCAATAATTCAGTCCAAGCATTACAACCACCGCCTCTACATGTTTCTGGGGTTTGTTTCAGATGGCATGTATGTACCAGAGAGTTGCTGCAAGCAGGACGGCAACCTGGTGCAGTGTACCGGTCTGTCTAACACCACAGATAGCTGGCCTCCCCGCCACCCCCCACCCATAATAGAACAACCCACTAACTACACCCTGTACACCACTGTAAGTAGACTGGTCCAATGTCAGGCCAGACAATTATGTAATGCAATACAGTTGATACTATATGTTATTAAGTAAGTGGCTAATACGATTGCCCTCGGACAAATAACAGGGCCAATATCAAATCACTTATTATAATGACAATTTTTACAAAATTATTATTTATTGGTGTCAAAAGAATTAAGTAAATCATTTGCTAATAATTCAAGCATTCGCTTGCTCTGTGAAGACATGGCACACTTCTCTTCTGCTGCATTGATTTGACACTGCAGTAAAAATGAGTTATCGGTATCCCGTACAAAGCTACGCACCATACACACCGTATTAAGCTAATCAAATTGCAGGAAAAGCAGGGCCAATAAATAATATCACTTTTGGCCCCTGTCTGTCAGTGATATTTTTTATTGGCCCACTTATTGAGATTGTCAGTGTATTATTGAAAAAATGTTATAGGGCTCATAAATAATAGTTATGTAATAATAAATGTTATAAACACCAATGGTTGTTTTGATAAATAAGTAGGTAGAAAAGAAGAAGTTCAAATCATCTAAACATATCATCTATACATATCATGCTCTGTATCACTTGGTTTCCTAAATCAATATGTCTATAAATCATGAACAGTATCATTGAATAGTATACCAGTAAATCTGAATTCATGAAATGGAAAATTTTGATAACTTGAGGTTGGTAAGAAAATAAAATTGTATTTATTTGCACAGCATCGCATATTTGTATTTTGAAAATCATCAATCAGTGATATTATTCTACATTTAATATACTGTCCGTTTGAGTTAGGCAATTATGGCACCACATCAAAAAATATACGTGATACTGTTTTGGATTTTCAGTAGTAAGGCCTAAAAAGAAAGTCTGTGTTTAGGGCAACCCGACCCTACATAGCGAAAACCTGCCAACTCTTAAGTTTTTCGCAGCCAATTTGGGACCACCGAAATGTCTGTTAAGAATTTGTGATTCGTACACAGGTATAACTTGACTTTAAAAAAAAGTAAAATAAATAAAATCTCAATCCCTACCCTACCTAACTTTTTTGAGACCGTTGCCTTAAATACACAATTTATTTTTTATTTTTTTGCCTTAGCTTGAATGCAATTGTGGAACAAGCATGTACATCTACATCTAATGGATTGAATATGTTTCAGGGTTGTTATGACAAACTGAAGGACTATCTGCGTCAGAATGGCATCCTCATTGGGACCGCAGCTGTGGTTGTTGGAGTGTTTATGGTGAGTATAAACAAAAGGCCTCAATGGCTACCTTACTGTCACTAAGCCCTCATCGCTGTAAGTCTGAATCCCGACAGTGTTACCCAGATTTCTCATGTGAGGAAGCTTTCTAACAGGTTTACAATTAATTAAATATAATAATTCCAAACCACATTATTAGCTCATCTGTTTCGATGAAAAAGTTGAGCTATTATGATAGCTGGGTTGTCATTGTTGTTGTCGTGCAAAAACTTTAATATCAACATTTAAAGCAGACGCAGCTCTGCGTAGCTCTTGTATTTATATCAAGATATTGCTTCATATGTTTATAGATAACTATGCACTGATCACAGAATAATACCACATCCATGTAAAGATGGCATTTGTAATTTTTAGCTCGACTTTTCAAAGAATATGAGAGCTAT
Organism: Solen grandis; assembly: GCA_021229015.1. Taxonomy (NCBI): domain Eukaryota; kingdom Metazoa; phylum Mollusca; class Bivalvia; order Adapedonta; family Solenidae; genus Solen; species Solen grandis. The sequence goes on from CM037781.1 coordinate 8,255,253, forward strand.
TGTAGTCACCCTTGCGTTGGCGGCAGCATTAGTGTTGCAGCTTTTGGTTAAAGTTTTGCATGCAAGTTACTATCAACCTTATATCACAATAACCATTTCTGGTATTGACTTGAAAGTTTATGAATATGTTAATGGGCATCAGACAACCAAGGTAGATAACTGTTGACTGAAGTTGATATAAAAAATGGCCCCTTTTTAACTTAGAAAGTTTGGTTAAAGTTTTGCATGCAATAGAAAATTTGGTTAATGTTTTGCATACAAGCTACCGGTGTGGTACTGTCCAGCTTGTATCTCAATAACCATTCATGGTATTAACTTGAAAATTTATGAATATATTTAGGGGCATCAGACAACCAATGTAGATAACTCTTGATGGAATGTATTACAAATTATGGCCCCTTTTTTAACTTAGAAATTTTGGTTAAAGTTTTAAATGCAAGGTACTTTCATGCTTATATCTCAGTATCCAAGCATGCGATTGATTAAAAACATCAAGCTACTATCCATCTTATATCTCAGAATGTGTTTATGGTACTGACTAGAAAGTTTAGGAGTGGGTTCAGGGGCATCACAAAACCAAAGAGGAGAACTCTTGGACAGAATTTTATACAAATTATGGCCCTTTTCTAACTTGGATACTTGGTTAAGTTTTGCTTGCACATTGTTATTATGCTTATATCTCAATAACTAGGCATGGGATTGATTTTAGACTATATAAACCTATTTAGGGTTATTTGACTATCAAGGTATATTTTTTTTTACTATTATTATATACAGGGTATATGAAGGGCAAGAATTGAATTAGATTTTTCTTTTGATTTACCAACAAGAATTTTGAATAGTTGAGCATGCTGTCCTCTGACAGCTCTTGTTTGTTAAGCAATAAAAGTAAATAAATGTTCTGAAATGATCAGGAAATAATATGCAACAATATGATTCATCTGTTGCCTTCAGCTTAAAGACTTTATTTTACCACATCAGATAATTTGATTGACCAGTATTAGAATGAAATTGATTTTGATGTTTTATCTACAAGCCATTTTTTGTGTACAAGAATTTTGTTTCATGGCTTGAGGTAACCGTGAATTTGGGAAATATAAGGATTTTTAAAAAGCGGAAAAGTAGTTGTCTGGGATGACATTTGTGATAAAATATATAAAAACCAATATTGGAGATTTCTTAATAAATACAAATTTAATATAAATTTCATTTTGGACAACTTAATGAATTATTGATGACAAATGGATTAATGATTCTTTGTTTTGATTTGTTTTCAGATTTTGGAGATCGTGTTGACCATCTTTTTCTACAGAACACTCCACTAAATGAATACACAGCTTGTCTGAGGCTCAATGCAAACCTTATTATTGAAAAGACCTATTACAAGACACCATTTGGTATCTAAGTTACCACTTTTGGTAATACATTCAGTCACAATAATTGACATTATGTTATTTTTACAAAGTTGGCCTAATTGTTCACTATTTTTTACATTATGTACATTCTATATATTTTTGTAAAACTAATATATCATGAAATATTTGCTTAAGCTAGAGGTAATAAAAATGTCCGTCCACAATATAAAGGAGAATATTTTTATTTTAAAAATAAATTTGATCTGACTTCAACATTTCATTACACTGACTGGCTTTTTTATATTATTTTTTTTTAATTTTCGTAAATGTTTAAATAATTACAGTGTAAAAAATTCAGTCAATTTACTATTTCTATAGCTATGAAACCTTTAAAGAAGTACCATTTAGTTTATTTACCTTAATGAAAATTTGTCCCATAAAAACGTAGCTAATGAAGCAACTTCACTGATACTTTCAATAAATGGTATTAAGGAATATTTTTGTTGCAAAACATTAGTTGTAGAAAAAGTGTGCTTTAGATTTTTTTTTTTTTTTTTTTTAAAAGTTATTTTATGTTTCTCTGTTATTGACTGATGGCAAATAATATTTGACATTGAAGATAAAGGGTTTCATATGAATTGAAGATAAAGGATTTTGTATGAGTTGTATAAATTTATACAACGCTTGCTGTATTATGTATTAACTCTCAGCAAAAAAAATATAACTTGTCACTTTCCACGTAAAAAATTAACAAAAACCATTAAGTCTAGTATATGTAGTTGCTTGATAAGTACTGATGACCAAAACCAGTGAGTTGCCTTTATAGGGTCCTGGCATAGGGAGAAAAACATTAACTTGCTTATAGAGTTATTAAACTTATTTTAGTAGTTGTAATTTTCATTAAGTGCATAGAATATATGGAAATAGAAATAGATTTGAAATGTGGTAAGGACTGATAAAATTGAATTCAAGACTGACTTTGTTTGGATCATTTGAAATGTAAAATTTCTAGACTAGTGCATCATTATTTAAACACTGACTCAATTTAACCAAGGCTTTTGATGTTAGTAGGTATCTTGTCATTGTTGGAGGCTATCCCTTTACCTCGTGAATATTCATATACACATATTTGACTTGATGAATATTCATTTACTTATCTTTTGAAAGTATATGGAAAACTTTGTAGTGCAGACTGTGTAGGATCTGAACTACAATATTGTATGAGCAAACAGAGGAGACCCTGATCAGACAGTTCCCATAGGAGCTGTCTGATCTGGATCTGTTTTTTTTTGCAATTGCGTCAAAGTGAGTCTTTATGAAGTAAAGGGGTAGATTAGGTAGATGAGAGCACTATATATGGATGTTTTCGATAGGCTCCTGTCAACTTGGCAATAGGGTGAGTCTGTCACCATAGCAACAGGGTAGTCTTTTCTTGGCTATAAAGTCAAATATATGGTTTTGTTCTGTATTTGCACAACATAGGTTTTCTGTGATACCACTTTGCAATCATTTTGTAACTGTTTAATATGAGAGTTTTTTTTAATTATGGTTTTAGAGTATTTTAGCAATTAGCTCAATGATTTAAAATTGTTTCATTGATGTTTGTAAATACAGTAGAACCTCGTTAATCCGAGGTCATAGGGACTGGGCTGGAAACTTCGAAATAATGATAATTCGGATTAAAAATCCAATGATAAATTTAGGTTTGTGTGCATGTATGTTTGCGTTATCATTACCGGTGAGTATCGTGAAAATCGCTACGTCGTAAAAACAACTACTGGTACGTATGGAATGAAAAACGGATCCTTTATGTAAGGGTCTTCACGGAAATACAAACACATACAATTATTGATATTGAAATTTCTTTAATACATGTATGCAAATACGTATGGAAACAATAAGAAAACAAAATAGTTCAACAGTAATTTCGTCTTTCTGATTCAACCAAGTTCATAGAGTATTTGGTGATACCCCAAACTCTTCAGCAATTATCTTTGGAGACAATAATTCTTTTGGATGTAAGTGTGCAGAGACGACAGAGATACAATTGATGATTAATCTCTGCTGACTGAATTTAAATTCACATATAAAACAAGTACTCAAGATCTGACACCTGGGTTTATCTGCTGACGCGTGTCTGTAACTCAACCAGTCGGACATCGATTAGAAGTAATCAATGATTTCCGGTCAGACATGTGCTGATTGATAATCCCTACCTGGACAAAGGTGTGAAAAACTTACTTGAGCCATCATTCCATTGACACCGCAAAATAAACTGACCAGTGTACGATTGAAGTTAAGGGCGATATGTCTTCGAAAATGTACGAAGATTGACTTCGAAATAAAAATTGAAAAATAGGTATAAGTCGGGACTGGGATTTAATTCGAAATAGCGAAATTCGGATTAAACATTTTATTTTTAGTTAAAATATGAAGGGGAAAAATCGGGACCAAAAAAAACATCGAAATGGTGACGAATTCGGTTTAACAATGTTCGGTTTGACGAGGTTCTACTGTAGTTCAGTTTATTAGATTATGTGTGTTAGTATTATTGAATGACCTACAATAGAAATAAACCAGATCAGCCCAAACATTACTTGAAGATTTAAAGGCTGATGTTGACTACAATTAAACTATTTAAGTTTGGTTAGACCAAAAAATAAAATAGTTCTGTTTCTGGTCTCCAGCCAGAAAAAAAGAGGGTAGGTAGGTAGGGATTATTCTTTTTTTTTTTCTTTTTTTTTTCCTCTCCAAGTGATGCAAACAGTAAAAAAGGTAAAGGAAATATCTTTTAATGGTGGAAATGTAAAAAAAACTTAAGGGTCGGCTGTGAAAAAAGAGGTCAGGAAACCAGAAATGGAACTTGGGGGGGGGGGGGCTTAAACAGAATATCTTCCATTTATGTAAGCTAATGAAGCTTCTCACTGGTCTGTCTGTGTGTTTATGGAATAAAGATTAGATGATTCTGTTAGTGAATATAGCCATTTACAACCATTTTTTTCAGTGTTACTTTTTTAAAAGGACATTTCAGCATATTGCCACTGATTTTAATTTTGGAAAAAAAATAATTCTTGCAAATTTTCATCTTTTTTCAGAACAATGATAAACCCCAAATTTTAAGGATTATGTATTAAAAACATGATCAAGTTATTTACCAAATGCTGAGGGTCCAAAAAGTTACATTTTAGTGTTTTATGCATATTTGGTTAAAAAAAAGTTTTAGTAAAAAACAAACTTGGTGAGGTATACATTTTTTTTACATTTTCAGAAAGCATTTATACAAGTAGATTGAATATGAAAAAAATCAAGAAAATCTGTCCGTTGATTTTTTTTTTTATCAAGAAAAATAAATATAAAATATTATAGCTTTTGGGTAGTTTTTGTTTTCATTTTGGTACGGACACAATGGCGATTTTTGCTTGTTTTGTATTTCAATGCATGCTTCACAGCATTTTCACCTATAACTTATAAAACACATATTAGTTTACAAATTGTGATAAAATGTTTTGAAAATATTATTTTGATAGGTAATATAGTATTTAGAATGCATTCTCTCTAATTTTTAATACTTTGATTTTTTCAACAAATTTTAGCAAACAGTGATGTTTTACCATAAACAAAATATCTAAAACGAGCATGGTGACCCCCTATTTTTAAATCGAATATATTTTAGTTATAAGTCTAAAGTACTTACGTGCAAAATTTAAAAAAAAAGCTGTCCATTAGAAAAAAACGCTGAAACGCCTGTTTGTAAAATAATAATAAAAAAAATATGTTGTCATTTCAGTTTTAAGGAATAAATTTTCATTTTTTCGTATATGATGAAAATTGTTGACCTGCTTTTGGAACAGAACTTGTTATGAAGAAAAAATGTTGTGCTTTGTTGAGAAGTTTTATTATTTTAGAAGCTTGGTCAGCTGTATGATGTATGTATATTGATTTTTAAAACTTTTCTTTACTTGTGTCTTCATATTTTAAAATTCAAGGTTGTAGATAATGTCATGTTTTTGTTTTTAGCTCACTTGAGCACAACATGCTCATGGTGAGCTATTGTGATCACCTTTTGTCGGGCGACCATCATCCGTGCATGCGTCCAGCATCAGCAATTTTCCTTAATCGAAATCTCCTCTGAAACCACTGGGCCAAATTTTATAAAATTCACCTGTGATGTTCCTTACATGAAGCTCTACCAAAGTTGTTCAAATGGTTTTGGTCCGTTGCATATCTGGGTCACAGGAGCTAAAAACAGATTTTTAAAAATGAAATCTTTAAAAATTTCTTCCCCAAAACCGCAAGGCCTAGAGCTTAGATATTTAGTGTGTGGCATTGTCTTATGAACCTCTACCAAGATTGTACAAATCATGACCCTGGGGTCAAAATTTGCCCCGCCCCAATGGGTCACTTTATTTTGCATAGGCATATATGGGAAAATTTAGAAAAAAATTCTTGTGAGAAACCACAAGGCCTGGAGTTTAGATATTTGTTGTGTAACATGACCTTATAGATATGTATCAAGTTTGTTCAAATCATGGCCCTTGGGTCAAAATTGGCCCCGCCGCAGGGGTCACTTGATTTTACATAGACTTATATAGGAGAGTCTTTAAAAGCACAAGATCATGGGTTTAGATATTTGGTATGTAAAATGGTTTTGTGGACCTTAACCAAGTTTTCAAATCATGGCTCTTGGGTATAAATGTGTCCTGCCCTAGGGGTCACCTGATTTTATAGCTCTGACCATCAATATTTTGACCACAGGTACAGTTTTTGTGTGCAGTTACGATTATTTTGCTGTAATTCTGCATGGATTTTGTATTCAGTTTGTCTTATTTTATAAAAGGAAATGAAGGCAATATTAATCAGGTGAGCGATTCAGGGCCATCATACCCTTCTTGTTTTACATGTATTTATGTAATGGTATATTTTATTCTAATGTTATACACAGGGTCTCATTTTGATTGATTTTCTAGAGCTTATTGTTGTCTTCATCTCAAAATTTTACCTGGGACTCAATTTTTATGCTTAATTCCATTCTTTGATCTAATTATTATACAAGGTCAGATATTTTATTTTCCCTGTAAAAAATGCCTTTGCTTAAAACCTTGATTGTCAGATGAAACAGGCGTTTCATTTGGCAGGAAATATGCTATTGGGACACTAAGGGCAAGTAATAGAGTCAGTTTGCCTGAAGGTTGCAGGTTTGAATCTGCTAAGTGTTAGACATTTTTTTTTTTAGACACTCCAAGGCTCAAAGTACTGATCCAACCCAGAAACAGTTGGGAGGGATGAGTATAAGTTGCAATATCTGTCTGTTGTTGTTGTTGTTGTTGTTTATTTGATGCAGCAGCAATAATGCAATTTATTTTTTTTATATTTATAACCATTGAGTGAAATAAAACAAAACTATATGTCAGCTGTCTCCTGTTTGCATTTCCTGTACAGCTGCAGGTATTTATGAAGGTCATCTCAGGGTCAAACTTTTATAGTGATTAACGTTTATATCCAGTCTCATTAAAATCATATTCTAATTTTTGCTCCTCTGCTATACGCAATTAGGATCTGACTTCACAATAGGGGTCACGTTAAATTAACCATTGATGTAATTTATATGCATAAACAAGTGCTCAGTTTTAAACCATTTAAATGGCGCATTTTTTACTGTCTTTGGTAAAACATTTGTCACAGGTTGAGAAAAATGTACAGCTTGTCCAGAACTCAAACCCGGGACCTTTTGCTTACAGGGCGAATGCTCTACCAAATGAGCTACCCGGCCACTTACACATCTTTCTACCCTATTGTGAGATTGATACGGTTACTTCCTCGGGAAATACCTTACAATTTGGTAGGCGCCGATTTGATTGGCTGATACAAAGGTCAATCTGAAACGAACCTCTTTACGATGTTGTCAGATTCAGTTATCGATACCGAATCAGATTTCAATGAGATTGGTTTATGTCAAAAGTTTGATATTAAGGGTAATTTTTAGTAAATGTACAGAAATAATAAGAAGTTATTTATTGCAAGTTTTCGACATGTAAATATTATATATCTATAAAATATGTTAGTTTATAAAAATGTATGGTGAAAAAATAAGGGTAATGAAAATATAGTGATAAAACTTTTATAGCATATTTATTTATTCCAGATTTGAATATACAGATTTTTTTTTATATATGTTTAAAGAGACAAGTTATGATAAAAGAATGCATGTGTAGCATTTGCTTTTAGAGAGAGACCCTCTTTTTCTCTATTAAAATGGTTGTTTCTTTACTGGGTGACTTATGAGATAGATCGGGGTTTCCTTGATGGAATATAGTCGAGCCACTAAACTTAGAAGAAGTATATTTGTAGCAAAGTTTGTGTGGCCAGTCTACAATCTGGGCCCAAAGTATCGATAATTCTAGCTTTCAGTGAGAGAAGAAAATTAGATGAAGTGGAAGATACTGCTGTGAAATCTTATTTAGATAAATTAATTATAAGACATGTGGCTAGTCTAGAGGACATATAAAGTATAATGGCTTGATAAGAAAATGTGATGCTCCAAGAGCATTTGTCGGGAGGTTTTACAATAGTGTATGTTTATTGTGTAATAAACGTTTTTATGACATGACATAAATTGATACGATTGTGAATAGTTTTTATTTTCCTAAATTCACAGTCTTAAACTATTCAAATAAGTGACGTTCTTCTTTCAATTTTATCTTATATTTCTTTTTTCCCTTCTTTTTTGTTAGATTATTACACCATGTTAAATTTCAAACACACTTTCGGTATGTTTAATGCTTTAATCATAGAGAAATTAAAGAAATTCATTAGATGCTTATTACCTACACCATTTGTTATGTAAATTATATGTTCATCACCTTATACTGTGTTGTGTTTTGTGTTATTTTTTGTCTCTGTTGAGTAACAGTATTAACTAATGTTGTAGGTTGGTTTATGTAGACTTGTGTTGAAACAAATATAGCATATGATACATACAAAGTATATAAGTATTTTGCTCAATTTATTTTCTATTATTTATGTAAATAATTTGTTCATTTATTCAGTTCTGTGATGATGGTTTATTACGTCTTTTAGTTCATGAATAACTACGAAGTTTTGAGCATAATATTCAAGGTAAAAATTTTTAATAAGCTTCATTCCATGATTTTATATGATACTTTAACCTGAGGATACTAAATGTTATTTACCTACAAACTGAATATTAATTTCTTAAGCTTGTATAACCATTTTTTTTTATATTAAACTAATATGGCCATTAACAACAATCCTGTCCTCTGGAGAGGATTTAAGTCAGAACTTTGTTAATTTCTATAAAAAATTCTACCCCCTATTTTTCTTGCTTTCATATGATTATTTCATCATAGATTTCGTTAAGTTTTAAGAAAATGCTTGTCAGGAAAAATACACATGTAGCAATTCTTTATAAAGGATTATTTATGATGTAATTTCATACAGTAAAACTTTTCTTATCTGACCATCACTGGGACCAACTTATAATGTCAGATAAGACAAGTTGTCCAATAAAGCAGGTCTTATAGAATATTCCTTTAAAATTGATAGTATTTGCTTTACAAATGAAGTATTTACACATGACACATGTGCATGTTTAATTACAACAAGTAACAAGTGTCAGATAGTATAGGTTGTCATTATGGACAGTTTGCACTGTATTTTCAAACCTGTGAACATAGGGCCCTTGTTAATCCTGTGGGTGGTCTTTATAGTCAGGGGTTGATGTATTGGAGATGATAGCCTGTATTTGTCCAATGCTTGGGATGTGAAGGTTGGTCTCCATCAGGAGGGGCCTAGTTCTAGAGGTTATAGCGTTTGAGAATAACTTTTTAGCCAGGTATCCCAACAGAACATCTGCTTTTAAATTCAGGAGTCCCTTCTGAATATTGGGAGCCCCTGTCATGCCATTCAGACATATGGTAGCTATATTCACTAAACAGTAACATGTAGTTAAAAAGTTATGATTCATTAAAGAGGGTTTACTTCTATGAAATGATTACATAGGTTTTCAACTAATGTGGCTGTTCAATTTACTTTAAATCTGAAAAAGAAGTGTCCCAACGGAACACCTGACATGTCAGTACTGGAGTCCCTTCCCAGTTCTTGGTGTCCTAGGGATTCTGGGACACTGTTAGTGTCGACCCCTTCAGTTATGGTGTACACTCCCAGTTTAACTGATCTAACTTCAGCAATATACTGTTTTAACTTTTTTTTGCTTTGAAGTTTGTATGCAAATGTAATTATTCTATACAACTACTTCATACAGTACTTTTGTTTAGTTCAAGTACGTAATATGTTTTTTGTTTTAGGGGAAAAAATGAAATGACAGTTGTCTTTTTCTGTTGTAAATATTTGAGTATATTATTTATGTCAGTTTTTTCTGTTTTATTATTGACTGTTAAAAGTTCAAACTGTAAATGATTGAAAACAAAATCAAAGATTTAAAACTTAAAGTACTGCTTTAGCTGTCAAGGCATTAGGGGTAATGTTGTCCATTGGTTAAGTTCATTGTCTGGGATTCAAAAGGTTGCAAGTTAAATCCCTGTCAGATGTGAGAAGTTTTCAATATCATCTTTTATGCTAACTACTTATCCAGTCCAGGAACCATCAACTATTTCATGTCCATATATCTAATTTTTACGTTCATAAACTATTTTTCATTCTTCAATAAAGTGATGAAATATATATGGTACTTTTTTATTTTAATTTCTCACAAAATGAAGAATTAAATACGTTTTTAATAAATATTCATCAATATTATTGTTAATGGCAATGTTCATTAAAAATTTAAGAATTAATTTATTCACAACTTTAGTGTTTAGACTGTAGCTATTCTGTATAAATTCAGAATTAACATTTTTTTTTTTTATGGCATTGGCTCATGTTCTTCAGTAAATCTTATTTCTTGTAGATCCAGGATCTAAATATTTCCTTAAAATAACCGATGGAAGTAATGTTTGTCCTTTACCTCCTGAATATTCACATACAAATTTATGATTTGATGAATATTAATTTTATACTTGATGAATATTAATTTTATACTTAACTTTTGATATTGTATGAAAGATAGGATTTTTCTTTACAGTGCAGACAGTGTTCAATCTGAGCTCCAATAGTGTATGTTCAATCAGAGGAGACTCAGATCAGGTTTGTTAGTGTGTCAATTAGTGTTTTTTTAGCTTAAGGGTTAAAGTTACAGTCACATGAATACACATTTTAAAAATATCTCTAATATAACATGACTGTAATGTTTATGTATTTTAAGTGTTTTCATAGAGATTTTATCAGTGTGAAATATCAGGATTCTGCTTCAACTATCAACTGATGCTCAAATTCATGAAAAGTATTTGTGCTAAGTACTAAATTCAACAAGCACAGGTTGTTACAAAATATAAGCAATATAAATTCAAACATTGTTTCTCCTTAAACACATTAGGAATTTCTCCCTTTATATTACTTTCTCTCTTTTTGTCTCCTCCTCCCCACACCCCCATACTAAATGGGGTTTTGCTCTTCTTCTTTTTTTCTTTTTTTTTGATATACAAGGTTTTGTGTACATACGATTTATTTTAATTTCTTTTCTTAGTATTAGGTGTAAATGGTATGACCAGTTCTTTAGTAAATTGTTTATCATGAAAAGATCTGTTATTTTTATCACATTTTGCCTGTTTTTTAGAATAAATTGTGTAGTGTCATGAGTGTTTTTGTTGTTTATCCCTTTCCCCTCTTTTTTTTCGCTCACCTGAGCACAACGTGCTTAAGGTGTGTTGTGTCCGTCTTGCACTATGTGACGTCAACGATTGCTCCTCTGGAACCACTGGGTAAAATTTGATGAGATCTTTAGCTGACCCATAAACATATTCACCTGCATATGTCTGTTGCTGACTTTTCACAAAAGTTGCTAAAAAATAAACTAAATCCAAGTTGATCGGCCTATGAAAAATGAGGTCTCTATGGGGTCGGTTTCCTTACACTCAATATAGAAGATTTCAAAAACCTTCTTCAATGAAACCACTGCTTAGAATTTAATTTCTTTTCGCATGTATGGTTACTTCATGGCTATCTAATGTTCAGAATTATTTTTTGTTTTGCACCGAAGATAAACCTTATGGTTTCATACCATAATTGCATAAACATGTTTGATCCCTTGAAAACTGAGGCCTCAATATTATACTTATTTAGGAATTCTTCGTATCTGAAACCTGAATCTGTTTGCTGCTGGAAGAAACCCAAGTAAAATCACATGACTTGACTCGTTTTGAATAAGCTTATGTAATCTGATGAACGATCTAGGGCCTGTTTTACTTCTTGCTTTTCACTTTATTTGTACACAATTAAAACAGTATTGAAGGCGGTACTAGGCCCTTCTTTAATACATGTAAATGCATTTACAGATATACCCCATGTTTGGTTAAAAGACAAAATCATAAGAAAAAATTATCATAATTATAATCATGAAATATAGATGTCATGAGGTGGATTTCATGCATGCTACTTTTAAAGGAATATATCGTTTATTAAGCCAAATTGACGTTAATTAAATCGACAGCAGTATTTGTATGACAGCCAATTAGACATTTAATAAATAGCATTATACAAATTAATAATACAACAGAGACTGAAAGAAAACAGGTTACAAATGATAAGACAACAAGAATGATGAATTAAGGCCTGACAAATAATATACATTCCCTCACTGCACATAATTGCATGTTGATAAAGAAGCAGGACTATTTCCAACACATTGGGGAATAAAATGTAAATTCATATTAATTCAGTTTGAGGAATATGATTCTAAATGTCTACCAAAAGGTACTATGAAACATTATCACTGCTAATTGAAAACATTAAAACGATAATAATATATTTAGTTAAGCCTGCATAAAATGTATTCCGTGTTAGGAAAATAAAAGTGAGCCTCTGCCCGCAGCCCAAATATGGAAATACATATTAAGGAAGAAGATCCTGATGAGCGTGTAAGCAATTTTGTGATATTTCATTTGGATTTTAATCTTTATAAAATGCATATCGAGGACGTGGTGCTAAACTGTTTTAACTACTTAATAGATAAAGAAGTGCGAGAAATATATAGTTTCACACTGCTACTTCATCGTTTAATATACATCTAATTCTTCTTATATAGATCTTTCTCCTTTTTGTGAGGGGTTTTCATCCTTTAATTTGATGATGTTTGGGTGGGTGTCGAGTTTCCGCTCAGGTTGACCTTTTTTAAATATGCTATAACTTATATGTCCTTCATTAGCTTGCATTAATATTTGGACAGTTGCTTAAGTCCATAATACCACCAGGTCTTGTTTTTCATTTTCTTGATGCCATGTTTAAATTCAAAGAACAATGTAATTCATTTCTGAAAATAGACGCTCATATGTTAAATTTGATGTGCGGAATCATTGAATTTGCTTTCCAGTTTGCTCACAAAACCAGCGATAAAGCGTAATAAAAAAGTAACATGTTTCCACTAACCCGACCGACCCTATTTTTTGTACCGATCCTAACCTTTTATCGTAGCATTCGGGCTATTACGGTTGCAAAACGCCGTTTTTCATCAATTCTTCTGAAAAAAATAAGGTAAAAATGGAGAAAAAAAAAATAGCCGACCTACCGACCCTTATTTATTTCGGAGATGTTAGTGGAACAAACAATTTTTTTTTCGCCTTATGATATTGCCATTACTTGTCATCCAATCAAAAATAGTCATTAAAAACGTCACTGTTTCAAAACAATATTTAAAATCTTACACGACATTGTCATGTCCAATAAAATAAGAAAACTTTTGATCCTAAATAAACATTTTAAGTTTGATATAGTTTGGATACACTTAAGACATATTGTAAAAAAAAATATGATTTACGGAAACTCGTGGAAAAGGTAGTTTGAGATGTATGGAAATAAAGAAAAGCAAGAAGCTGAAACATTTTTTGTGGAAAACGTGTTTGTAGTGAGCGAATTACATTGTTATCATACCATAATCAAAACATCACAATTCCACCACGTCACAAAAGAAAAGAGAGAGAGAGAGAGAGAGAGAGAGAGAAAGAGAGAGAGAGATAGATAGATTATTATTTATACTGATGTAGCAGCATAGATGTATGTATTTTCAATACCTCATAGAATGTCACGTCCCGTGTATCTCTCCAAATACAATAGCTAGTTTTTTGTTTGTTGGTTGTTGTTGTTTTTTTGTTGTTGTTGTGTTTTTTAAAGTGGTACTTTTTGCTGGTTTGTGTGTGTGTGTGTTGGTTCCTCTATACCGATGTAAAGTAGATCTACATACGAATACTTTGATTTAATTGTGTTTCGAGGTAGAACATATGTTGAGTTAATAAACAATAGATAGATCCAAGTTGCTTGCAGCTTCGCCACTGGTATTGTCTAATACATACTCTCTCTCCCCCTCTCTCTATTTCTCTCCCTCTCTCTCTCTCTCTCTCTCTCTCTTGTTGATTTGTAAACATAAGAATCTCACGTTTCTGATTGAAATATATTTGTTAATGGTTCTCATTTTAATCTCAGTTGTCACTCGTTTTCTTTGAATTAGATAACTTCCGGTAAATAATGCGCATGACGTCAATGACGTCAGAGGCGACCAATAGAATGAGAGTTATGACCAACACAGTCACACCTGTGATCCCGATATAATGCGAGGATTTCCGACTGTCCAGAACCGAGATGAGGCTCCTCTTGTATTTGGATGTGCTTTTCGACAAAACTGTCAGATTTGCAGAAATGGCGTCTGCTATCTGCAATACTTCCGTCAAATTAACACCTGCAACAAAATGAATCTTGCTTATGTCATGACGAGGAAACGCAGTCGATGAAATAACATACAGAACGAGGAATATGGCATCCTTCTGTTCAGCATCAAAGAGAACTCAGTGTGGCCATATGATGTCATTTTAAGCTATCGCGAAAAGCATATTTTGTATGAAAATTGCTGTAATTATTTTATTTCTTTAACTATTTTAATGCGATATAGCGCATGCGAAGCGGAAAATTGTACACCACATAAAAACCGTAATGAGTCTTTTGTCAGATGTATAGTACTTCCTTACATTCGGGAAAAAATTATTTACGATGTGCTTTACGTACGTGTTAGCCAACAAATTTTCACGAACTCGGAAGGTTTTCCCGAATGTTAGGAAAACCTATTCATCTGACAAAAACAATCATTTGGACCTATGTGTAGACAACAATCGCATTAACGCTATATCGCATTAAAATTGGTAAAGAAATAATAGAAATACATGTAGAGTTACCCAGCTATCAGTTCAACATGTATGAAGTAATGATCATAATCTGTTCAGACAGACGGACATCAGATATGGAACATACCAAATGATTCTTGTTCAAATGATTAGACTTACATATTAGGTAGCGTATACCACAATTTTGCCCTCGTACAGCTCATGAAATGTGAATATCAATTTTATATTGTGGTCTGGTGTAGTATTCAAATTTGGTCCATTAACTTCAATGCCGTCAAAAAGTGATTGTCCGACGCTACAGTTAACAAAGAATGGAGATATTTTGATTACCAACATCTGTTGGCAGAAGCTACAGTCTATTTTATATCATATATTTCTTGGCGCTATGTACATATAGGGCAATTCCAGGAATGGTTGGCACATTGTCATGATGATGTGAGTGAGTATGGAATCATACCTCTTATCTATTGCGTGACAATGTACAATGGATGACTCCTGATTTTAGGAAAAGAACTTCTGATATATGAGCAGATCTTATTTGATTATACAGCAACTCTTTGGCAAGTCCAGTGCTCCAGTAATACGAATTTTCTAGTGTGAACCTGCTAATCATTGGTCTGGCGACGTCCAGACTGAGACCGGCAGTGACATTTCAATGGTTCTACGATGAGCAAATTTGCATATGTGAGTAGAAAGGGGTTACATCAAGGACACGTGATCCTGATGTCCGTGCTGTTACCTTGATTTCCCTGTGTTGGTAACGGAGCAGTCGGGCTGCTGATGGTACTGGCAGTGGCATCACCTGATAACACAGATCAGTGGTGTTCCAGTTGTAAAACTACAGAAGGCGTTCGAGATGAATTTATAAATTGTTCTACGAGACATAGACAGCACTGAAGAAGATCATTAATGATCCATAAAAAGATATAAGCATATCAAGAAAGTGTGCTCTCATGGAAGAATATGTATGTTGAACTGCTTGGAAGCAATTGTATTTGCCACAGCAAATAAAAAGAAGTTAACCTGAAGCTTCATAAGTTGCTCTGTGACCTCGGCGCCCGAACCCTCCATGTTCCGCACTCTCTTTATGATCCGCAACTGCATACCTTACAATTCAGCATGGGTTCTCATTAACACAAAGGAATTTGAAATATATTACTATTTTACTAAGAAGATATAGTTCTGTATGTAGCTACGTCCTTACCTCGGCTATAAACCTTGGCTGAAAAGCCGGAGCCTCGTTACCGTCCATAAATAATGTACTTATATTGGTCTCAGTGGCCGAACGGTTAGGGCATCTGTCACATAACCAGGAGGTCATGGGTTCGAAGTCCACCCGCGACATACCGGAATCGTTAACATTGTGCTCAGCACATAACATTAGACCCATGATTGGTTGGAGTCAGGATAATGTGACTGGGTTGGGTATCATGCCAATAATAAAAGGCGTGATATCGTTCTGTGGCAAAACTCTATCTGTCTAATGTAGATATAAACCCCAAATTGACTTAAGCAGTCAGAGAGATATCAAATCCAAGCACACAATCAACAAAATGATGCAGATGTCCTACAGATGGTACTATCCATGCTGTAATTTATTTCACAGAACTGACCGACTGTTGTTGTTGACAGACTGTTCGGTATTCCACACGTTGGGACTGTGCCTGTCCACATTCCCGTGCCGTAACAAACCCGCACAAGATCCCCTGATATGTGCACGGTGTCTTGTATACAAGCGTAGGTTGCAGCCGTACCGATCTCCTTGGTGACGGAAGAAAGAGAGACAGTCGTATCCTGATTGACATCTGGTTCTTGGCAAGTAACTAAAACAGTCACGGAGAAGTAAAAAATAAACGTTTTCTGGAATGAAAAAAACAACAACAACTAATTAAATTCATATGAGAATCCAGAATCTGACTTAATGTGTATGTTTGCAAAGGCATAAATGCAAATACATCACATTACTCTTAAAATATATGGACTATACTTAATGAACATTTCAATTTCTGCATTTATACTTACCATAACACTCTGGCCTGTTACCGGTCCACGACGTTACATTTGTTATCTCATCGTGCACACAGAGGCGGGACAAATTCCCAGTCAGGTGCGTTAGACCGGGTTGACACTGGTACATCGCCACTGACAGCTCTACCAAGGAGGCGAATGTCACACTGGTCCCTGCGCCGGCTTCGGGGTAAGAACATTGCTTCACAGACCCTGTACGTTCAATTACTAAGTTTATAAGCGTTCAGAGTCAAGCAAATAATTGACAAAAGATTTGGTATCAGCGTTTCGACACATATACGAGTCGTTGTAATCTCTACTGAGATCCGCTCCTGTTATTTTATTTTTTTTCGTATTGGCAATACGAAGGATCTCAGTAGAGATTAGAGCCGTTGAAGCCCCCTCCCCACCCCTACCTTCCTACAACAATTCCCTTCTCACAACGTGTATGATTAATCTATGAAATATATGACATATATTCATTTGGATTTGTGATTCCCTTATCTTTCTCGTAACATTTCGGACGTTTTATTTAGTAGACAGTCGTAATTATCCGTTTGTGTTCACGTCATATGCGGATTTCCCAAAATTAACATGAATTGATGGAAAACAAAACTAATCAGAAAATGGCTGCTTGTTTTGGTACTCTGCTATGTAACAATACAAATCGAACTTCCTAATCAACGTGTTCATGTCTAGTTAAACCTGTTGCTACAGACGCTGTACAGTATCTTGTGAACATGTAAACTAAATTCAAACTTTTAGTCCATTTTAAGGTTCTTGTTTAGTATACTGGGGTCAAGACTTTAACAAAGTCGGTTGGTGGTTATGCAACAGATGCTTTGGTTAGATCAGCTAAAAAATGGACAGGTATTCCTTTTCAAACGAAGATTTATAGTTGTTTTAAGGCCAGATAAATAATGATAATAATATGACTGTAGAAAACAATGATTTTATTCTATATATCTAGCTATCATTTAAGTTCGTTATTTAGTTATGATTTTGACACTGTATGGTGGGGTCGCATATTTCTGCCAGCCACTTATCCACTTAGCTATGTCGAAACTTTTCTGAAAAATTGTCGCACATTCAGTTTCTATCTGGCAAGTAGAAACTGTTCAAGTTATCCACTTTAGGTATCATATAACTGTCTGTTAATGCCCACTACTGCCAACCACGTATTCATTTAAGGTTAGCTGGAAATCATGCTTTTTTCCGGATACTTATGTGAAAAAAAGCTTGTTATCCACATAATTCAACTGACTATTTTGAAAAAAAAAGAAAGAAAACACACGACATCCAGTTATCTTAAGTGAATATATGGTTGACAGTAATGGGCACTAACAGGCAGTTTTGTCTAACACAATAAGGATAACACGAAAGTTTTCTACTTGCCAGTTACTAACTGAATATTTTAATAACTATTGATTACATGTATATATTTTATTATTTTATATATCGTCGGAGGTCCTAACTGCGCCCCTGTCCTAACTCCGCCACCTTCCTTTATTTTATCATAGTCTCGCTAGATTTTATTCAACGCGTAAGCGACTTTTGAGATTTTTTTTAAATGTTTCTGTAAACTCAGATGATTTTTGTACGAAATTTTGATTCAAACAGATAAATATTGCAAATTTTATCTCGCACCACTCTTTTTATGTGTTTTTTTTTTTCTTAATACAAAATGATTTCCACGCAGAATGGCCTTTTACACTCAAATTTTTAAAATTAAAGTATCTCGGAAATTTCATCTGCTGTGTTTACAAATTTATAAATGGAAGTCATATGTGTACAAATCGCAACTGCTATGACGTCACCTAGGGGGCGGAGTTAGGACCACACAAAATGATGGCATAATATTTGACTCGTAATGTATTAAATATTATTTTTAAGTGAATAATTATTTTCTAAAAGAAATTTTGGGGGTATCAATGTGAATTTGGTAGAATTAATTGGTACGTGAACAGTTTCTATTCTATGTATTTTATTTATGTTGCATTTCCTAATTAAATCTTAGAGGGGCGCAGTTTGGGCACTCGAGGATGTTTTTTTATATTGATTATATATTTTTCAGGAAAGTTTCGACATAGCTAAATGGGTAAGTGGCTGGCAGAAATATGCCATCATAACATTGGAATTAGAGACAACTTAAGTTACAATATACGGTTGCATTTTTACCAGAACAATTAGGGGCCATTCCGGTCCAGGATCCATTGCCGTAACATACACGAGTCATATCACCGGAAGTGATCTGCAATCCGTTTGTGCAGCTGTAGAAAGCAGCAGTACCAAGTCGAGGCGGTAAGTCTGACAAGATGAACGTCGTGTTGACTTCGGCGTTTGGCTGATCGCAGACGACTAAAAATATATATTAAAATACAATTTGGTGTCAACATTAACAGGATCATGAAATATTTGCATTGCTCATGTCGATATGTTAATACACTTTTTAAAAACTCCTGTATCTAATGTAAAACCTCTCGGCGTTTTTTTTTTCTGGGTGAAAGAAATTTTTTTTTAATTTAATAATTTAGCTAAGTCATTGGGTATTTTTGTCAGTCTTACATGACCCAGGTGTTTAAATGCATGTATATAATTTGTGAATTATGTTACACATTACAGCACTACCTCCACGCAGGCCTTACTCTGACAAACGGGTGCGATGCCCGACCAGTACAATACAGACGTATCCAGGGCATCCACAAGACACTGCCTGACTAGGTCGCCAGTCAGCAGGGTGTAACCGTGGAAACAGCTGTAAATTACAGACGAGTTTTCGGTCAGAGATGAAATGTTGATCGCAGCATTAACGCCAACGTCAGGAAAGGAGCAACCTTTTGGTGAAGCTGAATACGATAAAGAAATAGTTTCTTATTAAATGTACCAATGTGCATGGTCACTTGGGGGACATACAGAGTTGTGTTACAACGCCGTGCAATTGACTTTGACTTTTCCAGTAATTTTACATCGATAAAACTGCGACCGTAGTAACAAGTAAGATATATACACGATTGCAAAAGGTGTGAACCCAGGCTTTTGCCATTTCTTTTCCAAAATTTGTTTGATATATAAAAGGAGTGTTAAGCATCGCATAACCAGTATTACCGATATGTATTATGTTTTACTCGTATTTCAAAAGATTGTTTGCAACCAAAACATATTTCTGAAGATAGAAATACTATTAACTTATATTATTTCTCTTTTGCAACTGAACATATTTTGTGACGTTTCTTGAAACCATTTAATATGTCTAACTCGTTTCTGTATGGATCTTCTTTTTTTTTTCAAGAATCCTTGCGTATACATATGTATTGATAAAGTGGGGCCACAAGCGCTGAGAAAAAAACACAACCTTCATCACTGATCAGTTATCTCTTCAATTGAACTTGCTGTACGTCTGAGTTTGATGCCGTTAGCTTTCTCTGATGTAGCCTACATTGCAAGGTAAACTTGAGAAAAGATGGCTTTTGTGACACTTAATCGTCCGACCCACTGTTAATATGCTATGCATTTCAACACAAGCAACACAATTATATAACTTGTGTAATTGCAAGTCTACTGACAAAGAAAATTCAATGTATATACATGTACATTGTATACATAATAAATAATAATCATTTTCCGTATTTTTTAAAGAATTTTTTTTTTCAAACAAATGCCAATAAAATAAGTTTATGCTAATCAAGTTGAAGAAAATTAGATAAATATAAGACTACCGCATATCGGGGCCTCTCCTGTCCACGTGTCGTTTTCCTGACAAAGCCTGATCAGATCGCCGGACACGTACACACTGGGAGGTATACAGGCATACGTCAACTCCCGTCGGGTCTTGTTAACAGTGGCATGTGGCACCGGCGGCAAGGTAGGACACTTGATTCCTAGTTAACCCGGAAATAAGATCCCTAATTAACTCAGAAATATAACATGTGCTTGTGTGCATTTAATATACATGTATGATTATATTGTTGTTGCTGCTGTTGTTGTTTTGACACTTTTTATGAATAAAACTACCAATAATACTGCATGTTTGGCCTTTATTCCTCAAAGAATGTCCCACATTCCCAGTTACTGTTAATTAATGTTTGGTACTGTACTATCAAAATATATTGTCGACTCGGTAAAATTTCTCTTGCAGGTGCTCTAGTGACCACTGGCAACCCACTGAAACCAGTCCTTTTCTCTAGTTCATTTGGAATTAATGCTAAGGCAGGTCTGGCGGTGCTTTATATAACGCTAATAAAACAACTCACCTCTCCACACCATCATGACCACGTTGCCCCAGTAGAGTACTGGAGGTTGGTCTCCTCCCCCACGCCTGGCCCCACCCTCACGATGTACGTGCTGTCAACAGTAGGGTGCCACAGCTGGATGGAAGTGTTGGTGTAGGCGTATACAAGTCCACCACAACCAGGCTGGTCATCCAGCATCACGGCACCCGTACCGCTGAATAAGAACCCTTTGTTGTAACCGTCAATCGCCATGGACTGTTTAATTTGAAACAAACGATATGGTTTTATTTGCAAATTCCGCATTGAATTCAGGATAATTAACTACTAAAGATGTTAAGACCCAATCTCCAAACAGAGTTGTCATTCGTTCCTCACATAACATCTCTGCAATGGGACAAGAATCTTTTCAAAACAGAAAACACTCATTTAACGTGTATTTAAGTGTATTTTACGGATCAAAAGTATAGAAACATTGAATAAATACTTTTTGAATCATCATAACACGTGTGTAATTTCAGTTGTTATTATCGGAACTATTTTCTGCCTTATTTCGCCAATGGGAACAATCCACAAACGCTCGTCTGCAAATGTAAATATTCACATATTCAGCCGGATATCGTAATTTAAAGCTAGCTTTTTATTTTCATAATTTGTTATTTTAATGACCATTTCGATCAAGATCAGTGGTGATATATATATATATATATATATATATATATATATATATATATATATATATTTCACAGTTAAGGAGCCTATCTAAAATCCTTCAAATTAAACATTTGAACGTCATATATTTGGAACTACTTTCTGAGCCCACCACAGAGGTGATTGTAATGTAAGCCGTAAGAGAGTGATTAAGACCTTGCAAAAATGTATTCTTCACGGCTGGAAATCAGAACTGCGTATTATTCTTCATTTTGTAAACAAACGCTGCCATCTTGGAAAGCAAAAGGTATATGCTTGACCATGTCTGTTTCTGACACGACATGTATATACATGTATATATAAACACGTTCCTAGTTTTTCCGCCTCATTTGGTGTATGTAACTTGCAAATCCATTTGAAAAAAAAAAAAAAAAAAGTTGTATCGAAATGGAAACTCGAAGTGGACAAGAATGTGCGAAACCTTGAAGAAAAAATGGAAGAAAAATTGCTTTTTTCCATCGTGTTTATCCACAAATTGTATTGTTACTCGTGATGTTGCTAAATCATAAGTGCAAAATATACCTTCATGCCATGAGTCAAAGTCCCATTGAAGCAGAAAAGTATTTGTCAATAAAAGAGTGATTTTTAACGAAATGGTAAGACGCAGAAGCCTTCTCAATGGGTTTCGTTTCAAGAAATAAAATTAAATCTACGTTTGTCTTACAAAATTAAATCCCTGATGACTTTGCGTCGCTCTAAAATATATCACAATTGGCGAGCATCTCCCGACAGACAAGACACGATTGAAGTGTGGAAAATTAAGAAACCTAGAGCGACTCTGAAGATGGAAGGGGAAAGACATTTTACCGTGCACGAATGGTTTCCACTCTTGGTTAAAAGCGGCGAGTGGAGAAAAGTATTAAAAAAAAGGCTATAAAAAATGAAAGGAAGGAAAGAACTACTAAGG
>CM037781.1:8277799-8327799 GCA_021229015.1 Solen grandis
TGGACTTGAGACTACAAAATGTTTCAGGCTAAACAAAATTAACTTGTGTGTTTTCTGACATGAAATTTGGAAGATGATAATAAATTCTATCAGAAAATGCAATGCGTCGGTAGCATATTATATCTGTATTGATTCTTATATTTTATAATCAAGCATAATGGTAACAAGAAATATCTTTAAAAATGATATTCGGCGTAGGATGAAAGAAAAACGAGATTTTCATTCATGCATAAATATACTTTAATTAAGAAACTTATTCATGGAAATATATGCAAAACACATTTCAAATACCTTAATGTTATGATAGGTTATAAAAGCATTGTTGTAAATAATTGTAAAAAACATGTCTAATTTTGGTAGTGAACAATGATGAATGACAATGTTTTTAACAAGGTTTATTTTGCAAATAAAAAAGATAGTCCACGAGATGTGTACAACAACAGGAATGTAGCAAAAAAAAAGTACAATTTTAAAATAATGTCTATATATATTCAAAACAAAATGTACAGTAAAGAATGACAAGACTATTATACAAAAGACACGACTGACCATTATCGTAAACAGGCTTACCTGCACCATAAAAAATTGTAAAATGATTAAAATCAGAATATGAAATTATTTGATATAACAAATATTTCAGAGTACCTCCAAATGTTCTTATTTAAAAGCAGTGTAATGTTATAAATTATCCTATGAACTATAAAAAAATCTATGATAATCCGCTGCATAAAACCTAATTTAGTTCCAGGCTGATCATGTAATGAGCAGTTATCTGCTCGTTGTAGTTAGGACATACAATTTTTTCTTCACCTTTATTTTATTTCTTACTGACAAAAGCTTGTTCAGGTCTGATTTTATCAGTTGTAAACTGTATCAAAATAGTTTATACAGGCATATACATTAATGATCAGCACCTTAAAGCATAGATTCATTGATAAAGGAAGTTACAATAAACAAGATAGCCATAATGGCCCTGAATGACTCGCCTGGGTATCACGGCTACAATTTTATTTTCATTTTTTTTTAATATAAAAAAAAGACGATAATTCTAGTATAACTTAAAAATATTTTACCCCTGATGCAGTGGTGCGAAATTTTATCACCTTAAGTACATGGTTTCATCAATAAACTAAATACCTAAGATCTAGATGACATAGTTTCAAAAAAGAAGAATGTGAATGTTTATCCAATATATGTTTATGTAAAATAACTGTCCCCTGGGTTGTGGCCGTTTATCTTTCGATATGTTCCATTAGACAATGCTACATGCCAAATATTTAAGCTGTAGCCTTTCTGGTGTTTATTATTCTTCCAGTCTTCTAGAACATTCCGAGGAAAAGCGCGCGAAAGACCGACGCACAACAAATTTAGTACGCTCAAGAAATAGTTCAGTATTTTTTCTATGAAATATACTTATTTATAGACGGTAATACAAAAAAATTATATCTGTAAATAGGCTTGTTTGATATTTGTTCATATCATTATTGCATATGACAATTATGATATAAAAGCGTTATTAGTTGTTTTGGTTTTGGCGAATTAATTTCAATGAAGCATCTCGGCAGGCTGGAAGAATTCAATATACATAGTAATTAAGGGGTTTCATGTCATAACACGGTGGATTCTTTTTTGTTGTTTTAAATCATTTTCACAAAGTAGCATTCCTTAATTGATGGAAAAGGATTGTATTTAACTGACTGAAATCATTTTCATGTTTACATCAAAAAGAAAAGTAATAACACCAAGCTGAATGATATATACAAGCTGCACCCCTTATTTACAGTAATTTTATAGTCCATAACGATGCGTTAACCAATAACAGGAGTCCTTTTATTCAGCTTAGAATTATTTACCGCTGTTAGCGTACATTTGATTGGTTTAAGATGCAAGTTGAAATCGAAATTATACAGCTACGCCGAAAAATATTTATCAACTAATGTATATGGATATATGCTGCGATTGCAGGAAATTTCAGTGATGGAACTGAAAATTAGTATTCGTATTACCAAGCCTACCATATAGTCCAGCAATTTTACTTATCACTATGTAAAACTTTAATTCTTAGGAATTATCAGACATTTTTCCCTGACAAAATATCAACTTACTTACTTTTTTAATCAGATATTGTAAGTTAGTTTAGTAACCTACTATTATGTATATATAGTTATTAAATGGATTTTCCTTAATATAAGACTTGTGGTATGTGCTCATTGTTTAAGTTTATCTAACAGCTATATGTAAAGACGGTTGAACCAGAAACTAGCTCTGTTTAACACAGCTTGATATGTGTAAGTATCAATCAATCCATTACCTCATATAGACGTGTTTTAATGAAGAAATTTATACGTATATCAAGATAGAGAGTAGGCGCGGAAAGAAAGGGACTGAAATATTTAATGCACTTCAGGAGATTGACCCGATATGTGCAGTTTGATTTAGCACTATTTGTAGTTGGGTGGAGGATTTCTATAATGGACGGCAAGAGTCTTACAGGAAGCCCTTCTCCGGCAGGCCGGTGACAGTAACAGGAAATTGCGTATTGATCGGGGATACGTAAGAGTTCCGTTCATGTTATTCTGACGCAGAATTTAGGCATGAGAAAGATCCCCGGGCGGTGGGTGCCGCACGCACTCTCAAAAACTGGAAAAGACAAACGTGTTCATCTGTGTACTGAATTGTTAAATATATATTCAGAGGAAGGTGAAATGATGCTGAATAGAGTGGATGCTATCGACATAACATGGATCCGGTCATTTTAGCCAGAATTGAAGCGCCAAAGCTCTGAATGGCATACTCCAAACTCGCCAAGACCTGTGAAATATCGCCGCAGTATGAACTGTCAAAAGATGTTAATGATATTCGCTAACGATATTTACGGCGTTTTGACAACACACAGAGTTCCACATGGAAACACGGTTAATAAAAAGTACTATGAGTGGTATTTGACTAAAATTCTTCGACCAGCGATACGCCGCAAACGACCGGAACTTTTACAGGTGACGCCATTAATTTTGCATGATAACGCCACGCCGCACAAGTCCGGCGTTGTTAGGGACGTGTTCGAGAGGTACCACTGGGAAGTTCTTAATCACCCGCCATATTCGGCAGACTTAAGTCCCCCCGACTACGACCTGTTTCCAAACTTAAAGAACCACTACGAGGAGTCCGATATGACGATTTGAATGAACTATATGTCGCCGTGAACGCGGTCGTTAGGGACATCAACAAAGGTTGCCTAGCAACGGTAGTTCGGGATCTGCCAAAAAGATGGGAGTCGACCATAGCATCCGCGGGAAAATGTATTGAGGGACTCATTCATTTCTTGATGACCCACGTAGTTGAATTCAATGCAAATTATTGGCCTTATATTCGACTAAAAATTGGTTAAAGTTTTGTGTGCAGGTACTATCAAATATGAATCTCAGAGACGTTTTGCATATATTGGATGGAATCTTTGAATGTGTCTTCCAAACCTTGCAACCTACTAAAATAACAAAAGTCATAATTGTATTTCTTGCAAAATATATATATGGTGCAGGTTAAGATTTTGCGTTTAAAGTGTTTAAGTTTAAGTGTTGTTGTTGTCTTATTTTTGGGTTGACTTCTATTTAAAGCTTACCATTAATTTGTAACTTAGATTATAGCTTAGATAAAATCCTTTAAACATTAATGATTTATTCAGGATTTATACCTCAGAAATACACAAATCAAATATTATAATAAATGAATGAATATATATGAAGGGACATATAGGAGTCATGCTTGTCTAATGTTACATTCTATCCTTCAATCACAAATTTCATGACAAACCGGTGGCCGAGTGATTAGAACGTTCGCTCCGGAATCAGGAGGTTGTGGGTTTGATCCCCGGCCGCGAAATGCTAAAGTCGTACAAAATGGTATTGGTATAGCTCCATTGCTTGGCGCTTAGCATATCAGGGTAGTTCCAGGACTGGTTGACCCGGTATCTGTTGTGTTAAGCATTATTATATGTAAAGAGAGACGAATGTGGGCATGGGTTCGAATCCTACTTCTGATACAATGTTGTATCAAGATAACCGAACACATGCATTTATAACATTATACAATAACAGTAACTCATGTGCGTGATAGATCATATAAGCACATCGTTGTTGTTTCCCTTTACATATAATAATGCTTAACACAACAATATCTGGATAATGTTACTGGTTTGGTATCATGCCACATCTCTACGGCGTAATACTGCAGTGTGGCAGCACTATATCTGTCTCAAGTAGACATCGTCTCCAAATGACCGAAATACTGTCGGTGGGACATTAAACCCAATTAACAAACACAATGACAAGGTGGGATTTCGGGTTTATAATCATTTTAAGTGATAGTTTTAGTTATTTTTAACTTCCATATATAATATTTATGTTCTAGACAGAAATACATTACTTGAAAAAGACCGGTATGAACTGCATTTCAAATTTTATTTTAAATTTACTTTAGTATTGTTAATTGTATTGATAAGATATATCTGCATATACAATGGTGATGTTTTGCATTAAAGAGCTTTCAAATATTTATTTTAATTTTTTTATAATTAAATATTTTTAAAATGATTTAATTCTGGATTTATTCTTAAATCAGTTTTGATATGGTAGCCATATTGCATGAGCAAAATAGGCATCAAACGTGTATAAACATAAGAACTTACATGTAGCAGAAATTGAAAAAAATAAATAAATGTACGTATTGTTAATAATGACCGCTTGTAATATAGTTTAATTTGAGATGTAATCATTGTTAAGGTTGATGTACATGTAATACATTTTTTTATGAATGAGGTTTTAGGGAATTAATTTTAAAGTTTAGGTATGAGGAATCATACATCTTACTTATACAAAATTAATCAGATTTGATTTGGTTCTTTAAGTATGTGAAAGATGTTTGATTTTGAGTGAAATAACAACAAACTTAATTAGGTCACCTAAGCATATTGTGCTCAAAGCGAGTCATTGGGATCACTCTGTATCCGTCATCAATGATTTGACTTAAATGATACATCCTCTATTATATCTGGGCAGAAATTAATTTATCTTGGCATGGTTGATTGTTCCCTTGGTGATCTTTCACCTAGAAAAAAAAATCATAATTAATTAATAACAAGATTCCAAGGGGCTGGGGCTGGTTTCCTTCAATAAAATATCACTCTACAGGAATACCTAACAGAAAACATATAACAAACAAATAGACGGTAGGGATTATCTTATATTTCATATGTAGAAGTTTAAAAATTCTTCTTTTGAAACTTAGATCAGGATATCATTTTATTTGTCCAAAATTAAAACATTATGACTCTTAACAAAAATTGATGCCTTTAAATAAAGTATTTACAATAGCTTGGACTTATGCAATATGATAAGTGGTTAATCTTATATGAGACTTTAAAGTGACCTATATTATTAAATACAATGTTACTAAGGTGAGCGACCAAGGGCCACTATGATCCTCTTGTGTATTGAGAAATAGTCTCTATCATGATGGGTATTAGTTTTATTACCAGTTGCTGTTAGCACCTCAAGTACTATGAGAAAATAAAACAAATATCAATAACCTCTTTTTTTAATATTATATTTATACGATTAATAAATTATTGTATTCAGATTGGTAACAATTTATCAATATCTCTGTTATCAATATAATTTTTTGTATAGCAAAAATGCTATAATCAATTATTTGATTAAAAAAAAGTAATATAGGACTTTTCAAGCTTAATAGTAGTATATATCAATGGGATGGCCAGAAATCCACGATTTCACGATTTCACGAAAGCACGCTATGACGTCATTAATTAGGACAATGGCCTATTGTTTAGGGTATGACATAATCCCCCTTTACCGGGTCACGTGACATTCCGAAAAACCGCAATATTTATGTTTAATTGTCTCCCTAAACAATTAGGACAATGGCCTATTGTTTAGGGTATGACATAATCCCCGACCTCACCCCTTTACCGAGGTCACGAGGAATACCTTTATATTTATATCGTAATGCGACCTTCGAGGCCACATATTTCACTGCCTCGTATCTTTCTTGAACGATTTGAGCGAAATTTGCTTAAACTATGTAGAGAAAGTTGCGAAAATTCCGGGACCCGTGTACGAAAGCCGGTGTATTAAAAAACTACTCTATTTAGGCTATATTTATTTATGAGTATCTTTTCGTTGATAACTTATTTATACATAATTATAGCTCGGTGTTAGTCTTTTTGTAGCTTAGTTTATCATTTCTTAAACGTATATCTCTTAATTACGAATAAATTACTTACGTTATCATGAGAACCGTACCATACGATTTTATTTATTTATTTATTTATTCATTTATTTTTGTCAAACGTAAGTGGACGAAGTAGTATAGTAGTAGTAGTAGTTGTTGTTGTTGTTGATGATGATTATGTTTTTTTTATGTTGATATTAATGGATTGGAATAAATCGAGACTCTGAGGCGTTATCACAACGCTTCTTTACATTTTGTTTTTGTAGTTGTTGTTTATGTATTAGACTATTTGTAATTGTGGTAGAAGTAGTAGTAATGTTACGTACTAGGGGCAAAATCATCCTCGCATATACACGCGCACGCTTTAAATATCGATTATCACTTATAGTATATATTACGTTATTAAATATCGGCAATAGAAATATTTAAGAAAACATATAATTTTTTTTTTTTTTATTATTGTTACGAGTAATATATATATATATATAAATATACAAATACGTGTCTACAGTATCATAGGTAGGAGGTTCATCATTTTAGTCACTACCAAACGATCATTGCGTCGTCGATTTGGGCCAAATTCTTGCAAGATGCGTTTCATGGTCTGTCCGCCGCAACGTTTTATAACGTAATAAACGCAATACAACCCGCAAACGGTTGACGTCGACTGTTGTAACTGTCCTTCTACGCGTAAGTATTGTCTATTGAGAACGTTTTCGAAACCCGCTCGGTAATATTTAGGTTCGTTTCCGAGGGAATCGAAATACTCGTAAGGCCCCCTGTACGGAAAATAGAACACGGTCCAATGCTCTCCCGGGCCGTCGCTGGAATCGGTGTTACAAACGACGAAACGCCCCTTTTCTTCGCGTAGCTGATCGGAAGCGCATACTGTGACCGGATAGTTCCGTAGTATTTCCTCCAGCTGATAATTATTCATGCTAATACTTGAAACTATTCCAGTCCATGCCGTGTCTCCGTCTCTTACGCTCCGTAGGTTCTTGACCCATTTCGCGCGATTGCCGTCTGAGCTCCGATTTCGCTATTTCCAAGGCTTGGGCTACAGGCGTAACCATTTTCATTACCGGATGTTGGGAAGTCCTTATCTTGTCTTCCGCTTCTTTCAGTTTAACCCGGGACTCTTTTAGTTCCGCTTCCAGCCGTTTCACTTTTCCGCGTTCGCTACCGGAACCGACGACATAGCGTCCCTGGTGGTCGGGTTGAACGTAACCGTCCCGCAAATCCTTGAAATGTTGATACCACTTGTCATAGTCGGGAACGTAAGGTACCCACTCTTGGCGCTTATAATCGTACACTTCTATGGAGCCCATAGTGTGTCTTCTTTTGCGCGTTTCTAGTCTAATGTCATCGGGCGTTCTTACGTATTTTTAAAGCATCGGAAATTTCGAGTGTTTTGATTGGTCAATTTATTTACAACCAATCTGTCTCTTGCCTGTATATATTAGGTATGTTTGGGTGCACCAATCTCTTGGTTGGATCATTCACCCGCATATCCCTAATAAAATGATTATCTATCACCGGCTCTGGTCGTGGTCCTCTTTCGGGGATAGGCTTCTGCCACCAGTTCATGTATTTCTCCATATACGGTTCTGTAACCAGAAATTTTCCTGTAAGCGATATTAAAATATCCGGTTTTTGAAAAGATCCGTTTGCGTTCTCCATGTTTTGTAGATGAGCTAGACACGCGCTCAAAATTTATAGCGCCGAGGTAAATGAGGTTATTAATCCGGGAATGTTTTATCCAATGAAAAATCAGCGTGATGTCAACCGTGGCTTAAGCTAGATGACATATCCATATTTTATAATATTTGTTTATTTATTTATTTTTATTTTTCAAATATCTGGCGTTGCGTGTCATCGATCGACGTACTTTTATCAGATTCCTCGACAACCTGGTCCGGCCACAGAAATAGGAACGAGTCTTTCCTGAGTTTAATCGCTTGTCTTATGGATTCGCTGTCACTCATATGGTGCTCGGTTTTAAGTTTCTTCGCGAATTGTAAAATTTTTTGTAGAGTCGGATCCTTCCGTAACTGTCGGTAATCGATGAGAAATTGCGCGAGATCCCGTCTCAAGTCTTTTCTGAGAAGAGGTAATACGTCATTAGCGGCCCTGCGGCTAGCCTCGTCGACCGATAAACCTTCGTTCGAGTAAATGTCTAATCTTTCTTCAAACTGCTCAGCTCGCGAGTCCCTGAGAGGTTGTTTAAATCGTTTCTCCCATACGTTTTGTCTTAAACGTTCCTCTTCCTCGTTATCTATCAAGCGTTGCCGGGGGGCCCGAGTCTCCCTTCATCATCATCATCATCATCATCATCATCTTCTTCTTCTTCTTCTTCTTCATCATCTACCGTTGCAGTATCTGATATATCCTCCCATTGTTTTCGACTCCTTTTATCGGAGGGTTCGAGCCGCTCTTTATTACCATTCCCATCTAATGTCTCAATATCCGATATATCATCGTATTCCTCGCGAGACCTTTTGACGGGGTAGTTTGCTTCGAATATATCGGTGCGTAAACGTTCTTCTTCCGGGGTATTTGATCTCAAATCCACTATCAAGTATCCGTACGGTTTAGACGTTGCCTCTTGAAACCTTTTTATGAAAATATTGCTATTTGTAGGATATATTCGTCTGGCCAACGTTGTCACTTGCTGTCTGTCAATAGGGTTATTGAACAAGACCAAGTACTGGGTATTTAACGCTATATCTCTGCACGCCTTACCTTGAGGAAACAAGATTTGGGTTAAATAAATGACGGATAGATTTCTGTGATGTCTTCCCTTGGTGAAAAGATCCGCTATTCTCTGATCGCATTTCGCTTCCGTCATCAGGTCGTCAAATACGATCAAATTTCTTTTCTTCGTGTCTACGTACGAAGGTTCGTTTATATAGTCAGGAATACCGCGAACAAACTCGATCGTTGGAAAACGACGCTGTAGGTCCTCGTACAATCGTTGCCATTGGCCGAAACACCAGATTATTCTTTCCGGCGAGGGTTGTATCAGGTTTGAAAAGAATAACTTTTTACCCATTCCGTTTTACCGCTCCCGCTAGGTCCCGACACCATCATGGAAAACGGGTGTTGAAATATTATCGAATTAGGCGCGCGGTAAAGGCTTCGCGTATCAGCAATCTGTCCCTCACCGTGTAATTGACGCATATGTCTCAACATATTGTCTTTTCTCGAAAAGGAACGACGGCAAGTAGAACAATTCATCGTAATAACACTTTTCTATATATAAATGCAGAGGTATAGATCTCTTCTTACGTGTTTTATATTCATTTCCTAAGTGAGTGAGTGAGTGAGTGAGAGGTTGGGGAGAAGGAGTGATGAGCGGGGAAGGAGGACTGATGAGGAGGAGGAGTGAGTGATTAGTGGAGGAGGAGGAGGTGTGAGGGAAGAGGAGTGAATGAATGAGGAGTGAGTGATGAGGAGGGGGAGTGAGTGATAAGTAGTGATGAGTGTGTGAGTGAATGAGGAGTGAGTGAGTGAGTGATGAGTGAGAAGAGGTGTGAGTGATTAGTGAGGAGGAGAGTGAGTGATGAGTGAGTAAGGAGGAGGAGGAGGAGTGAGGGAAGAGGAGTGAATGAATGAGGAGTGAGTGATGAGGAGGGGGTGAGTGATGATAGAGTGATGAATGTGTGAGTGAATGAGTGTGAGTGAGTGAGTGAGTGAGTGAGTGAGTGAGTGAGTGAGTGAGTGAGTGAGTGATGAGTGATGGAGTGAGTGAGGAGTGAGTGAGTGAGTGAGTGAGGAGGAGGAGTGAGTGATGAGTGAGGAGGAGGAGTGAGTGGTGAGTGAGGAGGAGGAGGAGTGAGGGAAGAGGAGTGAGTGAATGAGGAGTGAGTGATGAGGAGGGGTGTGATCGAGTGAGTAATTGAGGGGGTGAGTAATGAGTGAGTAATTGAGTGAGTAATGAGTGAGTAATTGAGTGAGTAATTGGTGAGTAAATGAGTGAGTAATTGGGTGAGTAAATGAGTAAGTAGTACATGGTGAGTAAGTGGTGAGTAAATGAGTAATTGAGTAAGTGAGTACATGAGTGAGTGAGTGAGTGAGTGAGGGGTGAGTGAGTGAGGTGAGTGAGTGAGTGAGTGATGAGTGAGTGAGTGAGTGAGTGAGTAATGAGATGAGTGATTGATGATGATAAGGAGTGATGAGTATGTGTGAGAGTGAGTAGAGTGAGGAGTGATTGTGAGGAGATGAGTGAGTGAGTGATGTTAGATTGATGATGATGAGTGTAGTGAGTGAGTGTAGGAGTTGAGTGTTGATAGTGAGTAGTGAGTTTGAGGTGTGAAGTAGTGTGATGTAAGTGATAGAATGAGTAATTGAGAGTGATGTAAATGATGAGTGGTGAATGAGTGATAGAAGTGAGTATGAGTGTGAGTGAGATTGTGTGGTGAGTATGAGTGAGTGTAGTATTAGTGATAGAGTGTGTGAGTAGTGAGTGAGTTTATGAGTGTATAAGTATGTGAGGTTAAGAATTGAAGTGAGTGAGTGAATAAGTAGAGAAGTGAGTGAGAATGAGTGTAGTAGTGACGGTGAGTGAGTATGGTATGTGTAGTGATGTGCTGTGAGTATGTGAGTGAGTGAGTGATTATGAAATTATAACATAACAAGATGTGTTCGGAAAACACTATACCCCTTTCTGAGAATGCATAGAAAAATAAAGGGAGATAATTTGAAAATAGTAGCTGCACTGCTTCAACTGCTATCATATTATTTTCAAGTTCTAGTCCTTAAAATAGTTTTATTCATAAGTTTTGCTCCCAACAAAAAATTATTCAAGTAGATAGTAAATAAGTTATTATACTGGGAGAAATTCATTGTAACATTTAATAAGGGAGATAATTAGAAAATTAATCAAGGTCGTGTTACGATTTTTGGTTATTGCACTTCCCAATTCACAATCTATTATATTTAAAGTTTCCAGTCTATATACTTTAAATAGTTTATAAGTTATGCTCCGACTAAAATTGAAAGCTAAAAAAACAAAAAAAAGGAAGGTATTAAAACTTGGACCAGGTAGAGTAATGGTTCTTAGTCACTGCTGCTCCTCTCTCCGGTTTCTAGTTGTTTTTTTATTTCAAATTAATTACTTGTATAATAAATAAATAAATAAATGTCTCGATTGCTTTTACGGAGAAGTGTGCGTGCATATGCTTGGATAATTTTGACTCTAGTACGTAACATTAATACTACTACTAATACTACCACCATTTCTACTACTACTACTACTACATATACTCTTCTACATAAACAAAAACTTCAAAAACAAAATGTAAAGAAGAGTTGTGACACCACCTCAGAATCTCGATTTATTCCAACGCATTTATATCAACATTACTACATAAACAACAACAACTACTACTACTACTACTATGTAAAAGCAAGTGTACAAGGTCCCGATTCATTCAATCGTATTAATAATATCATCATTTCTATAACTACTAATACTCCTGTTAAACAGCGAATATATAACCAATATTATTATTACAACTAAAACAAAATTCATTATTACAACAACAACTATTACTACTACTACGACCACGTATGTTTGACAAAAATAAATAAATAAATAAAACAATAAATAAAAAAAAAAACTTAAAACAAATAAATAAATAAAATGATAAATTTCTCGATTACTTACACGGAGAAAGTGAAAAACGTACAATGCCAAAAGCGACTATCTCGCCTTATGAAAAACCGCATATACCCGTTTATCGTCGTTAGACTAAGCCGGATTAACTCGCGGCGGTTCAGTGCCGCAACAGGTGTTATTAATAAATCTTTATGAAAGTCTCATCATGGTTACATATAAAATCAAAATACAAGATAAGTTTGTTTTCGTATTTATTGCTAGGACTTGTCGACACCCGAAGTTCCACCTTATTTACTGGAATTGAAGTCTTAATGAGAGAATAAAGACCGGTAAAATCCTACGAATAATATTGTAGAAAGAGAAATATAATTAGTGACAATGCGTATACACTAAAAAGGAAATAATATGTGAAAGATGGAGAAAAAATTAAAGAAAAATGCTATGAAAGAAGAGCGAAAGACAAAGAACTATAATCATGTGAAACACGGAGAAAGTGAAAAACGTAGCGTAGGTAAATGCAAAAAAAGCGACTATCTCGCCTTATGAAAAACCGCTAATACCCGTTTATCGCCGCTAGACTAAGCCGGATTAACTCGCCTCGGATCAAATACCGCTACTGGTGTGTTTGCTGATTAAAGAATTTAGACATGAAAAGGTGAAAATCGTTTCACACCGATTGTCAAAATATACGTATTGACACGCGTATTACGAGGAAATGTGTAGAGAAAGATAGAAGTGGTAGAAAAAAGAGCATTAATACGTATAGATAGGCGATTTCGAATGTTCGACTTCATCCAAAAACAGTAAATAATACGTCCGAGGACGGGTGAGATAGTTGTTTACATTCCTTTAGTCCGCGATTCGTAAGGCCTTAGGTCAATAATAGGTGATAGCCGATCGATGCCGGTGTTACGGGTGTAGATTATGTTTACGGGAACGTTTGAGTGGTCAGTTACCGTTAATTAATGATGAAGGAATCTTCTCTCGACGCGTGGGAATGTGTCCGTTATACGGCGCGAGGTATTCCGGATAGCGTCGTTTAATTGTTCAGTAAAAACGTTATTATTCGAAGAGACAATACTCATTATTTAACGTCGCTCATTCAATGCTTCTGCGACAATAGCGAAATCGATGACGTAGTTGATTAATTGTCCCGAATAACAATACGATATGATAAAAGAATAAATATTGCGGTCTATTAAGAATGTCGCGTGACCTCGTTTAAGGGAGCGGTAGGGGCTGCAGTCCGGTTTGATTCAGTCGCGTTTTTGCGGTGAATGACGTAGTTGATTAATTGTCCCGAATAACAATACGATATTATAAAAGAATCAATATTGCGGTTTACTTATCCTCGAAAATGATAGACGCGTGACCTCGTTTAAGGGGTGGATAAGGGATTATCATAGCCTAAACAATAGGTCATTGTCCTAATTGTTTAGGGAGACAATTAAAAATAAATATTGCGGTTTTTCGAGAATGTCACGTGACCTCGTTAAAGGGATGAGGTCGGGGATTATGTCATAGCCTAAACAATAGGCCATTGTCCTAACTCATGACGTCATAGCGTGCTTTTAGTTATCCAAGCTATCCAAGTCGTAAAGTCGATTTCTGGCCATCCCATTGCTTATTACTACTCGTTTAAGGGAGCGGTAGGGGCTGCAGCCCGATTTGATTGTTTCAATCGCGTTTTTGCGGTGAATGACGTAGTTGATTAATTGTCCCGAATAACAATACGATATTATAAAAGAATAAATATTGCGGTTTACTTATCCTCGAAAATGATAGACGCGTGACCTCGTTTAAGGGGTGGATAAGGGGATTATATCATACCCGAAACAATAGGTCATTGTCCTAATTGTTTAGGGAGACAATTAAACATAAATATTGCGGTTTTTCGAGAATGTCACGTGACCTCGGTAAAGGGGTGAGGTCGGGGATTATGTCATACCCTAAACAATAGGCCATTGTCCTAATTAATGACGTCATAGCGTGCTTTCGTGAAATCGTGAAATCGTGGATTTCTGGCCATCCCATTGATATATACTACTCTTAATATACATAGTCCCAATTATTGCCCGACCTAACCGCTAGAATGATTTATTTCAGACACTGCAGTTGCGGCATGTGAATAGTAACCAGTGTTTTGGGAAGGCGGCCTCTGGGGACAGAGAGGCGCCCGCAGTCGGTATGTATGACAAGGACCAGAAATACGTGGAATTCGGTATGTATATTGGATCTTCCAACCCTCAACCCTGCCACACCCTGCCACACCCTGCCATCACCTGTGGTTAAGGTGACATCCCAAGGGGCATTTTGTTTTTTGGATCCTGGTTTCAGTGAGGTCTTTCATCATCCAGTGTATTGAGGGAACTTGTATATACTTTTTTTTATAATTTCTAAACAGTTTGTACTGTATATTTCAGAGGCCATATGATTTCAAAAGAAGTTTGTTTTTTATTTAGGTTATTTCTCAAGATTTATATATATATAAAAAAACTTCCTCCATCCATCTATGGAACTTTGTTGTTGTGTTGGAGTGTATCATCTCTGCAACAGCAATGTAGCAGTGTCCAGCTTATTACAGGTGGAGAAAGACCACAAGCACACAGAGGCACCAATAGAATGACGGTTCACAAAGCTGGGAGGCTTCCTCACATGAAAAATCTGAGTGACCCAATAGAACTTGAACCCACAGCATTGAGGGGCTAAATGATACCCGCAGAAAAAGTTTGGTTGTGAGAGTTACCTGTGTATTTGTCTCCCGTTTGTTTGGGGAAAGAAAGAAAACAAAGTCAAGGGAACATATTTAAATGGTTTATAGCATGCAGAGAAAAAATAAAACCACACATACACAAAATCAGTGAAAATGAATGATGGCATTGTTACAGGGACTATGTGAACAAATGCTTGAGGGATGGAATGATCTTGAATACATTACTGTTTGTACATGTGCTATGTTTCAGTTGTCTGTGCTTATATTCACAAAACCTTTTCTAGACTCTTACTAGAAATTCAGACATCAAAGCAGGGATCAATTTTCCGTTGTCTGTCTGTCCGTCCATCTGTCTGTCCATCACACTTTTTCTGGCACACTTTAGCAGGTGACATGTGTTCTAAAGAACACTTTTGTTTTCTCCTAACATTTATTTCATTGATAGTTTCTTTAAAAAAAAGGGGGGGGGGAACAAGCAAGATAAAGTGTACAGATTTGTGTTCATTTACTACTGTGGAGTCAAGTATTGAAAAAGGGGTAGAAAGAACCTAACTTAGCCCTTTACCATATATAGATGCATTTTTACGTCTGGGTAAGTTGAGCGAAATCAGCAGTCTGATCAGGGTCGTCTCTGGTTTATACAATTTTGTAGCTCAGATTGTACATAGTCTGCACTGCACCCCCCCAAAAAAAACCAAACAACAACAACAAAACAAAACATTGTTTCATATACCATTTAAAGTTCAGTGAACTGATATTCATTAAATCATTAGTTGTTCTTGAATAGGTAAACAGTTTAAGAAAATAAAAAACTGATTTGTTTAAGATATGCTTAGAATTATTTTGTGAATATAACTCAGAACTTCATATTGTTTGCTTTTTACCCAAGGGACCATAGATCTATAATTATGTCTTATTACTAAACCAGTGTAAAGCCAGATCAGTCTGCAAGTAAGTACATGTCCCGATAGTTTACTGGTGTTTTGGTTTTTTAGCCATTATAGAGTCTGAATAAACAAGGAGCAACTTGCAAAAAAAATAAATGAATGGCCCTGAACTGGATAGGCCTTTCTACAAAAGGACAGTTATAAAATAGATGAATCAATGTCTCAGGTTCTTGATGACAAATGGAACACATTTCACTTTCTTTTATCTCCATTTTTTTCAACAAATAATTCGTACCTAAAATTCTATGATTGATTCTACTTTGAAACCATTGCAGAGAAGTATCTTTGCAACATTTAAAAGGAATATTAAAATTTTGTAAAATATCTGAAGAAATTGTATTTCCACCAATAGTTGTGACCCATTTATCCACTGATGTAGGGACAATATTTTTAAGTTTCAAATTATCATAAATATTTCTACATCCTTTTTTATTTTTAAGAAGTATTGATAAAGGTAAGGGTAATAATGGTTCATCTAATTTGTATAATGGTGAATCAATTTTTAGTTTTTTAATATAGCTCTTAATAGAGTTAATAATACTGGCATATTCTAAAAAATTAGTTACATGCCCATGTTTATCAACAAAGTCATCAAAGGTTATAAAAGAACCATCTTTAGTAAGGAGATCATTAATTGTAATATTTTTTTTTTTAAATATATTTTTATACTTTTTGGGTTAGTTGATTTTAGTGATGAAGTAAAATTATAGTATGATAAGTATACATCTTTCCAAAATGGATTGTCGATAAGTGCTATTTTTTCTTTGATATACTCTGAACCAAATTTTAATTTATTATCTAAACACTCATTTAATGTTTGTTCAATGTACAAGCATTTGCTATTGTTAAATATCATTTTTCTGATCCATGTTGTTTTAAGAGAAATTATAAATTTATCCAAATTAATCATCCTTAATCCCCCTTTACTATAATCTCTATATGTAACTTCTCTTCTTATCTTATCTGGTTTACCATCCCATAGAAATTGGAAAAATAGTGTTTGTAAGGAATTGATAATATCTTTGTCTGGATTTGGTAATGCTAATATAAGATGGTTTAATTTTGAAAGTGCAAGGGATTTAATAACTGTAATTTTGCCTATTGGTGTTTTCTTCAATTTTTTTATCATAGTTTAATTTAGTTATATTGTAAAGATCAGTAGTAAAGTTTACACCAAGAAGTGTAAATTCTTTATCCCAACATATATTTATATCAGGTACAGGATTGTAAGAACTGTTTTTAATACTGCCGATCCAAATTGCTTTAGTTTTATCCACATTAACACAAAGGCCGGAGATATCAGCATAAAATTTTAAAACTTTAATTGCAGTTAGAAGTGATTTTTCTGTGCCATCAAGAATCAGGGACGTATCATCAGCATATTGAGAGATTTTATATTCCACATTACCACATCTTATGCCTTTAATATCTTTATTATCTCTTATAAGTGATGCCAACACCTCTGCACATAATATAAAAATATAAGGTGAAATGGGATCGCCTTGGCGACAGCCTCTGTGTAAATAGAACCATTCTGAACAATGCCCATTAACAATACAGCAGGATTCTATGTTGTAATAAAAAGTGTTTATCCATTTTTTAAACAAGGGACCAAAATTAAAAAAGTTTAAAACCTTATTGATAAAATTCCAAGAAACTGAGTCAAACGCTTTTTCAAAATCAATTAATAGTATCATTCCTGGTATATTAAATTTTTCTGCATAGAACATTATATCATATATTAAACGTGTATTTTCACCTATGTATCTGTTTGGTACAAAACCAGTCTGGTCTTCATTTATTATATAACCAAGAACTCTTTTTAATCTATTCGTTTTATTGCTAACAGATTTTCATATCAAACCAGAAAAATTTAAAAAACTCAACGGTAAATCCCGACATGCCTGGGCTTTTATTATTACTCATTTTTTTCAAACTTTGAAGACATTCATCTTTTGTCAGTTTACCTTCTAAAGTTATTTTTTGTTGTTCAAAATTAAATTTTTTCTTTTTTACTGTACAATTTTTTATAAAAAGTCTTAACTTCTTCAATAATTTTGTCCTGAGTATTAATAATATCTCCATTTGTTTTAGTTAGTCTTGTCATGGTTTTGGAAACGCAATTTGTGTTTTCAAGATTACAAAAGAATTTACTATTTTTCTCTCCTTCCTCAACCCATTTAGATCTCGATCTTATTTTAATACCTTCCATTTTCTTTTCTCTGATTTTCTTAAATTCTTCTTGTTTTTCATTTAATAGGTTGTGATTTATGTAAAGATCTTTTTGTAAAAGATGTATTTCATTGATAAGTATTTTTTCTGTTTCAATTTCATTATTTTTAACCCAAGAACTATATGCAATTGTTTCTCCCCTTAAACTGAACAGCAATGTTTCAAAAAACAATTGATCATTAATTGTAAACTCTATTTCTTCATTTGGTATGTTTTTTATATTTCTTTTATGCAAATGATTATCTTGTATATATAAACGTTTAGTTTCTTCTATTTTCTGTTTTATTTTTTTAACATATTCAGGATCCTTAAGTAACGAATTATTCATTTTCCAGTATGACCTGCCATGTTTAAATTTTCCAAATTCTAGAATAAGTTTAATAATAGAGTAATCTGTTCTATAACCTGGTATTATCTGAGCATTAACTACATCCACTATAAAAGTGTTAGATATTAAAAAGAAATCAAGGCGTGCTTTTTTATTTGTATTTTTTTTAAACCATGTATATTCTCTTTTATCTATATTTAAGTCTCTCCAAACATCTACAAGATCTAGTTCTATAATACTTTTCAAAATGGTTTCTCTAGCTTTCGGATTATTAATATTAACATATTCAAAACAGTCAATTTTAGAGTTAAGGACTAGGTTGAAATCTCCTGCTATAATACATGGGTTATTTAATTCATTAATTTTGTTCTGAAGTGAAATGTAGAAGTCTGGTCTGTCCTGATTGGGACCATATACATTTACCAGGGTTAATCCTTTACTGAAAATTGAACAATCTAATAAGAGTAAATTACCCCCCTTATCACAATATCTTGAGTGCAGAGTAAAATCAAGATGTTTATCAACAAATACTGCCACTCCTCTAGAACTACTATTAAAGTTGCTATAATATACTGTAAAACCATATTCCACATAAATATTGTTCATATCTTCGTCTAAATAAAGTGTATCTTGTAAGAAATAAATATCCCCTTTTTTCTTTTTTAGATAATTAAATACATCTCTTCTTTTGTTTTTGTCTCTTAACCCTTGGGCATTCATGGAAAATATTGTTAATTTATCAGTCATTTGAATATACAAATATATAATAAGTGGTTCTTGAGGTGTTGACATCAATACAATTATGAGAAACTTTAAAAGAAACCTTTATAATAACTATAAAGACACATGTATGACTATTCACATTTGTTTTTGTTACTAACAACATCTGTAAATCAATAATCAGCCTCATAACTTTCATCATATAAACAATTTTTATCAGTCAATGTGGAGTTGAGTTGAGATAAAAAAAAAAATAAAATATAAAAATACAAGATCAACAGCAAAACATATTTTCTCTTAAAATATTACGATATCTCAGCATCCTGGAACAGAAAAAAAAATTTGTGG
This sequence comes from Solen grandis, assembly GCA_021229015.1. Lineage (NCBI taxonomy): Eukaryota > Metazoa > Mollusca > Bivalvia > Adapedonta > Solenidae > Solen > Solen grandis. The sequence continues at coordinate 8,296,954 of CM037781.1, forward strand.
GGCTTTGAAAGTAGTAAGCTATTTCAAAATATATATCTATATAAGCACTTGCCATAAATACATTATTCTTTTTTTTTTTTTTAATATTACATGTACAAACGTTGCTCTTGATCCATCTCAGTGCTCGTTAACGAAACAAGCTGCAAGTATATAATTATATTTTACATTAAGATACACAATGATTTTAATATCAGGCCATGATTATATAAAGTTAGGAAAAACATCTCGTTATGAGGAACAATCTAATAAAATCCCAATACAATGCAGAAACAAAGTATAATTTCAAATTACAAATGCACAAAGAGAGAAAACAAAAAAATGATAAGTACAATTTATGAGGAGAGCAAATATCCACCACAGACCAGACTCTTATACTGTACAAAAGGCTCGAGCCAACATAAACAAATATTCACGTGGTGCTGTTTACAGGTAATTTTACTTCTCCGCGTAGCCGGTTCAGCCTATCTAAAAATAGAAGTGTAGTATCTATTTTTGGGCTATTTAGGAAACTCCGTCCCGTGTTTATTTCAAAGGACAGTACTTAAGCCGTTTATTTATTAGTGTATATATTCTCTCATTGAGACTTTTTATCATTTTCTTATATTATTGTTTTTTAGAAGAAAAGTAATGTCATGTTTAGCAAATATGCAGGTTTACATCATATATAAGTAAAAAAAACACAAAAAAAACCACACAACAAAAAACATGCGGAATCCTGCTATAGCCATTTAAATTATTTTTAAACGGAATTTGTATTTTATTTGGATCCTAAATATAGCTATAATATCTTTTTACTGGTATCAGTTAATAATACCCACAAACGACTATGAATATCTCGCATGGAATCATAACTACGAAATCTTCAGGTGATTTAAAGAGAGAAAAAAACAACATATCTACACAACATAACATATAAATTTATGTAGTACAAAAAGAAAGAATCAATATTTTGTTTGTTTGACCTTGGCAGACTTCTGACTCTTCCGCTGTGCTGAATGCTGACCCTAAAATAGAAAAGTGTATGATTCATGTATATAGAATCACGAATTTTTCTCAAAGGATAGCACTAACAGTTTACTCCGCGAGAGCTCTCGTCAGGCCCGTTTGGAGAGATATTGTAACAATCTTTCCGTTATTTAAAGCCGCCAAGATAGGCCTTTCTAAATTTAGGCCCTGCCCTTACCTGTTGTCAGGGGATTTATTTGCATGCCTGACCATGTCAGCTGCTTGCAGTATTACAAAGTCAAATGTATCTAAGCATAGTGATTGGATAATCTGATTATCTAATTTGAATATTTCTGTGAATAACGTAAACTCCAGTAAGGACGAAAATCTTAATAAGCTTTAGAAAGAAGGAAACTTGAAAGCTGATCTGGTTTCATTACTGTTGTAGAGATTAGATGAAACCTACACATTTGTAATCCAAAAAGATATTGTGAAATTAATGTTTGTGAGGCACTCATTTTCTTTGATTTTGTGGAAGGTTATATCCATGAATATACACTGACACAAACATTCATAGACCTCACGATTTCGAATCTATTAATTAACAAATAAATGTACCCACGAAATTCCTTTAGAACATAAGCAACAAAATTTGATGTCAACAAAAATTAATGATTTTACAGTACATGTATTAAGTATTTTATAGAGTATTTAAGTATGTGAATTAACATGAAATTTATTAGTCATTAAACCCTATGCATTGGTCCTGGTGGCTGAGTGGTTAGAGTATCTGCCCTACGAATCTGAGTGTCCGAATCAGGAGCTTGAGGGCTCGATCCCTGGCCGCAACATACAAAATTGTAAAAAAAATGGTAGTTACAGCTCCTTTGCTTGGTACTCAACATATAATTGTAGTTCAAATACTGGTTTCAAGTGTCAGGATACTGTGACTGGGTGGAGCATCATATGACTTATCTATGGTGTGTTATAACAGTATGGCAGCACAGCATATGCAAAATACCCAAAATGACAGAAATACTGTCTGTGGGATGTTAAACCCAGTCAAACAAACAAAAATACCTTATGTTATGATGAAATAACTATCGTCAGGGAACCCGGTCAATCAAATAAACGAAATGATTATACCCTTTTGTAGAGGTAAAATAACTGTCAGTGGGACATCAAACAAAAAAATTATACCCTATGCAATAATGAGATAAAAAAATTAATTGCCAAAATAACAACATTTTTTTCCCAATGAATTAGATTTTTTATCTCAAAAGAAATAACTCATTTAATTTTAATGAAATTTGTGTTATTCTTATAATTTAAATATTGATATGAAACTTTCTTTGACATATACCACTTAAAATTTGATATTTTTTTGTAAATTTAGAACCTTTTCATCATTAAATTATTTTACCCCCTTTTAGCTCACATGTGCTCAGGATGAGCTATTAGGATTGATGATTGATTGTACTTAGTCTGTTTGTACTTAGTCTGTCGTCCATCTATCTTTCCCCCACTCGTCGATCACAATTAGTTTGTTTGCACTCTATTATCTTAATTTCTTAAGCAATCATCAGCAAACTTTATGACAATGTTTCTAGCCATATTCTTTCAGCTAATTTTTACTGTGGCTTATATAGGTAAGTTAGGTCAGGAGTTAGGATATTAAAAATGCCAGATTTTTCACTATAAACCCTTGGGCAAGTTAGATTATGGTTGATATCAGCCTATTAGGTCAAGAGTTATAGCCCTTTTAATATTACTTAGGATTTTTTATGCTACAACCTTCAAATTTTGACCACATACTGTATTGTTTGTGGATTTGAAATAATCTTGTTGTATGTATTCAGTACGACTATGCTATAATATAGTAACTTGTGCAGGCAATCAAGACATTATTTCTCAGGTGAGCTTCTTCAGGGCCATCTTGGCCCTCTAGTTTTAAATTATAAAGGTAATTTTCTCAAAAAGAAAGCCACAGGTCATAAAAAATATTTTATAGACATCCTCACAAAAAGCTGATTTCCCCAATAAGAAAGCAATAGGTTGTAAATAAAAGTCTTAAAAAATCACTGCAAGTTATGATTCAGACTAACTTTTGTATTCCAGGACCTTGTGATGGAAGTGAAGGTCAGAAATGGATCATAAAGGATATGAAATGGTAAAGCTGAGGTCAGAGTGTTCATAACAGCACAGCCACACACACGGACAAACAGTCAATCATGTTTCCAAGAGGCTGGCTGATATTTATTTTCACAACCAAGTGCCCAAACAGTCACTGGCAATGACTTGATTGTAAATCTGGTTGTGTTTCAATCTATGGGAGATGGAAAAAACAACAAGAAAACTTTTTATACATGGAACTTATTGGTGCTGTAACCAGAACTACACAAGGGATAATCTATCTCGAGCTTTGTCGGTTTCTAGTCTCATTTGACAGGTGTTCATAAGCCTTGCTCCTAACAGTATTAGCATACGGACAGGTGTGTCGGACACCGCTGGTGACCGTGTGTGTGTTGTATGTGGTTCATTATCCTGGTGGCGGCTTAGACTTTGACGTTCAGCAGTCATGTGATATCAGTGGTAGGTCAGTGGCTGGTTTGGTCAGCACTGGTGTATGCCACTGACCAGATTGCCCAGAAAAGGGCAGTAATAATAATGGTATAGAACTTCTTGACCATCCTGTGGTGCCCTCATTTGTTTCTTCCATAAATTTGAAGTTCTGTATTGGAATTAGCAAGGGTAAGGAGGTTTTTGTTAGTGTATGTACTATGTAAATTTAATGAAAAGCCAAAGATCTGGATTGCTTGCTTCACCAGGTATCTCCAGGTGCATCAATGATGTGGTGATGAGGGATAGGTTTCCAGCAGGTTTAGTCCATTACAGATCAGATGTTCTTTCTTGTGTGAATGGCATTTGGGTTCCTGCTTCACTGCAAGGATGCAGGAATCGGTGAAACAAAATGCTATGAAAGAGAGCGACACTGAGGAATTTCGATTTTCCACGATTTGCCAGAATCACTGCTGAGATAGGAACTTTTTTTCTATTTCTATTGTTTACCCCATCATTAACTAGATTTATATTTGTACATGTAAAATATTACCATTCAGTGAAATGGGAAAACCATGTAATTTATGATGGGGATGAGTTACATTCCAGATGTAAAAGGGGTGATAACTCTCCTTAATAGTTTTTTATTACCATATTTACTCTTATAAATACACCTTCCCTTTGATGCTTCATTATTTTTTTTAGTAAAAAATGAAACATCATGATAGAAGCAGAAAAGTGCTTAAACATGCATATGATATATATATATATATATATATATATATATATATATATATATATATATATATATATATATAAGAGTTTGATATCCTGGGATAAGTTGCAGTCAGAACATTCCTAAACATTTGAAAGCTGATTTTTCTGTCAATGGCCAGCTTTTGTCACTGACCTTTTAGTCAGGTATCCCGACGGAACACCTGCTTTGAAATTCTGGAGTCTCTTCTGAAAATTAGGAGTCCCTGTCATATCATTCAGACATATGATTGCTTTATTCATATAACAGTTGGTTAAACATCATGATTCATCAAAGAGGGTTACTTAAAGAAAGTTTTATAAAGATGATTACAAAGGTTTTCAACATATTTGGCTGTTCAGTTTATTTTTAATCAGAAAAGTAAGTGCCCCAACAGAACACCTGGCATGTTAATTCTGGACTCCCTTCTGAATATTTGGTGTCCTCGGGATCCCAGGACACTGTTAGTGATGATCCCTGAATGCACAGTGAAAAGTTCTGTTTCAGATATAAAACACCCCTCAATAAGTAATTATATGATTGGGTTCATGCTTTCTAATGTTTAAAGCAGTATAAAATGACAACACAATTTGATGAAGCAAAATATTGTTTCCATTTGTAATTGGTAAGGTCCCAGCCCATTTCACAATGGGTATAAATATATATGTATGCTCTCACTTTATTGTGCAGGGTGGGGGTGTCAGTAAGGGTAATTATGGTGAATATGTTTGTTAATATGTTGGTTGTATAAATATGAAGTTAACGTTACGGATATATGCAGTGTACATATCGCAGATCATTGATTTACGAGAGATACAGATATTTATTAACATATTACATTTCTTATTAATGAATTTGAATGTGATTTTTTTCTCCAATTTTAATTAAAAGGGATTTTTTTTCTTGATTTTAATATTCATTATTTAATTTAATTTAAAACTATATTTAAATATATTTTTAGGATGGTGTCTTTGGTAAAAAGTTAAAAAATGATTGATTCTCCTATCTATTTAAAATAATTCATTTAGAATTGTAACTATTTGATGGACGTGAATCATTGACCCCTTTGCTTATAAGACAAATTGAGCAATACAGGGTTTTCCAATGATTACCTCAAAACGTCATGTGACCCCTTGAGATACAGGGGAAAATATCCTGATTATTTGGGGGTCATTAGACGATTTGAGGGTCAAAATGGACAAGTTTGTGCATCATGGAAAACCTTATTAATGTTAATGTATTTATATGATCATTTGTGTTTTGAAATGCTTTCCAACAGAACATTCTATTCATTTATACTTGTGGCTCAGTACCATATTCTTACAAGTGTGTGTGTTATGGAAATATGGCTTTATCTTTATATGTTTTGTTAGCATTACATGGTGAATGTGGCTGAAGTTAACATTTCCATATGATAATTGTTTTGTATAAAATGTTTACAATTCAAGAAATTGTCTCATGTTAGGAATGAATTGTCAGATACTTTTGATTTAATTTTTATCTTGTTAACTTTTCAAAACAGGTCATATGACTAAACAGTACAAGGGTATTGATTTAATACGCCACGGATGCGTCTCTTCATCCATGATTGTATATCAGTGGATGATCGAAAAAAATGAATGTTTAAAACTTCAACATATTTCACTCAATGGGATTTCATTTTCTTTATTTCTTTTAAGGCTAGTTCATGAAAATGAAAAAAAAGCATATTATACTATTCTTATGTCAGGCTTTGCTTTTAGAGCATGGGGCCAATTGCATTCATCACTAAATCTGTTCTTCCTTCATTTTGTTATATTGGACTTGATTCCCCCTTCACTCTGTGGAGTAGTAATGAGACCTGAATCGTAGACATAGGGTCTTGATCTGTTTGTCTCCCAGCTCCATTAATTCAGTATTTAAATAGACCAGCAATAAGTTATGATGATTAATATATTTTGAATTGATTCCTCTAGCAGTGACTTCAACACAACAAGTCTCATTAAGGCTGAAGGCTGGATTTATTAAGATGCAGGGTCTCAGATTGTAGGGTGGCCACAATGGAAGTTTGATGTTAAAATGTGTGTTAGCTCATCTGCTGATCCGGATTTGCTTGTCTAGGCTCTAACTTAGATACGAATTGCCGGTTAATCTGATGTTCCGGATTTGCTTGTCTAGGCTCTAACTTAGATACGAATTGCCAGTTAATCTGATGTTCCGGATTTGCTTGTCTAGGCTCTAACTTAGATACGAATTGCCGGTTAATCTGATGTTCCGGATTTGCTTGTCTAAGCTCTAACTTATAGATACAGATTGCCGGTTAATCTGATGTTCCGGATTTGCTTGTCTAAGCTCTAACTTAGATACGGAATGCCGGTTAATTTGGCAATTTGGTTCCCCTTAAGGAGACCTGAAACATTGTGTCTTGCTTACAAGTGTTAAATATTTTTATGGTCAAGGTCACACATAATGGTGAAAGAGCTGTTACTTATCCCTGAATAAATCGAGTCTCAAGTAATTTTACAGAAAGATTGATTCAGTGAGTATGCAGCTCAATAAGTACCTCAGTTTTGCATTTTGACTGGGTTAGTTTTTAAAGTGCAGCTTATGGTATTACATGAAGCTTCAATCATCTAAATCGTATAGCTTAAAAGGTAGAGTGGCTTTGTGAAAAAGCTGAGACAAAGCAATGTTGGGTTTGATAATCATCTTGCTTTAGATTTTGTTTGCATTAGGGGTCTTGATATTTCCTTTGTCCTCCACTCATTCTATCATGGGAATTTCACTGTTTAACGTTAGGAACAGTAATGATCTACCTCACTTGATTGGTCAGCAAAGCCATTGTCTGGTTGATCGTGGTCCTGATCATCACCAAATGTACTGCTTAGTTTTCTCTTCATATGTCTTTGGTTAGATTCTGGGCTAAACTGTATGATGAATTTCAAGAGATAATTTACATGTTAAAAACAACAAAATGTTGTTGTCCCAAATTGCTTTAACCTAGAATTTGGGTTATTTTTATTTATTTTTTCACATAGCACTCATTTTTGAAAGTTTGAACTTTTTACAGGCATTTGGATGTTATCAATTTTAATTTTTTGTTTTATTTAATATTTTTGTCTAGTTATCCGGATTTTGTATGCATCATCCTTAATAAAATACCAAAACGTTTTTATAAAGAGATATAACCTTATGAATGACAAAAAGATAGTGACATTAGTCGGGTAAAAGAAGTAAAGAAATGTTTAGACAAAAAAATCAATTAAGTGTTTGAATATATATATTTTTTCCTGACAAGATTCTTACAGATATATCTTTTTATAACCAAATGTCATTGTCATCTGTCAGTCTATAATATTTTGTAGATAATACTTTCTAAACGTTTCTCACAGATATGTAGTTGGAAAATGTACACATACACATTTTGTATTGTGTAATACCTTTTGTGATTGGATCAGGAAAGCTACATCAAAGACTATTCCTTTTTATGCTCAATTTTTGGATTAAAAGATATACATTCTTGACATTTTATCCACATTTTATACTGATTTATCAAAACCACATCCTGGATTTGATTGTTCTAGATATAGACAACCTGTAGTATTTACAAAGAGAGTGTTCATGTATTCAGGTATTCCATCACTAATTTATAATCATGGTATTTCAAATGCTTTAATGGGCTTAAGTGCAGATACAAGTATTCATTGACTTGGAGTTATAGGCTTTCTTTACTCCAAGTCTATAAAGGCTTGCATTTACTATAAAATTCTCATGATCCCTTGATGGACCATGATCACAATTTAATGATAGATGGATTACCTTAAATGTATTGATAAATCCTTTTTAAAATAAATGAATCAAAGATTTCAGATATGAAGCAGAGATTGATATTGTCACAAATATTAGTTTTATTGCACTTATTTAACCCTTACTTTGCTAAATGTCTGAATTGGACTTGTCCTTTCTTTATTTTGGACTGTACCATTTGTTGTTTATGGGGATGCTTGCTGTAAATTAATGGACTGAAATGCGAACAGTACCAACCATGATCAGACTGCACAAATGTGCCGGCTGATTGCTGATCCTGATCTGCACTGGTCCCAATGACAGTCAAACATGCTCACAGTATTGTAAGGGTTAAATTGATCAGATATATTATTGATAGATATATAAGGCAGTTTTGGAGAATGTTTTAGTGACATTTTTGTTTGTGTACAATTCAAATATGTATTTATATATATATAAGTCACAAAAGACTGAATCTTACAATTTTTCATGTCTCTTTTATTTAATGATGCATATACTTATAAGTGTGGGTAGTCTCTGGTAACTTTCATCTTATTCATTTGTATGTTTGCTCATTAACAGATGTTGAATATTCATATATGTTATGCACATTCTGATGAAATATGTTTAAGCAGTGTTTTTCCATGAAAATATAATGAAAACATAAAAATTGTTATAAATCTATTGTGTTCTTGGTTATGGCTTTGTTGAGACCACTGTCTTTAACAAACATTGGGATTAAAAGTCAGACTATTGTGCAGAAGCCGTACTTCATTGACCTATTTTTAAACTTAACTCCTTTAAAGATGTCAAGGAATTGTTATACTATAAACACTTAAAGGCCATAAAGTAAATGTTAAGCCATGTTAACCCATAAACAAGGAAATGGTAACCTATAAACACTATCAAAGACATTTGAGCATTTTTTTTCTAACCGACAGATTTTTCTAAAAAAAAAATGCATATAAGTACTTTAGACTTTAACTAAAAGATATATGAATTAAAAATAGGGGGTCAAGAGATCAAGCTTATGGTAGAGCATCACTATTTGTTAAAATATGGCATTAAAAACTAAGACAGATGTCGTTTCTAAATACTGTAACAGCATATTAAAATGATATTTTTTTAAATATTTTTATCACCATTTGTAATTCATAATAATATAAGGTACAAATAAAAATACTGTCAAATATGCATACAAAACGGGCATAAAATCTCATTTGTGCCAGGACCAAATGTATACTAAAACTATCCCAAAACTGTGAATTTATATATATATATATATATATATTTCTAGATAAAAAAAAATCAGCGGACAGATTTCCTTTATTTTTTTCAGAGTCATTTCTGAAAATTAAAAAAAATACATACCTCACCAGGTTTGTTCTTTAACTAAAACTGTTTTTTTATTGAAATTTTAGAGAAATTTGCATAAAAACACTAAAATGTGACTTTTAGTACCTTCAAAATTTGGCAAATATACTTAAATTATATTCTTAACACATGAATCTTAAAATTTGGGCTTTCTCCTATCATTCTACTTAAGATAAATGAGAAATTAAAAAAAAATAATTATCAAAATCAAAATCAGCTGAAACCCGCTGAAATGTTGTCAAAGGTCATCAAGGAAGAGTTAACCCTTAAACTCTTAAAGGTCATCAAGGAAATGTTAACCTATAAATATGGAAATGTTAACCCATAAACACTTAAAGGTCATTCAGGAAATGTTAACCTATAAACATTGAAATGTTAACCCATAAACACTTAAAGGTCATCAAGGAAATGTTAACCCATAAACACTTAAAGGTTATTAAGGATGTGTTAACCTATACATATGGAAATGTTAACCCATATACACCTAAAGGTCATCAAGGAAATGTAACCTATAAACATTGAAATGTTAACCCATAACATTAAAGGTCATCAAGGAATGTAACCATAAACACTTAAAATGTTAACCTATAGATATGAAATATTAACCATAAACACTAAAGGTCATTAAGGAAATGTTAACCTATAAATATGGAAATATTAACCCATAAACACTTAAAGGTCGTTAAGGAAATGTTAACCTATAAATATGGATATGTTAGCCCATCAACACTTAAAGGGTCATCAAGGAAGTGTTACATGTAACCTACAAACATGGAAATGTTAACCTATAAACACTTAAAGGTCATCAAGGGAATGTTAACCCAGAAACACTTAAAGGTCATCAAGGAAGTGTTAACCTATAAACACTTTAAGGTCATCAAAGAAATTTAAACATTTAACAACATTTGACTTGTTTTGGAAGTGTCATCACATACATCAAGGAAATATAAACACTGAGGAGACTTTGAACTCAACACAACTCAACTCAATTTTATTCAGGCAAATCGGCAACACACATTGCCTTTGGCCAACATAAATATATAACAGTGCATGCAAAAACATAGCATTAATACATTCATAATTAATATAACTTTCATTGTACTTGAATAATACCTTACATTTAGTTTATCTCATCTGAAATATATATATATATTCATACATTTAACACGAAAAAAAAATTAAAACCAACTATCCATAGCTCTTTTAATATATTTTGCTAAATTTAATTGTATCTGTCTAGAGTCTGATCTCATTAAATAAAGAAATTTATTTATGGTAGGGAATGACATAAATTTAGACAAATATATAGCACGTACATCTCTATATTTTGGACATATAAGAATAAAATGAAATTCCGATTCAACTTGGCCTTGGTTGCAGTAAATACATAATCTGTTTTCTGCAATTATATTGTTATGTCTTCCAGTTTCAATAGCCAAATTATGAGAACTCAGTCGTAGTCTGGTTAAGCATTTTCTTAATGACTCGTTTTTTATATTACTTAAGTAAGATTCAAAACAAAACCTCTCCTTGAACTTACAATAATATGCTAATTTAGATGAAGTGTTAATATATTCTCTCCATTTTTGTTTATATTGATAAATCATTCTTTCTTTGATTAATGGGAATAATTTTATATCTGCATCTTCAAGATACCAAAGATATGAACATCCTAAATTATCTAACGATTCCTTAATTCTATATGCCCATGTTTTATTATTAACTGGAATGGAATCTATCAATTGATTATAAAAGGCTTCCTTTACAGAACTGATATTACAATTTCTTATTTTCATCCAATACTTGATAGATCTTAAAGCTGCTAGTGTTGATAATGGTATTCTTCCTAGTTCACATAGAACTGCTTGATTCACAGTACGTTTGTTAACTCCAAGAATAATTTTACAAAATGTTATATGTAGTTTATCCACCTCTTCATAGTTAAAAATCCCCCACAGTTCCGAACCATATAATAATTTTGGTGAAATAAGTTTGTCAAAAAGCGACAATTTTGTACGCAAGTCCAATGAAATTCTCCTAAACAAATATAATAATTGATTCATAGCTTTAGATGCTTGTTCGGACAATGCTTTCACAGCAAACCTTAAATTACCAGTTTTCACAAATTTCACCCCAAGATAATAAAAATAACCGACTTCTTCAATTTTAACATTATTAATAAACCATTCGTAATCATGCTTATGTTTCCTTTTTTCGAAAATACATATTTTAGTTTTGCTGACATTAATTGTGAGACTCCAACGTGTTGAGTATGCATGAATAGCATCTAACTGAGCTTGAAGACTAAACTTATCTGTCGTGAAAATCGCAATATCATCAGCGAAAAGTAACAAATAAATCGACAGTTGGTTTAAGTCATATTCAGTCAAATTATTTTTATCAAGAGAATCAACAATATCATTCACAAACAGGATGAAAAGTATCGGAGAGAGGGGCTCCCCTTGCTTCAAGCCAATAGCAATATCGAAATATTCAGATAAATCACCATTATGAGACAATTTCACACAAGCAGAAACATGAGAATACAATGATTTTAACATGTTCAAAAATTTACAACTTATACCCGCATGTATAAGCTTAAACCACAAAGCATCTACCGATATTGTGTCAAAACAGGACTGTTAATTTGTAACAACATATGAGCCATCAGGGAATTTTATCCCATTAACACTTTAATATGAGCTTTCAAAGAAGTGTTAACTTCGAACAACATTTGACCCCTCATGAAAATGTTATAAGAATTTGATAATTTGTCATCACATACATCAAGGAAATATAAACACTGAGGAGCCTTTGAGGACTGTTAATTTGTAACAACATATGAGCCATCAGGGGAATTTTACCCCATTTAAACTTTAATATGAGCTGTCAAAGAAGTGTTAACTTCGAACAACATTTGACTCCTCATGAAAATGTTATAAGAATGGATAATTTCAGAACTCTTTTACAGTGTTGCCTCTAGGACGTGGGGTTGCAGGATTCCCACTAATGGATAGTTCCCTGGCCCAAACTTTTATTGGAATAAAAATTGGTTTTGCCACAAACAATGACATGTGCTCCTTTGTTACTATTGTGTTTGTGGGACAAAATCTAACTGTAATCGATTAAGATATGCTAATAGGTGGGTCATGGGACTGTGCATTTTCTGCAAACTCCTACATCAAGAAATACTAAAGAGCCATCATGGAAAAGTTAACTTATTCAGGAAATATTGGTTTGGATAAATTAAGACCATATACATCTTCAAGCGTACTGAAATAACCAAGTTATATGACTTAAAGTTGAAATAAATGCAAATTATTGGCCTTCTATTCGACTAAAAATTAGTTCAAGTTTTGTGTGCAGGTACTATCAAAGTTGAATGTCTAGAGACATTTTACATATATTGGATGGAATCTTTAAATATGTGGGGCCTCCGTGGCCGAAGGGGGAAAAGTCGCTGACTTTCACACTCACTCAGCCCTTCACCGCAGGGTTCGAATCCCGGCAGGGTCATTCGGATTTTCATGTGAGGAAGCCTACCAGCTGGCTTGCGGTAGGTCGGTGGTTCTACCCGGATGCTTCCGTGCATTCCGGGTCTTCCTCCACATGTAATTAGCTGGACGTCGCTATATGGCTGAAATACTGTCGAAGCGAAGGTAAACTCAAATAGTCAAGTCAAGTCTTTAAATATGTCTTCCAAACCTTCCAGCCTACTGAAATAAGAAACGTTATAATTGAATTTATTGCAAAATATATATATGGTGCAGGTTAAGATTTTGCGTTTAAGTTTAAGTGTTGTCAACGCTACATGGCAGTAACCACTGCATGTACTAGATTGAAACTTCACCCGTGGCCTCAGAGCCATCCAACAATGAGGTGTACATGTCCCCCCCCGCCCCCCCCCCGCACAAAATAGTTTTGTTTTCATTGAATTTTACTTTGATTCATATATTTTTGTTAGCAGCTATGATTATTGGTTTACAGCTAAATCGTTAAATTTCAGTAGGGCACTAATTTTCATTGAATTTGTGGAGGGTTTTATCCACGAATATGAACTCCCAAGTCAATCCACGAATAAGTGTACCCACGAATCTTTCAAGTACACAATCAACGAAATTTATTTTCAATGCAAATTTATTATTTTACTATATTCCCTTAACTAATAAGCCGGAATAGTCAAAAGCGCTTTTGTTTTATATCAACTAATACGAATAGAGATATATTCTATTAACCTTTTAGCTGATATATAAGTCCATATCAAAGGATCAGATTTAAAACATACACATTGAAATGTAGATTTTAAAAAAAGCTAATATTGATTCAATCAATACATTGTATGAGAATTAATCCTTCTTAAATCTATGTTTAAGATACAGATTTAAGCAACTCTGGCCTCAAAACTGGTCAATCCGGTGCCAAACCTTTCTTTGGTATCATGCCATTTGCCTAAAAAGTAAACTCTTAGTGAAGAGGATCAATACATACCATATCATAACTATAAATATCATGTAAAGGTCCCAAAAATGAATGCAGTACTGCCATCGAGATCTTAGATTTCAAACAAAGAAAATATTAGTATACATGTACATTTTAATATTACCTAACATATCTAGCATAGACTATATATTTTTATTGACCACGTGTTAGTTAACTATATTCCATTAATCAAAGTTGTGGTCCCCGTTGGAGCACAATGTTAACATATTGCATGCGCAAAGTACTGGTCCAACCCAGGAACCGTCGAGAAGGATTAATATAAGTTGTAAGAATCCCAATCGACGTAAAATAAATAAGTTTAAACTAAAATATATTTTTATACAAGTATTATTATACAACTAAAACTATTTCAACATTTAATCAAAATAATGATCCCCAGTATTTAACTATATGTTTAACATATTGCATTCAATGAAGGTGAAGTGTAAACTCATTAGAAAGTAATGGTATATCAGAGGATTTATGAAAGAAACGAAAAGAATGAACTGAATGATACAAATGAGTATTAACTCATGACAAAAGGGCTAAGATGGCCATGAAGTCACTCACCTGAGTAAATAAAGCAAGGTCATCTTACTGCCACACAAAAACTGTCTGTAGTTAGAAATTTGAAGGTCAAAAACCCTTAACCGTTGGAGCAGGATTTTGACCCTAGAGCTATGATTTGAACAAAATTGAAAGAGGTCCACTAGGCCATGTTACACATCAAACATCTAAACTCCAGGCCTAAAATATGTTTCACCTTTTCACTAAATAGGTCTATATAACTCTGGTTTCTGACAATATTATTGCCTATATAAGCCTATGTAAAATCAAGCGACCTTTGGGCGGAGCCAATTTTGTAACCCAGGGCCATGATTTGAATTAACTTGTTAGATGTCCACAAGGCTATGTTACATACCAAATACCTAACCTCCAAGCCTTTAAGTACAGGGGTTTGGGGGGGAGGAGGCACTATATGTAAATACATTGTAATATATTTAGTGATTTTATGTCCCCCCCCCCTTTCGTGCCAAACCCCTGTGCCTTTAAGATGTTTTATTTTTTACGTAAATAAGTCTATATAAATCTATTAACCTCTGGGACTGAGACGATTTTAATCTAAGAACCATTATTTGGATAAGCATGGTAGAGGACAACATTGCCATGTTACAAACCGAAAATCTAACCTTCGTGCCTTTTGGTTTCTGACATAAGTATTTCCTAGTTTTAGTGTCGCCTGACTAGAGTCAGGCGACATATAGGGGTTACTTTTATTGGCGGCGGCGGCGGCATCCCCATTTGCTTGTCTGGATCATAACTTTGTCACCATAAGTTTGAATGACTTGAGACTTGGTATGTATGTTTCTTGCAATAACCCGGAGTGCATTGCACAGGAACCATAACTCTACCTTGTGCGCTTTTTCAGTTATTCCCCTTTGATAGATTTTCTTAGAGCATTTCTTGTCCGGAGCATAACTTTTTCACCAGAAGTTTGAATGACTTGAGACTTGATATGTATGTTTCTTGCAATGACCCGGAGTGCAGTGCACAATAATCATAACTCTACCTAGAGCGCTTTTTGCGTTTTCTTTTAGCATTTCTTGTCCGGAGCATAACTTTTTCACCATAAGTTTGAATGACTTGAGACTTGATATGTGTGTTTCTTGCAATGACCTGAAGTGCAGTGTGCAAGAAACATAACTCTACCTTGAGTGATTTTTTATTTAGCGCTTTTTGCGTTATTCCCCTTTGATTGATTTTATTAGTGTCATTTCAAGCTAGAATGAGATGCATAGTTTAGGGAATTAGAATCTTACAAACTCATAATCATGTTTGCATTGGTCATTTTTCTTGGTGTTCCTATCAGGAAAAAGGTTAAACAACAAAAAAGTAATCATATTTCTTTATACTTGTCAATATGTTTAAGTTATAATAGTCCTTACATTTTTTATTTGATCTTTATAAGCCCTTCTCTGTTTGATGGCAACATCATTGCGCATTAATACCCCATCCTTAAAAGAAAGTGACAAACTGGCATCTTTACTGTCAACAGAAGTCATCGTCAGGCGACACATCCGACTCGCGGAGTTCTAGTCTTCCTATTGAAACCTATATAAATCAAGTTACATCTGCTGCGGGGTCAATTTCAACCGAATACCCATGATTTGGACAAACTTGGTAGATATCTAAAGGACCAAGGTAAAAAACAAATTCCTAAACTGCAGGCTTGAGGTTTCTGACGAGAAGCCAGTTTATTTATTTCCCTATTTAAGTCTTTATAAATCAGGTGACCTCTGGGGCAGGGTCAATTTTTAACACTAGATTCATGATTTGAACAAACTTAGTAAAGGTCTCCAAGGCCTTGTAACACATTATCTTAACTTCAGGCCAAGTGGTTTTGGACAAGAGTTTCAAGTTTTGACTTAATAAGACTAAGTAAAATCAAGTGATCCCTTGAGTGGAGCCAATTTTGACGAAAGGGTCATAATATATGCTCTAGACCTTGATTTTTTTTTTTTTTAAGTTTCCACTTTGTAATCTTATTTTAGCTCCTGTGACCTTCTTTTTCAATCAGTCTAAACAATTCAGTAATTTTGAAAGAAGCCCTTATAAGGATCAATCCTGGGATGTTTGGTCAAAATCCATATATCTGTTTAGGTGAAAATGTTGTTTACTGGAAACTGTTGACGACGGAAGCACAGACGCACACACGGACGAAGGACGACATACACAGGGTCATCCTAATATCTCACCATGTAGTTATTACAAGTACAAGAGCATTGGCAAAATTAATAAATAATTTGGGCCTATATGATAAATTTAGCACAGTGGAGTAGAAAAGAATAAAATGTTAAACATTTTACAAAATTGGTAAAGTTATGGATTTTGATTATGTAACTTTGGTTGAGAAGACACTCTTGTTGCATTCAGTAATTAACCAAATGTATGATAAAATACACGACACAGTTACTGTACCAATTACCCAAAATTGATATATTTGTTCGTTTACAAAAACAGTAAGCTGCATTTAAACTTATACCTTTTGAGTACTCATATCATCTCGTAATCTCGTAATAAGACACCTAGATGAAAAGAAAATCTAACCAGTACAAGAGAGGAAGAGGAGAGAGAAAAGGCGTACTGTGCAATAAACTTATAATATTAAAGTTTAAATTCCGATTGATTAAATAAATCAAAAACTTTTGATAGAATACATATGGGATATATAAATTAAATATGATTATTGAAATAAACCAAAATAAAATGAAATACAATAAGATGATGTTGACGTATGATTTAAATATACATTGATTATATACCATAATAGAATAATTTAAACAAGAAATTAAATGTCATTCATACACGTTTGATGTGTATACCTCATATCAATAAAATATTGACACAAATGGATTCACATAATATTCATTCACATTAACTAAAATGTTCTTTGCAAAATGATACCAGTTGCAACCATCTCTCGTTATAAAATGGACTTTTGTGCATATTGAATAATTAAAAAATATAGATTCAACATTAAGTGTGTCCATAATAAGGTATGGGAGATGTGACCGGATTATACATATTAAAACAATGTGAATTAAAGTTTTCCTTATATAATTGCTAATTTGTGTTCCTGTTAATTATGAACTTAGTCACCATATATCCATATTAAGAAAGTAACAACGAGCAACCTATGAAATTTAAATAAAATCAATAAAAACAAAGCATATGTTACGATATTTTTTCTACAATTGTTGCTTTGATTATTTTTCTACAACGGATGCGATGATCATTTTTTTCTACAACTGTTTCTATGCAAAGGTGATTACTATCTCTGTCTATTCATCCTCAACAGAGCGTAATGCCACTTGGCCGCATTGTGATGGGGCCGTATCTCCCATGACATCGCCCAACACTGCAAAGCCTTCTCCACGCGGTTCTCCTCCTTGTACATCCACCCCAGCAGGTTGTAGGCGGTCTCAAGGTGGCTAAGATTCTCGTCATTTCCAATTATCCACTTCATGTTGTCCATAGCTGCCTTTTTGTGCACAGGTTTGTTCAGCATGGAGTAGACAAGGTATTGAAGGAAGTAGAAGTATACTTTACCGTCCACGACGGCCCAGTCGAACCAGTAGTCCTCCTCCTCATCTCTAGATCCAGGTACCGTTTGCTTGGAGCGAATCATCTCAAGCTTGAGTGCAGGGTGTACGATTGCATGTTCGGATGGCAAAAATTTAATACATGTCACTATATAGGTTGTCATAAAGCAGTGTTGGGATATATTATTGCTTCCGATCTTTGTCGCCAATTGTTTCTTAATAATGTTAACTTTATTACAACAACAACAACCTGAAATCAGATTTTCTAAAGACAGATACCTATCTGTCTGCTCAAGCAGAATCCTGCACATCTCATACTCTCCCATTTTGAACATTACAGTAACATACAAAAGGGTAGCGGCAATTACGTCTACGTGCTGAACATACTGGAAATGACGCTCAAACAGACGTAAAATTCTTTCTTTCTTCTGGTCATCACGTGACCCCATTGCATATGCTGCTAGACCGATTGCCAGCCTATAATGTATGTTAGGTATGATCAGTGTAAAAGCTTCCATTGTCTGCTGCTCGGAATGATCAACCATTTTCTTTATTTTTGTAAGTTCGCGTAATATATTGTAGAGTGTCAATGTCCCTTCTATGAGTCCATTCATTCGACAAAATTAGCGACAGACGACATTATTTAAGAGACTTATTGTATCAGCAGTTCTTGAGTACAATGAAACTTTCGTGGAAAGGATGTTTACAGCACTAGGAAGTACTCGTTGATAACTAAAGATATCCCCTACATCGCTATATTTGATATGCTGAATTATTTGATAGTTTTGTTGTAAAATACTTTCAAGAACTCGTAAAAGAGGTTGTCTTCTCTGTCGGAGCGCTTCTCTGTCAAACAAATTCACCTCATGTAGAAAAAACATCGGACAGAATGCAGCATCAGCTGCACGATACAAATAGAGAATACAAAGCATCAGACACTGAATCAAATTATTTGGTCTCCAAATATCCCGGGGGTTGTTCTCTATCACATGAAACAATATAGTTTTACAGTGATATGATGTCAAAATTTCCTCTCCAAGCATAGGTTGAACGACATCTGTTTTAATCATCTTCATGAGTATGTAACATTTGTGTTGTACTGGATTAAGATAAAACATAAGTTCTCGTTCTTGCAACGAAAACGAGAGTCTCCATTCTATATGCCTGTCTGGGCTTGATTCATTCCCGACACCGACTACAAAACAACTCATCTCTGACATTCGTGCTATCAGATGTTGTGGAGGCCAACCATTTCGCCGACATCGATCTGTCCATTTCTTTGCAAAGCCCGGAACAGTAATACATCTTAGGGCTGGCACATGATCAATATAATGTCCATTTCCAATGTCCATGTTTTCAGCAGGACCATGCCTCACACAGTCAATTGGTTGAAACATCACATTCTTCAAGCACACTCTCCCGCACCCATCCATTGCATACTTTTCATGCCCTATGATATAATACACAGGTTGTCTGTTGATGACAAGTTGTATCTTAACATATCCGGGGCAGCTTCCTTCCTCGTATATCAGTACGAACGAGTGTCCATCTGGGGATGTGCTGATGTCTGCATGTACAGGGAACCTGTTTTGACAATATAAGATATCAATATCTGACCCTATGTCTGGTACAGTAGTACCCTCGGTGTAGCTCCCGAAATGATAAAAAGATGCAGGTTTATCAATGACCATGGTCAATAACACCGTTAGGATAATCTCGGACACTATGTTCTGTCTGTAGAAGTTACGCATCTCCTCTGATGCCCCAACAACGTCCAATATATCGTAGAGGCGGAAAGACAGTTGCTGTACCCCGTCTTCCATTGTGAGAATCTGAAAATAATAATAATTATCATTATTAAAGAAGTGGTAAGTCTAAATATAAAACATGTCATTAGAATTTCATTTACAAACTGATTTTAAATGCATATGGTTTCTTTTACCAGATTTTATCATTATTGCATTGAAGAAAAAAAAGCTAGCTAGTAATTATAATGATGGTGATTTGTATACCCCACTTACCTAACTATTCCGTATGGATTTATTATTATTTCATGTTTTACCACAGTTGAAACAAAAGTACATTGTATTTTCCCGTTTCACTTACCTAGTACTGCGTTATAAATAACAAACTTGGAATTCAGAAGTATTTGCAATTTTATGATATTATCTTAATCTTATTTTAGATCACCTTCGTAAATGATCACGTAGATATTTTCATGTGCTTACATATTAAAAATGAAATGTTGAACTAATTACTTGTAGATTTTAAAGTGTTTCTCTTTGCTTGTTTTCTAATGATTGATTTTATAAAATGGCGTAAAAATGTATATTTTTAACGATAATAAAATTTTAAATTTGCGGCTATACTTTATATAGCAATAATCGATAATAAACCTACATTTAATATAGAAAATTGACCTTTGTAATCACGAATTATTCATTGTAAATAATAACTTTTGGAACGGAATAAATGTGTATGTACCAGGCCGGTGTTTGCTGTGGGTATTCCCAGCGTCTTTATTGATCATCTACAATTGGCTTCTAGCCAAAGTAAGTTCTACACATTCGAAGGGGTAGTTAAATAATATCTGATAACAATTGCAATACTTAAAGCGAAGGTCTATCTATGAATCTACAATATCCTTTAAATTTCTTTTTGTTGGATGATCAAACTTGTTCTTGTTGTTTATAATGTCAAACTGAATATTGATTGTCGTCGTCTAGATCTACATGTCTATAAACATGAATGTAGAATTTGACTGAAAGAAAATAGGAAAGCGAAATGATGTCATGGCCTAGTCAAACCTTCTTTAAACTGTATACTGTTTTATCGTATTTCACCATGTATCATAAATCATTTAGAAGATATATTCGAGTACATTTTTTCTAAACTGTCATTACAGTAGGGTAACAGGAACTATGCCGTTTTATATTCATTACAGGCTGCGGTTTGTGCTATCATTTTTATAAATAAATCGGGAAATTATTTATCATAATAAACGATTATTAAGTTGATGCAATAAGCAGCTAAAATGAAGTTTAGGGAGTACATATAATAGGTAACACACCATTGGTATATTACATGTTGCCTTTATACACATAATTATTTCATATGCCAGGTAACTATATAATCTTATAACAAAAGGGTCAAGATGCCCCTCAATCGCTCACCTGAATTCAGTTTGTTGTAGAAAGGATGGAACCATGAGAGGATACTATATACCAAATATCAAAGCTGTAAGTCTGTATGTTTCTAAGAGAAGGCATTTTATAGTTATGCATTCTGGTTACCATGGCAACAAAAGTTCTTCATGATCCAAATAATGGATTCAGAAGTAAAGACTTTTTTTGACTTCCTTATATAGTTCCTTACAAAATCTGGGTGTGGTCCTAGGAGTGTCCTCATGTAAACCCTGATGCACATATTTGTTGATAGTGTTGAGGCACCAGAAACTGAGCTATGTACCAAATATCGAATCTGTAGGTCTGTATGTTTCTGAGAAAACGCATTTTGAAGTTATGCTTTCTGGTTGCCATGGCAACTTATGTTCTTCTTAAAATTAAAAAAAGTAATTAGCCTAAGGGTAACATAAGTATCATTTAATATAAACATGTTGAAAATCCATGGACTAGTTTTTGAAGAGAAGTTTTTTTCAAGCATTCCCTATATAGTTCTATATAAAAATCCGGTTGTGGCCAGGGGCAAAACTTTTGCACTGATGTTGAGGCAACATGAGCTGATGCTTTGTACCAAATAGCAAATCTATAGGTCTTTATATTTTTGAGTATTGAAAAAAAATACAGGAATATGCATCAGGCTATCATAAGTATCATTTTGGTAAAATTTGATGAAAACTCATTTGGTGATTTCAGAGGAGAAGATTGTTGTCATTATTGACGCACAGCACAAGTTATGTCTTCTGTTTGCCATGGCAACCAAAGTTCTTCATGAAATTCAAGAAAAACTAGGAATTAGCTTCAGGCTTAAATAAGTATCATTTTAGTGAAATTTAGTGAAAATCCATGGAGTGTTTTCAGAAGAGAAAATCTTTCAAGAATTCCCTATACAGTTCTATACAAAAATCCGGGTGTGGTCCTCGGGCGTGGCCAATTGTGACCCTATGGGTACAAATTTTTCACTGATGCTGAGGCAACATAAGCTGATGCTATGTACCAAATATCAAATCTATAGGTCTATATATTTCTGAGAAAAGGCAATTTACAGATTTTCCATTCTGGTTGCCATGGCAACCAGAGTTTATCGTGGAATTGAAAAAAAAAAGAATTTGCATTAGGCTATCATAAGTATCATTTTGGCAAATTTTGATGAAAATCCATCTGGTATTTTCAAAGGAGAAGATTATTGAAATTGTTGACGCACGATGGACAATCAAGGGGGGGGGGGACTTTTTTTTCTCTCTCTCGCGAAATTGATACTATTGATTTGAAAAAAAGAGAAGTGAATTGAAATCTACAAACTTTTAACAGCAAGTATGTCTCATTTGTTTCATTTAAGACGGACAAATTACTATAATTTTTATTCCTTCCGATCATTTCCTTCTTCTGACATATACCTCTAATCTAAATTGTGTCCGCTATAATGATGCCATGCACTAGTATGCATTTAATGTCGTATATTGACCAAAACACGGTTACAGCGACATTTCAAAATAAGAACAATGTCGCTTGTGATAAAGATAATTCATGATTATATCTGTAACGAACCTGCTTATTAGTGTGTAATTTAAATGTTTTCGTCAAAATAATTTTTAGTAAAATTTATCAAAGTTTCTAGTTCCGGTTTCCCGATTCGATGTTTTCAACACCGGCATTCCATTATTTTAGCTACATTAATAAAAACAACATCAAATCGTAAGTTTAAATAGCTTAATTTATCATATTTCATTGATTTAATTCATTTATTCGATTTAAATGCTTTTAATCACGGTCATTTAGTCTCTCGTATAAGCTGACACCCCTTTGACTATTCTTATTTAACGGAAACGGTTTCGCCCTGGAAGATTCTATGTTTAGGAAGAGGAAAATAGTGGTCAGCAGGTGACATGCAGTCAGCTTAATCAAAATAACCATCGAATTTCAATGTTTTTTTTAACAATCATAGAATGATATAGCTGCTGACCAGGTAGTATATAGCTCCATTTAGCATATGTGTATATTAGATATGGTCAGCTTTATAGTGGTCAGCAGAATTCTAAGTGGTCAGCAAATCTGAATGATCAGCAAATGTAAGAGTTGAGGAAAATAGTAATCAGCTGGTGACATTCAGGGCAGCTAAATCAAAATAACCATCACATTACAATGATTTTTAATAATCATAGAATGATATAGCTGCTGACCAGGTAGTATATAGCTCCATAGAGAACATATGTGTATTAGATATGGTCAGCTATAGAGTGGTCAGCAGAATTCTAAGTGGTCAGCAAAATCTGAATGATCAGCAAATGGCCAGTGTAGGATAAAAAAAAGTGATCAGTTGGAGAAATATGAAATATAACTTATTCAAAATAACCATCAAATTACAATAAAATGAATTAACATAGAATAATATATTTGTTGACCAGGAAGTAAATAAATGCATGTGTACAACTGATATGGTCAGGAATAGAGTGGTCAGCAAATTCTGAATGGTCAGGATTTAAAGAACGGTATAGAAAAAAAATAGTGTTTAGCAGGAGACATGTGGTCAGCCAATTCAAAATAATTAACCATAATAATAGGAATATATATTTATAATAATACAATTTATTTAAAATTGTTAATTGACTATCTTTATATTAGCTGTTTAGTATACCTTTTCAACTGACACAACATGGCCCATACATATGGACAACATAATGAAATTAACCAGTTATAATCATTTACAATATTAAATGACTCACAATCATAATACACGTAAATATCTGATCATTTAGAACTTTTCCCTTCCATGCAACATTATAATTCATTGTGATATTGAATTCATATACTCTTATACTCTTAATCTCTTAACACACACACACAGTCAATTCTTACCAGTTTCCTGGGTAACAGAAATTTAATCGGTGTGGTCTCACTTTCCCAACTTTTGGATTTTGGGCCAAATTTTAGGTTGGGAAAGTGAGACTCTATTGTTTTGATGAACAATGGTGTTTAGCAGGTTTGAATGTGTGAAAATTGCTATACTGAGTAATAAAAGTTACGCCAATATATTTGTATTTTGTAAAATTTATCTGGCAAACATCTCTCCCTATCTCTCTCTCCCTCCCTCTCTCATACACCATGGTTCAGCAAATTTTGTATATGTAATATGTGCTGAGTATGATGAACCGTAAATTGTCATGAATAATACATAAAACATAACGACAGTTTGTCTCCATTATTTTAATATAGAACAGAAAAGTAAGCAATTTAAAAGAACTACATATACACATAAAATAAATTGGTAGCACATTTTAACTTCATACAACTTAATAGAAAGTTCACTTCAGGTAATGCATTTGATAAATTTGATGCTTTGTCTGATTCTTATCCCAACTTAATAAGGTAAGATGCGGCATCAGTATATGCCAGTAAGTCAACCTCACCACTGTTTAGTTGATTCTTCAGACGAATGAGTCTCTGGTCTTTCTCCCTGCAAATACGTTTTCTTGGGCGCTGCTTTCCACCACTGGCATGTTGTAGCAGTTTCGCTTCATTTGTCGCTTGCTCCTGTTTAATCATGTCAATGAAAACGTAGACATTGGGGTGGCTGTGGCGCAGTTTGGCATTGATTTTGTGATGCCACCCTTCAACATGATTCGTCGTTCTAGGCCCATTGTTGTTGAAGTGGTTCCATGAACTTCTGTCACTTTCAACCCACTGTTCAGTGACATAGTCTTGGAATCTGATCACACGCCGATCATCACTGTCAGACTCCAGCAGGGACTGAAACCACACATCTTCTACATTCTCCAGTGGAACCAAGGGAAGTGCAGCTGCACGATACACCAATTGCTTGATTACAGGATCTTCTTTAAAGTCACTAACCAGTCCACATGATTGAACATTCCTCCATATACACTGAGTATAGTGGAAGAAGCAGCCACGAATTGTGACATCTAGGAAAACACTGCGAACACCCCTCCATGCTGCCTTCTCATAGTCCATCATGATGACCTCTGGGGAGAGTCTGATGTTCATGTCGTTCGCTGTTGATTTAAGGATAGTGAAGAATCTGACATATGTTGGTTGTTGCTTATTTGGAAGCAGTGCGTACACAAGTGGGCACATGTAGCCATCCACCATGGCATGGATAGTGTACAGCTGGTAGAAGTATGTTGGTGATGAATAGAATGTTCCATCCATATACCATGTTTCTGCAGCTGCCAGTTCAGTCAGATTGTTGGTGGTTGCGAATATCAGGAGTCGATCATTGTCGACATTGTCTGCCAGTAAGAATCTCTCCCCGGACAGAGTTTCAGTCCACTTGCCATCTAGGTTGACATCCTCCCTTCTTTTAGGAAGCACTGGTCGGGTTTTGGAGCGGTGCCTGTACAGACTAGCCTTAGTAGAGTAATATGTTGGTAGTTTTACAATGACATCTTCTGTATCCCATTCAACAGACCGAGTATCTGCAAGCATGTCATTGAATATAGATGGTACTGGCTCCGTGGACTGTTTTACTTTATTCCGGACTGTACTCATGATTTCTGCTGCTGTGATAGAGGCTTCATCCCGTGGGTGGTTGTGTTCTCCGGAGATCTTCGATAGTGTATCATTCTTAGTGTTGACTTTGGCATTACAGGTTCTGTTTACGCAGTACCAGTATCTTGATTCATTCTTCTTTGTCTTCAGGCTGAACATGTAACCGTTGTGTACCAAGGTTCGGGTCCCCCTGCTATTTTCTATAAAACGTATATCTACCAGTGCATTTGCCATCTTTGAGGTTATGATTATGTTAAGCAGATCTAGAATATATATACTCTTCGTGTACAATTTGTTATAAATTATATGATTCATTGCTGATTATAATTATTGACCAGTGCAATTAAAATTAAAATAATTATTTTAATATAGTTTTTAGTTAATTAAAATCATCAGCAATAATATTATCACATAATTAAATAATTAATTTCATTAAAATAACTGGTTATCATTTTTGTTTGCTAAAACTGCGTGACTTGTGTTCATATGTTAATTATGATAATTAAATATCTAAACACCATTATATCAAATTAAAAATTCGTAAACATTTAATGCGGCTTCTGTTACTTTTTTGAACAGTATAGAAAATCCAGGTAAGACAGAGGTGTGAACAGTAGATGAAGAAGGTGTGAAATCTAAAAGTTGGGAAAGTGAGACTAAACCATTTAATCAAAATAGTACTAATCAGTGTATTCCATTCCTTATGCTTCTGTTATTGTTCCGCCTATTCAGAGGTCTCAGAAATCATTTATACATCATCAGATTTTTTTAATTCTTCTTTAAATAAGTTGTTAATTTTTTTTTCATCTGTGGGATTAAATCATGGTGGATAAAATTATTAACAAGCCTCTCAGAAAGTATATATTACATATTTAGTCAAATATTCAAGCATACAAAATTGAAAAAATATTTCTTAAATAAATCTAAATATGATAATTTCCATGTTAATCCCTATAGTTTTGATGTGTTTGCACATTAATTTACAGTTTCACATAATATCAATGAAATAATATATTTTCATAGAATGTTTAAAATGTGGGCATAAATCATCATTCTGAGCCATATTATTTTATTACCCCTTATTTATATTGCCCCTGAGGGCTATTCATTATATGTGGTCTATGCTGGTCAGCAGATACCTGGTCAGCTTTTTATACCCCACTGGTCAGCTGGTCAGCAGTCAGCAGGTCAGCTGGTCAGCAGGCCTGGTCAGCTTTTTATACCTTACCGTTATCTTCCATGAGGGAAATCCCTATCTTCGTATGCTGAACATAGGAGAAAAGTGTGTCTTACGTAATGGAGAATGAAAGTCACATGCTGATTCTGTGTATTATATAAAAGAACAGGAATATACAAACAAACAAACATGGAAAGATCAATAACATAAATTGATACAAGTATGAAGAAATATAATGTTAAATACATAACAAGTATAGCCAGTAATATTTGTCTTTCCTTTCTTTCCAGTACTATAATTATGTTTTTTTTTTATTTATTTTTTTTAGTATTATTTTTAATAAACGAAAGTGTAACGATAATTAAAATTAAAATGTGCAGAGAAAAAACGACATCAACAAACAAACGTTAGATCCATTAACCTATGATAAACTTACATTTTAAAGAATTATATCCTTATACGTGTTCGAGGCCAATATTTGCAATTAGGATTTCCAGTACTGACAATGATCTATATTTAACTCTAACCTACATTTGGCTCCTTGCCAACTTTAAAAATCTATCAACACAGACATTGCTTAAAGAGGAAGTTTATCTACAAACTTTCAAAAATGTCCCCATTTCTCTGGCTGATCAAGCTTGTTCTTGTTCAGTACTTTAAAGGTCTAATAATAATAATAATGCTCAAGAAGTAATATCCTGTTAAGTTATTGTTCATGATAAATCTTCAATGTTAGCTTTTTTAGCCTTTTCGTTATTTATCTTGCTCGCCATTATGCAGACTCGTATAATTTTAGACGAACATTCTCGAAATGTCGCATCAACTTCTATTTTAGGGTCCGTATGACCTAAACGGTGTGTTTGAATAAAAGCGAAATTTCAGTCATACATCGATCACCTTTCGTATTTTCTGGTTTCGCCTTGCTTGATTTTAGTCGGTGGCAGGATAAGTGCGTAATCAAATACTTTCGGGACTTCGGAACCTATTTTCGTGCTTTAGACTTTAAATATTTTTTTAAGCACTCGTCCTCATGATGGCGAGAAGTGGAAGTTATCTTTTTTCTGATAGTTCGTTAAAATAATTGACGTACACAGGTATAGGCCTACAGAAATATAACTATTGTTTTCAAAAAACGAAAACGAAACGATAATTAAGATTAAAATTTGCTGAAACAACAACAACAACAAAAACACGTTAGAGTCCATTTAAATATCATGAACTTACATTTTAAAGAAGAAATTCGTCACTTGTCATTACGAATTAATCGCTGGAAATAATAACTTAAACATTTATATCCATAAAAGTGTTCAAGTCGTAATATATCGGAAAGTCGGAATTTCCAGTGTTGATCATGATCTATATTTAGCTCTACTGTAATTCACATTTGGCTCCTTGCCAAAGGACAGTCCGTTATACATTTAAAAAGACTTTACACAACACTTAATGTTTAATCTATTTACATAGGTAAAACGTAAAGCTGAAGTTTATCTATCAACTTAAATTTTTCCCCTTTTTACTAGCTGGTCAAGCTTGTTTTTGTTCATTATTTCAGAGAATATTTCAACACTTTCAATTAGATTAGATTTCACTTGTATACCTGTGTTACGTCTGAGTAATTGTATTGTGTAGATGTCAATAGTGCTGCATGTGAGGGGACATTCTGCGTTCAATATAAGTGGGTACACATGTTTTTTTTTAAAAACAATTTTCATTCTGAGATGTTTACATTAGGCGAAATGAAGATTTTATTACAATGTACATGCAGTGGCTACTGGAGACAGGGAGTTATGCCCTGTTATTTGGTGATGACAGGGAATAAGTTACAACACCAGAAACAGCTATGGAGAAACCAAATATTACATATATGATGATGTCCTGACATATATGATGATATCTTGATATCGATTTAAACCATTATAATGAGCTTTGTTAAAGTAACATGAATTATGTATGTATGTATGTAAGGTAGCTAAGTTGGAGCGGTGTGGCTATTATGTAGTTAATTGTATACATTAAAGTATAAATTTCCTGCACAGAAAAATAGATCTATGTGGCTTATAATCCTATTCAAAAATGGTCAACAGTCGTATGTTATATCTGCGTACTGTTAATCATATCGAGTCATATTTTTTTATCTCACAAATAGATTTCTTTGATGACAATATAATATAGTTGTAGACTTGATTCTGTGGATATTTTGAATAAATTATTAAAGTTAAATTTGGTGAAAATTCGTTACAGAACAAAACTTCTGTGTGGCGTTTCCGTTTTCCTTTGTGCATGTCACCAATGACTTTTACCTTTGTGGATGACAATGATTTTCTCCTGTGTGGAGCTTTATGTCGGTAATTACGCCTGTGAGGCACTATCAAATAGGCAATTATCTGGTGTACCGAACATTCATTTGGCCATTAGTTCCTTTACCATATGAAACATTATTAAAATAAGATTTCATTTGTTCAAAAGTTCCATAATCCTTTCTGATCCCAAATTAAAAGGTTCTAGGAGCACAAAAGACGAAGTAATAGGGAAAATTGTGACAATCCTCAATCCATTGAAAACGGCATCATGCATATATCCCGTTATATACGACATCATACATACACCCAATCATAAACGACATCACGCGTATATCTTATCATACACGGACCCATGCGTATCTACCATTATATACGACGTATAAGCATACATCCCATTAAATGCGATATCATGCATATATCCAATCATAAACGACATCATGCATATATCCCATCATTAACGACACCATACATACATCCCATTACATACGAAATCATGCATATATCCCATCATTAACGACATCATACATACATTCCGTTATATACAACATCATGCATATATCCCATCATTAACGACACCATACATACATCCCATTATATACGACATCATGCATATATACCATCATTAACGACATCATACATACATCCCATTATATACGACATCATGCATATATCCCATCATTAACGACATCATACATACATCCCATTATATACGACATCATGCATATATCCCATCATTAACGACATCATACATACATTCCATTTTATATGACATCATACATATGTTCCATCATATACGACACATTGCATACGACGTCATAACTATATCTCATTATATACGTGCTACACCGGTAGAATATTTATCATGTTTTACCCGTAGCTTTGTACTTTGTACTGTACTTATTATGTTTTTTTTTTATTTTTATTTTTTTCATAATTAAATTTGGAAAGGAAGGTATTGATATATATTTATATGATGCATTAATTCAGCATTCCTTCATTGTCATCATTTCGTCTCAGCAACGTGATACTTTCTTTGTCTATCTGTCATAAATACGTGTAATAAAAACGCCAGGGTATCACGGCATGTTTAGCGTATTTACAATTCACACATTGCGCAATTAATCGCTAATTGCATTTAAGTGGTCACGTGATATGTCGGTCAACCCCGTCCCGGGTAGATGGAACTTTTCTTTTTGAAAAGAAAGATGGGTTCGAATTTTGGCTTTCTTCCTCTCCCATAATTCTAATCACTATCTCTTTATGTAGGTGTGTGTGTGTGTGTATGACTGTGTTTGTGTACATACAGGTTTATCATGTATTTATAACTTGTTTTCTCACCAAAATCTCTCTCTCTCTCTCTTTCTGTCTGCCTGTATGTATGTATGTATGTATGTTTGTGTGTTTCGATCTACATTCGCAACATATGCCTAAAGTTTTATTTCACTAAGATTTGAAAAGAAGAAAAATCATTGGTCATTTTGATTCATATGTATACCCTACAAAGCAACATGGCTGATGGTGATCATTCTGTCAGTTTTATACATTTTATACTGCCTTGAAAAAGTCACTAATCTTACTCTGTGAAAACATACCCTGAATTCTCATTTCTGTTATAACTGAATCTACATACATTTAAGCATGCATTAATTTTGTATGTCCCTTACTTCCAGCCAATCCCTTCATTTTTGTAACAAAGTCACGAGCT
>CM037781.1:8327899-8377899 GCA_021229015.1 Solen grandis
ACTCATGTGTTGCGTTCAACACCAATTACTTGTTTTCTTTTGTTTTGACAATATTCTTGACTCAGGTTTAACCTAACCATCGTTCTTGGGAAGGTACAGTACTAGACTCACATTCTCCGTGAAGACTTCTCGCATACAAAAACCATAAATGGTAACCAAGGCTCAAACTCAAAGCCCTCTTAACCAATATATCTAGATCCGTGAGAATGTTTTTTCTGTATGATTTATATTGCCATTAATCACTGGCTGCAAAGCTAAGTTTCGAGTTCTACAGCTGGGGGGCTTTTTGACTACATTAAATCTCATTAAAAATAAAAAATGAATAAAAAAATGTTTAAATATGAAAATGAAAATGATTGTTACGGTTATTATTTTCTTTGCACAATACAGTATTACATTATATTTTTGGCGGGCTCTATTAAAAAAAAACATCATTTGGTTAGATTATATTACATTTATTAACATTGACATGTCAGTTGTTGTTCATTTGTGATCTTAGATATGATTCCTTTCTATCTAAATACATATATTTATGTTCACCTTATAATCTGTAAGAGAGAAGAAGAGAGAGAGGACTAAAGCTGTCCATAAAATCATAAAGTAAATGTTAGGATTTTTTTTTTTTTTGGTCGCAGTTAAAAAGTGTATATTACATTGAGTTTGATTTGATCCTCGTTTCTTAATTTTCTATAATATGCACAATTACTAATCGCTATCAGTGCATTAATTGACGCCTGTGACATGCACAAAAGCGTTTGACTGACTGATTCAGATTAGAGCAGACACAATGACGTTGCCAAGGTAACAGCAGAGAAGTGTGTCACAGCGGATGTTCTCACAGCAGGGAATGGCCTGGGCCTGGGTGGCTGGTCATTTAGCTTTTATTTCAGTAAGGGGCTCACAATGGGAATTTCCACTACTTACCCCAAGCATTTACCCAAACAAGGCAATTTCAGTCACCTGGAAAACTGTATGATCAGAACAGCTTCAGCCCCTTAAGCCCCCCCCCCCCTCCCCCCCAACTCCGCGCACCGGTTACGTCACGCTACGCTACTTTAACCACTGCCACCAAACAAGTCACGTGATGATAGTTGAAACCATGTGGCCAACACTCATAATTTTATAAATTAATATTATTTAATTTTATTTTTTACTTTTCTCATAGTCACGAATGTATATGACGAAACTGATATAAAAAATTCAAAACTGAAGTCAAAAGTGAAATAGTAAATCCGGCCTATATCAGCCGAAATCTACTTGTGAAGGCAGTTGTTATCTCAACTGTAAGGAGTTTGAGCCCCCCCCCCCCCCCCCCCCCTGTGAATCCGGGCCTGATTCAGAATATTCCAATTTAGAATGGGAGTTTCAGGTTGTATATATCTTTCTACTTGATATAACAGATTTCGTTTTCAGTTTAAACTTGAAAGGTAATGTAGTAATGTAATTGTAACACTTCCATATCAATTTAGGAATGCTGCTTTGGCAATAAGATTTAAAACAACTAAATAAAAAAGCAGCTGTATGTATAATTTTAGACCACAATTTCTCCTAATTTGTAAAAGTCGACTCGGCCTACAGGGGAGGTAACTACTGCGGAGAAGTTGTGCAGTTTGTTGTGCGGATCTGGAAACAATAATCGGATATACGCGATTTATGATCTTTCGGTATCGCTTGGTTACATATGAATTGTCTTTTCTTAAAAAAAAAATCAACAAGTTCATAACATTTAATGGAAGCTGGTAGATTAGCTTTTTCTAGTTTATAAATTATATCCGTTTTGTTATATAGTCTTTACAATACCTCCCATAATCTTGGTTTTATAAACATTTGTTGCTAGCGTTTCGAACTTTATAACAGTTTTAATCTGTTTTACATGTTAAAATTGACAATTATTTAGTTACGCCGATATCTTTTTTAAAGATATTTCTTGTTACGACTTTGGTCGCGGCCGGGGATTGAACCCGCACTATTACTTTTAAAGTCAATACTTAAAAACGTTGATGAAAACGATCAATTGATAATTTAAAGCTACATGTAGTATGAAAGAGAGAGAAAGAATGTGTATGTTTATTTGAGTGTTTGAGAATTTTTATTCTAAAGGGTGTCAAAATCATATTGAGATAAGTCTAATCACTGAAATATCAAAATCTGCATTGAAAACCGTGAAGTTAAATATCTTCTGTTTATTTCCCCCTTTTTACACACAAGGAATACGTTTTCAAATAACTACCAAAGCTACACACTCTTATGGGCGGAGCAAAAAAAAAAGCGCTATAATGTCACGTGAGTTCTATTAAGTCGAAATTCTTTATGATTAAGTGCAGCTCTGAACGGGTCCCTTTGAAAATGTAAGTTATGTTATAATTACTGCTTAGACATCCACAAATGAGAATGTATTTGAAATTCATGTTTAAAGGCGAGTTGATCAAGATATTTCAATGTAAATAATTTAACGAGTTTTTTTATGTTACTAAGGAAGCGGCAGATAGTGCGACGCAAAGTGAACATTGACGAAAAAGTGGGAGAATGTGTCGTGCAATGATTAAACGCTGATCCAGGGGCTGTGGGTTCGAATCCCGTTTAGGCGAGATTTGTGTCCGTATCTTTCATAGAAACTGATAGCTGGGGTTATGAATGAAGAAAATAACAGAATTAAACAAGAGCTGTCAGAAGACAGCACGCTCGACTATTCGAAATGCTTGATGGTAAATCAAATGAAATCTCTTTCAATTCTTGCTAATAGTCAAAAATGATATACCTTGATAGTCTGATATTTTATGAAGTCTAAAATCAATCCCATGCCTAGTTACTGAGACATAAGCATAACATCACTGTGCATGCAAAACTTTAACCAAAGTATCCAAGTCAGAAAAAGTCCATACTTTGTATTAAATTCAGTCAAATAGCTATCTACCTTGACTGTCTTTTTGCTCCTGAACATATTCATACACTTTCAAGTAAATACCATAAATGGTTATTGAGAAATAAGGTTGATATACATATATTTGTGCATTTCACCAAAAGGGAGCAAATATAAAACAAACTAAAAAAAACTCTCACTCTTTTTAATACGTATGTAAATAAGGTGCTTACGATGGTTCTCATGTTGTTCCAAGAACTGCTTGAGAATAGTTTGGGGTGTTTTAATAAGTGCTTGAGAAACTTTCTTTTTTCCTTTGTATGCTTTGGTTGTCCTGGACATGATAGCTGATTTTTTTTTGTGATGATTGTGTTTGAAACATGTTAAATCGTTGGGTGTAACTATCAATATTAAATCATTTTTTATGTATATATATCACAGTCGTTTTTCTAGGGAAGCATCAAGGAAGAGTTATGTTTCAAAGTGTTTGAATCACACGTTGAGACTATGTTCTCGGTTCCTGTTGATATGTTGTTTCTTGCCCGTTCGGGCTTGCACGTTACAGTCACCTTTCGAAAACGTCCAAATAAATGATTCAACGCAGAAATGTGATAGCCGTAGCAACGTAAATATATATCTGGTAATTAAAAATCTTTGAAAATCTTCTTTTTTCAAAGATACTGACCATATTTCAAAATATTTTGGCACATACGTGTATGTCCAAGCTTGAGTTTTTTATACGTATGTTATCACTTTTTCTAATTCATTTATATAATAATAGTAAATCTAAATAATATGCAAGGTTAAAATAAACATATCACTCCTGATGGATTCGAACCCGTGACATTCCCAAAAACCGCCCTACGTAATGAAGAAAACCTATCAATAAAGACATTTCTTTGGTGACAGAACTGTATGTATGTCAAGGTAATTTCAAATGATGAAGTCTCAGCAAATGAAGGTTCAAATACATCCGGATTAATAAACTAATAATTCGCATTTACCCTTTTAGTACAGTTTTTTTTTAACACGTTATTTCCAACAACAATCATTGACACATTTCAATTCAGTCGTATTCAAATAAACAAAAAAATCAACATCACTTAGTGTTAAGACAGAAAACAAATTTTGGAACTAACACAAAAGGAGCGAAATAAAAGTGCCTTCGTTAGAGCAGCCCCGAAATGTCCGAAGCAGAAATGTGTGCAACCGTAGAACAACCATGCTCATATATCTAAAATTCAGAGTAACAAAAATGTAAGTGATAATATTTTAACATAAATATTACATACATGCAGATCTACATTTATTTATTGGTGTATTAGCTATACTTAAATACTATTTTTTATCGGGTTTGACCAACCACCAAGCAAGGTAGCTATACCAATTCATTTTTCACGACTTTGGCATGTCGGGGTCGGGGAAAGAACGACGCCCGATTCCGGGGCAGATGTTCTAATCACTCGGCCACAGGGGCCGGTTAATATCAAAGAACATGTACTTACTACATTGGAATTCTACATTATTTAACATGTGCATGTATTCGAACCACAGACCACTCCAGTATTTACAGGTTACTCTACAATTGAGCTATAAAGGCTCTGTGATCGAATTAACTTAGTCTTTATATACCTGCATGCTTATATTAGAAATTCTTCTCTGAAATCCACGTAATGCATATGCCGTATCAGATTTCAACCTGTCACACTCTGAGTCCTACCATGGGGGTTGGGTTACAGGTGTACGTGCACCTTTGATATGCATACACGAACCGGCTTCATTATAAATGGGCAAAAATTTGCAAATATCCTCATTGAATTTGGTATCAAACTTTCAATTCGTAATTGAATTCTGTTATAAAAATTACAAAATATATTTTAGAACTCTTCTTTCCTTTCCCTCCGGGGCGTTAATTTAGTATCTGGATCATTATTACCGACATTAGCAAACTCTAAAAGGTTCAAAGTGCATGGTGCATGTTATTGGGAAATGATTGGATTTATCATTGTCTAATACCCAAAAATCTTGAATACTTGGAAATAGTTCTGTGGATGCAACCATATAATCAACAACACTTGTCCCATGATTTGATATGCATGTAAATTTCCATTTACATCCCCTAAAAATCTACCATTTAAGATATGAATATCAAATACACAACACAAATGAGCTAACGCTTGGCCAAAATATTTCCACGAATATTGTCTGTATAATTTCTAGGTAAATCAATGTTACATCACCAAAAATAAAATTTAAGTCGTCATTCGGAATATACTCAAGAAAGTCTTTTGTTCTGGCATTGAGATCTCCATACAAAAATATCAGAGATCCCGGGTAAGTATGCTTTATAATTTCTAATTGTTATTGGACTCTTATAATATCATTATGTTCACCGTATTCCTCATAAATAGGTGGACCTTCTGGTGAAATATAGCAAAAATACATAAATAAAATAATACATCCATTGGCATTTCTCGAATTGAATCTTCTTCTTTCTGAAAACAACGTTTTCATAGAACTTCTTCACCGTGCGTATTCTTTTGGCAATACTAGGGCGTGGCGCATTTCGGTGGGTCACTTCCGCTTGGATTCAAAATAGTAAATGTATGTCTCATCACCAGTAACTTAATTATCAATAGCCTTTTGGTTATATTTTGGGTGCAGAACTTTTTTTGACTTTGCTAAACGGAATCTCTTATGTCCATATGTTATTAATTGAGGTATCCATCTTACATTTATTTTTCTAAACTGTAGATACTTCTTCAAAAATACCATGAACTAGTGCAAACAACAAAATTGTCAACCGGACTAATTGCCTCACGGTGAATTGGGCATCGTTTTTAGGATACTGCGAATTTTCTTGATGGTGTCTTTGGATGTAGTTGTTGCAGGATGACCTGTGCGAGCAGCATCTTTAAGGTGCTTGTGTCCGATCCTAGATTTAACTATACCTATGAGACATTTGACCGTCCACATAACAGACGTTCTCGTGGAAGATACAGAACAGATACTTGAAATCGACCCAAACAGGACAAACTAAAGGAATCAGGTAAACCTTATTATTGTAGAGCAGCGAAGATATCCGTGATCACATTACTAATCAGGCAACTACATAGATATTCCCTACTATACATGTATTGAGTCACAACCCATCACAGATTGATCATCAAATTATTATACTCATTACAGAAAGATACCTTAATATTCATGTATTAATTCAAAGGCCATCACAGAAGAATACCCTACATTAAATGTATTGTGTCATTACCCATTACAGAAAGATACCTTAATATTCAATTAATTCAAAGGCCACCACAGAAGAATACCCTACTATACATTTACATGTATTAAGTCATCAACATCGCAGAGAGATGCTAACGAGTAAGTGTTTGCATCGAGTTAATCCGTTTGGAGTTGTGAAGGAATAGTCTTCGCATGACCAGTTTTAATCAGAGAAAAATAATATAAAAGCAGTGCACAAATTCCCAAAGAATAAGAGGTAAAGATTTAAAGGTAAAATTCACAATTTAAAATGGTAAATCTTGAAAACTATTGAAAATGTAAAAAAAAAAAGGATATTCCTTTTCTATTTTTTAAAATAGATAGATATGACAGTCATTATTAGTGCATTACTTATTCTATGTACAGATATGATACAAATATTACAAAGCCAGGACACACAAGAGAAAGAGAAGGGGGTTTGTTAGTCGAGGTCTATCAAGTCATATATTGGCTATTTTGTTCTATATGCTCTTAAATGGCAAACCACTCTAGGATCATGCAAACATCACGTTGTTTGAGGTAATAAGGAAATTTAATCTGCTTGGTCAAATTAACTCACTAGAATAAGATTTAAGTTTTATCTTTTTTTTTATGTATTTATATGTATAATATTAGTAAATTCTTCTGATTTATTTTCACTTTATTTACTTTGAACCTCCACCCAGTTGTTTAGAGATGGCTCAGCCACCTGGTTCGTAGCAGCGCCCTCTATCGGTAAAATACGACGTGCGCAATATCCGCCAGTAACAATCTTGTTAGCATTATGACAAATCTGTCGATCGTTGTCACACTTGAGGAATTGTTTTCTCATTTTAATTTTCACGTGTCTTCGTTTCTTTTCCAAAAATATCAAGAGTTAATACTTTCCATTTAATACGAATGCTTTCAATCTTTTAAGTAAATCAAAAAGTAAAAACTACAGTATAGAATCGACATTTAACAATTTGTAACATACGAAATTAACTCAAAAATTAAACTTTAAACGTAAATATGGCAAACAGAATATTGATCAGTAAACAATCAAATTCACTCTTTTTCAATATTTCGGCAAATTTGCCATTCTCTTTAACAATATGGCGACTGTATAAACGTCCATCATGTAGTCGCTAAAAAAATAGGCTTTTTCTTGAGAAATGCAAATTGTTTACTTTATTATTTCCCTCTGGAAAACCAACATCTTTATAGAATATTGATCGTCAAACGTGTTATTTTCATGCAACAATACATTGTATTTCAAAATTGCAAAAGGCGTTTTAAAAATGTTATAGGCATACTGTAAGTACAGTGTGTAACAAGCATTTTGAAACGTAAATGAACTAGCGGATATCCCTTTCTAAGTGTAATTGCACACTACTTGTTGTTTTCATAGTGCACGGCGGGAGCGGGAGGTCGTGGGATTCGATCCCCGGCCGCGACATACCAACGTCGTAAAAAATGATACTGTCATAGCTCCCTTGCTTGGCGCTCAGCATTTAAGGGTAGTTGCAGGACTGGTTGGCCCGGTGTCAGGATAATGTGACTGGGTTTTGTATCATGCCACATGTCTACGGCGTGATACTGCAGTGTGGCAGCACTATATCTGTCTCAAGTAGACATCGTCTCAAAATGACTGAAATACTGTCGGTGGGACGTTAAACCCAACAAACAAACATAGTGCACGGTGCATGTCACGTGACTTCGTTACGACAAGCTTCGAAAATTTCAAACGATCTTCGGTTAAGACCAAGTCTGTTTAGACTACAGGACAGGATTAAAACAATTTAAAATATTTTAATGGACGGCTTACAATAAGCATACTGCGGTGGTTCTACCTAGATGCCTCCGTGCATTCGAGGTCTTCCTCCACCTGTAATTAGCTGGACGTCGCTATATGACTGAAATACTGTCGAGACGACGGTAAATTTAAATAGTCGAGTCGAGTCATTTATTTATTTGTGTTTTTTTTTTATTTAGTTCATTGTTTTTCTTTTGATGAAGAAATTGTAAGAAGATTTGATAATAAAATTAAGAATTAGAGAAAAATAAGCGGTCTGAGCTGGAATAGAACTCATGACCCTTGCATATATCCAATGGCTCTCTTTCCGATTGAGACATTCCAAAGCTGATAATTTTAATACCATCAAACAATCACATAGAAAATATCGCTCAATGAAAATTATTTCAATAAGAACTTCACATTCAGCTGCAATACTAACTTGCACATGCGCAAACGGAAAATAAAACCCATTTAATTGGTCATATTAATATATACTCATGATTTGATAACAGTAATATAAAATGTAGACAGATACCGTCCAGAAAATAATGACGAGAGAAGTTACAAAAACGATTTGTTGACATCTGAAAAAGTGATTTTAAATAGCATTATATCTTTATCCCATCAATGAATATTCATGAATAAATTTATGACATGATGAAAATTAATTGTCTGAACTTTAAATGGTATATGAAATCATGTATTTTTCTTTGCCACGCAGACTGTTTAAAAACTGAGCTACAATATTGTATGAGCAAACAGAGGAGACTCTGATCCTACAAGAGCTGTCTGATCTAGGTCAGCTGTCTGATCTGGGTCAGCTGTCTCATCTGATCTGGGTCTGCTGTCTGATCTGATCTGGGTCTGCTGTCTGATCTGGGTCAGCTGTCTGATCTGGGTCAGCTGTCTGATATGGGCCTGCTGTCTGATCTGGGTCAGCTGTCTGATCTGGGTCAGCTGTCTGATCTGGGTCTGCTGTCTGATCTGGGTCTGCTGTCTGATCTGATCTGGGTCAGCTGTCTGATCTGATCTGGGTCTGCTGTCTGATCTGATCTGGGTCAGCTGTCTGATTTGATCTGGGTCTGCTGTCTGATCTGATCTAGGTTTGCTGTCTGATCTGATCTGGATCTGCTGATCTGATCTGGGTCAGCTGTCTGATCTCATCTGGGTCTTCTGTCTGATCTGATCTGGGTCAGCTGTCTGATCTGATCTGGGTCTGCTGTCTTATCCGATCTGGGTCTGCTGTCTGATCTGGGTCTGCTGTCTGATCTGGATCAGCTGTCTCATCTGGGTCTGCTGTTTGATCTGGGTCTGCTGTCTGATCTGGGTCAGCTGTCTGATCTGGGTCTGCTGTCTGATCTGATCTGGGTCAGTTGTCTGATCTGATCTGGGTCTGCTGTCTGATCTGATCTGGGTCAGCTGTCTGATATGATCTGGGTCTGCTGTCTGATCTTATCTGTGTCTGCTGTCTGATCTGATCTGATCTGATCTGAGTCTGCTGTCTGATCTGGGTCTGCTGTCTGATCTGGGTCTGCTGTCTGATCTGATCTGGGTCAGCTGTCTGATCTGATCTGGGTCTGCTGTCTGATCTGATCTGGGTCTGCTGTCTGATCTGATCTGGGTCAGCTGTCTGATCTGATCTGGGTCTGCTGTCTGATCTGATTTATTTGATTCCGAGAATTGCTGCTCTCAGATCCGCGATTGAAAAATCAATTACAACGTGCAGGAGTTCCCAAAAGAATCTGGGTAATGCTATAATTATGGAATATTGGGCTTCGCAGAATCGGGCGAGACGCGACATTCCGGCGAGACACGAAGCGAGGCATGATATTGTAACGCGAGATCTCGGAATGTCGCAGTATCCAATACCACGAGATTTCGCGGTAGAATATCGTGCCTCGCTTCATATTTCGCCGGAACTCGCTTTTCGTGTCTCTCGGTAAAATATCGTGAATTGCTTTGTGTCTGCGCTTCTCAAAGGATTTTCTTGTCTCGCGTTGACACACGAGATGCGAGGCGAGACGCAATATTCATGCGAGATGCGAAGCGAGTCACAATATTGTATCATTCAAGTATGGCCTGATTCTCGCCTATCGCAGTAGATGTTCTAACCTTCAGACCTAATATCGTACCTCGCTTTGTGTCACTAGAATCGGACGATATTTGAGCGACATAACATCGTACCTCGCTTCGTGTCTCGTTCGAAACTCGCGACACAAATCGCATGTTGTGCCTATCGGTGTACCATTATTTTAATTCTAACACGTTGTAACCGTTTTTTGTTGTTGTTTTTTGTTTGTTTTGTTTTGTTTTGTTTTTTTAACATGACTGCCACTGATACATGCATATGCAGTGAAAATTACTTTAACGCCTCTAATCGATTAAGGTTGAACAGCGAACTAGAAAACAGTTTCCATACCTGTTTTTTGAAGTTATTTATCCGCTGTAGTGCCCAGAGATGAAAATTGAGAACACTTGAATAGAGATTCGAATATTCCAACAAAGGTCAATCTAAAGTTAGATCAGTTAGCTTCAAAGTCGAAATAAAAAAGCAACAGATTTAATAACATGCGTCATTTTACAACATATGTCATAATGCAGTTAAAGTGTTGAACTTGCATAATTGATTCCATTTTAAGTTCCGATCAGATAATATTAATTAAAACCTAAATTGTTACCTTATCACTTCGATTTTGGAACACATTTACAACTGAAAGCCGTTTCAAAATAATTTCCTTATCCTTATTTCTGCTGAAGATATTCATTGAACTTATTTTTTACCAAAAGTTCACTCTACGTGAAAAAGTCTTAAATTAATAAACTCAAAAGAATTCACCATGATTCGTCATATTACAATTACACCTGTACCCATTTGAGATCGACACGTTTTTAGTTAGTATTCGGATAAACGCTTTAAAGGATTTTGTCATTTTGTTAAAAGAAGTTATTTTGTTCTCTCTCCCTCTCTGAACAACAGCTATCGTAATGGTGGTAAATTACGGCTGTAATATAAACATGAATATATAGTACCTTTTTCACTCTCGATTGGTCTTCTGTCCTGTGAATAGTCTGAATCAGGCTGTATTGGAAGTGGGGTAGGGAGACCTGCAAATTACAACAATTCGTTTTTGAACAGCATTGCTTGCAGCTCTGTTCTATGATAGCACACACTTCGGCATCGGACAACATTTCGGGATTATATTTAAACAGTATACTGTATTTCCCTTCTTTTTATTACGCGGTGATATAATTCCATATTTTGTTTTCTGTCTATCACTAGACTAAGATCACTAAATGATGTTCATTTTCATTTTATGTGTATTTAAATACAATAATGCATTATGGAAGTCAAAACTGAATTGGACTTTGTTCATAACTGATGCTGGAATTAACGTGTTCAATAAACAAGTAGAGTCAATCGCAATTCATTTAGAGATATTTTAAAACCACTATGGCTGGGTTCCATAAGTTTACCTTACCTTTACATGTACATGATTATGTACACATTCACAGTGTGCAGCAATAAAATGAATTGAAGAGGAAACCATGCATAAATAAAAGAATGAATGTTTGTTATTTCATCTTACAATATGTAGGAAAAAAGAGAAAGTGGGACAGTGTGCTTATCGTAAGCAGTCCATTAAAATAAAGTTTGTGTTTACGCAAGTAATGTGGCTTAATGGGTTTATTGATAGATCTTGATTTTTTATCTTCGTTTATTCAATTTACTTTAATGTAAAAAATAAATGAGACAACATGAATTGCAATAAAAAAAAATGTTCAGCGCTTATACTTTTTTCAAATTTTCAGTTAACATAACATCTTTGGCATGAATCTATTCAACATAAGATACCATCTGAACTTTCACGTGAATAATGCCGCATCAATAAGTCTTTTTTATTTTACAAAGATAAGAACTTCAGCTACTTGTAAAGTATTCATTCACAGTGCTGTGTGCAAACCTCATGTATGTTGAAGATCTGACATAAATTGTCATTTCATATCAAAGTTTACTAAACGAGTTCATGAAAATGTTATTAAATGAGCCTCTAGCCTAGATCTTTGACTGATTGATTTAAGTGAAAAATCAATCTGATATCGTTTAAAAAGTAACAAAGGGCCATAACTAAATTTCCATTGTCATTTATTGTACGTCATACCATCTTAGTACCCCCTACATTTCATCGGCGTGGTTTAACAAGCAAGCAGATTACCTATCCTTAAAAAAGTCGGGATGTAACTACATGTACCTGCAACATTTTCCCCAGCTGATGTTCGTGAAAGAACGTGCGTTGTGCTCCAAGTTGTGGACGTAGAAGGATGCGTGGACGACTCGATGGATGACGTCAGAATGATGTTGTTTCCAAACACCCCTAGCAACGTTATAATGTACACACCTGAAAATACAGGATGGGAAATGTTCTGAATGTACGAAGCAATGTAGGTTTCAGTCGTAAACACCCCATAAACTTTCATTGCGAAATGAAATGTAAATTAAAAATCAAAAGTAAAGACAGTTTATAGAATATATTCTCCTTTTGATATCTCTTATATTTGTTTTCCTTATCCGGAGTCCGGCGAGTCATGTGACAGACGTTTTAGTGCAGATCCTCCACTGTTAAACGATAGAGGTCACCCCTTTGGGTTCATTCTCTCAGCCTCTATTCGCAAAATAAACGTCTAATTCGGTAGAGGGATTAAGGGGTATTCTAATGGGTCAATATAAAACTATTTGTAGCAATTACACGTAAATATTTCGTAAAAATTAACATGCAAGAATCGGCATTTCTCTTTAAATAACTTCAAAACTATCAGTTGCTTTCTTTCATAAAATATGCAATCATAGATTTTAGTCCTAGGAATATCGGGGAATAATTTGAGTTCTTAGAATAGTTGGAATATGGCAAAACAATACAAAATTCGCGTTCATTTATTTTCTGTCATAAAATATGGAATTAATAAACATAGATATGTCAGCAATATAATCGGTCGACAATCAACTGATTAAACGGTGATTCAGATAAAAACGAAACATTGCCTCATCATCAACTGGTTAACCATTAGTTAATAGGTTATTACAATGAGATAACTGATCACGTGACCTGCCACAGTCATCGCATTGAAACCTCTGATAATAATTGTATTAACCAACGTTTAAAAAAATATTTTTTCGATGCTCCGGTAAAGTGAAGAATATATTAGCGCAAGAACAAGGATAAGTTGATATGTTTCAGTTTAAATGGACACTGTATATATTGTATGAACATGGTTTATGGAAGGTAAATAATATATCACTACTCATATAAGGTTTTTCTTCCTCGCATGTATATTGTTCATTCATACAACAATAAAACTAAAACATCGGCGTAATCGCGTTGCTACGGCAACTGAAA
Organism: Solen grandis; assembly: GCA_021229015.1. Lineage (NCBI taxonomy): Eukaryota > Metazoa > Mollusca > Bivalvia > Adapedonta > Solenidae > Solen > Solen grandis. Next base: position 8,341,191 of record CM037781.1, read on the forward strand.
GTGATATTAAAGTAAATATCAATTTTCAAAAAAAAAAAAAAAAAAAAAAAAAAAAAAAGGACTTCTGTGACATAGTCCTACCAAACTTTAAAAATCCGTCAACATAGAACATAGCTGCATAAATACTCTAAGGCTTTGAAATAAAAACGGGTGTGTTTGTAAATCTAATGTTTTTACAGTGATTTTTTCTCGTAAAAAATAAAAATATCATCGGTATTGCAAATTATATGCATGGAATTTTCTTTTACATTTCGTTACCCATAGAACTATCCTATTTAAATAACAAATTATCGCGTTTTTATCAAGAAATTGTAAGTTTTTTTACCAACCAGAGCAACATCTCCGAACATTTTTTTTTATTGTCCTTACAAAACATTTAATTATGTTTTCAGTATTTTATTGACCATAGTTAAAAGTGACCATTATTAGGTATATTTCTCCAGCAACAATTAATGACAATTCCATCATGAAACCCAGTGTCCTGGTATTTTGTTTTTGTGTCAGTGACACACTTCCATTCACAACCACATGTAATTATGAAGCACATTTGGCCTAGTTCTATTTTTGGTTCCTGATTGTTGCATTATTCTATAACGCTATTATTAGATGTCTCTGTTGATTAGCATATTTCAATTAAAAATATCGAATACTGTTGATAATCATTATATGGCTTCACTTTCGTTTTGTCAAGTATGTTAATGTATAAACTATAATGTTAGCACCTCGAGTGCTTAAAATTAAATGACTTATTGATACATCGTTTTTTATTTATATTTCAGTTTTTTTAAGTAACATAGTATGGCACTTATTTCTTTGGCGCGCGTTTACGAAAAAGCAATGCCATTTAAAAAATGATAATAATTGTATTAACCAGTACTCAAGAGGAAATTTAACTTTTATATTTTATCGACAATATGAGCTTATATAGTTAAAAGGTAAGTAACACATACATACTTTTAATAGGTTTGTTTCTGACTACGAAAACAATGCAAATTGACATATAAAGTACGAAAAGTGAAAGCACAAAGAAGGGGTAAAGACTCATGAAAGTATCCCTTTTCTGTAAACAATAAGAGAACATGGCTTGCAGAGAGCCTTTCTGTGGAAAAATGCAGAGCCTTTCTGTGGAAAAATGCAGAGAGCCTGTCTGTGCTAAATATAAAGAGTCTGCCTGTGCTTCAAAAAAGTGATGTGCAAAGAGACCTCTCGTGCGCCAACAAAACCGAAAATAGGGGCTTATCAAGAAATTTACATAAATATCGGCCAATTTATCGGCATCTCCTTGAAAAATATACATAAAAGAATACGTACGATGTTCATAGTATGGGCGTAATCAAAGGAATAACTCCCTAAAGCCTGTAGAAAGTACCGAGGTTGTGTTCCATGTTGGTACATCACTAAACTGTTTGTCCGAGTTTCAGAGCACAGTCGCTGGTAATTGAAAAGTTTACACACATATACATAGTAAATATATTCTAATATTCCGTGCACTACTTAATATTGAGCAACTTACCTGTTAAAAGTGACCATTAATCATTTTTTATGCAATCTGTCTATCGTGTGTTTGTGTTTATGGCAGAAAATGACCGGTGCGAACGCAGAGAGCCTGCCGATTTAGCGATTTCCGCAGAGAGCCCGCCGATATGGTTACGCACCGTGTATATATAACATTGATGAAAAGGGATTGGACACTGAATTCAAGACTCCAAGTGTGGTTGTTGGTACCAGTTGCAAAGCTCAGACCATCATGGCTAAGAGATAAAAAAAAACTTTCACCATTATTGGAGCCGGAAATGCTCTTTTTACCCAATACCTCCTTACTTTGTGTTTCCCAGACAACCTTATGGATGACATTACATCAGGTGCTGATGGCACAATGACCAAGTCTGGATGGTCTAACTCGGAGGTGTTTAGCAAGTACATGAAGGAACAGTTCATGGAATATGTCCAGGGTAGCGGACAGCAAAGAGACCATCCTTGTATTGTATGATGGTCACAGAAGTCATGTGTCCATTGATCTCATTGACTGGGTTCTTGAAAACAATTTTTTGTTTGTAAATGCGTTGTTGATGAAGAAAAAATGCATGTTGTTGTAAATAATGAAAATGTGTGTAGTGATTTTTTTTTCAGTGCGAAAAATAACACCATCCAAAATGCAAAACGAAAAGGCTCAACGTTAGTGGTGTTTCGTGGGGAAAGTCCCTTGAGGGCACAACTGTACATAAATTGAAAGAATATGTTAATACATCATTTAAGAAACAAAAGATTACAAAAACAAGGACAGTTGGTAAAACAAATGTGAAACAACAAACCCCTTTCCTTAAGTCTCTCCAACATGGCCCTTCGAATTCTGGCCTGGTTAAAAGAGCATTCTGAAGATTCAGAGATGGAATCTGAGGTAGATGTTGCTTTGTTTTTACAAACACGATTGTCCAGATAGTGTATAAGTGTAAAAAAATAACAATTATATATGTATGAGTATGTGTGTGCCATTTTAGAAATATAACATCTGTTCCCTAGCCATGGTTGTTTTACCTACCCGCTTGTTCAATATCGGCTAATTTTTAAGAACATGACTTTCTCTAAAAGCGTTTCAGTGCTGATGATTAAATGATTAAAAATGCATGATATTCATAAAAATTCAAATATTATTACCGCCCTTTGAAATAATTTCAAGATTACCCAAAAACACATTTCAGTGTATTTTGTTTTGAGAAAATTTGGCACTGATTTTGGTACAGTAGGATAAGTAAATAAAAGGACTCACCCTTATTCATGCACTAAACATAGCTTTTATATGTTCATTTATAGCTTTGTTTTGTTTTGTTTTTATTCCAGTAAGAATTAAAATTAAAATAAAAGCAAACTTAATCTTCTAAGCAATTTTTTACTAGTTACCCGAAACAAAAAATATCATAGTAGAAAAAAGACATACCGGCTGTATTCATTTTTATCTTCGATCCTTGATTCCTAATATTAAGACCAGACACACCCAGGCCGCAAAAGACGAACTGACTTTAATCGAGTAATTGAAAGCTTATATGCGTCATAAAATTATGGTGTTACCATGGTGAAATGAAAGCGAAGTCTTAAGATATATGATATTGCTAGTCTGTTTACAAGTTCATCTGTAATTCTACCTGATTGGAAATGAAAACAGATCTACGAGTACCGTGAAAACTTGATTATATTGATTAATGTAATAAAAATACTGGTAGATTGACTGGATTTCGATTTAAACTAAAGTATACTGATGAACTCTCAGCAGCAGAATTAGAACAATGTTTAAAGTGATTTATTTTGAATACTTGTATCGTGCCAATTACAATGGGACATTCATGTAGACACACGTGTATATGCTTGATGGCTAGTAACAAACTACTACATTTCCAAAATGATATACTCGTACACATGAATAAACATGTATATTTGTTATTTTTAGGTTTTCGTGGACTGCAACGCAGCCGCGAAAACCTACTGTTCTTCTTGTGTTTCTTTTTCCCTTTTTTTTTTTTCCATTATTATTATTCTTTGCACTGTTTTTGTGGCCGCTGTTGCGGCGTGATTAGAAGTGCTACAAATATGAAAATTTCGCTGCATACTCACATGTATCTGAAGTTGTGCACCATTAAGTTTGTTTTTTATTTTAGTACTAAGTTTTGCCGCTAGGTGGCGTTTAGCATCAAAACATATAATTGCCGATAACTCTGTCATTTGACATTTTATTTGTATGCAGTTTTTTGCATTCTGTTCTCTGTCAACTACCCCTTTAAATATGATGAGTGGCAATATCCATATCTTTGAAACTTTTGAGCTAGAAGAGGTTGAATGTTTGAATCTTTGAAAAAATCTGGCAAATTAGGGTGTGTCCACGAAAAACATGCCCATTTTTGTTAGAGATTAGATATCCTCATTCTGTTTTTTGAAATTGATTCTGAAGATCTTTGCGCACAAAATATATGGGGTGGCGATTTCAGAAAATGCATAAAATGGCTTTCAATAAGCGGTCAAAATGTACTAAAATTTAGAGGATTTTTTTTTTCGAGAATAGGCATTTTTTTAGTTTTTTGATGATTCTGCCATTATTTTTTAATCAATCTTTATGAAATTTTCACAGATTGTATTGTTTGTTGTTTCAAGGGACTTAACAGTTTCAAAATTTCAAAAAATGCAAAGGTCAAGGTCATATTGCGATTATTGGTTTTTTCTTTGACCTTAAATATCTCAAAATCTAAAAATATTTTATCGAAAGAATATGGGTAAAATCAAAAGCCTCTAAAGAGTACTTTTTGAAGAAATTTAGTTTTTTCAGATCGGGGTTGATTTGGTTGTTTGGTGGCAGTTTGAAGTTTGGTCATACTTTGAACTGATTTCAAAGCCTTTAAAGTTTAAATGTGTGATATATTTTGTCATCATTGGAAAAAAGAATGTCTTACCTCGTCAACAAAAAAAGACTTTCGCAAATCTGTCGAGAATTGATGAATTTATAGAGAATTTAAATACATGACCCAGAATAAAAACTGAGAAAATTTGACAGAACACTGGATACCTATGTTCTATAATTAGAACTCTGCTCTGCTAGCTTTGCTCTTTAGGTTGGGATGTAACAGGTCATGAATGTATGTGTAAAACTAGCCTACTATCTCACTTCCATTGTAGCAGGTAATTTTGTTATGCATCAACCCATCAGAGGTTTTACACACAAAGCTACTGTAATGGCTAAAGACTCCCTGCAGTGATGACCAGATATTAACAGGGCTGATCACAGCAGTTGGGGGCCTGGCTCAGTGGGACATCACATTCCTTTCGAGATGCCTTTAATTTAAGTTTTGGTCACAGCGAATTCACCAATGAAGGAAAAACACTAAGATACATAAAGCATTTTGCATTTTGTTGTTTTTCTGGTATTTTAACTTGGCTGATCAGGTTTGAAACTGTTTCTCATCACGAAAACCGGTGCATTTGCAGTATGCAAATCTAGTTTAACATTGCATCTTATCTGGATATGTGTTTTCGATAAAATAAAACATTTTAAATTGTATATTCATCTTGTTTTGGTTAGTTTTGACCGTGACGTTCCGATTGAGCCTGTAACAATACATTGTTACATGTCCTCGTGGTTAAAATACAGGCCTTAACCAATATAATCTGAGTCAAAGGTTATTTGTAGAAAGTATTTGATTTTCAACTTTTTAATCAATATAACACGGACCCGATGTTGTATGTGGAAGGGGAATTTAGTCACCCTTTTTTAACCAATACAACCCGGGTTCAATGTTGCATGTGGAAGGGTTTTTTGTCGTCATTTTTTAACCAATATTACCCGGGCCCGACGATGTATGTGGAAGGGTATTTGGTCGTTTCATTTTTAACCAATATCACCCGGGCCCGACGTTTTATGTGGAAGGGTATTTGGTCCCCCTTTCTTAACCAATATATAACCCGGGCCCGACGTTGTATGTGGAAGGGTATTTGGTCACCCTTTTTAAACCAATATCACATGGGCGCGACATTGTATATAGAAGAGTATTTGGTCGTTCTTTTTAACCAATATCATCCGGGCCCGACGTTGTATGTGGAAGGGTTTTTGGTCGTTCTTTTTAACCAATATCATCCGGGCCCGACGTTGTATGTGGAAGGGTTTTTGGTCGTTCTTTTTAACCAATATCATCCGGGCCCGACGTTGTATGTGGAAGGGTTTTTGGTCGTTCTTTTTAACCAATATCACCCGGGCCCGACGTTGTATGTGGAAGGGTATTTGGTCGCCCTTTTTAACCAATATCACCCGGGCCCGACGTTGTATGTGGAAGGGTATGTTGTCGCCCTTTTTAACCAATATCACCCGGCCCCGACGTTGTATGTGGAAGGGAATCTGGTCGTTCTTTTTTAACCAATTTCACCCAGACCCGACGCTGTTTGTGGAAGGGTATTTGGTCGTTCTTTTTTTAACTAATTTTACCCGGGCCAACAAATAGATTTTTTTTTGAAAAAGGAGATTAAAAACAGCTTCATTTTTAAACATTTGTTTTTATCTTAAAAAAATCCATTTTTTATTTTTCTTTTAAATATTCTGTAAAGGTAGCTTGATCAAAACTTTGGAAAAATGCATAATCCACCAAGTTCATTTTGGAGCTACTGAGCTGTTTCTATGGAAACTAAGAAAACAAAGATTAAAATACGTATTAGGGTCCCAAAACTTGAGAACATTCTGTTCAGGCATGTTATGTTACCTGTCACAATCCATTATACGTAACTCTTATACTCACATATGTTTGTGCCGTCTTGTTTACTTATTGTATGGATGTTATTGTACTTAGAGCTATCTAGAGCAAACCTGACGCTTTGAACAAGAGGACTTGGTCGATGAAGAATTATGACAATCAATCGCTATACCAGTGTCTTAAGCTTTTTTATTATAAGCGTTACGCTTTGTCTAACAGGAGTATCACATATTAAATTTAACGTTTTATCTAATATGATTCCCTGTACGAACTAGCTGTTTGTAGCCAATGGTTGTGCCATGAACATTTATTTTATAACGAAGATAAAACATCGAAATTTCAAAATGTTCGAGTGATGTTTACAATATAGCAGAACATTTTAAATTTTTATTCAGGTTCAGAACTGCTTAAGCTCTGTGACACTAATCAGCATGACTTTAACTTGGACTTGCGATCATATGTGCATGTTAACATCCAGGTAAATTGTCTTAATTAACAAATGTTTTCAGGATGAGAGATTCCATTCGTAATTAAAATTCTGATCATGGTCCAGCAAGTGATCGTGGGAATTTCATAGTAAATGCAAGCCTTTATAGACCTTGAGTAAAAGAGTCTGTAACTGTAAGTCAATGGATGCTTGCATCTGCACTGAAGTCTTTTAAGCATTTGAAGTACCACGATTATATTTAAGATTTACCTAAACGACGGTTTCACTGAGATTTTTTTCACTTATTCTTTCAAGAATAATTACGTCGCCAGTATTGGATTAGATGAGTCAACTGTATGATGGATTTGATTTTTTTCTACTTACTTTTGTGATAAGTAATTTAGTGTGATCGCATTGGTTTAGGACATAATTTCTGTTTACCTAATCCTTGCACACAGGTGTTTATAATATAATAATAAGTACGAATACCTATTTTTGTGTCAGTGAATTTCGTAGTGTTTTATTGTTTTTTCAGAAAATCCTTATAAGTATTATGACATAAAAGATAATATAATGGGGGGGGGGGGGGCAGTTTTGGGTGAAATTTCATAATATGGTTTATCTTCTGTGGAGTAAGCCACTGTGTTATCGTATAGTTATACAAATAAGTGTAAACCATTTTTTTGAATGACAATGAAAATGTACTCTAAATTTGAAACTAACTTGTTGTTTTTTTTAAAGCAGACACACATTGAATCACATTGTCCACTAATACCTCTATAACTGTCATGTTGTTGGACGAAATGCGACGGAGCGAAATCACAAAGATATGAGAGAGACAATGAAAAGGAGCGAATAAGGAATCGTAAAGTCTTTCGTGTAACTGGTGTAGCACAGGTCGAAAGTGCGATGGCAGCAACGGTTTTTGTTTGGGTTTTTTTTTTTGGGGGGGGGGGTTCATGCAAAAGTTCAGCTGTAAATCAGAATGTTATATGAGTTATATGTGAATAATATCTGCTTAAAAAGGTGTGTTATATATAAGTGGGCTGTAGTTTTTGAAAATCGATTTTGAAAACAATTGCCTCGGATTCTTTTAAATGGACGTGTTACAAAATCAGATTGCACCGACCCTCAAGGGTAAGGGAAATCAAATCGTTGTTACTGGTGTTGAATGTTGATAATGATGATTTGTCCCCATGTCGATATTTTATCATTCTAAACGTTTCTTTATTTATGGTGAATCAAAATCTATAGTTATGTCGATTGTCGTGAATGTCTCGCCGCGACATTCAAAACATAAATGTCGAATGTTGTGACTTTCAAATTTATCGAATCTCGTGCCGCGAAATCTGAATGTCGAATGTTGTGACTTTCAAAATCTATCGATCTCGTGCCGCGAAATCTGAATGTGGAATGTTGTGAATGTTGGTGACGTGTTTAACAGTAGCATCATTTTCAAACTTCTTTTTAATATTTACCAAAACAATACACATATTTTATTTCATTTTTCTTTCAAATATTTTGTAAATGTTACTTGATCAAAATATTGGAAAAAATGCATAAATCACTAAATTCAATTTAGAGCTACTGAGCTGTTTCTATAGTAACTAAGAAAGCAAAGATTAAAATTCGTAATATAATTTTCATTTAATTTGCAGGCTGAACTTTTTATTGTTTATGCGTCAGTTTCATTCCATTCAAGTAAACCCAAAATACGTGGTAGTGAAATAGTTGCATTTGTAACAAATGTAAAAGTCAAAAAAAAAAAAAAAACATACCGACTGCATTCATTGTCTCTTCGATCCTTGGTTTCCTTTGTTCAAATCTAGACACATGCGTGATATTGATTGTTGTTACCATAGTGAAATGAAAGTCGAGATTTAATCAAGTATCATTATATCTTTTCACAAGATCATCTGTAATATAAAATTGTTTGATTTAATCAAATATGCTTTAATAGAAATCTGATCTGCAAGCATGATAAAATACAATAATTAATATGAATATGTAGGGGTTTTATGCCCGTGTGCTAAAGGTGAGCAGACATATTTATATCCGATATGGGTAACAGTTATATTACTCAATGTATCGGTAAGTCATACATGATCTAGTGTTTCTGGTGGTCACATATCACCTAGTGTTTCTGGTGGTCACATATGATCTAAAGTTTCTGATTGTCACATATGATCTGGTGTTTCTGGTGGTCACTTATCACCTAGTGTTTCTGGTGGTCACATATGATATAGTGTTTCTGGATGTAACATATGATCTAGAGTTTCTAGATGTTACATATGATCTGGTGTTTCTGGTGGTCACATATGATCTGGTGTTTCTGGTGGCCACATATCACCTAGTGTTTCTTGATGTCATATCTGATCTAGAGTTTCTGGATGTCACATATGATCTAGTGTTCCTGGATGTCTCATATGATCTAGTGTTTCTGGTGGTCACATATGATCCGGTGTTTCTGGTGGTCACATATGATCTAGTGTTTCTGGTGGTCACATATGATCTAGTGTTTTGTGGTCACATATGATCTGTTGTTTCTAGTGGTCACATATCACCTAGTGTTTCTGGATATCACATATGATCTAGTGCTTCTTGTGGTCACATATTATTAAGAGTTTCTGGATGTCACATATAATCTAGTGTTTCTGGTGGTCAAATATGATCTAGTGATTCTTTTGATCACATATGATTTAGTGTTTTTGGTGGTCACATATGATCTAGTGTTTCTGGATATCACATATGATCTAGTGCTTCTTGTGGTAACATATTATTAAGAGTTTCTGGATGTCACATATGATCTAGTGTTTCTGGTGGTCACATATGATCTAGTGATTCTTTTGATCACATATGATTTAGTGTTTTTGGTGGTCACATATGATCTAGTGTTTTTGGTGGTCACATATGATCTAGTGTTTTTGGTGGTTACATATGATCTAGTGCTTCTGTTGATCACATATGATATAGTGCTTGTGTTTTACAAGGGATCACATATGATGCTTGAGCAGTCATCAGAGCAAATAGGGGAGGGGAGCATACGTGGCATTGACTGAACAAGGCTATACTCAAATGTGTGCTAATAGTGATTTCGGTATTGTTTTAAGTGTAGTTTATATTGTTTGGTTTGATTTTTTGCAAGATGCATTTATTGTTATTACAAGTTCATATGATTAAAGCTTATACAGCCCAGATTTTGATTTTTTTAATTCTGACACGAAATATACACAAAATTTCAGTCGGAGTCCTATAAGTTTCGCTTAGACTATATAGATACATAAATATCATTTGTTTAGAAATGGAATATTTTGATTTAATTAGTTTCGGGGACTCTATGGTGGCGGAAAGCGTTACTGCTTAGTTTCAGTACGAACGAAAATGTCTCCATCACGAACTTAAATGTTTTTGTTTTTTTCAGTATGAACAAGACATATCTTAAAAAAATATATCTCACCAGATAGCGTAAAATTGAAAGGAAGTGTTTTGAATGCACGTATAAGCGGAATCATGTTTGGTCATGAACAGACGCACAAAATAATATATTTGTGAAAGATTTATATATTTCCACTGGGATAAGAATATTTCAATAAGGGTATTTCAAGAAAATTTGAAATATTTAATAATTACCTCGTTGACTTGATTTGTCTATTTGAGTTTACCGTCGCATCGACAGTATTTCAGTCATATAGCGACGTCCGGCTAATTACAGGTGGAGGAAGACCCCGAATGCACGGAGGCATCCGGGTAGAGCCGCCGACCTACCGCAAGCCAGCTGGAAGGCTTCCTCACATGAAAATCAGAATGACCCTGCCGGGATTCGAACCCACGCGGTGAGAGGCTGAGTGAATGTTAAAAGTCAGCGACTTTACCCTCACTGCCATGGTGGCCACTTTCCATCGTGCAGACAAAACTAAAATAACTAAACTGATTCATATATCATATAAACATTTTAAACAATTATTCTAGCACCAATTAACCAAAAAGATAATAATATAAAGCCTAAAATCGTTTCACTATATATATCTCCCGTAGTAGTTTCTAATTAATGTAGATCAACACAGATGAACAATAAAATATACATTGTACTAATTCAAATTTACTGTAAGGATCGTAAGGTCAGCTGAAGCTAAAAAATATTCTTTTCGCGTAATACCAAGGCCTGGAATCACGTGGTTTTAAGAATGGTACTATGGAGTCAAACAAAATGGCGACCTCCACAAATTTGACGGTAATTCTTATTTTTTATATTCATATTCTAATATTTTGACTTTTAAATGTATCCTATGTTCCAGCCAACAATTTTCCGCATCTATCGATACCAAAAGTTTGCTTATTACTGTCGTAGTTTTTGCAAACACCCTGCAGCCAAATTTGAAGCGGAGGAACGTTAACATGAAAAAGGCGATGGTACTATGGTGCAACACATCGTTAAATCATCATTTGAAACACAATTTCAGAGATTTTAGACTTTATATCCTCACTTAAAGAGTTGATATAGCGAAGATTATTAGTACATTGTTCAAAACCGCCTAATTATTCGTAATAAGAGAATGGTAATAGAAAAATTAGAAAATGATACTAAGGGGGAACACGAATTTTATGGTACTATGGGGGAAATTGTCATGCATGTATTCTAGAGCTTTCTCTTACTTTCAGATAATGGCAGATAATTGTAGCTGGTACAGCATCAAAGTAATCAGGGAACGTTTCATATAAAAACCAAGTAAGTCTTAATCATATTATACAGAGAAACATTAAGAACCATTAGTTTTTTAATAATATACACATTATTTTCGTAAACAGAACGCCTTTATTTTAACACTTATCTTTCCATATTGCCCTTAATGACTATTTAAATATTACCAAACAGTATTCAGCTTACAATATAGGAATGAAAAACCTTAATAGTTTAGGAATAACTGTACATGTGTATACATGTACATTTATAATAATCTCACTGTTGTGGGTAATGAAGCCACATGTTTTATAGTGTAGTACATATATAGACCAAGTGTATAATTTTTTTTTTAATTTTTCTAATTACACTTGTAAAATTTTGAAAAAGAAAAGTCAATTTCTTAGAATGCTACATTTTAAAATCGATTCATTTACTCTTTTATAAGGCCAACATATAAACAGGTTTGGAGAGGTACTATCTTCCCGCCAAATATTCTCATGAAATATGTGCTGTGATTTTTGTTGTTCCTTATGCAGTGCGTATATCCTTAACTCTAAATTACACATAGCACGTGTTTCGACATGTTACCATCTACAATTATCATTACAGAGCATGACGAAGAAAAAGACAAGTCTTCGAAAATATCTTCGTAGAGTTGTGGGGAAGACAAATGTTGAGAGATCTGGCCAAAAAAGACCTCTGAAACAGGAATCTCCACTGAAGTCTCCAAAACGGCATGTAAAGATAAACTCGCCAGCAGTGAAAAGATTCAAACAAGAATTCAAGTCGCCGTTTAAATCGCCATTCAGTCGCCTGAGACCAAAATCGCCTCGTGTCAAATATACAAATACCTCATTGAAGATAACGTCGGTTCAATATCGTCCAAGTGCATCGACCCCAATAAAACGACTAAAATCAGCACGAATGCTTTTTAAACAGCCAAAAGATGTAAATACGTTACAGAAAAGTCCTTATGCAAATGAAACAGTTCATCAGAGGCATGTAGATCTTAAATCTTTAACCATTTTTGCTGATGAATCAAGATCGACACGATCCAAAAAATTGTCTGCTGACGAGTTGTTAAATGATGAGCTGAAAACTGAGCGTTTACCGGATGACTCAGAGACAGTTGATGAGCTTGAAAGTATTAGTTTAAATGGCTCAACAGATGAAAATGGATGTAACACGACAGAGTGTGCAGACAATAATGCCCCACACATATGTGATACCAATGCCAACGTTCAGTCTAACTCGCGACAAAACAATACTGAGTGTGCCTCTGATGTACTGTTTCATTTGCATAAGGACTTTTCTGTAACGTATTTATATATTTTGGCTGTTTAAAAAGCATTCGTGCTGATTTTAGTCGTTTTATTGGGGTCGATGCACTTGGACGATATTGAACCGACGTTATCTTCAATGAGGTATTTGTATATTTGACACGAGGCGATTTTGGTCTCAGGCGACTGAATGGCGATTTAAACGGCGACTTGAATTCTTGTTTGAATCTTTTCACTGCTGGCGAGTTTATCTTTACATGCCGTTTTGGAGACTTCAGTGGAGATTCCTGTTTCAGAGGTCTTTTTTGGCCAGATCTCTCAACATTTGTCTTCCCCACAACTCTACGAAGATATTTTCGAAGACTTGTCTTTTTCTTCGTCATGCTCTGTAATGATAATTGTAGATGGTAACATGTCGAAACACGTGCTATGTGTAATTTAGAGTTAAGGATATACGCACTGCATAAGGAACAACAAAAATCACAGCACATATTTCATGAGAATATTTGGCGGGAAGATAGTACCTCTCCAGACCTGTTTATATGTTGGCCTTATAAAAGAGTAAATGAATCGATTTTAAAATGTAGCATTCTAAGAAATTGACTTTTCTTTTTCAAAATTTTACAAGTGTAATTAGAAAAATTAAAAAATAAAATGATACACTTGGTCTATATATGTACTACACTATAAATCATGTGGCTTCATTACCCATAACAGTGAGATTATTATAAATGTACATGTATACAGTTATTCCTAAACTATTAAGGTTTTTCATTCCTATATTGTAAGCTGAATACTGTTTGGTAATATTTAAATAGTCATTAAGGGTAATATGGAAAGATAAGTGTTAAAATAAAGGCGTTCTGTTTACGAAAATAATGTGTATATTATTAAAAAACTAATGGTTCTTAATGTTTCTCTGTATAATATGATTAAGACTTACTTGGTTTTTATATGAAACGTTCCCTGATTACTTTGATGCTGTACCAGCTACAATTATCTGCCATTATCTGAAAGTAAGAGAAAGCTCTAGAATACATGCATGACAATTTCCCCCATAGTACCATAAAATTCGTGTTTCCCCTTAGTATCATTTTCTAATTTTTCTATTACCATTCTCTTATTACGAATAATTAGGCGGTTTTGAACAATGTACTAATAATCTTCGCTATATCAACTCTTTAAGTGAGGAAATAAAGTCTAAAATCTCTGAAATTGTGTTTTAAATGATGATTTAACGATGTGTTGCACCATAGTACCATCGCCTTTTTCATGTTAACGTTCCCCCGCTTCAAATTTGGCTGCAGGGTGTTTGCAAAAACTACGACAGTAATAAGCAAACTTTTGGTATCGATAGATGCGGAAAATTGTTGGCTGGAACATAGGATACATTTAAAAGTCAAAATATTAGAATATGAATATAAAAAATAAGAATTACCGTCAAATTTGTGGAGGTCGCCATTTTGTTTGACTCCATAGTACCATTCTTAAAACCACGTGATTCCAGGCCTTGAAGTCAAGAACATACATGTACGAGGAATTGCTTATGTTACATACTTAAGATCAGATAACACGGAACGTTTCTCAAGATTTGTCTTAGTTTAAAGTATCCATATAACTTGACGAGAAAACAAAATCACAAATAGCTTTACAAACATGGATATTTCCACGTGTCAATTTATTATTTATCCATCTAATAAATGACAGTCGCTGATCTAAGATGTCCTGGTGTTTACGTTCTGTGGTGGTTTCCTTGTAGCGTTTGTTTATTTCAGGAGTGTCACTGTCGCTCTATAGTCAGTAGTGATGTAACTCTTACATGAAATCAACAATCACCTGAAAGAAGGTGATAAAGGTTTATCATTCTGGAAGCATTCCGTCCATCTGTCTGTTCGCATATCTATCCTGTTATTTTTTGTTGTTGTTGTTTGTTTGTTTGTTTGTTGTTGTTCTCTCTCTCTCTCTCTCTCTCTCTCTCTCTCTCTCTCTCTCTCTCTCTCTCTTGGCTTTATCTCAGTGATCAAATGGAACCACCACTTCGTGGAGATGTGCATGCTCCGAATCGATGTATTATGAACAACTTGGTGTTTTACATTTCTATTTTACTTCCGGACTCTGCGCAGAAACTACCGGGTTGCTGTCATTGAAACAACACACGGAATAGTAGATACGCATGATAGTAATGCCTGAATGATGACTTGTTGAGTTATGGCCCTTTGATTTTTGTTCGCATTATTTCTCACTCTCTTACACATCGGCTCTGTGGTGGGCTCAGAAAGTAGTTCAAAATATATGACGTTATCCAGACCGTTGTTCAAATATTTAATTTGAAGGAGACTAGATATAGGCTCCTTAAACTGTGAAATATATATAATTAGCACCACTGATCCTGATCGAAATGGTCATTAAAATTTATGAAAATAAAAAGCTGGCTTTAAATTACGATATCCAGCTGAATCTGTGAATACTTACATTTGCAGACCAGCGTCTGCGGATTGTTCCCATGGGCGAAATAAGGCAGAAAATAGTTCCGATAATAACAAGTAAAATTAATATTTTACACACGTTTTATGATGATTCAAAAAGTATTTATTCAATGTTTCTATGCTTTTGATCCGTAAAATACACTTAAATCCGCGTTAAATGAGTGTTTTGACAAGATTCTTGTCATTGAGCCCATTACAGAGATGTTATGTGAGGAACGAACGACAATTCTGCTTGGAGATTGATTATTTCTCAGCAAGCACTAGCTAAGAATAAGATAAAACTTCTTTGACAAATAGATCAGCTTTATTTATTTGATAATTCTGCACAGAATCATGACCTGTTGTTGTTGTTGTCCTACTTCTCAGCAACCACTGCTGGTCAGAATGCAATGGAACATAATAAAATATGCACGACATAATGCTTTGAACAAAAGCTCAGTTGCAGTTCTACTTTTTATGATGTTTGTCTGACGGTGCCAGTGAATATCCCTTATGCCAAGTATATTATGACTGTACCTTAATCGGTCACACACCAGAACGCATGAAATAAACTGATATAAAGAACATGATACATTTGCTCATCTGAAGACTTACTCCTCTGGAGACACTGCTATTCTACCGTACTGTCTGCCAGATGATGTCAGTCTCAATATGGCATCGTTCTGAAATGACAAAAGTTGCTCAAATAAACTTGATCCATGCAGAACTCTGGGCCTAATTTTACAAGGGATCAACTTTATTTAAGAAGTTATGGTAGACAGTCATGAGGTGACCGTTTGTGTCAAATGAAATTAAAATCTGACCATTGGTTTCACACAAGAAGAATTTTGAAATTTTCGATATAGAGTATACATGTATAAGGAAACAAGCCTAAATGCTTCATTTTTTAAGGAATTAAACTGATACCTTTAAATTGAAAAAATAATTTGGTTGCTGCTGGAAGAAACCAGGTAAAATCAAGTTACTTAAATTATTTTAAATAAGCTGATGTACTCAGGTGAGCGATCTAGGGCCATATGGCCCTCTTGTTTGATGATACACATGATGCACACGCAAAACTGTTTCTTGCACGTCAGACAATATTTCCCCGTGGTGCAATGATTGCTAGAAATGGTCGCCCCATTTTAAAGACAGATCACATATAGAAGAATTTTATGCACATTGAACCTTAAAGTACCTCACTTTTCGAAATATTCCTTTTCAAAATGTAAAGTGAATCAATGCTTTCGATACATATTTGTCAAATATAATAAGGCGAAAAGATATTAATTCGCCTAAACAAAATAAAAGCATCAATATAAGTATAGTTGCAATGTCTATAAAATTATCATGTTAGTGAATCAATTAAATTAACTTGTGTTAAAATATCTTATCAAAGTGAAAAAAGAGTCGATTCAGCTTAAAACATATCATTATAGTCTATTTCGACTTAATATATTTTTAGAAACATGATCGTAATTCACATTGGTAATGCAATATCTATAGTAATTAAACTCTTGTGATATATAGATATAAAGAGAAAAAAGAATAAAACCCTAATATCACGCGACTTAATATAAAAGCCTAAATATCTTATCTTTATGGTGGCATATTTCTGCCAGCCACTTATCCACTTAGCTATGTCGAAACTTTTCTGAAAAAATGTCACATAGTCAGTTAGTATCTGGCAAGTAGAAAACTTTCGTGTTATCCTCTTAGGTATCTTAACAGAACAAAACTGCCTGTTAGTGCCCACTACTGCCAGCCATATATTCACTTAAGATAACTGGTTATCTCGCCTTTTTTCAAGTTAGTCAGTTAAATTATGTGGATAACAAGCATTTTTTCACATAATTATCTGGAAAAAGGCATGATATCCAGTTAAAATAAGTGAATTTGTGATTGGCAGTAGTGGGCACTAACAGACAGTCCTGTTAAGATACCTAAGTAGATACTTGAAAATTTGCTACTTGCCAGATACTAACTGAATATGTGACAATTTTTCAGAAAAGTTTCAACATAGCTAAGTGGATAGTGGCTGCAGATTAACTTTTTTCCAGATAATTATGTGAAAAAATGCTTGTTATCCACAAATTTAACTGACTAACTGGAAAAAGGCGAGGTATCCAGTTATCTTAAGTGAGTATGTGGCTGGCACAGTTTCGTCCTGTTAAGATACCGAAGTGGATAACTTGAAAATTTTCTGCTTGCCAGATATTTATTGAATATTTGACAATTTTTCAGCAAAAAAATTGACATATCTTAGTGGATAAGTGGCTTGCAGAAATATGCCACCATACTAAGTGGATAGGTGGCTGGCAGAATATGCCACCATACTAAGTGGATAGGTGGCTTGCAGAAATATGCCACCATACTAAGTGGATAGGTGGCTGGCAGAAATATGCCACCATACTAAGTGGATAGGTGGCTTGCAGAAATATGCCACCATACTAAGTGGATAGGTGGCTGGCAGAATATGCCACCATATATCTTCATTGGGATTTTTTGATTTAGCGCACCTGTCTAGCGGAACGTTTGGTCTATGTTGATTATTCAGCCATAAGTCATAAATGCCATTATCCTGGAAAGTCATTTTATGCGGATACATCGGGACTGGCTGGAGACCTCCTAAATAGTTATGGCGCAGGCGCCGATTGATGTCACGTGACACGGACTCGCACACGTCAATGAGGTTATAGTAATGCAGAGACGGAGAAGTTGGCGTTTTTCGGGCTTGTTTTCGCCATTTTGCTCGCCTGTTTTGGAACCAAACCTGAAGAACAATATGTATATAAACAATATAATGTACTTTGGAGGTAGATGAATGATTGAAAATGTACAGACATTCAAAGGTAAAGTAGTCTTAAAAATTGATTTGTAATGTTAAATGAAAATCACAGAATATATCATTCTATCTTCACCTTTGAATTATAACATAAAATATTAATATAAATAAGTAGGGGATTGTAAAAGAACATAAACATTGTATTATTATTTATTTTCTTAACTAGGCCTACATTTTTTTTCAAAGGGATAATACCGTTAAGGTTTGTAAACATCCTACCCGTTATGTACAATTCAATGCCTGTAGATGCAATTCACTTTAGCATGATTATTCACTGAATACAGAATTAAGTTAAAAAAATGATTTAATAAAACGTTAGAAGCACGGACTGATTTTTGTGGTTGGTTGTTTGGGTTATGTTGTTGTTGTGTTGTTTTTTTTGTGGATCGGTGGGAATTTTTTGCAAGGTTGATGTCCTACGTTTAAATAAAATATAAAGTTTAATTGATAAAATTGAAGTGGATTAGAGACTAGTAGTATTGTCTCGTGTCAAACTAAAGTAGCATAGTGACATACTGTAGTAGCATAGTGACTCGTGTCATCCTGAAGTGACTAGTGACATACTGCAGTAGCATAGTGAATCGTGTCATCCTGAAATGACTTGTGATATACTGCAGTAGCATAGTGACTCGTGTCATCCTGAAGTGACTAGTGACATACTGTAGTAGCATTGCGACTCGTGTCTTTTTGAAGTGACAAGTGACAAACTGCAGTAGCATAGTGACCCATGTCATCCTGAAGTGACTAGTGACATACTATAGTAGCATATTGACTCGTGTCATCCTTAAGTGACTAGTGACATACTGCAGTAGCATAGTGACTCGTGTCATCCTGAAGTGACTAGTGACATACTGTAGTAGCATTGCGACTCGTGTCATTTTGAAGTAACAAGTGACAAACTGCAGTAGCATAGTGACTCGTATCATCCTGAAGTGACTCGTGACATACTGTAATAGCATATTGACTTGTGTCATCCTGAAGTGACTAGTGACATACTGTAGTAGCATAGTGACTCGTGTCATCCTGTAGTGACTAGTGACATACTGCAGTAGTATAGTGACTCGTGTCATCCTGAAGTGACTAGTGACATACTGCAGTAGCATAGTGACTCGTGTTATCCTGAAGTGACTGGTGACATACTGCAGTAGTATAGTGACTCGTGTCATGCTGTAGTGACTAGTGACATACTGCAGTAGTATAGTGACTCGTGTCATCCTGAAGTGACTAGTGACATACTGCAGTAGCATAGTGATTCGTGTTATCCTGAACTGACTAGTGACATACTGCAGTAGCATAGTGACTCGTGTCATCCTGAAATGACTTGTGATATACTGCAGTAGCATTGCGACTCGTGTCATTCTGTAGTGACTAGTGACATACTGCAGTAGCATAGTGACTCGTGTCATTCTGAAGTGAATAGTGACATACTGCAGTAGTATAGTGACTCGTGTCATCCTGAAGTGGCTAGTGACATACTGAAGAAATATAGTGACTTCTCCAGAAGATCGAGATAGTGACTTGTGTCATACTGAAGTGACTAGTGACATACTGCAGTAGTAAGTGATTTGTGTCATACTGAAGTGACTAGTTACATACTACAGTTGTATAGTGACTCGTGTCCTGCTGAACTGAATGGTCACATACAAGTGATATCTTGCAGGATAAAACGTTATGATGGCAGTTTGTAAGGTAAATATCGTCAATATGAATTATCAATCCTCTACCTGAATTCTAGCTTCACAAACGGATATTTTTGCGGCAAGCTCTTCTCTGACGAAGATATCTGGGTAGTGGGTACGAGTGAACAACTCCTCCATCGCCGCAAGTTGGTTTGGTGTGAAGGACGTCCGTTGACGTCTCTGCAAATATAGACATTTTACTTTTTTAAACATGAGTTTTTATTTTTTGTTCCTGCAGAAAAGTGAAATGAAGCAATTGCTGTTTTACTCAGTTAATTTTGATTAGAGCATCCGCCTAATGAGTAGAAGATCATGGATCGATCACGTAATAAAAGTCGTTTAAATGTGTTTGTTGTCTCTCAACATACAAACGGGATAGTTTCAGGACTGGTTTGTCCGATATCAGGATAAGATATTGTGTCAAGATATCGTTAAACCACAAACATCAGTGTGCACCTTATGATAGCAAAAATATTCATAGTTATTGATTTCATTATTTCAGCAGTAGTGTAACTGTAGTTAATGGAGAGGATAAGAGGGGTCCCACGATATACCTGGCGGAGCTCGTTAATGGAGAGGATAAAAGGGGTCCCACTTTATACCTGGCGGGGCTCGTTAATAGAGAGGATAAGAGAGATCCAACGATATACCTGGCGGGGCTCGTTAATAGAGAGGATAAGAGGGGTCTCACTATTTATGGTTGTAATATGATGTATTGAGTATTTCGTGTATGCCTGGTAATGTTTATTATGTCTCTTGAAATTCTTAAATAAAATGGTTGAATTCATGTTTTAAAATAATTTGCACACACACACACACACACACACACACACACACACACATATATATATATATATATATATATATATATATATATATATATAAGACAAAAATAAATATACTTGAATACTGAATACTATTTACTTTTAATGGAGAGGATCAGAGAGATCTCACGATATACCTGGCTGGGCTGGTTAATGGAGAGGGTAAGAGAGGTCCCACTTTTTACCTGGTGGGGCTGGTTAATGGAGAGGGTAAGAGAGGTCCCACTTTTTACCTGGCGGGGCTGGTTAATGAGAAACTGACCCAGGTCCATTTTCACGGCCATGTCAGAAGCTGACACGTCCCCCGGGTGGCGCGTCTCCGGCTGAGAATGTTGGGAAATCTTGCCCAGTTCTGATAAATCATAATATATAATTTTAATTAAAGTATCATCATGGTTACAACATAAATACAAATACAAGACTTTGTACTGACAGAAGTATCAATGAACCATGTCATTAAATTATGAATTATAAGAATACAACGTATATACCAACATAAGATTATTCATAAAATCCGCTCAAAGACAATAATTTAAGAACTGGGAAATATCCTCTTATGAAATCATTTATTACCCTAAAT
This sequence comes from Solen grandis, assembly GCA_021229015.1. Lineage (NCBI taxonomy): Eukaryota > Metazoa > Mollusca > Bivalvia > Adapedonta > Solenidae > Solen > Solen grandis. The sequence continues at coordinate 8,362,193 of CM037781.1, forward strand.
CAGATATGGGATAAAATGCATAATTAACAGAGACTGTATACTGAGAATGAAATTCTGACAATATCAAATCTATGTACACTAAATCAAGTCATAGTCATCGAAATTAAATATAAAATACAATCCGATCATTTATCACATTTTACATATTGTTATGTATATAGCATTACATATTATTAGTGTGTAAACAATCATATCTGAAAATTTCATATTTGATATTTTGATTTGATATTCCTTCTAATTGAGTAACGGACTTGATAATAAATAAAAAAATATTTATTCTTTGTATTATTATTGTTTTTATTTTAATGACTATGTCCACCGTTCCCGATGCCCATGAGGTCAGAACGTCCGCCCCGGATTCGGGGGGTCGTGGATTCGATCCCAATATACTGGAGTCGTAAAAAATGGTACTAGTATGCTCAGCGTATAAGGGTAGTTCCAGGACTGGTTGGCCCGGTGTCAGGATAATGTGACTGGGTGTGGTATCATGCCTCATGTCTACGGCGTGATACTGCAGTGTGGCAGCACTATATTTGTCTCAAGTAGACATAGTCTCCATATGACTAAAAATATTTTTGGTGGGACGTTAAACCCAACAAACTAACAAACATATTAATTATTTCAATCATTTGGGTTTCAATTATACTTGTCCTTTCTAAAAAAAAATAAAAAATATGTCGTTGGAAATGCTTTAAAGCATAAAATGTCTTATAATATACTTGAAGGTAAGTACGGGTAAAGCCTAATATTTTATGAATCCTTGTAGGAGCCCTCGTGACTATGTCGTGTAGTTAAAGGCAACTATGAACTAAAGAATTTTTAGTATAAAGACCAATAATCAAATGATTAACTAGGGTGGTCATCCCCACTTCACTACTCAGTTTTGTTTCGGGATAAATTCTGCGCTTGAAATTAAAGAGGTTGTAGAATGTACAAATCTAAATTAAAAAAAAAGTGTTCTGATCTTAATGTCAGACTTTTTAATCCTAAAATTATTGAAACTTCTATATTTTTCAGGTATAACTTTATTCTACACATAAAATCGGCTTGAGAGAGGCAAGGGCTCAAAACAAAGATTTCATTTTAAGATAAAAATTGAAGGTTAATTCGATGGGATCTTATGTTAAATTCGACCATTTTAAAGTATGTTTTTATTGTAGTTGTTCTTACTTTGAATGTTTCTCAACTTGTATGAATATAAGTTCGTGTTAAATAACTCTTGCGGAAGTTAGCACAGGGGCTCGAAGTGGAAAGGGGCGATGAAGGTCGGGCACTGTTTTGAGACCAACAGTGGGAATTTAACATAACTGTGGCATTGTAAATGGACCAGGTTGTGTTAAAATAAAATGAAATAAAAAAAAAAAATTATAAACGTTATTGTGACAGAGTGATTTTCATGTTCCTATTGAGTAAATAGTCGTGATAATAGATGATACAAGATAATAGTCTTGTTCCATGTAGATACAGTTGCCAAGCTCAATTGAAACATTAAGAAACACGTTTTTAGCTGAAATGAGCACTTGTGCTCAGGGTGAGCTTTTGTGACCGTTTTTTGTCCGTCGTGCGTCGTCTGTCGTCCGTCGTCAGCAATTGCTTGTGAACACTCTAGAGGCCACCGTTTTGGCCCAATCTTCATGAAACTTAGTAGGGATGTTTGTCTACATGATATCTTGAATGAGTTTGAAAATGGGTTACGTGATATCAAAAACTAGGTCACAAGGTCAAATCTTAGAAAAACTTTTGAACACTCTAGAGGTAACAGTTTTGACCCAATCTTCATTAGATTTAGTCAGAATGTTTGTCTACATGATATCTTGGATGAGTTCGAAAATGGGTCATGTGGGGTTAAAAACTAGGTCACCAGTTCAAATCTGAGAAAATCCTTGTGAGCACATTAGATGCAACAGTTTTGACCCAATCTTCATGAAATATGGTCAGAGGCCACAGTTTCAGCCTAACCTTAATGTAACTTGGTCAGAATGTTTGTTTACATCAAATCTCGGATGAATTCAAAACTGGGCCACATGGGGTCAAAAAGTAGGTCACCAGGGCAAATTTTAGAAAAATCTTGTGAACACTCTAGGGGCCTACATTTTTGTACCAGTCTTCATTAAACTTGATAAGAATGATGACTGCATGAATTCCCAGTTGAGTGCAAATTCAGGTAGGATCAAAATCTAGGTCACTAAGTCAAATGTTAGAAAAACAATTTAGATGCCACAAATTCATTTGTCATCATGCCTAACACAGCAATCTTACTCAGGTGAGCGACACAGGGCCATCTTGGCCCTCTTGTTTGTTGTTGTTGTTGTATTAGAGAAAAAAGCACCCGAAGAACGCATAGGTCTTTATTCTAATTCATTTTAAACATAAATGAACCACATTACCATGCGATATTCAAAAATAAGGCAAAAATAGTTTCTTCCTTTATTTAATGTTACCTTGATATACGAAATGATTCGACCATTCAACCGTGAGTCCCTGTAATCGCCAGGTCTGCAGTTCGTTATACAAGCCTCGGCACCAAAGAACTGAATCCGATGTCGCTACTGTGAACGACGGGCTATGTTATTGGTTTAAAATATGTAAGCACCATGGAATTTTGGTTAAATTCAACGTGCGACTAGTATATCATTAAACATTGCTTAAAACCCAGATCAGTCTGAAAGTGTGTCATCAAAAGGTCTGATTTATCTCAAATCCCTCCTTTACGCCAGCTTGTTAATTAAGCACAGATAGTTCCCGAAAACAGAGATTGCATTATTATCCAAATTTCATGTTATGAAAATTAATAATCTTACAATTATTTGATTATTTACATATTTATCATATGGAAACTAAATATATCAAACTATGGACCTCAAAATAACAGGCTTGACAATATGTAATCGTTGAATCGATTGATCAGTTGTCTGTTAATTTTGCACCTTCACAATACTTGGATGCATAAAACGATTATATACATGTTATATATATATATAAGTACATGTCAGTGTATGAAACTAGCTGGACGCTTTAGGTTGCAGCGACACAACAACGTGTAAATGTAAATTTCTCTCTCTCTCTCTCTCTCTCTGCGCGTATATGTTATTGCACATTCTAGACGCATTAGTTGTATACAATAATTTAGATACCATTTGCAACGATAATAGAATTGTTCCGTATATAATGGATACAAAAAAAACACATTTATTATGTCCCAGGTTTCATTGTGATTTATTTACGTAGTTAATATAATAAATATAATTTAAGCTACATGACCTGATATAAATTGTGCTTTCATATTTACCTGTATTTAATGAATTATGGAGAAATGATATAAATGAAGCTTTTGATGAACCTGAGCTCCAGAACTTGTTCTACGAGATGACAACATGCACGAAATCCATATCATCACATGACGATATTACATATAAATTGTAAATTATAGAATTTACTAGGATCTATCAACGCCTGCATACTGCGCCAGTTCGAATTCTTACTCACCGAATAGTTATTGTAAGTAAAGTTGGAAATTACATGAAAATAACACTTAAAATTAAAATTAGAATATAAAACTTTAAATTGGCGGATGAACTTATTTTTTTTTTACACGTGACATATAGAAAAATGTGAGTTGTATATCAATTGACGTGTGATTAACTAAGAAAAGTGTTTTTGTTTTCAATATCTACATACATTATTACTCTGTCTGTCAGGTAAAAACTGTTTGCTTGTCTTGTTCATTGCAGAAAAGCCCAGTTGGGTTTGTTTGTTTGTTTGCTTATTTCATCATTTTATAATTAAGTGTACTATTCAAATACTGTAGAAGGTCAAAATATTTAGCTGAACCATAAATTTGCTTATTCTTTGGAAGTCATTTTAAAAGCAAAGTAACTAAAATATAGACCTATAGATACAAACTACACGTTTCTTTTAAACAGTTGAATTTAAAAAAAATTTCAATCCCCCTTTTCACGACAATAATATAATACGATACATAAAATACTTCTTTGTTTGCCAGGGTATATGAATTTACTGTTAATTAAGATATTAAGATATAGAGGATATTTGTTTTGCTTTGAGTGAATATGGAATATATCTCATCGGGAAGTGATATTAAAATCTGTATTTATAGAAGGTAGCTCAGTAAGTTCACAAACATTGTAAGTATAACTTCTTTACACGAGGCCTTCTGAAATAAAATAACAATGTTCTATACAATGGTGATAAAAGAAAATACAACAACAACAAACAAACAATAAAAAAACGAGTCTTAAGCATATGTATGCAGATGATGATGGGAATGATGTAAAAAGTGATGATGAGGATGGAGGAGGATTTGTCTGCTTACATAAAATTGAAAATATTTCAAATCTCAGAGCAGAAACCCAATATTAACATCGAGAACAAGAATCAGAGCGTAATATTTGATACATTAATAGCAAACGAATTGTGCATATTATTTGAACGTTTACGCGTATATATACATAATACATTGTACCCCGTCGTTCGGTGACGGACTCGATGATACAATTACAATATTTTCACTTCAAAATCTTATGTTGCTCTCTATAATATACAATATTTTCACTTCAAAATCTTATGTTGCTCTCTATAATATACAATATTTTCACTTCAAAATCTTATGTTGCTCTCTATAATATACAATATTTTCACTTCAAAATCTTATGTTGCTCTCTATAATATACAATATTTTCACTTCAAAATCTTATGTTGCTCTCTATAATATACAATATTTTCACTTCAAAATCTTATGTTGCTCTCTATAATATACAATATTTTCACTTCAAAATCTTATGTTGCTCTCTATAATTTACACTATTTTCACGAGCGCGTAGCGTGAGTGAAAATGTGAAAAGTGTATCACTTCGAGAGGAGATATAGTCCATATTCACTCAAAACAAAATCTTATGTTGTTCTCTATAGTTTTTGCCTTAAACTAGTCAGGCATTACCAAAAAATGGCGCCAAATCACGTCGAATTATTTGACATTACCGTGACGTCATGGAAATCTTTATCCGTTTAACGTTCCACTTTGCTATATTAAAACGTATAGATCAGGAATCAAAATTCTATATCACTCACAGTTTCAATAGTTAGATATGAATTGCTGGTATATCTCACTGATATGTTTCAGTACCTCATCGAAAATCATATGATAAAGATTACTTTCACACTTCCGAAAGTCTCAGCTAGAATTTTATGATTTAATAATTATGATCATACCATTTCTATACCATGCTTTGTGGTCTTACTCATAGTGTATCCCTGAAATAAACTAAAACAACTGCCGGTAGTTATAATAATAACGTAAAAACATTGATCATACCACAAGCATTTCTCTGAAAGTGCACTGATTTAGTTCAATTCAGGTATCACCTATAAAATAAATGAGTCTACAATAGAATAAAATGTAAACAAATATAAATACCGAGATCTGCCAATTGAGTGTTTTCCATCCTGAACTGCACAATTGAAACACCTGTTTTTGACAGCAGTCAAACCGAAATTGATGAAGTATCAGGGATGTTCATACAATTAAAACCTCAGGTGCTGGAACGAATATAATATTAATCTGTAATTATGTCATCGGATACAAAGAAATTTCATTCAGCGGGTGATATGCAATTTAAAGGTAATAAAGGTGATTTCTTGGACAAAAACGTGTAATGTATTTAAGCACCGAGAGGATGCCTCTCTGATATTTAAGCTGGGGGGTTTGGAGCGTCTCCTTTACCGGGAATTAATAAACACGTGTTATTAAACTACAAAATTAAAGAAATTGGATTCTGGTCCAATAAAACTTGAAGAAAATGATATTACTAGTTAGTTTCGCTATCTATCGACGTTACGTTTGGAAAAGAGACATTTTTGAACTGTTTTATTGGATCTCGTCAATATTAAACTCATTTTTAAATTGGAACTACTTGAAGTTTTGGAGAACCGGTTTCAGATACCTGCGCAAGAAGAGTTTATTAATGTTCTCTCTCTCTCTCTGTGTCTCTCTCTGTCTCTCTGAATGTTGGCAATTGTTTGAGACTCTCGCACTAAGAGTAGCATATTCAACAAAACTTCATTAGTATGTCGTGTTTCTTATGTATTTACATGCATGACAAGGTGACTTTTTCGAGCTATAATAATAAATAAATAAAAATGATTTCAATGTGTGTGTGTGTGTGTGGGTGTGGGTGATAACACACCTGACGTGTTCTTTAATATTTCTTTTTTCACAAATTATAATTCTGCGGACAATTAATTTATATTCGTTAAGTGTTTGAATAAAAGACGTAAAATTATTTCATTACACATTTTACCTTTTAATGTTAAAATATACTTATAAAATAAATGTCAATATAAGTCTCTAACTATAGCTTGGAAACATCAAAATAAATATGCATTCCTACATATAATTATATATCTTCATATTTATTGTTTATTTATTGTTCCATGTCTTTATTTGTTCCATTAGTTGTTATAATACTGTTACAGTAGTTATGGTAAGTAATATACGTACTGTCTATTTTCAAACGATGTCAGACTACCAAGTTTAATTATTCAAATTTGCACAATGTCCGAAATATTCTGTACCAAGTTAATTCCCATACTTCATCATTTTGGATGTTTAAGGAGGTTTATTTATTTATTTATTTATTTATTTATTTACTCATTTTGGAAATTCTCATCTGTTTTAAGTAGAATGTTAAAGACACCCCCAAATTTTAAAATGCATTTGTCAAAACTATAATTAAAAATATATTTGCCAAATGTTGAGGGTCAAAAACATGTTCCAAAGCCTTTATATCAGAGCATTGAATCTGAAAAAAATAAAGGATTTTTTTCATATATAATTATATATATATATATATATATATATATATATATATATTGAATTTTGCTCTTTTTATATTTTCCATGCATGTTTGACAGTAGTTTCACCTGTAACTTATAAAACGCATAATGAATTACAATTGTGATAAATATTTTGAAAATATTATTTTGATATGTTATTAGAGTTTTTCCAACTTTTTAATGCTTTGATTTTTTCGACAAATTTTAGCGCAAACAAAGGTGCCTTGACTATAAGCTAAATCACTAAAACGTGTTTAGTGTCCCCTATTTTTAATTCATGTATCCTTTGGATATAATCTAAAGAACTTATGTGCAAACTTTTAGGGGGAAAAATGAAAAAGATTTACATATGGTCCCGTACTATCGAAATAAAAGTGATACTTAAGTAGGACTTTCATACTCAAATTCAAGTTATGCACATTGGTTTCAATAAGGATTTTAGTATGATATTCAAATTTGAGCCTGAAATCGAACTTCTATATTTTCGAGAACACGGGGCATGGTCTCTACGATGATTGTTAGACTTACTTCAACTTAGGCCATTATAAATCACAACAGCCAGGACAGGGATATTCAGTAAGAGGTTCTGCCTTAGTTATAAAACTGTATAAAAATCTTATGTTTTTATTTCTGTTTTCTTGTCCTTTTGGTTACATTTCTTTCTTTCATTTTAATAAATATAAAAAAATAAACATATATTAACGCCAGCAAAACTATGCATGAATATAATAAAATATTATTTCTGGAAGACACAAAACTGCTCTATATGGTGACTGATTTCTGCCACGCACATTTTGTTGGAAGACAGTGTACTTCAGTCAGATTGATGCCCTAGCCCCCTTTTGTCATGTCCGCGCGATATGATGTCGTGCGTTGAAGGGGTGACACGCAAAACAGCGACTACAAGCACATCTTAGATCTGGGGTAAAGTATAATGTTTTGCAAAGGCACAATCGCGTTAAGTTAGCGCGTGAACGCGACAAAAGTGTATATATTGCGCTGTCGTAACGACGCCCTTATGATGTTCAATGCGAGGATGCGGCATTGCAGAAATGAATCTCCATAGATCGTTTATACATTTTCTAGTGGTCATGCTGTTAGCATAGTAATCAGACAATTTTATTCATTCTTTTTTATTCATCTGAGCACATGTGCTCAGGATGAGTTATTATGATCGTTGAATGTCCGTCGTCCACAATTAGTTTGTTTACACTCTATCATCTTCATTTCTCAAGCAATCATCTTCAAACTTCATGACAATGTTTATAGCTATAAAATCTTACCCGGGTTCGATTATGGCTGATGTCTTTTGTAAGGTATTCTCATCCTAATAGCGATCAATTCCATCAAAGACATGCATATAACTTAACAATACACATGTATGTAAACTTTTGAAGTGTCAAACAATGGTAATCTTATGTTATGGCATGTGACAGATGTTCTTTTATTACCTCCCTTGGATTGTTTTGTTTCCATAAGTTATCTCCCCTGAAAACTAAAATAAGTGATTTTCTCCATTTTCCTATGGTAATGTTTAGATTTTTTCAATAAAGTTGATACAAAATCATTAAATGCATCTTTCTACCATGAGTTTTTTATAAATAAATCAAATTCAGTTTTTAATATTCACAAAAAATACATATTCTCCATAGGCTTCAATGTTAGCTTACATGCGGAGTATCTCCCCCAAATAAGATAAAAATTGAAAAAAAAACTCTTGATGAAATATTTTTATTTTTGAATGTCTTCAAAGTGACTAAGTTTCATAGGAATATAACCATCAAGTGGCAAGATATGGAATATGGCTATTAGGATGGGAAGACCTTAACATTAAAAAAATGTCAGATTTCATTTTGTTTACTCTCTAGCATCTTCATTTCTTAAGCAATCATTTCAAAGTTCCTGACCTTTTCATAGTTATGGCAGATTAGGTCAGGAGTTATGAACGTCTTTTAAGCAATCATTTGTAAACTTCATGACAATATTGATAGCCATAATCCCTCAGTCAAGTTTTTATTGTCATTATCGGCAATTCAGTCAGCAGTTATAAAATGCCTTCTTCATTTCTTAAGCAATATTGGTATATCGTGGGTAGATTGTATAGTACTTTGTACTGAGAGAGCCTTGGTATATCGTGGATAGATTGTATAGTACTTTGTACTGAGAGAGCCTTGGTATATCGTGGGTAGATTGTATAATACTTTGTACTGAGAGAGCCTTGGTATATGTGGATAGATTGTATAGTACTTTGTACTGAGAGAGCCTTGGTATATCGTGGATAGATTGTATAATACTTTGTACTGAGAGAGCCTTCGTATATCGTGGATAGATTGTATAGTACTTTGTACTGAGAGAGCCTTGGTATATCGTGGGTAGATTGTATAGTACTTTGTACTGAGAGAGCCTTGGTATATCGTGGATAGATTGTATAGTACTTTGTACTGAGAGAGCCTTGGTATATCGTGCGTAGATTGTATAGTACTTTGTACTGAGAGAGCCTTGGTATATCGTGGGTAGATTGTATAGTACTTTGTACTGAGAGAGCCTTGGTATATCGTGCGTAGATTGTATAGTACTTTGTACTGAGAGAGTCTTGCTATATCGTGGATAGATTGTATAGTACTTTGTACTGAGAGAGCCTTGGTATATCGTGGATAGATTGTATAGTACTTTGTACTGAGAGAGCCTTGGTATATCGTGGGTAGATTGTATAGTACTTTGTACTGAGAGAGCCTTGGTATATCGTGGGTAGATTGTATAGTACTTTGTTCTGATAGAGCCTTGGTATATCGTGCGTAGATTGTATAGTACTTTGTTCTGAGAGAGCCTTGGTATATCGTGGAAATATAGTATAGTACTTTCTACTGAGAGAGCCTTGGTATATCGTGTGTAGATTGTATAGTACTTTGTACTGAGAGAGCCTTGGTATATCGTGGAAATATAGTATAGTACTTTCTACTGAGAGAGCCTTGGTATATCGTGGATAGATTGTATAGTACTTTGTACTGAGAGAGCCTTGGTATATCGTGGATAGATAGTATAGTACTTTGTACTGAGAGAGCCTTGGTATATCGTGGATAGATTGTATAGTACTTTGTACTGAGAGAGCCTTGGTATATCGTGGATAGATTGTATAGTACTTTGTACTGAGAGAGCCTTGGTATATCGTGGATAGAGTATATAGTACTTGTACTGAGAGAGCCCTGGTATATCGTGCGTAGATTGTATAGTACTTTGTACTGAGAGAGCCTTGGTATATCGTGGATAGATTGTATAGTACTTTGTACTGAGAGAGCCTTGGTATATCGTGGATAGAGTATATAGTACTTTGTACTGAGAGAGCCCTGGTATATCGTGCGTAGATTGTATAATACTTTGTACTGAGAGAGCCTTGGTATATCGTGGATAGATAGTATAGTACTTTGTACTGAGAGAGCCTTGGTATATCGTGGGTAGATTGTATAGTACTTTGTACTGAGAGAGTCTTGCTATATCGTGGATAGATTGTATAGTACTTTGTACTGAGAGAGCCTTGGTATATCGTGGATAGAGTATATAGTACTTTGTACTGAGAGAGCCCTGGTATATCGTGCGTAGATTGTATAGTACTTTGTACTGAGAGAGTCTTGCTATATCGTGGATAGATTGTATAGTACTTTGTACTGAGAGAGCCTTGGTATATCGTGGGTAGATTGTATAGTACTTTGTACTGAGAGAGCCTTGGTATATCGTGGATAGATTGTATAGTACTTTGTACTGAGAGAGCCTTGGTATATCGTGGATAGATTGTATAGTACTTTGTACTGAGAGAGCCTTGGTATATCGTGGATAGATTGTATAGTACTTTGTACTGGGAGAGCCTCGATATATGGTTGATAGACTGTTAAATACTTTGTACTGGGAGAGCATCGATATATGGTGGATAGACTGTCAAGAACTTTGTACTGGGGAGCACAGTATAATAGTGAAGATTGTTAAGTACTTTGTACATTAAGCTCATATAAATGTGGATAGACCGATAAGTACATTGTACAGGGAGAGCCTGAATATAGTGATAGCACTGTTTATAGTACATTGTATTGGTAGAGTATCAATATTGGGAAATTGATAGATTGTAAGTACTTATACTGGAGAGCCTTGTATATCGTGGACCGACTGTTATAAAACTTGTATTGTAGAGCTTATATATGTTGATAGATTGTATAGTACTTTGTACTGGAGAGCTTGGATAAATGTGGACAAATTTAAGTACTGTACTGGAGAGCCTCGTATACGGTCGATAGAATGTAAGTACTTGTACTGGAAAAGCCTTGATAAATGTGGATAGATTGTATAGTTACTTTGTACTGAAGACCCTCATGTATGTGGATAGATGAATAAGTACTTGTACCGAGAGCCTCAGTATATCGTGGATAGACTGATAGTACATTGTATGAGAGAGTTTGCAATTTTGGTGAAGATTGTAAGTACTTTTAGAGAGAGCCTAGATAAATACGTGGAAGAATTGTAAGTACTGTACTGGAGAGCCTTGTATATCGTGCTAGATTTTAAGTACATTGTATTGGAGAGCTCTATATATCGTTGATAGATTGTTAGTACTTTGTACTGAGAGAGCCTAGATAATAGTGGTAGATGTTATAGTACTGTACTGGAGAGCCTGTATATGTGGTAGACTGTAAGTACATTGTATGGAGAGCTTGCATATATGTGATAGATTGTAAGTACTTTGTACTGAGAGCCTAGTATAATCAGTGGAAGAATTTGTATAGTACTGTACTGAGAGCCTCGTATATCGTGACTAGATTGTTAAGTACTTTGTATGGAGAGCCTTGGGATATATGGTGGATAGATTTAAGTATTTTGAAACTGGGAGAGATTCGATAATATATGTGGTAGATGTAAGTACTGTCTTGAAACCTTGATATATGGATGGTATAGACTTTACGAGAGTCCATGTATTGGGAGATTGTATATTTTTGTATGAAGGCTGATATCGTGAAGATGTATACTTTGACTAGAAGCCTTGGATATATGTGGATAGATGTTAAGTACTTGTATTGAGAGAGCTTGTATATCGTGGATAGATATGTAAGTACTTTGTACTGGATAGCCTTGGTATATGTGGTAGAATGTAAGTACTTGTATGAGAGAGCCTTGGTATATCGGTGGATAGACTTTTAAGTACTTTGTACTGAAGAGCTTGTATATGTGGATAGAGTTATAGTACTGTACTGAAACCCTCGTATATCGTGGTAGATTGTATAATACTTTGTATGAGAGAGCTTGGTATATCGTGGATAGAGTATATAGTACTTTGTACTGAGAGAGCCTTGGTATATCGTGGATAGAGTATATAGTACTTTGTACTGAGAGAGCCTTGGTATATCGTGCGTAGATTGTATAGTACTTTGTACTGAGAGAGCCTTGGTATATCGTGGATAGATTGTATAGTACTTTGTACTGAGAGAGCCTTGGTATATCGTGGATAGATTGTATAGTACTTTGTACTGAGAGAGCCTTGGTATATCGTGGATAGATTGTATAGTACTTTGTACTGAGAGAGCCTTGGTATATCGTGGATAGACAGTTACGTACTTGTACTGAGAGATCCATGATATATCCTGGATAGACTGTTAAGTACATTGTATTGGGAGAGTTTCAATATGTGGTTGATAGATTGTTAAGTACTTTGTACTGGGAGAGCCTAGATAAATAGTGGACAGACTGTTAAGTACTGTACTGGGAGAGCCTCGATATATAGTGGATAGACTGTTAAGTACTGTACTGGGAGATCCTCGATATATGGTGGATAAACTGTTACGTACTGTACTGGGAGAGCCTCGATATATGGTTGATAGACTGTTAAATACTTTGTACTGGGAGAGCATCGATATATGGTGGATAGACTGTCAAGAACTTTGTACTGGGAGAGCATCGATATATAGTGGAAAGATTGTTAAGTACTTTGTACTGGAAGAGCCTCAATATATGGTGGATAGACCGATAAGTACATTGTACTGGGAGAGCCTCGATATATGGTGGATAGACTGTTAAGTACATTGTATTGGGAGAGTTTCAATATATGGTTGATAGATTGTTAAGTACTTTATACTGGGAGAGCCTTGATATATGGTGGACCGACTATTAAGTACATTGTATTAGGAGAGTTTCAATGTATGGTTGATAGATTGTTAAGTACTTTGTACTGGGAGAGCCTAGATAAATAGTGGACAGAATGTTAAGTACTGTACTGGGAGAGCCTCGATATATGGTGGATAGACTGTTAAGTACATTGTATTGGGAGAGCTTCAATATATGGTTGATAGATTGTTAAGTACTTTGTACTGGGAGAGCCTAGATAAATAGTGGACAGAATGTTAAGTACTGTACTAGGAGAGCCTTGATATATGGTGGATTGACTGTTAAGTACCTTGTATTGGGAGAGCTTCAATATATGGTTGATAGATTGTTAAGTACTTTGAACTGGGAAGCTGATATATGGTGGACAGACTGTTAAGTACGTTGTAGTGGGAGAGCCTTGATATATGGTGGATAGACTATTAAGTATTTTGCACTGGGAGAGATTCGATATATGGTGGATAGACTGTTAAGTACTGTACTTGGAAACCCTCGATATATGGTGGATAGACTGTTAAGTCCATGTATTGGGAGAGTTTCAATATATGGTTGACAGATTGTTAAGTACTTTGAACTGGGAGAGCTCGATATATGGTGGACAGACTGTTAAGTACTGTACTGGGAGAGCCTCGATATACGGTCGATAGACAGTCAAGTACATTGTACTGGGAAAACCTCGATAAATGGTGGATAGACTATTAATTACTTTGTTCTAGGAGAGCCTCGATGTATGGTGGATAGACCAATAAGTACATTGTACCGGGAGAGCTTCAATATATGGTTGATAGATTGTTAAGTACTTTGTACTGGGAGAGCCTAGATAAATAGTGGACAGAATGTTAAGTACTGTACTGGGAGAGCCTCGATATATGGTGGATAGACTGTTAAGTACAGGGGGAGAGCCTAGATAAATAGTGGACAGAATGTTAAGTACTGTACTGGGAGAGCCTCGATATATGGTGGATAGACTGTTAAGTACATTGTATTGGGAGAGCTTCAATATATGGTTGATAGATTGTTAAGTACTTTGAACTGGGATAGCATCGATATATGGTGGACAGACTGTTAAGTACGTTGTAGTGGGAGAGCCTTGATATATGGTGGATAGACTATTAAGTATTTTGCACTGGGATAGATTCGATATATAGTGGATAGACTGTTAAGTACTGTACTTGGAAACCCTCGATATATGGTGGATTGACTGTTAAGTACCTTGTATTGGGAGAGATTCAATATATGGTTGATAGATTGTTAAGTACTTTGAACTGGGAGAGCATCGATATATGGTGGACAGACTGTTAAGTACTGTACTGAGAGAGCCTCAATATATGGTGGATAGACTGTTAAGTACTTTGTACTGGGAGAGCCTCAATATATGGTGGACATACTGTTAAGTACTTTGTACTGGGAAAGCCGCGATATATGGTGGATAGACTGTTAAGTACTTTGTACTGGGAGAGCCTCGATATAGGGTGGATAGACTGTTAAGTACTTTGTACTGAGAGAGCCTCGATATATGGTGGATAGACTGTTAAGTACTTTGTACTGGGAGAGCCTCGATATACGGTGGATAGACTGTTACGAACTGTACTGAGAGAGCCTCGATATATGGTGGATAGACTGTTAAGTACATTGTACTGGGAGAGCCTCGATATATGGTGGACAGACTGTTAAGTACTGTACTGAAAGAGCCTCGATATATGGTGGTTAGACTGTTAAGTACCTTGTACTGGGAAAGCCTCGATATATGGTGGATAGACTGTTAAGTACCTTGTACTGGGAGAGCATCGATATATGGTGGATAGACTGTTAAGTACTGTACTGGGAGAGCCTCGATATATGGTGGATAGACTGTTAAGTACTGTACTGGGAGAGCCTCGATATATGGTGGATAGACTGTTAAGTACTGTACTGAGAGAGCCTCGATATATGGTGGATAGACTGTTAAGTACTTTGTACTGGGAAAGCCTCGATATATGGTGGATAGACTGTTAAGTACTTTGTACTGGGAGAGCCTCGATATAGGGTGGATAGACTGTTAAGTACTTTGTACTGGGAGAGCCTCGATATATGGTGGATAGACTGTTAAGTACTCTGTACTGGGAGAGCCTCGATATATGGTGGATAGACTGTTAAGTACTTTGTACTGAGAGAGCCTCGATATATGGTGGATAGACTGTTAAGTACTTTGTACTGTGGGAGCCTCGATATATGGTGGTTAGACTGTTAAGTACCTTGTACTGGGAGAGCATCGATATATGGTGGATAGACTGTAAAGTACTGTACTGGGAGAGCCTCGATATATGGTGGATAGACTGTTAAACACTTTGTACTGGGAGAGCCTTGATACATGGTGGATAGACTGTTAAGTACTTTGTACAGGGAGAGCCTTGATATATGGTGGATAGACTGTTAAGTACTTTGTAATGAGAAAGCCTTGATATATGGTGGACAGACTGTTAAATACTTTGTACTGAGAGAGCTCCAAGGCCGGGTGATATTGTCTCTTGACTTAATATCAAATAGCCCCCCATCTCTTAGGTTGGAGTCCAGGCAGGGTCATTCAGAATTGCATTTGGGGAAGCCTAAGCTTCTAAAGCAAGTTGGTGATTTTTATCCGGATATTTTCACTTTCTCCATGTTGATATAGCTGGGGATCGCTTTGAAATTCTGTCCCGAGGATTAAATCCTGCCGAACAATGTGAACTGAAAAGACT
>CM037781.1:8377999-8427999 GCA_021229015.1 Solen grandis
CTTTTCAACGATCCACGAAAACTAGTGACATTATCGGTAAACAATGCACAGGCAGAAACTTGTATTTTTTATGAAACATAGATCATCTGAAATTATATGAATTAGAATAGCCGAATATTGGCCTCAGTCAGTCAGACATGCCGATACTGTGGTGAAAAAGAAAATCTGGAACAGTTGTCAACACACTTATGAAGTATGAAACCAAGTTAACGAGGTAGATATATCAGTGAGTAAAAGATACATGCTAACAAATTTCAGTTTGTCAATTTCAACATCAAATTTCTCAGAAAAGATAGTTTATTTGGAAAAAAAAAAAATTTCTCGGCATTGGTTTCAGTTTTGTTAACACTTCTGGTTTTTAGCGTCACTCATTTGCATAATGACCCAATTTTCATTAGAGATAATTTATTACACATACATCTACTATTTAGTTGATTAGGCATATACATGTCAGAAATCTGGTATAACCCGAATAAGAAAAATTGTTTTAATTTTATTTTAATGCGTGTATGATACATACGCGCATGTGTGAAAATGTTAATTCTTGAATGTAAATAACGTGGACAAACAAGCACGAGAATAAAACATGCACAAAAAATATCTCACGGAGTGTCATTGACTTCGACCAGTCGTAGTTCATGCCATATAATTAAAATTCTGACGTCATCTACGCTGCCCCTTACAAACACATGACAGCGGCATATCATAAAAGGGCAGGAGGGCAATAGGGTGCCGTGCCCTGCTGTTACACACTTGCTAGAGCTCTGGTAAGGGCATGTTGTTAATCTGGATAAGACAGAATGGGGGCAAAATCCAGATCAAAGGGCAGCATGGCGTATTTCAGGACCCTAAAAGGGCAGCATGGGGCAGCGCCATGGGAAAAAGGCCTAGGGGAAACACTATCCTTGGATTAAATATCATTGATTCACGTCCTTGCTTAATTATTCCCTGCCGAATGCAGCGGGAGATATGGTAATAGTCTCCGTCCGTCCATCCGTCTGTCTGTCCTTCCGTCCCACATTTTTGTCCAGAGCATAACTCGAAAAGTATTTGAGGTAACAACTTGATACTGCATAGATGGATAGGTCTCATTGAGGAGGAGTGCAGTGCTCAAGAATGATAACTCTACCTTTCATAATTTTTGAGTTATT
The DNA here is from genome assembly GCA_021229015.1 of Solen grandis. Lineage (NCBI taxonomy): Eukaryota > Metazoa > Mollusca > Bivalvia > Adapedonta > Solenidae > Solen > Solen grandis. The sequence continues at coordinate 8,379,151 of CM037781.1, forward strand.
GCCCTTTGTTATTTTTCAGACTTACAGACTTAATTTTGACCAGAGCAGAAGTCAAAAAGTATTTGAGGTTTTAACTTCGAACTGCATAGGTGGATAGATCTTATCTAGGAGGAGTGCAGTGCACAAGAATGATAACTCTATCTTTCATATTTTTTTAGTCATTGCCCTTTGTTATTTTCAGGCTTAATTTTTGTCATATACACCTTGACATTTTACCTATAGACCTCAAATAGGGGAATTAGTAGGTCTTCACATTGGTTTCATATCTATAATCACTTCAAAGATCAGTCTTCATTACCAAAAAATTTCTTTAAAAAATGAAATATTAATCTACACTCCAACACATCTTCTAAAGAGCAAGCATTTGGCGGGGGATGGCCATGTCAACATGGCTCTTGTTCATCTACAAAAGCACAGGCCAAGATTAAAGGGAAATTCACATATATTTAGTTTGTCTAGATGTGTATATTATATTGTTGCATATATATATTGGAGAATTTTGACAGAGTTATGGCCCTTTGATTTTTTATTAACGTAGTGTGTGTACTAATTCTTGTTGGTTCTTAATGTCTATTTTCTAGACATGGCTTTATGAACGAAATATTGTTTTGTTGATGGTGAACAGTAATTACCCTAAAAATACAGTGTAAATAAGTCATGAGACTCCACAAGAATGGTGCAGATTCAAGGTGTAATTGTAACTATATGTGTTTCAAAATAGATTTTTCTTAATAAAGACTTGGGATTTGAGGAAAGCAAGAAATGTTTCTGTAAGAAAAACAAGGCAACATTTTAAAACCAGTAATAAATTGTGTGCAAAATGAGTTTATTGTTCATAAATTCCTTTCAAAAGAAAAACATTGCAGCCTCAATATACCAGTTGAATTTCAATAAGACAATTTCTTCAAGTTTCATTATGTTTTTTCCTAGCAGATCTATAAAACCTTGTGGCACACAGGAACAGCAGTAAATCAAATTGCATGTGGTTTGTCAGTCAAAATGCAAATTTCTCTGAACAAAATCAGCATATGTGGAATAATAGTGTTGGAGAATAGAAACTAGATTATTCATGCATTTAACTGGGGAAATGGTTACCTAGTAACTGTATAATGTATGTCTCCCTTTAATTAAAGATCTAATTACTTCAAATCAGTTCAGAGTCAGTCCCAGTTTAACTGAGGATTTTTCTTTTTTTTGGGGGGGGGGGGGTATTATTGGTTAACTCTGTAAGTTAACAAACAACATACTGTTTTTAGATTTAGTATTTATTTGTAGAGAATTCATAATGATTTCTTGTCAGTGATATTAGATTATTCTCTGGTGAAAGATATTTGATATGATCTATTTAATATCTCAGAAAATTCTACATTTTGATCCAATTTATGACGAAGTAACAAGATATTAAAAGCACTTGACTGAACTGAATATCGGTTAAATAATATATATATTTACACATATATAAAAAAATGTGTCATGATAACTATACATACAATGGGTACATAAAAAAGAAATGAAGATGAACATGACTTGTAGTTTTACAGAATATTTGAGAAACATCTCATCTGGTATTGCATGCCAGGCCTTTGTCTCACAAAATACATTAAATAGAGATTTTCCTCAACTAATATCTCTGGTTTTGTATCACTACAATCTTGAAATTTTTAAGAGTTCTAAGATTACTATGATATTATAGTATTCATTCATGCAACTTTTTATTCCCAAGGTCAGTAGATTAGGAAATTACAAATCCTCAAATAACAATTTGAGATGGTTAATTAAAACACAGACCAAACACATTTTACCTTCTATGTGTGACATTGGCTCAGTTATAAAATGTCTTTTATCTCCTGACCTTGACCTTTACCATGTAAAAATATCCCCTCTTTGGTGTACCTCTGATATTGTCCATACATCAATTGAGTTCTACCACTCAGTTATATTAACTTTTCTGCACTTCATAATATCTGGTGCAGTTTAGACACTGGGAATATACAGTGCAATACCATTATTTGATTGAAATGTAAAAAGTAAAGGACGTAAAAAGGGCTGAAATCGAAGCTCTGTCATTTGTCCATAAAAGTGTCAGAGGAAAAGTTTTAGACTATGACAGCCTCTGCGGAGCTAGACCTGTCATCACGGCTGTGAAACATAACCCGGCACTGAATTGAGACAGAGTCACATTGAGATTCTCTATAGTGATTGTTTGAGTAGTTATCCCCAAATGTAATTTTTTAAAAACTTATTTCTTTACGTCAGTTAGAAATTGCTTATCCATTTCAAAGTTTATTTCGTAGCATCTGGGAGGATAATGAGAGAATGCTGCCAGCAGGTGATATTAATTGATCTAAATGAAGAGAATTAGATTGAAAAATGGTTGTACTTAACCCTTAACCTGCTGAATTTCTCAAATGGACTTAGCCGGCATCTTTTTTGGAAGTGTCCATTATCAATTTTAGGTATAATAATATGAAAACTTGTAGTTATTCAGCCAACAGTAAAAAGCTAGGCTAGCCTGTGAAGGCTGGCCTGGCTCTTTACTGGTGGCAAAAGTTAGCACTTACGGTTCCAGGATAAGGATTTAAACAGTTTGGAAATTCATCATCAGACCTCCTGAGTCCAACATGACAGACATATTTGCAGTTAGGAATGTTTGCATATTTCAATCTGGTGGAAAATGAAGTACCAAATGTTTATGGGTTGAGTATATTTTCATACCAATCTCTCAAGTGATGCCCTCCTAAAATGCACAAAATCATTGATTTTGTACTTTTAAAGTAAAAGAAATTTATTCTGTATTTTTGTTGAAATATCTAGCAAGGTTTTGACAGCTCAAGACAGACTTTATATTGAATTTACTCAAAAGTAGATTACTATATGTCTAGTTTGAAGATTAAAACTGTCAGTCAATTTGGTATTGTTTATTGAATCAGAAATGTATGTGTTTTATTATTTATATTCAATAAAGTATTCCAAAAACCAACAAGACATAAAAAAATGTGAAGAATTGCTTCCTGCTATTGAAAATGTATTACATGTCCTTGATGAAGATTGATGATTCTGTTAATGTTATATTAATGTTGTTCTAGTATTAAAAGCTATGAAAATACAAAATTTTGTTGCAAAACAGGAAGTTATCTCATCCTGAAATAGTGAATTATTAATGTATGAAAGCACGCTTCCTTAGAGTTTGGCCATGCTGTGAGGTGAAATTCACTCAGAAATCATGGTGCAGTAGGACATTGGAAAATAAGCCTAGAAAAATCAAGCCTTAAACAGTTGCTGTGCATGCTATATAATTGATAGGGTCCTTTTATTTATAGCTGGAAATGCAGTTAAAAACAGCCATCTAGAGATGGATGTGACGGAAAAGATCTGGGAGGCATTTGGAATCAGTATTACCACTAGCTTTTGACAAATCATTTCTGATGAATTGCCAGGTCCACACCTTGTTTGAAGTGAAATCAGGACAAATTTACAGAAACATTGTGTTTTGATATTTTATTATTTTTTATAAACATAATTCTGTTTTACATTACGAAGTAAGGACTGTACTCATGATCAAATGCTAATGCCTTGCTGTATCTCATCATTTGTATTATTTTTTAATAGTCAACTGGAGTATATTTCACTTTCAGCTATAGCTTGAATTGACAGTTTTAATGAGCTGTAGTATAATATAGCTGTGATAGTAATTCCACTCAGCATCACCCGACTGATTAACTGCTAGGAGAACCCTGAGTGCCCAAAGATATCCAGGTAAAAACCACAACCTACCTGAAGACTGCCTTACACAAAAAGTTCCTGACCCTGCCAGAATTCAAATCTACAGGGGTTAGACCCATTATCGAAACTTTAACAAACTGGTCATGGAGACCCAGTATCAAGATAAAAGAGTTGTTTTTTTCTCTTTGAAAATAAGTAAATGTTCATCAATCTTGTTAATCTGGCTTTCTAACCATTTTGTCTATAAATTATAAAATTTGTCATTTTAATATAAATCGGCAACTCTTTGAAAGCTCCTTCTTGGCACACAAGGGTTGTTTATGGCTAGAGGATAGGTTATTGCCATGGTGTAAGGTCATATATATACTCAAGATCACTGGCTACATAAGCTTCTTCCTATCTTTATGTCCTTTGACCCAAGAATCTCATACTTTGATAAAGATTGGTTACAACCAGAGGGTGTTTCATGACCTTGACCAAAGATTTATCACTGAAGGTCACCAGCCATGTAAGTTTGTGCCCACCCCGTAACTTAAACCATTTGATCATTAATGTTCATAATTTGCATAAATGTTGCTTATGACCAAAATTTGTGTCATGACCTTGAACCAAGGTGATTTGCTCAAAATCAATATTTCACTGACTATGATAGCTCTAAAAAAATTTCCAGCCAGTATCTTCATAATCCTTCAAAGTTAAAAGCTCATAACTGACACAATAGTTGCTTATGGTCAGAGGGTGTGTTATGACCTTGACCAAATTGCGTTTACTCAAGGTCAAAAGCTGAGTATGTTTTTAATTCTTTTTCTTCTTTTATCTTTGTAACCCATCAACATAATAGAAGCCCATTCATCACACAAAGGTTGATAGTGGCCAAAGGATGAATCAGAACCATGACTCATGATAGAACCATGATTCATAAGCATAAGGTCAAGGTCACGGGTTAGTGTATGTATGTGAGTGTGTGTGTTTAAGCATTATGCTTTAACCCTTTCCCTCATATAGACTCATTTTGACGCACTCAATAGGTACCACATAAATCCTGATCTGCAGAAAACCACAGTTAAACCTTACCAAATTTAATTACAAAATCTTCATTTCCAGACCACTGAGGAGCAGCGAACAGCATAAAACCTGATCAGCCTGCGAGTTACTCGCAGGCTGATCTGGTTTTATGTTGTTCGCTTAGGTCTTTTCATGGTTTCCTCTATGAGGGAAAGGGTTAACATTCATAACCTCTAGTGATAGCTCTAATTCTCTCTGACAGTTAAATGAAGTCTCTTTAGAACTTCTCTCTTTCATTTTAACTCTTAATTTAGATTTCCCAAGTTTATCCTTTATGTAGGTTTTATTGTTTATTGGGACATATTTTCAGCATTATATAATTTTTAAGTTAATCATTAGCTTTTGTCACTAGTTATGTTTTTGTTTTCATATTTCATGTTTTATCCATTATTTCCTGTGAATTTCATGTGATTCATGGTTTAACAACAAATCTTGTGTTTCATTAGCATCTTTCATTATAATTCATTAGTACAAAATGCAATTTTCTTTTTTTTAAGTATATACGTATCACATTAGCAAAGAAAATTAATGTCATTTTTCAAATGATCTACTGATCTATGAATTCATGATCAGTCCTCAGTGCAATCTTCTCGGGCAAAAAAATCAAGAATTCCCGGGAACAAGTCATGAATATTTTGACTAATGCTGGAATGTAAAATAAGGGAATGAAAAAAAAAAAGTTATGTAAAATGTGCGGGATGAGAGAGATGAATTTTAGGGACTAGGTTTTATTGATTCAGGTTTTTCCCTGTGAAATGTTCATTTAAATTGCTTCCCTGTCACATGTCAGGCAGAAACATGTTGTGAGAGTTAGCATCTGTGATACAATGCTGCTATTCATTGAATTAAATGTTTTGACTCAGTCTAAATTCCGTCAGGCGCTGATAAGGTGCATGAAATATTGTCAGATGGTGAGAGAAAAAAATCCGGGGAAGACGTTGAGAAGTTGTAGGGATGATGTCATGTTAGTTTTGGTCATCATGTGATACAAAGGGTTTGTTTGTTGCGTTTGATGAAATCCATTTTCACTGTTTTTAAGGCCACATTGTCTTCCTGACAAGGTGCAGTTATCAAGGGCTATTAATCGTGAATATTCATGAAGGTTTCGCAGTGCCATATGATACTGTCTGATACAAGCAAATTGGAATATGTCCTATACCCTTCATCCTCAACGACTAATACAATTATGCCATATTGCACCGCGCTAGATCTGATCCTGATCAGACTGAAGGCAAATGTCAAGCTTAACACATTCTGTATTTTGCAGTGTTTCCTTCTCATCTAAGAAGCAACCTGGTGGCCCTCAAGTTAACTCTCAGGCTGATGAACCCATTTGTTTACAATCATGGATGGTTGCATCGAATGTCACCATGCATATGTAGATGGGTATTGATAGATGTAATACACACATAAAGTTAAAAATCAAATTCTTAGTCAGTGGCCATCTGTAAATGAGCTGCTTTTAGTGGTAAAGAAATAAGTTTTTGTTAACCTATTTTTGAATTTTTTCTTAAAGATATTGTTTTAGCTTTTGAGCAAAGTGGTTTGATTTGATACTAGATAAATCATTCAAATAAAGATTATGGAAATATTCCTTACAATTCATCTCTGATAGCTTAATCTGTGCTTTAATTAGTCAAAGGAATGAGTTGTTCTTTATTTTGGAAAAACATCCATGAAGATATTTATTAAATTGTAAACCCAGATATTGGGTTATAATAACCTATATGTATATTCCATCACATAACTATATGACAACAATTATCAGTCCCAAAATGACTTAAATGCTGTCAGCAAATAGTTGACAAATAGTACATGATTGAAATGGAGAAATAATGGGGCATATAGAAATGGAGCTGTATTTTCTTATCATCTTCCACCTAGCATTATACTCTCTAGCCAGAACAAAAAATCTTTGATTTTGAAAATAGATAATTCCAATCTAAAGTAAATAAAATGAAAACTAAAATTGTACTGATTTTGATCTTGGATTTGTATTCCCATTTTTTTGCTCACCAGAGCACAATAAACTATTGTCATCCGTCGTAGACAATTTGCTGTAAAAGACATCTCCTCAGAAACCAAAAAATTTCAGCAGAATCTGGTTAAAAATCCTCTCCTCTGAAACAGATGCTCAGAATTGAATTTCCTTTGCTAAAAATGGTCGCCTCATAGTCATCTACCAAAATTGCTAAAATGATGTTGATCCCTGAAAAAATCCCCCATTGTTTGCCAATTTCCTTATATACCCTATATATATGAAATTTTAAAAATCATCTTCTCTGAAACCAATGGTCAGAATTTAATTTTTTATATATAGTCACCTAATTTTTCTCTGCTATGTTTGCTAAAATAAAGTTGATCCCTTGAATAAATGAGACCCCCACAGGGTTGTCCAATTTTCTTATATACTGTATAGCGGGTTATTTCTGCGGGGCAAAAATTTCGCGTAAACAAGAGCGTTTTGTATTGGCGGTGCTAAATATTGGCGGAAATTACACTGAGCGCCAAATTTTAATTTCCAGGTAAAAGATGGTCAAAGGTACATACCTTTGTCTGTCTGAGTCGTATACGGTACGCTACCTGTATGATAATTGACGATTATCGGATTATATAAATAACGTGAAATCAGAACGAGAGGGCAAGTATAAGTAGGTGTAAATGTTTGTAAAGGTGATAAGGTAAATATGTTTGATTACTTGAAAAAATAATACAACTGTAATTGATTTGTATTCAGTTAATAATAAAAAATACCCGTGTTTGTATACGAGTTGTGTTTTGAAAGAGGTTCAGTACCTGCACTGTTGAATTTGAGATATTGCATAGTTTTGAAACTGTGGGATTCGTATCATGGATAAGTGGTGGAAACGTGGAAATTTTGAGATAAAAAAACCACCATTAATATTATTACCAGATCCAACTAAAATTGCTGATTTAAATGTAGCCAGTGCAGTAACGGCAGCAAATGACAGTGTTTCGAAGGAATTAGAACCGTCCGGCTCGACTTCCAGTGGCAGAAAACGACATAGATCAGGGCAATATATAACTTATTCGCCAGAGGTTAGGTTGCGAATCGCCAAACATTGTATAGACAATGGTCCAAAGAAAACTGCTAGGAAATTTACAGCAGAGCTGGGATGTCCAGTCAACGAAAGTACAGTGCGTAACATAAAGAAGTCGTATCTGTCGAGCCCGAAGAGGGAGTTGTATTAGCGGTGTTTATATTTGGCGCATTTTCATTTTCCGCCAATTAAGCCAAAATAAAACCCCCGCAGATAATACCCGCTATACAGTACAGTGAAACCTCGTTAGTCCGGGCTCCATTATTCCGGAAACCTCGCCATCCGGACACTTTTCTCTTGGAACGGATTTCCACAACGTAAAAATGATTCGATAATACGGAAATTCGCGTTCCGGATCCGGACATCCATTTTGGGAACCAATCTTCCATTTGCTATTTAAAATAACTCGATAATCCGGGTACCAGTTCAGACTGGATTTCCCACCTACTATTTTTAGACATCATTCGGACTACTCTTTGCGCGTGACTGTCATAGAAGTGTCACCTGCAGATTGTTTACACATAGCCGCGAGCGCTTCACACTAATCAGTCCAGAGAACAGGGGGCAATTAAGGGCTGGTGTAGCCGCAAGGTAAATATAATGTACTAACTAGCGAGTCAAGAAGGTAAAATTTATTCAAAGCTACAGATGTATGCTGTAAAAAGAGACAGAAAAGCAAACCGTCCTTTAGATCGTCTTTTGTTCATATGTTTTGTTTTCAGTGCATACATTTAATATTTGTTTGTGACTGTTTTGGCTAAAATAATTAAATCGAATTCATTTTGCTCACGAATGCAGAACAAGAAATGGGTCACAATTATGCTGTCACCTACTTAAGGTGTCTTTTTCTTCTCTTAAAGAATGCTGATGTCAAGGATGGATTAAAATAAAATTAAACCAATGTATCATTTGTAAACATCAATTTAAATACATAATCATATGTAGTCCTAAGCATATAATTTTAAATATAATTATTATTAATGGAAAACAAATGTAACAAACATACACACAGTGACACACACACAGTGTACAATGAGAAAGTATGAAAGAAAAAAGAAGAATAGAGATATGGATTGATTCATTAATACGGAAAATTCATTAATCCGGAAATTTAAACCAGGACCAAAGTGTCCGGACTAATGAGGTTTCACTGTATCTCTATATAGAAAATTTAAAAAATCATCTCCTCTAAAACCAATGGTCAGACTTTAATTTCATTTAGCACAACTGGTCACCTAATTCGTCTTTACAATATTTGCTAAAATGAATTCTCTTGAAAATGTGGCCCCAAACCATTAGTTTAAGTTTTCTTTGTTTACCAAGGGAGATAATCATTATTTTATCTTAAACTCTACTGGTAATAAATATTGAATGTCAATTAACTCCCCTTATCAATTTCATTTTTGAAAATTTGTAATATACATTATGGAAATTGTTTCAAAGTGTTTGATTTAATTCATATATGCTATAAAAATCTCTTATTCATATATGCTATAAAAATCTCTTAATACATTGTAAATAATAGCGAAACCAGCAGTGTTGTGTTTTAGAATTTTTTTGTTGTTGATGTTTTTGTTAACTTTAAACCAAGTCAAAAGATACAAACATTTAGTTGTTAGCTCACCTGAGCACTATATACTCAAGGTGAGCTTTTGTGATCATCCAATGTCTGTGGTCGTGTGTCATTCATCGTCAACAATTTGCTTTGAAAGCCATCTCCCCTGAAACTGCAGGACAGAATTTGGTATGATCTTTGGGTGAACCTTCACAAAAGTTATTAAAATAAACTTGATCCATGTAGAACTCTGGTTGCCATGGAAACAGAAAGAAAAGAAAAAAGAAAACTTTAAAAATCATATTCTTCAGAATTACTGGCCAAAGGGGTCTGGCACGAAAGTCTTCTTTAAACAACATCTCCTCTGAAACCGCTGGACAGAATTTGATTAAACTTGGCAGGGATGATCCTTGGGTGAACCTTCACAAAAGTAGCTAAAATAAACTTGATTCATGTAGAACTCTGGTTGCATTGGCGATAGAAAGAAATGAATTATGAAAACTTAAAAAATTGTCTGCTTCAAAACTACTGGCCAGATTTCAAAATGTTTTAGTACAGATGTTCCTTGGGTAACCCTATACTCAGGTAAGCAATTTAGGGCCTCTATGGCCCTCTTGTTTTTTTTTTCTTTATTTTTTTGTTGTTTTATTTATTTTTTTTCTCTGTGATATAAAGGGTTGTTTGTGGTTTTACAAAATCTTTTCTACATGACTTGAACCGTTTAATTTGTTGATACTCATTTACAAATTTATGACTTGATGAAAATGGATTTACTTAACTTTAAATGATATAATTATGTAACAGTGGATTTGTGGTTATATGCAGACTGTGTGTAGAGAGCTTCACTTCTGTAAAACCCTGGTAACACAGCTCCTTTTCAGGAACTTACTATGTAGCAGGTGAAGTGTTTATATTGATATTTCATCTTCAAACTATGATAACATTAAATTAATGCAGATTTGGCAAAGATGCAAATTTACATTCTTTTTTGTTAATGTAAAATTCATGTAGTTAAAAGGGTAGCTGAGAGTGTGATTAGATTTGCATGTCATTAACAATCTAGTGCAGTGAGCTATTCTATAAAATGTTAAAAATCTTCTACTAGCTGGGTTTGATAATCAGATCAATGGTTCAGGTAAAAAAAAAAATGATGCAGACTTGTTCTGTTCCCAATACCCTACGAAAAACACTTAGTGTTAAGTAATATTAGAAATAAATGATTGTCTGATATTCCTCATTTAACATTTCTCATAAGGAAATGGGGATGGATGATATATAAATATAGGAATCACTATGCCTGTCCATCTGTCTCAATTTCATCCCAAATGGCTATTATTCTGTGATCCTTACATTCTAGTAGATCGAAAGCATGTATAACACAAATAATGTTAACAACCTTAGGGTCAAAATCAGAGGCTTAGTAAATGCTAAATTTTGACACTTAAGATTTGATTACCCAAGGACATTAAATTTTGCTCAGGGTCAAGGTCACGGGCATTTAAGGTACAATTTTTTGTCGTACAAGTAAATGTGTAATTAATTTAAAGTACAAGCTTATATGGGATATAAAAAAAATATACTAATTTTATGGTGAGAAAGATTCTAAACCCAAGTTCATTTTCACAAGTTCTCTTTTAATAGTTGTGTAAATTCTAGGTTACTCCTTGATATGAGAAGCACATAATCACAAAGCACAAAAAGAGAGCTTGTAATGACTGGGATCCAATGTTTATTGCAAAAGGTCAAGTCATAAGCAGATCTCTCTTGAGTCAGTGTATCCATTTAATGTTCTTTATCTAAGCTGATGTGGTCTTAACATGCATACTGCTCATCTTAGCACCATCTTAAGAGATTTCCCAGTAGAGGGGCAGGGCTGTTCAGGTATACTGATAATGTACATATATATTGCAATACGTTTCTTGAGGAGGAAAAAATGTATTTGAAGAGTATGTATCGAGGGTTAAACGGAAAACTGTCGTAAGTCACATTTATAAAATTTTACAGGAGGAGCAAAAAACTAAATAATTTGTCACACAATTATTTTCCCATACTTATTGTTTTACAAATAGACAAAGAATATCTATATTCTACAATATCAGAATTGATATACTGAAAAAACAGGTTATTTAAGAAATTATTGAAGAATTGTTGACTTACGACAGTTTTCCGTTCAAAACAGTAAAATTTTGTATACTGATATTGCTGGAAAACTGTCGTAACTCAAGATAGCTACAGTTTTCCATTAATCATAACTTGACTTACCAACAGATGGTAACATTTTCTTTATGTTAAAGTATTAAAACTCTTGTCACATTCTTTGTATTTTACTCAGATTTATTATCTGGGTGCTTTTCAACGAGAAAAAATGTCAAGATATTGTCATTAATTTGGTGTTGTCATCATTGTTGGCAGCATATGTATCAAATGTAAAATAAAGTGAAAAACTTAATCCTTGGTCATAACTACTAAACAATTTAACCTCTCCATCAAACTCACTCACTTCACTCACTGTTCACATACATGTTAACTATCACAATAGCTTTATTCTCATCAAGGGCCATAACTCTTTTTTCCAAAATTATTTTCCTTTTTATACTTATACTTCTGTATATGACATAATTTACAAAAGATCATATTCTATGACAATTTCAATATAGTAAAAAAATTACTTTTACTATGATACCCTCAAATGAATTTTCCTTGGGCTTTTTTAAAAAATACAGTAAAAAAAGACAAGCGTTGCATCTACATGCGGTGCTCCAGTTTAAAATAGGGTTTGTAATCTTAATTAAAAAAATGTTAAGGAGACAATTTAAGTGCATCTAAATATGGCAGTATATTGGTGTGTTTGTTTGTTTGGGTTTTACATCCCATTGATATTCATTCTGAGCAAGAATTCTTATCTGAGATACAGATTTCAAAAGAATTTTTTAAATAATCAGTTATATTGATTTGCCCAGGAATTGACATTTACTGAATGTCCTATTTTTTTCTTGGTTATTGAATTCAGTAAAAAGTGTCAGTCATAACAATTGAATTAAATCATTATAATGTCACCTTAAATAGAACTATGAGGAACTGTGCACCTTCTAGTTTTTATACCTCTGCTTAGAGTAATAGATAAGCTGCAGTGTATTACTTGATTAAAAAAATGAAAAAATAAGATTACTTTCAGATTGATGTGAAAAATAATTCAGTTGAAATCTAGAGGACTAAATCAATTTATTGTCAGTTTTGTTTAAAATACCTATGTCCTGTCACATTACCAATACTACTGCTGCTAGAATTTGATGTAAGTCACTTATTTATGAGGATTTAAAATTTCTTAACTAAACAGCTGTTGTAATTACTGAAAACTAGTAAATATTACTGCTCATTTGAAATTGTGTTTAAGATACTGCATTATATGCTGGTTACTCACTTTAATTAAAACGACAGGCTGATATTTGCTATATTACTCAATTATTTTAATTGATACACAATTAAATTTTAAAAGTAAGGTAAATACTCAGTTGGCCTGTTAAGCTTCAATGTGCTAAATAATAGAATTTAAATTTCATTTTTATTTTTTATAATATTTACTGGCAAAATAAGATCTTACACTTAATAGACTTATCAACAATTGTATTTTAATTGGTAAAACAACTCTTTAGGTTAAGTTAAGTTAAGACTTAGAGACAAAATAATTTTAAAAGAATTAGACTTTTCAAAAGAGGAACATATTAATTATGCTATTTATATCTAAAGAGGGAATCATATTTCCTGTTTTCTTAAAAGTTAAATGTTGACAACCAGAGGATTCATTACTCGTTCCTTATTAAACGGGTTCCTTCTCTATCTAAAAGTTGCTATTTTGGTACTCTGCACAACTTCTCTTTTCTCGGCTGGAAAGTTATCTATTTGGTTTTATCATAAAAACATAACTTGAAATAAAACATTTACTGATATTTAAGATTGAAATGGCAAATTATAAATGTTATGATCATTTAGACTATTTGAATAAATATAAAATGCACATTCCTAAATAAAGCATTGTAATTTCCTTTTTTAAAAATGATATAATGTTAAGTGAAATGATTGGATTTAATTATACATAAGGTGAAGTCAAAATGAAGCTTTATATTATTAAAATGATGGACAATAGTTTGAACTTAATGTCAGATCAGCCTATTCCTAAGAACAAAGTCACATTTACCATGGTGGCTGTGGGAACTAAAATTTCTTTGGCCAATAGCAATTCTAGGGCCAGTGCAAAATTCCCTGTCACATCCTCTATCATTCACAATTGTAAGGGTAGCCACATAGTGTATTTTAAATTTAATAAGTAGTAACAAAAAATCTGCAGCGTCAAAACAGCCTCTGACATGAAGATTCATGGTCACTTTAAATTTCAGGTGTCATAAAGTAGGCTAACTGTATACAAGTATATAATGGCACCACGCAAGGCACATACTGCTATGGGAGGCCATTCGGGTGGTGCTTGGTGTGTGTAAGGAAGTGGACCATGTGTTGCAACAATGCCCTAGGGTATCCATGGAAGTTTTTGGAGTCAAAAAAGTTAATAAAATCATAGGGCAGCCACAAGGCAAATGCAAGGCAACTGTATGCTAGACTTGTGGTTGCTGTAAACTCTATAGCATGGCTGCAGCATGTCAAATTGATATGGCAACCGTAGAAATAAAATAATGTTATAATTCTTGATTGTTATTTTAAGCGACCCTTACAGCCTGTAAAATAAGGGATAATTACCTTGGGGAAACCTTGCAGTCATTTGTGACCATACATTTTCAGGTATAAGTTTTCAGCCTATAAAAAATTCCTCCCAGTTCACTTTGAAGCAGAAAAGTATGATAAAAGAATAAGTTAATTTTAGTTCTGGATGTATACAACAGCTTTACAGTAAATATTTGAGTAAAGTATTTAAATGCTTTAGTGCTTATCAAAGCCATGACTTGATGCTGAGAGTTACAGTGCATGAAGATCTCAAATTAATTCAAATATTGTTTTAGGTAGATTATTGTCAATAAATACTTCAATAGTACAACTTGACCAAAGATTTTACAAAAGTCAATGATAAAATATTTCTCATGATTAGCACCAGGGTCAAATTCCATCAACAATTCTTTGCGCTAAGTAATATTTAAAAACTGTTTCTCTAATAAAAATACCCAAATATTCATTCGTTACAATTTTTTTTGGTTAATAAGATAATAATTCATTTCAGCTTAGCCATGTACTTGAAAAGTTCATAAAATAGTAATTGTGGAATGTGTATCTATCTACTTTAAGAATTTAAGTATTACTTAACGCTAAGTATTTTCGAGCAGAATGGTTCACATATGATGGTTCCGTCATTTCCAAGCAGTTTCAGTATGGTATGGCTGTAAAATGGTGAACTGTTTTCTGCAAAACTATTTTCTTTAAGATGAACATTGATACAGCTGTGGGACTACAATATAAGATAGATGATGAGTGCTTTCTTAAGCAGAACAAATGAAATCTTTGACCACCATAATGTGACTTGTATTTGGGGGTGTTTTGGCTGTTGCTCCATCAGTTTCAGTCATAAAAATGAAATTTATTGAATTCTCAATATCATCAAATTGAAATAGTTTTAAATATTCTAACTTGTCATGATAAAATCATTTATTTGTTTGTAAAATGAAGAACCTGATCAGAGTTACAACAGTTTTCCATTAACATTCTGCTGCAAGTATATCAGCATAAACAATGGAAAACTGTATGTAACTCAAGTTACGACAGTTTTCCATTTACAAAAGTATTAGTATAGAGATACGACACTTTTACAACTAATGCATTTAAGTCACTTAAAATGAGAATTTTATTCCAATATTTTCTATACTTATGTATTAATGATAGTTATTGTCAAAAATGCAAAAAAGTGATTTTTGATAAAAAAGTGACTTGCGACAGTTTTCCGTTCAGCCCTCGGTATATATATCAGCCATAGCAGTTAAATCAATGAAAATTGTATGCAAAAGAGTTCATATTTTCAATCAAATCATGGTGCTAAAATATTAATAGTTTTATAAGCTTATTGCATTTTTAGACGGAGGCAAGCCGTTTTTAGTAGCTGGAAATCGAAAACAGGCTTTGCGACCATGCAGATTTGCATATTTTCCACAGCAAATTTAACTGTACCTCTCCATGCTTAGTGCGTATCCATGCAATGTGATTCTGCACTAATGAATATGAGTTGAATATGTTACACAGACCTTTTAATCATAACCATAACTGCTTTTATTATGTTAATGTTTGTTAACAATTTTTCATTAACATGTTTTATTTTACCATTATTTTGCACTGGAAAGATCCATTTTAAGCGTGAACAAAATTTCAGTAACATTTCTTAATCAGAACAGCGACCCATTTTACATGCATGAAGGTCTACTCCTGTAAAAACTCTGCATTAAGAAACTCCAATGTATGTAATAAACCTAAAGTAGTCCACATGTAATTTTGCATGAAGGCAAGTTATGTTCCTCCCAAAGCATTTCTTAACTTTGAAATAGAAAGGCAAACATTCAAGTATCTTAAATAATCAAATATCTTGTCAATTTCTACACATACACAACAACAGATAGAATGTATACATCAGGTAGTGAAAAAAAGGAATGACCTACTTAGGTATGCAACTTATGCATGAAATCAGGTTCATGACCCTTTCTAAGGATTATTATGATACAGAGAGCGATTTCAACTGACTCTGTAGCAACTTTAGTTGCAGGAAAGCATGTGGAGTGACCTTTGCCTCTATTGCTAATGCTGGGTTTAGAATCATAGCTATTTCATGTTAATCCCACCGCCGTCTCTCAGCGCATTGAGCACTTTGATTACTTGAATATCAATCCTAGTTCAACATTAAGCTGAAAAATATGCTAATCATTCTTTGGATGAATACACATCATGTTAGTTTTTCCTTTTTTAAATGTTGAATTTGTTATTAAACCTCTTATTTCTTACCAAAATGTCATGAGATTTCCTGTACTATCGACAGTTTCACCTGTATTGTACTGCATATGGCTTGTCTGGTATTGCTTTATATATCATAATGAAAACAGCCTGACAATACACAACTCTAGATATATTTGTCTCACTACCAGACAGAGCTTAAGTTAATCTACATAATGAAGTAAATGGCTAGGTTGATGTAAAGAGTATCTGATTCAGGGTTTTTTCCCCTTTATTTTTCTCTTCCTTTTAAGGATAGGTATCTGCAAGGTAAAATTTGAAAAAACAAAACAAAAAAAACAACATTGTTTTGAAACAATTTGACAATTCAGAAGAAAAAATTTAATACTCATATATTTAAAGTAACATATAAGAAGCAATGCAAATGAAGCATTGTAATGCAATGGATTTCTTACCATCTGAAAATAGTGCCTGAGTTACATTTTGTTCACCAGAAAAAAGATGAATTAATAAGTTTTTCTTCTACTGTGTTTGAAAAGAACCCTTACATTCTAATAGCCCCAATCTTGCCTTTGATAATATGTAAGGAAGCAAAGATGAAAACCACCGTCATTGTATGAATGAACTCTAACTTCAGAAATAAACTAGTTAGGGAAGCAAGCATGAGCTGCACTCTGACTAAATTTTAGGAAATTGCTCTCTATAAGTATGATGTATACTTTGTATGGAGTATGATAGATAGGATTTTGCCGAAGCTATTCTTTTGTCAAATAGATGGTGTAAAATTGAATTACATTCATGAATGATGGAATTCTTTTACTATTATATTGACAACTTTTGTCCAGTAATGCATAAAGTAACATTGTATAAGTTGACAGACTCTGTATAAGTGATGAAATAATGAAATTTATTTAATGGTATTGTGGTATTTCTTGTGTGAAATGTGTGCCAAGTGACTGTGAAAGACGTGGCATTTCTGCTTGATATTGCATTAGCCTGGTTGTCTGAAAACATAATGTTCCGGGGTGGTGTTGGAATGGTGGAAATTTACGTTTTCATGATTGTCATAACCTGACGTTCCCCCGAAATTCTGACACACTTTCTATTACTTTTGCATAACGATATGAATGATTCATGTAAATGCTTGCAGGAGATGAGTTTGATCAATATTTTGTCAAATGTTTGACAGCTAAATTTCCTTCAGCTTAAGTGGGTATAAAACTGATAGTTTAACATCATAAA
Organism: Solen grandis; assembly: GCA_021229015.1. Taxonomy (NCBI): domain Eukaryota; kingdom Metazoa; phylum Mollusca; class Bivalvia; order Adapedonta; family Solenidae; genus Solen; species Solen grandis. The sequence continues at coordinate 8,396,731 of CM037781.1, forward strand.
ACATTGTTCCAGAGGAGAACAGGGCTTTTTTTTTTTAGATGGCTCCTATATTTATCTCCTTTCTAAATATTTAATGGCTCTATTTTTCATCAGGATGTTTAATTTTATTGTATGAATTTGTATAATTAAAGAGAGAGGGAGGTAAAAAGGACCTATATAAAGGCAACAAAATACACTGATGTTTATAGCCAACAGAAATAACCACATGAAAAATGTTGTCAAAAACACTCACCTTAAATCTTTTATATGAAATTAATCTTATGACCATAATGAATTCCCTAAATTGCATTTAGTCAATAAAAAACACCACTTTTTTTCTGATTTCCTGATACATTTTCATCCAAAATGCTGAATTTTATTCATCTAAGCATTTCAAAATGTCTTTTCAGAAAAAGGTAATAATAATAATTATAAAGAAAATAATTCAGTCTTTTCCATCACCTTTTAACATTATTCCTTAAAAATTGTGCCCATAATATACAGGGATAGTAATTCAATTGTTACTAATGGCCAAATCCCATTTAGGTACTGATATGTAATTTACCTTGAGATTATTTTTATGCTCTTGTTCAAAATTTTGTTGTTTTTCTTAATCTTCCTAAATGAAAACACTCCTAATATGTGTTCAGACAAAGTGAGATTTTCATGATTAGCCAGACATATCTGTTTGACTAAAACACTGTCACATCTACAGTATACTCAAAAACACCAACTTATTTATTCTTCATAAAACCATGTTTTAAAATGTGTGCTAAGCTCAATTGATACTATCACAATTTTATCTTTTTAAACTAAGAGCTTTCCCAAATTTTTTGCACTGGTATTATGAAGCTGTAAAGGATATTGAGTCAGATAAACGACCCACACAATTCTCTAGAAGCAACAAACTTTATCTGTGATCAGGCAATCTGTAAAGAGAGTCATAGAATTCACAAACAATCATTGAAAAGACAATATTTTTTATTTTTTCGTGGCAATATAACGCAATATTTTCAGATAATTGAACCTTATAGGAGAAGGCCGTTGGTGTTATGTGTATTGGATATTAAATTCTCTTGCACAAAAACTTCATGTAACATAAAGTGGTAAATTATCCCGGGACTCTTGGAGTCCTAAACAAGTTTTTGATCAATAAAAGCCTGAGATATCAGTTCAATCAGTGATGTGGGGTGTTTCACCTCCTGATGATAAAGCGTTCTGGATGCACGTTATTGATATTTGTTTGCCTTCTTGTGTGGATGATGCTTGGAGCCATAACTGATTTCTTCAAACATAAATCAGGACTGTTTTTCCCGTCATTGAATCTAATTTTCGTGAAAACTTCTCCCGTTATGATTATTATTATTGTTCAAGATAAATCACAGACAAGTTATAGAAGATTTCCCAAAATTTGTTTATGGGAGAAAAAATATCAACCAAATATACCGAAAATAGGCATATATAATAAATGTCTCCATGAAACAAGGCTTTGCAGGAAATATTTCATATATAGTAATCAGGGGACGGTTTTGGATTTATAAATTGTACACACTTGTCTGGATGGCAGACTTTCTATTCTTACCAACATGATAAATGCTTTATTGTGTGCAAACTCTGCCTTGCATTTGGTCCCAGGCCAATGCCAATTGCAAACACAACATTTTGCATTGCTTATATGTCAGAGAGAGAACGGTTTTTTTTTTGCAGTTTTGAAGTCCTTTTATAGAGTGTGATCTCCAAGTGCCTGCTGGGAAATCTTGTCTGATCGTTTAATTGTGGGAAGGGCAAGAGAACATACCAATTTTCCAACCCCGTTAACATGTTGTTTGTCACAATGAAAAATGGTAGCGTGTCAATGCCCAGCTATTTGAGGTCACTCCAAGTTTCTCATCTCTCATCGTCCACTAAGCAGCTAGACCTGATTTCTCCCTTTATAGAAAATTGTTTTTCCACTAAGCACTCATTAGCGAAACTATAGATTTGTTTCGGTATATATTTAGAGTTTTTAGCTGGAAAAACAATCTGCTGTCACCCAGAGGATAATGTATTGAAATAAGATAAGAATTAAGCAGTGTATACATTCATCTTCAAATGAAATAGTTTCTATTGTTTTGTATAGAGTACATTAATGTATATATGTTCCCTCTACATATGAACCTCAAAACATGTTCACACCCACCATAAAAATAAAATGTAAACTCACCATATAAATACATTGACCACATACACTATTATGTTAACGTACATCAGTTACAGTATATGAATATAAACAATGCCCATACAAGAGTGCTCTTTGGAAAAAATGAGAGGGACGCAATATCTGTACCACCTAACCATATAATGACTGCAATATCTATACCACCTAACCATATAATGACTGCAATATCTATACCACCTAACCATATAATGACTGCAATATCTATACCACCTAACCATATAATGACTGCAATATCTATACCACCTAACCTATAATGACTGCAATATCTATACCACCTAACCATATAATGACTGCAATATCTATACCCCTAACCATATAATGACTGCAATATCTGTACCCCTAACCATATAATACATTGACTGCAATTTTAGTACCCCCTAACCATATAAGTATCGTTACTACAATATATGTACCCCTTAACCATTTTAAGTACATGACTGCAATCTATTACCACCTAACCATATAAGTACGTGACTGCATATATTATCCCTAACCATATAAGTATATGACTGCAATATATGTACCCCTTAACCATATAAGTACATTGACTGCAATTATTACCACCTAAACATATAGTACGTTGACTGCAATATATGTACCCCTAACCATATTATGTACATTGACTGCAATATTAGTACCCCTAACCATATTATACATTGACTGCTATATATGTACCCACTAACCATATTAATATATTGACTGCATATATGTACCCCTAACCATATAAGTACATTGACTGCAATATATGTACCCCTAACCATATTAGTACATTGACTGCAATATATGTACCCCCTAACCATATAAGTACATTGACTGCAATATTTGTACCCCCCTAACCATATTAGTACATTGACTGCAATATATGTACCCCCTAACCATATTAGTACATTGACTGCGATATATTTTACCCCTAACTATAAGTACATTGACTGCATATATTACCCACCACCATATAATACATTGACTCAATATATGTACCCCCTAACCATATTAGTACATTGACTGCAATATATGTACCACCTAACCATATATACATGACTGCAATATCTGTACCACCTAACCATAATATAATGACTGCAATATTATACCCACTAACCATATATACATTGACTGCAATATTTACCCCCTAACCATATATAATGACTGCAATATTATACCCCTAACCATATATGATTACCATTTGACTGCAATATTTACCACCTAACCATATACATGACTGCAATATCTTACCCCTAACCTATATACATGACTGCAATATATCTATACCACCACCTAAACCATACTATACCTACATTTGACTGCAATATATTACCCCCTAACCATATAATTGACTGCATATATTTACCCCTAACTATTAATACTGCATACATACACTAACGCATATATGATATATCTACCCCTAACCATATAATGACTGCAATATCTTACCCCCTAACCATATAATGTAAATACTTACCCTACATATAATGACGCATATCTATACCATAACATATATGACTGCAATATCTATACCCCTAACCATATAATATGACTGCAATATCTATACCCCCTAACCATATAATGTCATATCTTGCACTACATATATATGCTACACCACCTAACCATATATAATGACTGCAATATCTATACCCCCTAACCATATATAATACATTGACTGCAATATCTTACCACCTAACCTATATAATGACTGCAATAATTATACCCCTAACCATATAAGTACATTGACTGCATATATCTATACCCCTCTATACCAATATTATACTAATTTGACTGCAATATTATACCCCTAACCATATAATGACTGCAATATCTATACCCCCTCTAAAACCAATATATACATTACTATGACTGCATATATTATACCACCTAAACATATAATGACTGCAATATCTATACTACCTAACCATATTATATAATGACTAGTATCTGTACCCACTAACCATATTAATATAATGACTGCAATATCTATACCACCTAACCATATAATATAGTGTGTAGTATCTGTACCCCCTAACCATATTAATATAATGACTGTAGTATCTGTACCCCCTAACCATATTAATACATTGACTGCAATATATGTACCCCCTAACCATATAAGTACATTGACTGCAATATATGTACCCCCTAACCATATAAGTACATTGACTGCGATATATTTACCCCCTAACTATATAAGTACATTGACTGCGATATATTTACCCCCTAGCCATATAAGTACATTGACTTCAATATATGTACCCCCCTAACCATATAAGTACATTGACTGCAATATATGTACCCCCTAACCATATAAGTACATTGACTGCAATATATGTACCCCCTAACCATATAAGTACGTTGACTGCAATATATGTACCCCCTAACCATATAAGTATGTTGACTGCAATATATGTACCCCTTAACCATATAAGTACATTGACTGCAATCTATGTACCCCCTAACCATATAAGTACGTTGACTGCAATATATGTACCCCCTAACCATATAAGTACGTTGACTGCTTGACTCAATATTTGTACCCCCTAACCATATAAGTACATTGACTGCAATATATGTACCCCCTAACCATATAAGTACATTGACTGCAATATATGTACCCCCTAACCATATAAGTACATTGACTGCAATATATGTACCCCCTAACCATATAAGTACATTGACTGCAATATATGTACCCCTAACCATATAAGTACATTGACTGCAAATATTAGTACATTGACTGCGATATATTTACCCCCTAACTATATTAGTACATTGACTGCGATATATTTACCCCCCTAACCATATAAGTACATTGACTGCAATATATGTACCCCCTAACCATATAAGTACATTGACTGCAATATTTGTACCCCCTAACCATATTAGTACATTGACTGCGATATATTTACCCCCTAACTATATAAGTACATTGACTGCGATATATGTACCCCCCTAACCATATAAGTACATTGACTGCAATATTTGTACCCCCTAACCATATAAGTACATTGACTGCAATATATGTACCCCCTAACCATATAAGTACATTGACTGCGATATATTTACCCCCTAACTATATAAGTACATTGACTGCGATATATTTACCCCCTAACCATATAAGTACATTGACTTCAATATATGTAACCCCCCCTAACCATATAAGTACATTGACTGCAATATATGTACCCCCCTAACCATATAAGTACATTGACTGCAATATATGTATCCCCTTACCATATAAGTACATTGACTGCGATATATTTACCCCCTAACCATAAAAGTACATTGACTGCAATATATGTACCCCCTAACCATATAAGTACATTGACTGCAATATATTTCCCTCCTAACCATATAAGTACATTGACTGCAATATATGTATCCCCCTAACCATATAAGTACATTGACTGCAATATATGTACTCCCTAACCATATAAGTACATTGACTGCATGCAATTTATCCTCCGTTAACCTTTATATAAACTACATATTCAACTTCAACCATTACTTAATTAAAGCCTTTATTTCAATTATCTTTTCCAGAAGTTGATTGTTGACTTCTTCATAGATCTGCATGCCCACTCCACATTGATGAACGGATTCATGTACGGAAACACCTATGATGACATCGAGCGTTATGAGCGTCAGTCTGTGTTTCCAAAACTGCTGTGTGCAAATGCTGAGGACTTCTCCTTGGCCAACACCAATTTCAACAAGGATGCTGTGAAGGCAGGGACAGGTAGACGGTGAGTATCTCTCTTGGCATGGTACACTATTGGGACACTTTTTTTAGCCATTTCCAGATGAATCCCAGACCAAACTGAAAGATATTCCTGTTTTTGAACAGGATTGCTTGCAACACTGCTCTGTGGTAGCATCATTTCTGCATCAGACAGCATTTTGGTCCAAAGTTTGTTTTCTGTTTATCACAAAAAGGTGATAATTTTCATGTTTATTAAAATACGATTGTATTATAGTATTTGAAACTGTATTAGAATGTGTTGATTATCGATGCTGGAGATACTTAATAAACTGTAATAAAAAAAAAAAAGAAGTAAATGTGCAAGCGAAATAATCACAAATCATTCGTAGATATTTTTAACCATCACTGGCTAGAATTTCCATTGCCAGGTAACAAACGTAACTGATAGAATGTTTGGAGCTGTTGTTCTATTGGTCCACTGGCTGAGAAAGTTATGATAGTTTGGATGTTTGACAAACAGGTGTTGCCAGATAGGGTTGTGGATTCAAATCCTAGCTGGGGAACATTTTTTTTTTTATAAATCTTTTGAATATTTTTGCAATAATAAATATACCTATTTTTGTAATATTGAATATCATCAGTTTACCTTCAATGAGGAAATGTGTATAATAAATGTGATGAAAAAAAACAACATAATTAAATAATGAAAGTTTGTTGTTTAGATTTGCTTTTCTTTTATTGTTATGAATGTTATGAACTGTAGGCGAGAAAAATAGGGAGAGTAAGTGTGGCGATGTGCTTATTATTAGCAATCAATTGAAACAAATGGTGTGTTCATATTTTCTTGTAACGACAGTGTTCATGCAAGGTTAAAGGCCCATTATTTTCATAATGATTCAATTTTCATAAAAAAGAAAATATAAAATAAACATTGACATGTCATAGACTAACACAAATAATACGTAAGGTGCAATTATCTGCTGTAAAACAACAGTCAAACACATTAAAAATGTTGATCAAATTACGTAAATTTGTGTTTTAGATGGATGTCAAAATACCCTCATTGTTTACATTTTGTATTGGTGAGTATTCCCGAAGACGGTCTGTCATCGGAAATAATTTGAATTTGAAAAACTGTCGTCAGATCACAATTTGTTTATCTGCTACAACATCAATTTATGCACTCATGATTCGTTAACGGAGACATATAAAATGTCTATGGAAAATTGCGAAGATATTCGGAATATGCAAATTAGTTATTTTTTTGTAAACAATTGAATGATCGTAAGTAAAGATTTCTTCTTATTTATATTTGATAATATTTGGTTTCAGATTAATCAAGTATAATTTTCCTTGAAGTTCTAGTACCTTTTACACTTGTTGCTGGAGATATGGGGAAACTAGAGTTTTCACAAACATTTGATTAATGTTGGTAATGAATGTGAAGTGCCACTAAAGTGTAGCAGGCATATCTGAAATCTTTCATCAAGATGTTCCATGATCAGCACAAGGGTTGCACAATCATTAAAGTTGCATTATTTATAATGCATTTGAAACTCTTGAATTTGTGCTTTCAAGTTGTACACTCTTGAGGTGTCCTAGACTTTTAAATTGCTTATAATGTTAAATCGTCCTCACACTCTTTCCTTACATGCTGTGTCAGGTATATAACTTATCGAAACAAAGTATTGTACAGACTGGCAGCTTCACAGAGTTTGCCATTTTGCATAATAATCAGATTAAGGTTTGAAATCTGCCTTCCAATTTCCATACTGGGCATTTCTTGTACTGACTTGAAATATTGAAATACAGTTGGAAAATTCAGATCTGAAAGAAAAAAAAAAGAAAATAAATAAAAAAAATAAAAAAAACAAGTGAAAAATAAAAGCAACATTTTTAAAAATGTGCAAGGTATTTTTTTTTTCTCTGAAATTAGTAATGGTTAATAATTACAGAAGGAATGAGCAGGATTGACTATAAATCTGTCTTAACTTTAGATTTATTGCCACAAACTAATAAAACACATGCCTTTTAAAGGATTCTGTTTTGAGATCCGTTATATCTTGTTAGCTATAATTATAGGTATCCCTTGAAAATTATAACCCGAGTTTTGATGGAAATATGCCCATTATACTGCAACAAGTTTTGTGTGTGATTGCAGTATTGCTTGGCATTTATGAAGAGCCTGAAAGAAAGTCTGTCTTCCTAATTATCAAACGAAGCTGCTTCGCTGCATTAGTAGCTTCCATTGTCACATTTTCTCCACAAGAGGATTCTTTAAATCTGTTAACTAAACTTCAGTGGGTTTTTTTGCATTAAATTATGATGAATAAGACACACCTTCCTTTATCTAGATTCATTACCAAGCGCTTGTTTTATTATTTAGTGTAATTTTGTGAAACAATTTTGTCATCGAATATGTTAGTCAGTGGAAATTTTGACTTTTATGATGAAAAATAGCATTCAGAATGACTTGCCTTTGTGGCAACAGATTTTGCAATGTTATTTTGAAGTTTTACCGCATGTAAAGCAAGGTGGATGTTCCAAGAATATTTTACTTGCTGTTGATAATTATTCTTTTTTAATAAAATCTACATTTAAGCAAATATTATGACATAAGTTGGAAGGTCTGATATTGCAGCAAGAAAATAATTATTCAGCCCTTTACCCCATGAATTTTAACATATAAATTTATCACTATTAATAATAACTGAACTTAAAAAAGTATATATGAAAAAATGCTATGCAGGCTGTAAGCTACATTATTGTATCAGCAATCAGAGAAGACCCTGATCAGACAGCTCCTTCCAGGAACTGTGTCATGTGGATCTGTTTGCCAAGATGTCCTTATAAGGTAAACTATACAGAATAGATGATTAGGTTTGGCGCTAAGGGAGGGACATTCACATCAGTGTCAGCATTGCGTAATGTTTTGATAATAGTTTTGCATGCATGCATATCTTAATAATTACTACACATATTGGATTACAATTTCTCACATGTTTTCCTTAACCCTATTTCCTGCTATCCCATACAAGAATATAATATTTGGTGTGAATTTATTCAGATTACCACCTTTTTTTTCGAATTTAAAATTTTGGTTAAACGAAATCATACAATCAAGGCTTTCTCAACAACAAGGGCATATTTTGGATTGAAACTTCACACATGGGTAATTTCCTGCCCTATTATCTAATATCTGAACAAGACATAAAAGTTTATTAAATTTACCTGAAAGACAGCCATTTCTTTAACTTAGGCCATTTTTTTAACTTAGAGATTTAAGGTGTTCAGGGGCATTAAACAAACATATAAGAATACTTATGAACAAATTTAATGGAAGTTATGACCCTTTTTGTTAAAGTTTTTCAAGCAGCATATAATCATGCTTATAGTCATGTGGTAGACTTGAAACTTTGAGGCATTAGGGCATCAAGTTAGATAACTCAAAATTATTATAAATTATAGTCCCATTTTAATTTAAAAAAATGCTTTCAAGTAAATTTGGTTTGAGTTTTGCATGTAATTTACTATGATGCATACATCTTAGTAACTAGCTATGCTTATTGATTTAATATTTCACTATGGTATTCAGGGGCATTTAACAAATAAGTTAGATAACTCTTAACAAGAAGTAATGGAAATTTTGACTTTAGGTGGCATCCATCTTGTTTATCATTACAATGTTGCCTGTACATTTTACATACCACCTTAAACTTACAAGCAACAGAATTGTCAAACATTCAGTTTAACTGACAACTCAAAGTTTGATTGAGTTAACTTATACAAACATTAGATGAGCGTCCTTGAAGGAGTGGATATATTACTGACTTACTAATAGTAACATAACTTAAGGACATTTCAGCGGATTACAGCTGATTTTGATTTTGGTAAAAAGAATTTTTTTTTTGATTTCTCATTTATTTTAAGTTGAATGATAGAAGAAAGTCCAAATTTTAAGATTCATGTAATAAGAATACCATCAAAAGTATATTTACCAAATTTTGAAGGTACAAAAAGTCACATTTTACTGTGTTTACGCAAATTTGGCCAGTTTGAAAAATAAAGAAAATCTGTCTGTTGAATTTTTTTTTTATTTAGAAAAAATATATATAAAAATTCACGGTTTTTGGATAGTTTTTGTATACATTTTGGTCTGGGGGCAAATGAGATTTTATGCCCGTTTTGAATTTTTGCATATTTGACAGTATTTTTATCTGTAACGTAGAATACATTATAATTTACAAATGGTGATAAAAATATTTAAAAATATCAATTTAATATGCTGTTACAGTATTAGAATGAAATCTTACTTCTTTTTTAATGTCATGTTTTTTCAACAAATTTTACAAAAGTGATGCTATACTATAAGCATGATCTCTTAAACCACTTTTTTTTATTTCATATATCTTTTAGTTAAAGTCTAAAGTACTTATATGCAAATTTTTAGAAAAATCTGTCCATTAGAAAAAATGCGCTCAGATGCCTTTAAAAGATCTGTCTTTTGATCTTCCATTGCAAAAAGATGTACAAGCTCTTTCGTAATTCATCAACACTTCTAAACAAATCATTGACTCCTTTATTGACACATTAACAAAATCATTTTAAGATATCTGGCAGGTATCATGAAATACAGTTAACGAGGAAAATGTACAGATACTATGAGTTAGAGAATGACATAATGAAATAGACATTCATGTTCCTGAAATGGACTTTTACAACAATCTTAATGTCTCTTTTTTTTTTTTTTTTTTAGTATTATCCTATAGAACAAAGATCAACCAATTTTATAGTATACTTCTCCCTCTAGAAATAGGAGAATTAATTTTTTTCCCACCTTTATGTGATTTGTCAAATGATTAAATATATAAATGAAGAATTTCATATCATTTGATAACTCCTATAAAGGAGTTTGAGTATATTCAACATGACAGTTTAAGTAAATACAGCAGTTATTACAATGTTTTATTCTTTTTCACTGCATTTCAGTAAAACATGTATGTGTATGAAGATAATCATATAGTCAACTGGGATTCACATGAAACATTGACTTTGAATCTAAACCTGATTCTTATATTGTTAACCCTTTCCCTCATAGAGGACACCATGAAAAGACCTATGCGAACAGCATAAAACCAGATCAGCCTGCGAGTAACTCGCAGGCTGATCAGGTTTTTATGCTGTTCGCTGCTCGTCAGTGGTCTGGAAATGAGGATTTTGTAATTAAATTTGGTAAGGTTTAACTGTGGTTTTCTGCAGATCAGGCTTTATGTGGTACCTATTGAGTGGCGTCAAAATGAGTCTATATGAGGGAAAGGGTTAAGCAGCCTTATAATGTTAACCCTTTACCTCATAAAGACACATTCTTTCATGCATGATTCCTTTACCTCATGAATATTCATGTAAAAATAATGATTTCATGATTATTAATTGACTGATCTTTAATTTTATTTTTAGGAATGATGTTTTTTTTCTTTGCCACAGATGACTGTAGAAACTGAGCTACAATATTGTATAAGCAAACTGCCTTTGCATCAAAATGAGTCTGTATGAAGTAATGGGAATGATAGCTCATATTCTGCAGTCAGAAAAATCTCTTGTTTCTTATAAATTTCAAAGTTCAGGAAATTAATATTCTTCAAGTCATGAATTTGCACATGAATATTCATAAAGTAAAGAGTTAATACTCTTCTAAAAACCCATTACTAAAAAGTTTTTCATAATAGAAATAGAAAACACATGTACTTGCATTTATTTTCTATGAGTTAACTTAAAATATCTTGGCAACGATCATTTGGCAATTTTCACAATGCCACTTATAGATTTACCAGGTTGCATTAACCCTGCAGATGGTGCTGTCAGAAAGACTAGAATGAATGAGAAACTCATGTTCAACAGTCATTTGCAGATCTTAAAAAGATAGACACTTGATATTTTTAGGGTTGACAGCAAAACTGTACAAAGTGCACTTAGAAGTAGAAGAAGATAGGACAGTTTTGTGGTCATTCTTCAGTTTACCCATGCAACGTTCCATGTTACCTGTGTTTGTATAGGTAACAGATGAATCTTTCTATCGATCGTGGCAACTTAGTGTTTTTGCTGTTTAATGGATTAAGTAATTGCTCTATTTTTATGTGTATTGGAAAATTAATCGTGGCATTTTAGTTTTGATTTTTGTTGAGCTGGCTTGCAGAAGCTGTACATAGTCACCACAATGTCCTCAAGTTGATTAGGGCATCAAGTTGTCCAGAATTGCTTGTCCGGGTTGTAACTTAGACAAGGACTTGGCAGTAATGTTTTCCTCAAGGAGAGAAAGTGTTGCACACAGGAGTTGGGTCCAATATTGCTCCAAGGTCAAGGTCACAGGGCGGAAAGCTGCATTTGACATGTTACCCTTTGGCATTACGTTTATCTTGTAATAATTGCACAAAGGTTTGACTTGATGCAACATGTTTTTTATGAATGTCAGAGCTACCTGAGTGCTCATAGAGGGACTTTATATTCTTGAGCAAGAATACAAACTCATAGCTTGTATTTATACAGTCAATTTGTGATTTTGATAGAACATGCACAGTGTTCAAGTGCTTCACACAATCTGTGACATGGTTATTCTGAAGGACATGCCATGTGTCTTAACCCTTTCCCTCATATAGACTCATTTTGACGCCCTCAATAGGTATCACATAAAGCCTGATCTGCAGAAAACCACAGTTAAACCTTACCAAATTTAATTACAAAATCCTCATTTCCAGACCAGATACTTGTAAAGGTGAAGTGCTAATGTTATTTTGGGGATTTCTACAATAGTAGAATACTATGTAAAATGATTTTACATAATTCATTATTTATAAATGAAAAAAGATATCATGAAAGTTTGTCTTATTAACTTTATATGCAGTTTTTGATGCAATGGCCATTTTTAAATTGCTGCCATATAAATGTTCATATGTCACAGTTATAATCATTGATAAGATTTGATGTTCACATATTAAATGTAAATATATTTGAAATGTTTGTTCATACTGTTCCTGGTTTTAATTTGGCTTTGGCTTGGATGAGCTGATGTTCTTTCTGTTTCTTCCATCTTTTACTGAAAAAGTAACCCCACTCTTTTTGTTTACTCACTTTATAAGACAAAATATTCTCATTGATGTCTGTCCTAGAGGTCAGGGGCCCGTTTCACTAAACTTGGTACGAAAAAATCTTCGTAAATTCACAGATATGAACAAATATCTTCCCTGTGATTTTTCCTTTACAAAAAGTATCATGTTTGTATAATGCAATGATATCGGTCAACTTTAACCATGTTTTATTGAGAAAATAAGACATTAATACAATAGACACTATTTAGAACAACAGACTTACTACTAAGATCAAATTTGTTCGTACCAAGTTTAGTGTAACGGGCCCCAGGTTGTTAGAGCGTCTGTCTCAGGAGGTCATGGGTCGATCAACAGCCGCAATATGTCAAAGTGGCAAAAAAAAATTCACTGGTATAGCTCCCTTGCTTTGCCCTCATCATATAAGGGTAGTTCCAGGACCACTTGTCTCTGTGTCAGGCCAATGTGACTGGGTGTTGTATCATGCCACATGTCTATGGCGTGATACTGCAGTGTGGCAGCACTATATCTGTCTTCTCTAAATGACTGAGATGTTGTCGGTTAACCCAACAAAAAAACATTAATACCAATAATATAATGCCTTTTATTGACAGTTAAAAAAATACACAGATGTTTTTCTAGACTTTTGAAATTATTTTTGCATTTTTAACCGCAGTGACCTGGGGTCTGGTACCAACTTTAATTTGTACTAAAGATTAACTTCATGATCAAATCATCTCTCCACATTCTGTTACAATAATGCATTGTTTGAACATTCTTTTGTGACTTCATTAGAGAGATTTTCATGGAAATTCTGAGAACTTTTGAGAGCTACAAAACATAGCATTTTTTTTTTTTTAATTTTCTTTTGGTTCATTAAGACAAATTTTCTGCCATATAAGATTGATTATTTCATGATAAACCTGCCCTCCATAATATTTTTGTTCATAATCCATGTGTAATTAGATTATTCTCTGTAATTTTTGTGTGTGATTTATGGTTCCTACATAACTACAGGGACAGTTCCAGAATGATTTGTGGGATCAATGTTGGGATAATGCAGTAGGGCATGGCAATCCAAAGCAAACAGTTTTACAAAGTGACCTTAACCCTGTTAGCTTGGTTTTTGACCCATGGTTCAAATAGACTATTTTGGCCTCTGAGGTCAATATTTTGAAAAATTGAAACAAATGATTAACAGTTATGGCACTCATTTGAATCGTGCCTTATTTTATGCTCCTCACCATAGCATATTTGGGACTCTGTGTCTTGTCAAGATACTGTATAAATGGTAATATTTATTGCTGTGAAATTTTATGATTTTTTTTTTGGGGGGGAAAAAAACCTCCATAAGATTTCATTTTATATGAGTTTTATTTTTACATATTCAAAGTGTCAATAAAAATTTATTGAAATTTTCCAGTAGTAAAAAGTATATATGTGGTGAAAACTTGGCATAAAACTGGTGTCATTTTATTTATTTTCCATTTAAAGCATAGGCATGTATGTATAAATAGTATACCCTGGTTGAAATCACACTGGTTAAGTCACAAAAGTTAACAACATCAAGGGAAACTACTTTTCCAAAATAGCAATTCTATATAAGCCTTAATGCAAATGTTACAGAACATTGACCTAGTCTTTGCATCCGATCGTATCACAGCCATGTGTAACCAATTTTCCATGTTTCCTTAAAATGGAGTTAACATCGCTGACTTTTAGGAGGTTGATCTTTTAAAAAAAAATGAATTAGATTGGGAAAGATGGGTTGATCAAGTATAATATTGTACGATATATACCGTAATGATGTTGGTAATTTAGTTTGCTTGCGCTCCTTATTTTGACTTAATGCACGCTTTCGTTTGCCGAAAAATTCTGACTGTCGTATCACAACTTAACTTAAGACTCTCTTTTGATTCTACCGGCAATTAAACAATTATCATATGTGGCAGTATCCCTCATTTACCTATACAATCAGTGTAATTTGCTGAAAACCTGCTTAACACTTCAAAACTGAAGTGTCAACTGTCACAGGTGAAGGTAAAAGAAATGTGTCATAGACTGCTTATTGACTTTGTTTAAGTCCAACGTATATCCGCATGAGCAAAACTGATAACCAGACTGACTGCTTAGGTAATTTACAAAAAAATAAAAATCAATGTGACAAATTAAAATTTTTTGGAGCCACTTTAGATAAACTCGAGCCATTGGCACACGACAGCTGAGGCCCTGGGTTCTCCTGAAAATGTCCATAACACTGGACCATCCACATGAAAGAGTTTACATGGGGTAAATATATATGAGGGCAAATTTTAGGAATCCCATCTGGGTCAATAAAAATAGTAAAAATTGACAGCGCTTAAAAAAACAACAAAAAAAACGTTATACGATATTTCATGTGAGGAAGCCTTCTGTTGGTTCATGGTTCTACCTTCCTGGGTGCCTTAACGCACATTCAGGGTCTTCCTCCAACTGTAACTATGATATGAAAATAACAACTGCAGTACATTACCTCCCGAAATGACACCTCTGAACAACAGCATCTATCTCTTAGCAGCTCTGTTATTTTTACTTTGGCTCTCGTGGATACCTCTGTACAGCAACACCTCTCTGTAGCAACACTTTTCTGTGACACCAGTATAGGTGTTGTCCCCCTCCCCCCCCTTATTCACATGCCCTGTAATTCACTTCCTCTTCAAGAAATTTTGAGTACACATCTTGTTTTTGATATTATTCCATTCAAGGATTAATAATTTATTTTTAATTAGATGCCTTTATATAAACGGCTGCCTATTTTCCTCCACAAAATTTAGAGGAGAAGGCTGGCTTTTTAAGTAGAGTTACTCAGTAAGTTAATTTCTTTTGCAAAATATTCATTGCAGCTGTGTATTTGACTTAAAATTTATATAATTCGAAGAAGAGGGGGCGTATGGTTTTGCAGATGTCGGTTGGTTGGTCTGTCGGTCGGTTCGTTGGTAGACCCCTTCATTTCCAATCAATAACTGGAGAACGCTTGGGCCCACATTCTTCAAACTTCATAGGGTGATTGGTCATGACTTGTAGATGAACCATATTGATATTTGGGTCACTTGGTCAAAGATCAAGGTCACAGTGACCTTGAATGTGAAATTGTTTCCGATCAATTTCTGGAGAACACAAAATGGGCCCAGTACATTCCTCAAATTTCATAGGGTGATTGGTCATGACTATTAGATGACCCTATTGATTTTTGGGTTACTTAGTCAAAGGTCAAGGTCACAGTGACCTTGATGGGAGTGGGGGGAGTATAGCATATGTGTTGTTCTGACAACTTTAGTTAAAATAGTGTATACTGCTGTTCCTTGAATCAGGTGGTAAGCAATTATTTATCACATTGAGCCATTGTGGGAAACTGTTGAATTAAACAGCAAGTTTGTTTTTTTAAGTTCACTTCTAGTTAATTCTTTCTCACTTCTTACATAAGTCAGGAGTTC
The DNA here is from genome assembly GCA_021229015.1 of Solen grandis. NCBI lineage: Eukaryota > Metazoa > Mollusca > Bivalvia > Adapedonta > Solenidae > Solen > Solen grandis. The sequence continues at coordinate 8,413,189 of CM037781.1, forward strand.
CCTTCTTTCACAGTACATTTTGCCACCTAAATATGCGACTGATAACATTGACCATGACCTTGATGGGTCATTAGCCTCAATATTACGTTTTCTACGTATATATCGTTTTTAAATGATTTAAGGTAACTCTATTTAAGTCTGACACAGACATCTTCAAATGAGCAGTCCTTTGTTCAATCAGCAGTCAATTTCCCTTACACTGTACAATTTCCTAACAATAACCCATCCCTTACAGTCTGTATTAGCATATTGAAAGAAAAGCAGCACTTTCATATATATGAGCGTGTTGAGTAAGAACTTGAGACGTATCTTGTTATGTCTTATATGTGTTATTTATAGACTAAAATTTCATCCCTGTGTAGGTTAATTTTATTTTTTTGCCCTATTGATGGAGGAAAGTTAATTGAATTTGTCTGGAAGTCCCCATGTGGAAAAAGGGCTAACAATCATTGCAAATGACTTTGTTTCATTTCCTGCAGTTAGGAATATTTCAGATATACTGTGAATAATACAATCAAATGTATTTGATTACTTCTAGAACCGAGAAATAAAAATGTAATTTGGAAGTTGTCACACCATATTTTCTCAATTTTCTTAGACTTCTAGAGGCACGACTTTATTAGATTGCAGTAGACAAAAGTTTATGTTGCGATTCCTTGATAAAGCACTGGGTCACAAAAAATAAAGTCTTGGTAGTAATGATGATGATGATGATGATGATGCTTTGCATACCTACATTGTTGTGATTCTTGACTGCTCAGATGATGATAATATTTTTATTTTTCTTCCCTTCCAGATGTTTTTTTCTTTTCTTGAATGCTTCTGTTATAATTTGCCTTTCTTTTTCAGCACTAGAGATGATTGTTTATTGCTTTCTGTATTAGACATTGAGTTCTAACAAAGGAATATGTCAAAACATAAGAAATGGTTGCCTAGTTGATGCAAATTTAACACACAAGTTTCTCTCATCCAATTAGCCATTGATCAAATCAGACAATAAATATTTTATCTGTCTGTCATTTATATGCATTTTCCCCGCAATCAATCAGGGTAATAGAATAATGAATGTAAATAGAGAAAATTAAATGAGCTTATTTGATGCATCAGGATTCAGCTTTATTATATTCAGGGGCATAATCAGTTCTTGTGCATTGGTGAGCGATAATGGGGTCGTGAGATGGAATTTAGGTCACAGTAATTGTGCACCAAAAGCTTGGAAGACATTTTCTCTTATTTTGTGCAGAGTAGATACATTGGTAGGTCCCTTATGACATGCTGCAGTACAGATACGTTGCAAAATCCAATATAACAAGGTCCAGTATAATAGTGGACTCCAAATCTATAATTTCAGATTTGTTTAGTTTACTTTAAGTTCATTTTTTCACATAGTTGTAAAGCAGTCCAATATATTTTGAACCAAAATTTTGAACTTAGAAGATGTTTGAAAAAAAAATAAAAATAAAGCCCTGTAATCACAATTTGATCACAGTTTGCGGCAGTGCAGTATTTTGGCAGCAGGTACAGCTGCATCTTTCTTACATTGTCTAAGAGGCAATCATTGTTACCCTGGGGCATGCCAATCCTTGCTGAACACATTTTATTTCTCTCCCAGCAAAAGAACAGATAAAAGACTTATTATTATTACCAGAAAAAAATTCTTCCAGTTCCTGTGTTGAAGTATAAAAGGTAGGTGGAAGATATTTTAGGTAAAGGTAAAAAATGATGGAAGGTCTAAGGTTTTTTGGACAACATTTTAAGTGATGACACTGGCATATTTCACAAGTAGAAGTGTTTGACTGTCATATCTTCATGGTGAAAATGATTTGTTGACTTGAAAAAGTGTTGAATGTGTTATATGTGTGGTATAACTTGTCTGGTTTCTGCCAAAATGGCAGTTCAGATGCTGTAGGTAATTGTCATTGAGAGCTGGTTTCATATTGTGCTTCATGTTTGTTTTTCTTTTTCTTTGAAGTTAATTGTTATATTTATCCTGATCAAAACTTTGGTGCAGTGTAGATCCCTGTCCTCGGGGCTGAGTGGGTGGAAGGTTCGCCTTGGGAGCAGGAGGTCATAGGTTTGATCCCTGACCTCGACATAGCTAATCAAGTCATTAAAATGGTACAGGTAGCTTTACGCTTAGCATAATGTACAGGGTAGTTCCAGGACTAGTTTGTGCAGTGTCAGGATAATGTGACTGGGTGTGGTATCATACCACATGTCTATGTCGTGATACTGCAATGTGGCAGCACTATTTCTGTCTCAAGTAGACATAGTCACAAAATGACTGAAATTATACTGTTGATGGGCTGTTAACAAACATTGTAGATCCATTACTACAATACCATCATGCCTTGAGGCCCACTTTAAAGTAATATGTTCAGTTTATTTTAGTCGTGAATGGCTAAAGGATGAGTCAAGTCATGTTTTACAATACATAGAGACCACACATGTGAACACATAAACTGTTGTTTTTTTCATGTGTAAACTGTCACAAGAACTCAGCAAAGAACAGTAAATTGCCACAGTAATAAATTGTCACATAAAAGTTTCATGTAAACTGTTGGAATACTTTGTCACAAGAATTGCCCTTGTAAGCTGTCATGGACAATGGTTATGTCAGCTTATCAACAAAACTGTCATGATATGACATCAGGTCTCTCACAGAAACTGTCTAGGAACTATTATCAGTACTAAGCCATTAAACCTATGACCTAGTCTACATTTAACTCGCAATGTGTTTATGGAGCCCATCTTAGACTGCCCGTATCTCCCTTTACAAGTTGAGGTAGTGACAGCTGTGATATTTTAGTATGGATTCAGGGACTCTGCAGTCTCTCTGTTTTTTTTTCTTTTCTTCAAAAAACAAAAACTAATTCTAAAAATCCTAACTGGTGTTGCAAAGTTGTGAAGGGGCTGCACTATGATCATGCAGCAGGTGGACGCAATGATGCCCCACCCACCCACCTCGCACAAACACACACACACACACACACACACACACAAATAGTGTTGTGAAGTAATAATATGGCTTTTGCAGAATTATTGCAAGGTTGCTGCTTGTAAATACTGCATGGTAAATGCATTGGAACTGCACAATTTCTGCGCAGCCTCGGTACAGATCTGTCCCTATCAGCCACCCAAATAACAGCATAGAAAATAATATACAAAGTAACTGTACATCGCCTGTGGCTAATGGAATCTAGACATAAGTATGAACAAACTGTGTTGCAGAAATTATTGTGTAAATTAAACTAATGAACCTCTCAGTTTGATTTATAAAGGCAATATAAACCATGTCATTACTGTCCATACAAATTGTCCTCATTGTTGACTGGCCACTGAAGAAGTTTTTCAGTGTATAGTTAGTACTGACTGGGTGTCAACAGGCTCTCTTGGGATTCCTTCCTGTAACTCAAGCTTCTAGATCCAAACAAGTAATACTTTGGGAGCTATAAATACTTCCTGTGCCATTCCAAATTATGATGTGTTGTTGATGTAAGTTTGTCTCCCTTGTTATTGATGTCTCACCTGAGACCATTGATGATTACCTCCTGTTTAAAGATGATACAATGATATTTATGGAATATTTCGTAGAAAAATAAGAAAGTTTCTAAATATGTATTCACTTAATCTAGTTTATCTTTCTATTGAAATTGTAGATAAAATGGATTTTAAGTTAAAACTAAAGAGTTAAAGTTCAGTTTGAAACCTCTTCACTTTGTTCTTAGTTTGACCTCATTTTGTCAGTTTAAATTGAAAGGTTATTACATACAGATCACTACGGGAAAAACATTAAATTGTTATTTTGTTAATTTATTTTTCCCCCCGGGGGTTTTGGTAACCTACGGTTTCTCTTCGGTAGTTAGACCTTGTCCGAGTGATAACTTAAGTTCTATTTGACCTTTAAGTCTCAAACTTCATGTGGTTGTTGCTCATGATTAGTAGATGACCCCTATTGATTTTGGTGTCATTACCTCAAAGGTCAAGGTCAAAAGGTTGTGATTAAACAAGACCTTGTCCGAGTGATAACTTAAGTTCTATTTGACCTTTAAGTCTCAAACTTCTGTGGTTGTTGTCATGATTAGTAGATGACCCCTATGATTTTGGTGTCATTACCTCAAAGGTCAAGGTCACAAGGTCACATGTTGTGTATGTATAATACCAGACCTTGTCCGAGTGATAACTTGAAGTTCTATTTGACCTTTAAGTCTCAAACTTCATGTGGTTGTTGCTTATGATTAGTAGATGACCCCTATCAATTTTGGTGTCAATACCTCAAAGGTCAAGGTCACAAGGTTGCATTTGTATATATGTTTGATGACTTGGCCACTATATGGAAATTATGCAAAAGACTTTTTATTACTTAGATCAAGATAACATAATTTATGTTGTAATGTTGTTTTGTTTTAAAGTTTGAGATGTTTGAAGGATGATGTATCGTTTTCTTTCATTATTGTGGATGTTTGTGCTTATGGCTAGCAAGGCTGATTTGTTAATTTTTATAATAAACCTAGAGCACTAAGTCTTAATGTTTTGTTTGTTTATAACTGACAATGTTCTTTCACTTAAACCTTTGTGGACTTGTGTAAATATTTCTCCAGCCCATTTATTTCAGTAAATGTTTAGTTCCACATTTTAGCACATTATATTTTCACTCAAATTTTTGAAGTTTGAGAATTTTTTGTGACAAGCCAACATTATGAAGGCAAACTCCTTGCATGTAATATAGCTATATACATATTATGGCATATGAGGGGGGCATATATGTTTCACAAACATTTCTTGTTTTATTATATTTTTATATTTGGTACAATGAACATCATATATGAAGTCAAGATTCAGCCTTTCAATATTCCATAAGAACAGTTCATTAACCCTAAAATTCCCTCATAGAGGAAACCATGAAAAGACCTATGCGAACAACATAAAACGAGTAACTCGCAGGCTGATCAGGTTTTATGCTGTTCGCTGCTCCTCAGTGGTCTGGAAATGAGGACTTTATAATTAAATTTGGTAAGGTTTAACAGTGGTTTTCTACAGATCAGGCTTTATGTGGTACCTATTGAGTGCGTCAAAATGAGTCTATATGAGGGAAAGGGTTAATTAAGGAGGTAGCCTGTGCTACCTTTATGATACCAGGGCAGCTTGCAAATCATAGCTTACTGTTCAAAAAAAGATGATTTCATGCATTTTAAGTATCTACAATCAAATTATAGATTTTCCATGAAGAGTGGGTATTTGTTCACCGGTTTGAAATCTGCAAACTTTTATTGCTGTGAAAATGCAAAATATGAGCATTCATTTTATTTATTGGTCTTCAATTGGGTGACATTAATTAAGTTCTTCTGAAGTGATTGGCACTGGACTTTTTGATCAGTGACCAAATTAGTGAAGTGAGCTATTATAGTAATTTGTTCAGACAGATCGGTAAATAGAATTAATATAGTTTTTATATGGTAAATTGTTTGGACAGTTCTATAAATTGATTTTTATAGTACATCATACATTAAATGTAAATTAATCTAAAAGGAGATCATAAATATATATTGATTTTGTTCCTCTTCATATCAACCCATGACTCAGCTAAATATGCAATGTATGATGATAATTTTTTTTTTTAAAGTTGATTCAATCTTTCTTTCTAATACTTAAATTACTTTGATTAATTCAATTTACCAAGGGTAGGGGGCCTCCGTGGCAAAAGGGGTAAAGTCACTGACTTTAGTACTCACTCAGCCCCTCACCGTATGGGTTCAAGACCTGGCAGGGTCATTCGGATTTAAATCATATGAGGAAGCCTTTCAGCTGGCTTGTGGTAGATCGTTGGTTCAACCCAGTGCCTCAGTGCGTACGGGTTCTTCCTCCACCATAAATTAGCTAGACGTCACTATATGACTGAAAAAGTCTTAGCGACGGTAAACTAAAAAAATCAATTTACCAATTTGGTCATTTACCAAAATGTATGTAAATCAAAATAATCTGTATAAAACCTGTTCAGTCTGTTTACTGCTTCCAGTTTTATTTAGCTTTTCATGCAGTATTGTGTATTTAATAGTTATTTGTTTATCTGTGTATGACTTTTGCATCCAAGTGTGATTTGTGTATCAAATGTTATTTGTGTACAAAGATAATTTTGTGTATCCAAGTGTAACTTATTTATGTATCCAAGTGTTATGTAGATAAAATTTCAATTTTGTATCCAAGTGAAACTTAATCATAATTCCAAGTGATTTCTATGTAGTTATGCATTATTTGTTTATCCAATGCTCATTTTGGTGTAGCAAAGTGTTTATTTTGTGTATCTATAAGTGAAACTGTGTACAATTATTTGTGTATCCATACATAAGACCATGGCACATATGGTTGAGCAGGTACTTGGAGATTAATAAACCGTCTGAACTCTGCATTAATGGAAAACTTGATATGCAAATCCTGTCTGTTCATTTACATATTTGGTGTTAGGCAGGTAGAGGGTAGGGTGTTGTTATCTTTTTTTCTGAGCCTCACAGTCTCGAGCATAGACTAAAATTGAGCACTGGTGTTCATATAATATCTCAGCTTAATTATATCATGTGGTCTTTTTGGATAATTGATGCATTATGTTTTGTTTTTTTTGTTTTTTGTTGTTTTTTTAATCTTGTTTAAGTAAGGTAGTTTGTTTAGGTGACAGAGTTTCAGGGTTTTAGCTGAAGTTTGTATTAGCTTGTTTTTCCCAAAGAAATCCCCCTTTCCTTTTCTTTTTTGCCCTCTTTCTTCATCTGTAGCAATTTTTCCCCCATTTCTTGATTGCCCTCTTTCTTCATCTTTATCCCTTTTTCCTAACTTATTTGGACAAGTGTTTGTGAAAATTATATCAATTTTGCCACAAAACAGGATAAAGGAGCTGTTGGGAGAGTAATGAATGGGCTAATGTTTGTACACCCATTATGAGATTCCCCTGTGGTGGGTGGCATCCACTTAGGTTGTTTGTTCTCAGATCTTTACCAAATTTGGTCACAATGTGTATAGACACAATATCGTAACCATGAACAATATTAGGCAAAATGTCTGTATCACCCCACTATTACGCCCATTGAATTGATTAAAATTTCAAACTTAGCAGTGCCCACTTTCTTAAATGCTGATAAATATGTACCTTTTATTAGCTCACCTGAGCACTTGTGTTCGGGTGAGCTTTTGTGATCGCCTTTTGTCCGCCGTGCGTCGTCAGGCGTGCGTCGTCCGTCGTCAACAATTGCTTGTGAACACTCTAGAGGCCACCGTTTTGGCCCAATCTTCATGAAACTTGGTCAGGATGTTTGTCTACATAATATCTTGGATGAGTTTGAAATTGGGTTATGTGGGGTCAAAAACTAGGTCACCAGGTCAAATTTTAGAAAAACCTTGTGAACACTCTAGAGGCCACAGTTTTGGCCCAATCTTCATGAAACTTGGTCAGGATGTTTGTCTACATGATATCTCGGATGAGTTCGAAATTGGGTCATGTGGGGTCAAAAACTAGGTCACCAGGTCAAATTCTGGAAAAACCTTGTGAACACTCTAGAGGCCACATTTTTGGCTAAATCTTCATGAAACTTTGTTAGAATGTTTGTCTTTACTTGTAGGCACGTTTTGGCCCAGTCTTCATGAAATTTGGTCAGGATGTTCGTCTACATGATATCTCGGATGAGTTTAAAATTGTGTCACTTAGGGTTAACAACTAGGTCACCAGGTCAAATCTTAGAAAAACCTTGTGAACACTTTAGAGATTACAGTTTTAGACTAACCTTAATGAAACTTAGTCAGAATGTTTGTTTACATCAAATCTCGGATGAATTCAAAACTGGGCAACATAGGGTCAAAAAGTAGGTCACCAGGGTTAGAGGCCTACATTTTTTTCCCAGTCTTCATTAAACTTGATATGAATGATGACTGCATGAATTCCCAGTTGAGTGCAAATTCAGGTAGGATCAAAATGTAGGCCACTTAGTCAAATGTTAGAAAAACACTTTAGATGCCAGATTTTTTGTGATTTTGCCTAACACAGCCATCTTAATCAGGTGAGCGACACAGGGCCATCTTGGCCCTCTTGTAACTTGGTCAAAATATGTATGGGCACAATGTCTTGGCAAAGGTGGTTTACCAGTCAGAATATCTCAGACATTTCAGAGTTATGACTCTTGAATTGATTAAAAAACTACAAAATAATGTGTCTGCTCTCTGATTTGGAAAAAAAAGTACAAGTCTTTACCAAACTTTGTCACAATGTGGCACAATATCTAAAGCATGCTTGAAAACCAGCAGGAATGTCCCAGAGTACACTTCAGAGTTATGGCCCTTGAACTGATAAAATTGCAGGATGGGCATATTTTGGATGTGTATGAAAAGTTTTTACATTGCAGAATTTTTTTTTTCATCTGCAAATAAGCCTGACTGATGGGGCTTCTGTCGTCAACTGGTTGAACTCATTGACTAAATGAAGCCAGTGTAACTTACTGACTGCTGTAGGATTTATAATAGTGATAAAGCCAACAGGCTTGATTACAAAAGCTTCTACTGAGATGCCTTTGCATAATAACTCAGGTGTATTTCTTTGCCTCTTTTTAATTGGATGTTGTTCAATCCTCACAATGCTCTGGGCACTTGTGACTGCCTTTGCGACAAGTGCAGACGAAGATCAATCTGCACATCTGTGCAGTCTGAACATGATCTGCACTGTTCACTATTCAATCAATAAATTTTCAGCAAGCACATAAAAAAGAACAATTTTTGATACAGTCCAAAATAAATAAAAGACATGTCTAATTAAGAATTTTAGCATGGTTAGGTTTAATGACTAAAATGCTGTCATTGCAGCTGTATATAAACTCCTAAACAAAATAACAACATAATACCAACTGGGGATGGATTTTCTCTTAGATCTAGCAATATTTGAGTATTCTATTTGTAAGAGAAATGTCTGAAGAAACATTTTTTTCTATTGTCTTTCAAAAAATGAATAAAAGTAAATCGCTGAATTTTACAGGATTTTCAAAAGGAATGTTATATATATGTAACAGTTACCAGAAGTTTTATTCAGACCAATAAATTGTGTTGTTTTTTTCTTTAAGATTTTGATTTTCTTTTTCAGCTTGCATTTTATTTTTGTGAAAGATATTGATCATTTTACTAAGAGAATTGCTCAGGTTGTAGACATATTGTCTAGAACAATTATATTAATGTGAATATTATTCCTCCTATGTGAACTTTTGAAATTGTTGGAAATGGTATAGTTGTCTGCTAGGAACGATGGCAAGTGTTGCACCCCTGTGGATAGGATGTAACTGAAGGTGTGGGGATTGATTTCACAGAAAAAATGACTTAAAAAAGGCTGATGGCAAGTGGAATGGTAGTTTTCAAACAGAACTGGAAGAAATGGCCTGGTTTGATTGCTTTGTGACAGTCTGTCATGGAATTGGTTCACAGTTTTAGGCAATGCTTTGTAAGTGCCTTTTGCCATTTGCCTGCCATCACTTATATCTTTTCCTTTAATGCTTAGTGGTTGTGTCATTGATACACAGAAAAACTCAGAAAAAATATAAGGGACTTCTTGCTTTAAGACCCATTATTCTTAGTTTCACATATTTTCACATATTTCTTAAAAGTTGTGTTTTGTTGAGTGGCAGAAGAGAATTTATGAGCTTAATACAAAGTATAGGCCTTAAAAATTTTTAAATGATCATTACATGAAAAGGGTTAAAAATTAAATTAAAAATCTGGAAATTGAATTTTAAAAAAATTTTTTTTTGTTTCGTCCGGCGTCCGTCGTCGTGCGTCGTTAGTCGTGCGTCGTGCGTCGTCCGTCGTCAACAATTTGCTTTAAACGACATCTCCTCTGAAACCACTGGACAGAATTTAATGAAACTTGGCAGGAATGTTCCTTGGGCGAGGCTCTACAAAAGTTGCTAAAATAAAGTTGATCCATGAAGAACTCTGGTTGCCATGGCTACAAAAAGAAAAATAATTTGAAAACTTTAAAAATCATCTCCTTCAAAACTACTGGCCAGATTTTAAAATTATTTGGTACAGACGTTCCTTGGGTCAACCTCTACCAAAGTTGCTAAAATTATCCCGATCCGTAAAAAAACATGGCCGCCAGGGGCGGTGCTTATTTGCCTTATATGTATATAGAGAAACCTTTAAACAACATCTCCTTTGAAACCACTGGACAGAATTTGATTAAACTTGGCAGGGATGATCCTTGGGTCAACCTTCATAAAAGTTGCTAAAATAAAGTTGATCCATGTAGAACTCTGGTTGCCATGGCAACAAAAAGAAAAAAAATGAAAACTTTAAAAATCATCTTCTTCAAAACTACTGGCCAGATTTTAAAATAAATTGGTACAGATGTTCCTTGGGTCAACCACTACCAAAGTTGCTAAAATCATTCCGATCCGTAAAAAAACATGGCAGCCAGGGGCGGGGCTTATTTGCCTTATATGTATATAGAGAAACCTTTAAACAACATCTCCTCTGAAACCACTGGACAGAATTTGATTAAACTTGGCAGGGATGATCCTTGGGTCAACCTTCACAAAAGTTGCTAAAATATACTTGATCCATGTAGAACTCTGGTTGCCATGGCAACAAAAGAAAAAAAAATATGAAAACTTTAAAAATCATCTTCTTCAAAACTACTGACCAGATTTTAAAATAAATTGGTACAGATGTTCCTTGGGTCAACCTCTACCAAAGTTGCTGAAAAATTTCCGATCCGTAAAAAACATGGCCGCCAGGGGCGGGGCTTATTTGCCTTATATGTATATAGGGAAAACTTTAATCAACATTTCCTCTGAAACCACTGGACAGAATTTGATTAAACTTGGCAGGAATGATCCTTGGGTCAACCTTCACAAAAGTTCCTAAAATAAACTTGATCTATATAGAACTCTGGTTGCCATGGCAACAAATAGAAAAAAAAAATGAAAACTTTAAAAATCATCTTCTTCAAAACTACTGGCCAGATTTTAAAATAAATTGGTACAGATGTTCCTTGGGTCAACCTATTTATCTCAGGTGAGCGATTTAGGACCATCATGGGCCTCTTGTTTAAACTTTAAGACAGTGTTTATGCCCATAATCTCGCAATCGGGTTCAATTATATCTGATATTGACCAGTTAATTTAGGAGTTATGCGCTTTTCACCATAAAAAAAGCCAGATTTCACTTTTACACTCTGGCATCTTTATTTCTTAAGCAATCATCTTTCTCAGGTGAGCGATCAAGGGCCATCTTGGCCCTCTTGTTCTGCTATTATTAGAATCTTAGTTTCAAGCCTCTCTAAACTTTAATAGTGTGAGGCAGGTTTGTCTTCTCATGTTCAAGATGACACCAGTTTTGTGTGCTTTTATTTCTGTGAACCAACATTTTTATTATTAAATTCTCCAGCTCAAAGTGCCATTGTATGAGATTTTCTTCTTTTTATAATGGGATTTCCGAATCATACTGGTTTGCGAATTCTGACAAGAAAAAGAGGCAAAAAATCTCGTCCATTTGAATAAAAGTCATTATGAATAAAAAAAAAGAAATGACTTAAAACTTTTTCGTCTAATTTTCTGCTCCTCCTTTTTTCCATTGAGATTACTGTCTCAGTTAAGCATGCTCCATGTTTCTCTGCACTTTTTTTTATATTCATTTTGGATCAGCTTTGCCATTATGCATCATCAGATGTGGACTTCAGCCCTGCATTGTCATTATACTTGTTTGGTATCTCCATAGGGTCCGCATGGTTTGCTCTTTTTTACGTTTTTTCTGTTAAATTTCAAACACAAAATTTGCATGATATCTGAGGCTCATAATGGTCATTGTTTTGTCATCATGAAGGCACACATTCTAGGGTTTGGGAGACAAACTGCTATGCATTTGTTTCACCGTGAGCGAGAAGGTGAAATTCTCATTAAACAATTTTTTCATCGTAGGAAATTTCTGGGTCATGCAGCTTCACATTGACTGATGATTTATGGCTTTCAAAGCATTGACTTCTGGGATTGAATGCTACCATATTGTTTTAATATGTGGTCTTAAATATTTAAAAGCTTTAAAAGTTAAAAAGGTGCAGTTTAAAATCTTTAACTCATTATTATTATTTTTTTACTCGATGAATGTTAATTGAATAAACTTTAAAAAGTAGATGAAATAATGAATTTGTTTTTCTGCCATGAAGACTGTAGAGAATCAGAGCTACAGTATTCGTTGTTTGAGCAAATATAGCAGAACCCGATCGGAGACAGTGAGCTCCTGACAGGAACTTTTTGCAAATTGAGTCTACCATGAGGTAATATGGGTTAAAAAAAGATTTCTTAAGATCAGATAAAATGGCAATTTAATTTCCCTCAGTTCATTCTGACCATTTGTTTCATCCACTTTAGTTTATGATAATTCAGAAAGTGAATACTATATGTTCTCATGATATTTTGGCATATTTATTAATTACCATGCATTATTTATTCAAATTTGTCATGAACATAAATGCTGATTTTTTTGTTTTTTGTTTTTTGTTTTTAATAATGGACACAGTTGTGACTAAAATATTAATGGTAACCACTTAATGCAGAACACCAGAACTATTTCCTTTATCATATTTTCAGCCAGGCTTTGAAATTCTGTTATCAAAGACTTAAAAAAGTTTTTAGACTTTGAAATTTGTTCTCCACCAATGGTGATATAACTAATAAAACATGCATTTTGCTAGATATCAGTAAGTATATTCAGACAAATGGTTTAACTTTTAAAATGCCAGCTCCATTTGTGAGCTGTAATAATTTCCTATTTATGATGTTGGAACACATTAGAAGTAAAACACTATTGTTTTAATTTAGCTGCATTTTATTGTAGACAGCTTCTATGGGAGAATTCCACAAAAGGTTGTGCTCACTGCATGCATTCCATCTATATTGTAAAATGACATTACAGAAATGGGAAAAGTTGCCAATTTCTCACAGCAGGACAATTACAGTATTAGATAATTGTCAGCTATATGATTGATTAGTATTGGAAATAATGATGTGAAACTTTGGAAGTAAATTAAAAATGGTTAGCTGGTTTTCTTCTTTGCATTGATTTTTTTTAAACAAAACAATATTGAATGATAAAATCATTTACAATTACCGTATCGACAAAATGATAAAATTAACAAGGAAAAAGGAATAATTTTGATATTGACATTACCGACAAAAAAAAATGGCAATAAGGCCTTAACTTGAGAAATATAACAATAAGAAAACCAGTTACACAAGCACAATGTTACAATGAAGAATCAAGTCCTTGGGGTTTACTTACTAATTGGTTTTTTGACACTTAAGCAGGCAGTTTTCTCTCGTCCAATTTTCTCCAAGACTCAGTTTCTAATTATAATGAAGCCATTATCGGAATCAATATGATATAAATCATGCCAGATTGGCAGTTGTGTATTGTGTAAGCATCATTACAAGATTCCGTTAGATCCCCGAAAGCAAACACATTTCTCAGTCGATTCCAACTCACCTAGCATGCAATTTACCCATAAACATCGACACCATTTTATCTGCCTTTGGAATATTCTGACAAACAAAATTGATTTAATTTCTCTCTGAAATTATAAATGCTTATTTCCTTTGTGGTACACCAGACTCCTGGAACCACTTTCCCCAAAACTTTTCAACAATGGGGATAGAAGAAATTGAAGAGTTCTGTTAAATAGACGATATTGATATTGCGGGTAAAAAATGAGGAAAAAATACAATCAGATATTAGTGTAGCATAAAATGATTGGTTATCTATGCGCTAAAGGAAGAATCAGTCGGGGATCGTTTGGATACTTCATCAGGAAGATCAATACAATAGGAGGGTTTCCAGTCAACTCTACCCCTTCGTATCTGATGGGATCACATCCAAACGTCATTACAAATTTACATCTTTATCTAATTTATTTTTCAGGCATTGATCTCCCTCTGATGTGAACATTTGAGAAGTTATCAGCTTTACGGACAAATAGATTATTAAGTGAAGTACACGATAAGTCCCCATGAAAGACAATCTTTTATAAAATAAATTTTCTTCCAAGTAATTGGATTTCTTGGGAAACTGGCTTTTTTATTCTGGATATGGTATTAAATTGTACGTCTTCAGTAAATATTATTTTAAAAATGATCAAAATTCTGCGATGAAACATTGCAATTCAATATATGGTGAGATTAGAATTTTGGTGATGAATTATCCTATATCTTATAAATATACATTGCAAGTGTTCAATGGAAAGTCATTTGTATCATAAAAACACATTTATTTATTGTTATGGGAGAGAATGCGAAGTATTGATGCCCTAAAGCCGTCTCACAATTACTAATTTTAGCAAACAACAGTATTTTATAATACATCTTCATCCATGCACGCCCTTCTCTGTCTGCATTTCATTTTTATCATTATCATTTGTTACTGTTGCAGGCTTTACTTTAACGAGAATGAATTATTATTAATAATAAGGTTTTGGCAAGCTTCTGTTTTAATGTTATGTGGTATAATATGACTGTAGCCCATGAAAAAATCATTAACACATGTTATTAAGGTTTGCAGTGATGTAATAGGGGAAAGTATAAGTGTGCAAGAAGGTATCGCATTGCATTTTGTTAAATGCTGTGACTGGTTCCCTTTATGATGTTGTAGGGTGGTACCCAGGTTTTATACATCCAGTAGCACAATTAACAATATAGTTACCTATGTTGATCATTTTTATATGCATGGTTTATAACTGTATTTTAAGAGATCACACCATACAACAGCTATAAATGTCATTTTTGTTATATCTCTTTGGCAAAG
>CM037781.1:8428099-8478099 GCA_021229015.1 Solen grandis
AAAGTCAATAATTGCTTAAGTCACGGTAGAGAAAATACAAAGCACTCTTGTGTTCCCTTTAATAGTAATAGAAATTCTATAATGTCCAACCGTTAATGGACTACGATGCTGAAGTAGAAGATTGGAACAATTACAAATAATTACAAAATCGCATTACGATGATTTCTTTTGATTTTATTTACTAGCCAGTGATTGTATTCTTTTACTTGTGCGTGGTGAAATTTTCGTTTCTGATATTTCTAGCTTTAAATTCAATGTGGATGAAAATAAACCATACAACATAATAACCTATAATGAGAGACTTGTATAAAATGATTTTTAGAAGTATTACTGGGTTAAGGCTAATTCGTTTTTCCTACCTAAATTAATCGTATATTGATATACAATGATAAAACCACACATTTTAAAAGGCTATAATAGCCAGTGAAATAATGGAATGTTAAAATGAAGATAATTGCAGTTTCATCATTTATCGAACATAATAATGATGTATTTCATAGCAGCTGCAGTACTCTGGGGATAGAGCAAAATTGTTTTGTGTATAAAACACACTCACATCTATCTAAAGGCAATTATCGGAAAATGAAATAATTCATTGCAATAATTTTAGATTAGCATAATATAGAAATAGGAAATCTTAAAGTGACAAACAAAAACAATATGGAACGCCGGCACTGCCTTATAGAGTCATTTTAAATATATTAATACGTGTATTTGTTATTACAATGTGTGCCAAGATCTTTACTTACAGTTTGTCCGACTTATTCTCCAGTGGAATGCTTGTGTTTCGTTCAAAATTTGAAAAATGTATTACTTAAATGATCCGTGAGGTATTGCTATAAAAAAGATAAGAATTGTATGCTGCCAACGTGATCTTCGGGTTAAATGGGCGGAGCTTGTTGCGGCAGCGGATGACTACGCCATGTTTTGCATATAGTCTTACAAAATATACCCAGTAATTCTGACTCTAAACCATCACGTGTACTGTCAATCAAACGGGAGTTGGTTCCATAACGCGAGTTCAAAGGCAAAAATGTATGACGTACGTCATAAACTGTCAACTGCTTTGCGTCGCTTGTGATAATTTCCATAAAGCTTAAAATATAAACGATAACTAATACATGTTGTGGAAGCGTATTAATATTCTATTTATGATGTGCGTTTGATCTTACAATTTGCCATATTTCATTTTATCATATGACATTATGCACAAACAGCTGTTTCCGGTTTCGTATAACCATCAAGTATATTCTTATATTTAACACGTTACATATAACTTTTAGGCCGAATTACATCACTCCGCGTCACGTGCGTGTATTCTAAATATACGCATAGTGTGTTGTACTCGATCAGCTGGATTAAATGTGTTTGATGCAACTTTAATCATATGGTGTTGAAAATGTATGAAAAATACGCACGTTTAATCGTAATATTCATTTATTATTTGAAACTATTTTTTGGTGTTAGTTTACAAAAGTGATTCGTTCATAGTCCGTTCATTCATGCTTTTATTTGTTTACTGTTATAGATCATATGATAAAAATAATCTGACACGAATTGTCATTTCACTAAACTCGTTCATGAAATGTTATTAAGCCCGCCAGAAGCTCGCTTAATAACAGTTTGATAAACTCGTTTTGTAAAATCTGATATTAAATAACAATTCATGTTAGATCCTATATATATCATGTAGACAGCTTATTATATTATTAGCGTTCTTTATATATACATAATTAATTATTATATGTGCATCATTTATCATATCATGTCATATATTATTTAGTTTATGTATTTTACACTTTAATTATCGAAAATAATGTGGTGCACTGCTGAATGTCATTGTTACATCAAGTTTGCGATTACATAACAATTTGGGTATTTCTGCATCAAAAATGCTTTGTAATTCTAAAAGGATTATCGTTTCTTAATTATAAAAGCGTATCATATTAAGTGCAGATGAAATATGGATTTGAAAGCAAATAAGAAAACACTATAAGACCCTTTTAGTGACGGGAATGTTTCTTATTGAGATATTAAAGCCAGGAAAGTACCCCAGACTGTCTAATATAATCTTTAAGAAGGTTAGAACAAATTTCTTATTTAACAGTACAGGGTTAAACTTTTTAATTTCGATTTAAGATAAGAAGACGACTTAAGTCAATTAGTGCAGATGTCTTTGACAAATACATACATATTCAATGCAACAATGCACGAAAAAATGTTCACATATTATAGCTAATTAAACCCTTTAAAAATTTCAAAAGGGAGGAGGATGCGCTGGAAGGTTTATTGATCTAACATCGTGAATGAATTAAGCTGACGAAAATCATTTACACGTCAAGATGGAAATAATTCTGTTGTAGTTTTCTTTTCTTTTTTTTTTTTTTGCTTTAATTTTCGCGTAATATCGAGTATAGATTATTTTTGGATTTCTAATATTTTGTCAGTATTTCTATAAATGTAACTTTTAACGGTATGCACTATTAAACAAAGCGTCCTACAAAACTGCTGTCTCGATTGATCATTTTCTTTTGCCGACGATCAAGTTATTTTTCTTTTCTGATTATTCGTTTTGAATAAACACGTTCTAACTGGAATGGAATCGAGTAAAAAACACATTGCATCATGAAAGAAGAGCGCTGATTATCGCAATATTCACCCTTCCAGCAATTTTATCAATTCAAGGACATTTCCTTGACCTTGACCTTCTGTCTGCTTATTAAACATAGCTGAGATATAGTGCCAGAACAAACTATGACCAAGTTTGGCAAAGATTTGGTCACGTTTGTTAGAACAGGAGCATGTTCACTTATACTTTTGAAATGTTTCAGTAATTTAAGAGGCATATCCCTAGAGTTTCTAGATTATTCTAGCTGTTTATCAAATATATTCGAGATATGGTGCCAAAACTCATTGTATCAAAGTTTGGTAAATGTCGGCCTGAGAGAGCGAGCACTGTTTATTTTGCAATGTTTCATTAATTCAAGGACCATAACTCTAAAGTGTCTGGAATATTCTGGCTGGTTTTAAACACGGTCGAGTTATTCTTTCAATTCACACCGTGACAAAGTTTGGTAAATATCGGTTCCATGTGTTAGTATTAGAAAAACCAACTAAAGTGTCTAAATCATTCTGGTTGGTTATCAAACTTGATCAGTTATAGTGCCAATACACATTGTGACAAAGTTTGGTAAAGATTGACTTGAGTGTACTAGTGTTAGGGAGTGGACACCATTAATTTTGCATTTTTCATCTGTTCAAGGGCCATTACTGTGGAGTGCCTGAGAGATTATTACTGACTATCGAACTTTGCTAATAAATTTTATCCATACACATAATGACCAAATTTGGTAAATATCAATTTTGTTTGTAAGTACTAGAGAGCGGACGCTGTTAATTTTGCAATTCAAGGTATGTAACTCTGGGGTTCTGAGAAATTCTGGCTATTAATCAATTGACAAAAAATATTGCTTCCATACACATTGTGACTAAGTTTGGTAAATATCGGTTCATAATTGTCAGTGTTAGAGAGTGGACACTCTTAATTTAACACTATTTCGTCAGTTATAGGGCCGATATTCTGGAATGGCATTGACATGCCGGCTTATTATCAAATTTGGCCGAGACAATTATGCCCATACATATTGTTACCAAGTTTTTTGAAGATTGGTTCACGTTTTTCAGAGTAAGAAAGCAGATGTTAATCACGTGTACTTCATAGTATCTGAAAATTCCAAAAGCTCTGTCTTTGCGCTGCATTACTAGTTCTGGCCGTGGAAACAAATGGCACCAGAAATTTATAAAATAATACAATATATTCATTTTTATGATAACACATACCGTGTAAGCCAGTTTTTCTTTATCAATATTTTCGTCGTAAATAAGGTTACACAGCAAATACACCTTTCTCCATTTATTTAATTTTTAAGTCGCGATATTATGAACACTATGCTGATGACGTGTTTTCAAATGATGCTTTTGCAGTTTCTTCATTCGACATTTACCGGTCCATACAATAATAACATCTGATCTACCATCAGTTGAGGAATCGGCAAGACAGCACAGGAATATACAGTAGAACTTTCCGTATGTTGTGTTTGTACCTCATAAAGGCATGAAGGAGCGATAGCAACAGAGAGAGAGAGAGAGAGAGAGAGAGTGGGAGGATCAACGCTGATGATGTGGGTAGGTTTATGAATTTTTAAACCCGATTTTTATTCTTCGGAAAGACAGCATTGTTTTCATTTTCGTGTAAAATTACTTTAGAGTAAGGTAACTATATATATATATATATAATTTAATTGAATTAAATTCAGCATTTAGAGCGAGGGAAAGTCATTCACAAAATATTTGCTTATTACGTCCATAAGTAGGTTAGAATTACAATCAACGACTCTGAAACTGGGGGATCCCAGTAGATAAATATTCAATAACAAATATGGTTCCTGGTGTATGGAAAATCTTAAACTAGCATTAGACTTAGCAAGATCGTCCAAAATACAAAGGTTGCCAGTGGGCAGAGAGCAAAAAAAAAAATGTCAGACTCTTTAGCATTTGTATATTTTCTGTAGACACATCCTCTACTGGAAACAAGTTTAGCAGAACAATGCAAATGGGCACCCACAGCTTTTTTGTGATAAACCTCCAAACGAGAACATAATGAAGGGACAAAAGCAAATCCTCGAACCATTTACATCCGGAAAAAAGGTACACATATAAAACCTTTAAAGTCCTTTAATTTGTGAAAATAATGGTTTGTGTAAAATAGCTATTCAGAAATTTGGTAGAACACTTCACATTCATCATTACAAGTGACAAATACATTGGATATATATAATGTCAGTTTTCATCCGTCAAACCTAAAAATATATAAATTATTCCTTTTACCAAAAAAGTTATCGCTGCTAATTTACTCTTCATTTTCTGATAATTTAAGATAGATAAGTCTTAGAATAACAGGAAATCGGATTGTCTGCTGTTGCGGAAGTTATGAGCAGTTCGTCTGCATATGTCTCAATGACAGTAGAAAAGCCTGAGGAGTCACTTCTTTGTCATAGAGTTTCAGATGATGTCTATATCAATAGTCATTCAGTGTGCCTTATTTAGCTTGCGGTTTGAGCATTTTATTAATGAATATATATCCCATGATTAATTCAAAGCCCATGTGTCCGTATAATTTAATATTCCAGTCTGAAATCTGTATAGTGAACCTCACGATTAACTCCAGATCAGGGTGTTATATATTGTATCAAGAAGCTGTGTTCAAGCATTGCTCGACGCTGATGAAATTTGGAACATTTTCGGAAGTCCCATTAATTTTCCTGCTTTGGCTCATAGATTCGGGTGGAAAATTGGCAGTTAAAGACTGTATTATCTTGTTGACCAGATTTTTCAACGAAAAATTCTGGTTATTAGATTGGCGAATGTCGTTGTACGGGTGGGTGAGCGGCGTCAAACTTTCGTTTCTGAATGATTACTTGAGTCATACATGACATATCAGTACCAAACTTTGTACAGGTAGCTTATAAGAAGCGCTTGCTTGGTATTGTATTTCAAGTCAGCCGGGTCAATGTCAAGGTCACTGTGACTAAAAATAGAAAATAAGTTTCCAGTTGATAACTTGAGTCAGAGATGACATGAAGTCAGCTGGGTCAAGGTCAAGGTCACTGTGTCTAAAACAGAAAATACAGGGAAAACTTTATAACTGGAGTAAAAGAAGACATATCAATACCAATATTTATATATAGCTAGCATATATAAAGAGCTTGCTTGTTATTGTATTTCAAGTCAGTCGGGTCAAGGTCACTGTGACTAAAAATAAAAAATAAGTTTCCGGATGATAACCTGAGCCAGAAATGACATATCTATACCAAACTTTATGTACAGCTAGGTTATATTAAGAGCTTGCTTGGTATTGCATTTGAAGTCAGCTGGGTCACGGTCAAGGTCACTGTGTCTTAAAATAGAAAATACAAGGAAAACCTTCGTTTCAAGATGATAACTTGAGTCAGAGATGACATAGCGATACCAAACTTTATATACAGTTGGCTTATATTAAGAGCTTGCTTGGTATTGCATTTGAAGTCAGCTGGGTCAAAGTCAAGGTCACTTTGACAGGTACATACATTTCGGCACAAAAGGAGTTTAGAAAAAATTGCATATGTATTTTATGTATTCTGCAACACTGGTAGTGTGTGTCTCCTTTACCCCATTACCTCGATCACGAAATCAATTTCTATTTTAATTCAAGTTTGTGATTTTTTTTTTTTTTTTCAAAATTTAAAATTTTACTTTTGAATACAAATGCTCCAGTTTTCATAATGTTTTCAAAAATCATGTTTCTCAGATGTGTCAAAATGTGTTGGTATCAGATAATGGTTTAAGCTCTGTCTCTATATCAGTAGTTCTAAGCCTTTGTGTGTGTGTGCGTGTGTGTTTCTGTATTCCTTCTGGCATGATAATCAGCATGCTTTTTGCTTCCCATCCAATATTCCTGCTTTGTTTTTTCTTATCAATTGCATGTTTATATAAGCGAAAATTAATCATGAAAAATCTGGTTTTGGCGCCAGTCCTGTTTGAAACCGTAATTCCTAAATCTGCTTTGATTCAAGCACTGTGTAGAAAATTGTTGGTGCACTTGATATAATACCCAAATTAGAAGAATGTCTTTTACGTATGGTTTTTATAGGGAACTTTAACAAAAAATTAAAAACAGATTGAGAAGATAAAAATGTAATCAATCATTTTTGTTTCGGAATTGTTTGTAACTGGTTTATTTCATTTCTCTAATGACAGTCGGGAATTTCTCTGAGCGAAGGTTTGGGGTTCTCGTATTTATATTACGTTTCTTTATCATTTATTTTTGCTGAAATTGTCACTGATTTTTGGACCATCACGGTTTTTTTTGTTATAAAAGTAGTAACCATTCCAAAAATAAGTATATGAATTCGAATCACAGATAAGAGAAGTATCTCGTACACAGCTGAAATCACTTGCATTGATAAATTGTTTGCTTGTTCGATCGGTTACATGCTACATATAATAACGGTAATAAAATTTGTGGAAATTGAGACCTTAGAAATTGAACCCTTTAACTATTGATCAATTTGTATTAAGGCTTATCATGTGCATTCGAGAAAACCACCAATACAGTATTCAGATATCCCAATTACAAGATCAAAGGGGGAAATACCTTAAGACATTCTGACACATATTAAAAGAATCTCTTACGATAGAAAGTAAACTTATGAGATTTAGAGAGAAATAATATTATGACGTGATTTTCCTGTTGATAGTGGAGATATATTTAGAAATATTTTGGATGTATTTTTTTTACTGATTTTATTGTAAAATTTACATGGAGACTTGAACGTAAGGTGGAGATGAAGTGACAGAGGATTAGTACATTGAAATTTTTAATTCTCTTTTCCTTTTTTTTTAAATTAAAAGGAAATTCGGTAATTTCTCCAATTTTGTCTTTACCTTGTCAATATATTGGATCATAACTTTTTTTTTGAATCCTATTGTTATATATTTTTCTCAATTGTTATAAAACTTGCAGCTGCTTTTTTGAGCTGCATTCTGATTTTCAGAATGCAGTCTCATTGCTATGATCTCGGTCTCCGGAACCTGATAACTCAGATTTCAGTATACATACTCCCCACGAAATAGGCCAAATTGTTTTATAATATTGTGAGATATTCGTATCTTTCTCATATCAATAACAATTTCAGGAAGTGTTTTATGTAAACCATAATTTTATAGTCATTACACGTATGATAAAATTGTTTCATTCTGGTTCATATTTACAGATGAATATTACAGTCTGTGGCTATACGACGGACCCGTGAATGATTTTTAAATCAACACATACGTATCTTGAAACTTTGGAATGAAAGTATTGATGCATCTTGAATACAGCTAACATAAATGGTCAACATTGCATTGATGTTTATAGATACGAATTGATACTTTTATGTCATATCCAAGTTTGTACACTTTTAGACCGGACTCCGTCCCATCGCATTCTACAACATTCAATCAGAGATGAACGACATAATTTCTGATTCTACATTTCACTCTGATTAGGAATGTAATCAGAATATATTTGACATGTAAATATTTTACATGTCTTTGTGTTCCCAGAACGAGCGATATTGTAAATGTTTGTTTTTGTAAATAAACATTCGGAAAGTAGTTCGTAAAGGTTGGCCTACATGGCAAGAGTTTTAATACTAAATAAAATCTTAATCGTGACAGTATCTTAGCAGATAGTTTTGAAAGGTTTTTATTATTAAGTGTCTTTGATTTCAAAATCCAGTGATTCCTTGCACTAACCTTTAAGCTAGGATAACGTAGCAGTGCATTTCATTTGGCAGCTCTCAGGACTATCGGTCCTTTGAGTTTTGTTACTCAAAGATCGTCCCAGTGTGAACTAAAATGTCGTGAAAAAGCCACTGTTGCTGTTATTGGTTTGTTCACATGCAAAAGAGATAGAAGTCTTAATGACTCAAGAGCGAATCCAAATGCATGAAATATAAAAACGTTCGAATTTGCTTTGAATTTGAATTACAACATCTGGATAAAAACAAAAATTTAATTCCCGAGTGCAAACGAAAACAATAAATCGCCGACAGACGAAAAAAAGGAATGCTTCGTATACGGTGCAGTGGCATAGCCGTGAAGGAAACTTGAATGATGATTTAAATTCATTCGAAAGTATAATTGTTTGATATTGTTGAACGCTGAAAACATTTGCTTAAAAGAATTCACCACTGTTCTGTTGACACTGGAAAACGAAATCAAATTGGCTGTTTTGGTAAATGACACTCAAGTCATGGGGAATCGAATGATTGTGAAGTAGTGTTTTATTCAACCAGAGATCAATAATTTCAGATACTAGTATCCACGTACGAACTCATTGGAAATCATCTTAAAAAGGAAAAAAATTAATGATAATGTACAAGATTTTTGTAATTCCGAAAACATTGTTTGAGGGGGGGGGGGGGGGGGGGGTACTGGAATGATAAGTCCGTCTGTATGTTTCCCCAAAGGATTTTTGTGTGAAACTTTTGTCATAACAGTCTGGCGAATAAGCCCAAACGTTTCACAAATTCGGAAAATCGGAAAACGGTACACACCTCATAGCATGGTGGTGTGACCAGCAGGGGTTACTAATGTGATATCTCATTGACATCTCCTAGTCATGGTATATTATCACGAATGTTATTAAGAGTACATCCTGAAATCAGTGTTTGCAATTTTTGAAACTGAATGGTAGAAAGAAGAAACATATAGAAAAGGAAAAGGTTGTTTTCCCCACGTTAATGTAAAGTTACTCCCCAAAATAAAATTATTTTAAAATGAAATTGGATTACATTTGTGAAAAGTCTTAATATTACTCTTTTCTTGTTAACATTGTTTTATAAATAGTCATCGAAAAAACAAAGCAATTATTAAGATTGTATTATTTTATTAACAACACTTTATATAATTCAACTGAAATAATTTCAATGAAAATTATGTATAATAGACCTATTATACATAGTTTCTTTCAGCAACAATCGGAATCAAATTTGAGATACAAAGATCCTGGCTTTATTTTTTAAGCAAAAAAAAAAAAAAAAATAAACACACACACACACACACACACACACACACAAATCATATAGTTAATTTCTAAGACATAGTTATTGCAGAACTTAAATCAAAGTTTTCAAGATCACAAGGGGCTGTAATTTGTAATAAATTCAGTTATTTAGTTTGATGGTCTTATGCTCCTAAACACCTTTATGGAGTTTCAAGTCTAATCCCGTAACTGATTGCGAAAAAAAGGTCCAAAAAATGTCATTGCCCTTGACATAAATTTGCACTTGTCTTCATAACAAATCATGCAGTGGGAGTGTAGAACATTATGGGACATGACATAATCGTGACGGGACGTGATGGGTGTGATTCCTATATAATATGATTAAATTCTGACCACATGCTTTATAGAATTTTAAAATTTTCTATAATTAACCCTTTTCCTCATAGAGGAAACCATGGAAAGACCTATGCGAACAGCATAAAACCAGATCAGCCTGCGAGTAACTCGCAGGCTGATCAGGTTTTATGCTGTTCGCTGCTCCTCAGTGGTCTGGAAATGAGGATTTTGTAATTAAATTTTGTAAGGTTTAACTGTGGTTTTCTGCAGATCAGGCTTTATGTGATACCTATTGAGTGCGTCAAAATAAGTCTATATGAGGGAAAGGGTTAAAGAGTATATGAGAAAACAAGCCGATCCATCCTAAAGGACTCATTTTTTCAAGTGATCAGCTTCATTTCAGTAATTATGTTAAGGAACTATAAGGTTCCTATTTTTGTGGCCTATTAAGTTATCACCGGTGGTTTTGGGAGGAAAAAAAAAGTTTGAAATTTCTATTATGAGTAAATAAGGCAAACTAACCGACCCATGGGGGCCTTACTTTTCAAGGGATCATTTCTATTAAAACAATTATGGTAGAGGGCCGTGGGATTATATGCGCTTATTGAAGTCCTGAACATTTGATTCACAGAAGAATTTTAAAAGTTTATATAAAGAGAACACGTAAGAAAACTAGCCGACCCTTGGGGGACTCTCATTTCAAGGGATCAACTTTATCTTAGCAATTATTGTAAAGGGCTATGAGGTGACTAATTTTGCTAAATGGACTTCACTCATGACCATTTAAGTTTCAGTGGAGAATTTTTTGTTGGTTGCCATGGCAAAGTTTATTTTAGCAACTTTTTGAAGGGCAACCAAAAGATTTCAGTTCCTACCCCGTGGTGTCTGAGTTGGTGTCTTTTAAAGTAATTTGTTGACGCCGCATGACAATGGATGAGGGCCACAGGGTGATCAGAATAGTTCCTGTTCTGGTTAGCTAAAACATTTCACTTCTTTAGGTTGATATAATAACAGATATTATACCAGCTTTATATAGGTACACATATTGTGAATATTTCAACTGCAGTTTAACTTTTCTTTATTGTCATATGATAACTAGGTAAATTCATAGTTGCTACAAAGTGTAACAATTATTATCAGTTCATGTATATTTAAACTAAATGGTGATGTAACCGCTGCATTCAGTTCATTTTATTGCTTTTTGAATTGCATGCAACTCTATTCTACGGAAGCACTCATCATCTCTAAATCGGATAATATTTCTGGACTATATTGGGCACTAAATTTCTCTTCTTTTGACAGTTACAATTTTTTTTTCTCTTATCACTAAGGGGTGCTATTTTAATGTTTATCTATATACGATTGTACTATTGAAGTTGAATCTTTCGAAGATATTTTAAACAATACCTTGCTAGAATTTGACTAGTTTAA
Organism: Solen grandis; assembly: GCA_021229015.1. Lineage (NCBI taxonomy): Eukaryota > Metazoa > Mollusca > Bivalvia > Adapedonta > Solenidae > Solen > Solen grandis. Next base: position 8,439,456 of record CM037781.1, read on the forward strand.
CTTTAAAGATATACGTTTATTTTTCACAATAGTCGGTAGGCAGCGCCATGCAAGAAAATGTTCGAATCGAACAAGCTTACAGGCATATTCTTTTGCAATATTTATTATAATGTACTAATGAATACATAGATTTTTATAATACTGACTATTTTCAATCTACCAATATCATTTTTTAATGAAATTAAAAAAGATACCATACATACAGATTGTTGTTTTATTCTCATGTCTACCTCATTATCATTTACATACACATATTGATATAAATCTTATAAAAAAAAAACAGGCAAGAGAAATAGGAGTAGTATAAATGACAATATGCATATTGTCAACATATTGATATGTTCATATTTTCCTGTTACGACCGTGTTTACTCATGGTTAAAGCGGGTTTATAATACTGGATTTATTGGCATCACTTGAAATATTGATCTTGTTTCACCAAATTTATTTTAACAACAAAAGAAATACAGCATCGTTACATTAAAAAAAAACTGTCCTCTTAGTGCTTTGATTTCTGCAAAGTCTGCGTAGAAGTGTTAGGTCAAGTCAAAGTCAAAATTTTATTCCGGCTAGGTGAGAAGAGAATCTTTAGTATGGGTCTGGAATTACCTAATTAATGTAAAATGAGCAGTTTTCTTGGGCTTATTCGCTAGACTGATAAGAGACATATCTTAACCAAACTTTGGACAAGCTTGCCTTGTGTGAAAATGAAACTTGTATCTGTTTACTGCATGTTTGCTACTTGTATACTTAGTATGTTGCAAAAGCTTTCATGCGCTGTAAGCGTCTCATTGGTAAAGGTCACTTATACTAAAAATAGAAATTCTACTGTTAACTGTATGTTTGCTACTTGTATACTTTGTATATTAAAGCTTTCATGTGTTGTTTTGGTAGTATAGGTCATAGTCACTGATACAAAATAATTATACCCAAAAACTAAATATACAAAAATTACTCTTTTTTTATCAGGAATGAAATATTATGTAAATCAAACGTTATTAAATTTTAAATATTATAAATGCAATCAAGCTTGCAAATAAATAGCTTGTGTGAAGAAAAAGCTTTGAATAGCTGCTGGGGTATGATGGATCCAGTGAAAAGTCAGTGTAACTAAAATGGATTCTGTTACTGTAACAGTTTAACAGGAATTGCTATTTTAACTATGTTTGGACATATTTGTCTCTTGCTTGCAAGGTAAAAAGTAATAAGGTTTTGCATACAATGCTTTATTTTCTATCTGCAATTAGTGCATTAATTGGATGTAGCTTCACATATGTATTTCAAACACTTTAATCTACTATCCTATACAATTGTTGATTGGAATCCAGCCAATTTAATATCGTAAAGCCATAGTTACTGCTATCAACGGTTAGAACATATTTTGATAAATGATATGTATGTACCAAATAGAAATTGCTCATGACAGCCTTTTTTTTCTATGTACATGTACTATTACAACATAACTGAAAGGTGTATTAGAATGTTTCGTCGGCTTAATTCCACAGTGCCGTAACTCGAATTTTTGTCAATATGGAGATATTGGTACCATTTTGTTCGTATTTTGAAGTTCTTTCCAATAGTGTTGGTTATGTCCATATTAGAATCATATAAATTAAGTTATTTGCAATTCCGTAAAGACGTAAGTACCATATATGCCATTAATTCAATTCCACAACGCCGTATACATCTAGCCAATCAAAATCGTCTTAAAGGACTAAAGCAAGATGGCGTATCACGTTATTTTTGCAAATGTGCGTTTATCTCAAATCGAAAATGTGCATCTGTATGTATAAGTGCCTACTGAGACAATTTATTGTTCATTATCAAAATCAAATTGAAATTGCTTTAAAAAATGTCATAGCTGTTTGAATAGATGAATTGTTCTAGCACAATTACATATAGATATAGTTTTTGGGATAGAACAAAATTCGGAGGTTTCGATAAACTTATAGGATTTCTTAAATAGCAATAGTTCTTCAACTCTATATATTTTCACATGCGTTAAAAATGTTCAATTAGTTCAGTATATCAAAAACGTTCATATCAAATTAGTGAAATACATTACAGTTAGGATTTTTTCATGTGAGAAAGCTTTCCAAAAGGTGGGTAGCTCTACCCTGGTGCCTCTGAGACAATATTACCCCAAATGCAGTCGCAAATCCAGAACAAGACAAGCCAAACAGCAGCCACTGAACGTAGTACATTAACACCCCTTCACATACATAGTGCAATGTCTATTTTGTTCCACACTCATATAATTTAGCCACTATTGCATTCACGTGCGAATGTAGGTACAGACATATGAAATTCTATAATGTGTTTTGTGTTAATACGTTTCATGAAAGAGTGTAATATTGATGAGATTGCTCAAAAGTTTGGATGCCCAGGTCAATCTTTCATTCAGAAGGTAGACAACATACATAGTGATATCGAAAAGAAAAAAAGTATTTGAGGTTTACAGTTGTTTTATTTCTTCTAAGGGTGTTTAAATGTAAGGCGAAAGAACCCTTTCAAGATCATACAAATGTCAAAAACAAACTTTCAAGACTACTATCAGGCGATTGTAGGCCTAGATATGGTTGTATACCTTTCACAAAAGTGAAATGTATTAAGTATGAATAACACATCCGTTCAATGTAGGATTAAAACATTCCTTTGCAGGGTCAAGTTTCAGACAAGGAATTCTTCAAAATAGAATAACCCGATGTTCTAGACCATGTGTTGCGTTACCTGTCCCTCGAATTTTAAGCAAAGTCCCTATTATTTCTAAGGAAAAGAGAAAGTACTTGGAAGTATGTTGAAGTCCATGCCTGAGGTTGACAGACAATACTACGGATCAATGAAGCTTGTGGTTGTTGAAAACGACTAGTGGTGTTGCTAATTTTAATCAAGACATGCACTCTTAATTGATGCGTGTTCTGTGAAGAAATCGAGTTTGTCAGTTTGATGGTCATTTGATATGTACAACATATATGTATGAAAGACAGTTCAAGTATAAAAAACAATGAAGACAATGTCAAGTAACAAGTTGTTTCACAGTTATGTTGTTTCCTACTAGTTGTTCATCTTTTAGTTCAAAAGAGTTTGATAATCTCAAAATATGCTGTTTTATTTTTTATTTTTATTTTAATAGTTATCTTCCGTTTGGAAAAGAACAAATAACTAAATGTTTATTAAACCTTACTGCCGATGTTCAATGTTATCATATTGAATTTCCTATGTAATCATAAAATGTCATAAACAGTAATTCAAATAAAAATAAATTAGCGCTTATAAACACAAACAATTATTCAACATACGCACACACATAAATAAACAAAACATCAATAAATGATACCATTAATACTCGACTGAAAAATCAAATTTGTGTTTTGAATCTAACCTATGTACCGTTTCAGTATTATTATTACCATAATGTTAATGAGTACAATAGTAATAACATAATATATTGGGTTTGTGTAAGGCTTTCTATGCCGTAGTATCAGTTCACACAGCCGTATCTCCGTATGTCTTTGTGGAAATGATCGAATATGGTTTAAAGGGAATTTAAATGCGATCATTTTAAAGTTGAATATTTAATAAATTATAAATACTTCTATGAATCTTTAAGAAAATTTGATGTGGATATAGTATATTTATAATGCTAAAAACGTCTTCACAAAAATATATCAGCAATGTACTATTTTTATAGATAAAGTTATGGCCTGTTTTCTCAAAAGTGTAAAATGAATCAGATTTTATAGTTTATTAATGTGTCATCTTTGTAGACATAATGCATATAAGCATACATAATTAGCAATTTAAAATGTAACGTCACTCAAAATTGGGTTATAAAATTCATAGGTACTTGAGGACAGGACTCTGTCTTTATCAATAAGAAAAAAATCACGATAGTCTATACATAATATACAACAAGGTTACCAACTTCAGCAGGATGCCGAAGGGCACCCATCGGGAATAAGTGTCAACAAATCAATGAAAATGAGCCCATCGATAATATTGGAGAATTCCCACTGCCAGCGGATGATTTTCCTTTATAGCTGTTCAAATACAGATATTATTTTTTTAATGCCTGAAATTTTTAATTTCTACTCGAGCTTTAGTTATTTTAACCATTTGGAACCTCGATCAACGGAAGTGAACCCAAAACGACATCTATGACGTCATCGCCCACGAAGGTCTACTCAGACTGAGAAAAAGATGTTGCGATTGTATATGAGTGTTCCGAAAATAAACAAAATAACTTCGGAATACTCTTATCGTTCCCTTCTGTACAAAAATAAATCGCAGCGCTGACCTCATAGATATCGTTTTGGGTTCACTTCAGTTGATCGAGGTTCGAATGGAGTTAAATCACTATATCCCCACTCGAAATCTTGACATTTCAGACATTGGGAATAATTATATTTGTATTTCTTTTGAACAATTTTGAAGGAAAATTATCCGTTGACAGTGGGAACTCGCCAATCTTACCGATGGCCACATTTTTCATAGATATGTTGACATCAATTCCTGAAGGGTGCTCTTCAGTATCCTGCTGAAGTTGGTTACCTTGTTGTTTTATATATAGTGATTTTTGTTTATAAAGACATGGATAGTAAACGTAATATTTATTTGAATGTGAATATTTTGATACATAAACTCAATGTAAATGGCGAATTTAAGTTGAAAACCGCTATATTCAAAGCGCTTTGTGTGTGTGTGTGTGTATTGAAGGAGCGCGGGGGGGGGGGGGGGGGGTGCACAGCTAGGGGGGTACTGTCCTCAAGTACCTGTGATAAAATTGAGTTTCATACGCCAGTGTGGATTAAGGCGACGATTTGTATCAAACCGTTTAAGAAGTGCTTAACCCTTTCCCTCATATAGACTCATTTTGACACACTCAATAGGTACCACATAAAGCCTGATCTGCAGAAAACCACAGTTAAACTTTACCAAATTTAATTACAAAATCCTCATTTCCAGACCACTGAGGAACAGCGAACAGCATAAAACCTGATCAGCCTGCGAGTTACTCGCAGGCTGATCTGGTTTTATGCTGTTCGCATAGGTCTTTTCATGGTGTCGTCTAGGAGGGAAAGGGTTAAACCATTGACACTTGATTCCAGTATTTAAATATATACATCAAAATATTCATGCAATGTATACGATTACTGTTTATACAGACAAGTCTCCACAGTTTGAGAATTTCAGTCGTCGGCTCAATTTCCTCATTTTTATTCCTCTGGATGACGTATCCTGCTCCATTTCAGGCGGATAATGGTCTTCCAATATCGTATTGAGAAATATTTCCATCTGAGTTTGGTGTATTTCTAGGCATCTTCCCAATTGTAGTCGTCTAAATCCATTAAATTTTCAGCGGTTTTCTTCAAGGCTACGAAAACAGGATGTATTTGAAAGTTTCGAAAGCATATCATCCTCGTTGTAAATATATCAATGACAGCTCTGTTGGAAATAGACCGAATGTCCTTTCCTTTTAAGACTGAATATTCTAATGTCTGTTTCACATATTTTTCAATTCTGTACCTTATTTTTTACCTTCTTCTGCTTTTGGCACTTTTCAAATGCCCGTATAAATACACTACCCCATTCATCATACTCACTTGAAATACTCACTTTGTTTCTTTATCTAAGTCAACATTCTCATCATCCATAATAGTTGACGCAGAATCCGAGCTGTTCGTCTCTTTAGTATCGCTGTATTCGGAATTCTTAAGAATAAACATAAAACTCATTTGGAGTCCATCAAGCAAATGTCGCAAATTATTGTATATCGGTTTCTTGATTACAAACGAGCCACATAAAGAGGACTATGTGTTACTTATGATCAATTAAACGGGCCTCTTAAAATCCGGAATTTTCCCATTTGGAATGTGTAGTTAAGCCTCTTGATGCGAAGCTTGACAATGAACCAATTTTCTTAATTGCAGTCGACTGCTCAGGAATCTAACCGAGTGTGTAGCGTAAGACTAAAATAAATCTAAAGCTCTTTTCAGGACTAATGGTAAGGAGGATTAATTGAAATGCTGGAAAAGGATACATAATTTTAAGACAAAGAAAAATAACAAACGTTCAGGTCTCTTTTACTGGAAAATGAATTAGTCATAGTAATATAGTCACTACATGTTTAAAAAAAATTAAGTAAAAAATTAGTTTGTAATATCATATTTTATATAAAAAATCTGTAAAAGAGATACACATTTTTATGAAATTAAAATGGCAATAATACACTTTCTCGATTTAACATTGAAATTAAAATGGCAATAATACACTTGCTCGTTTAAAGAAGATAGCAAATAAAAAGAAATTCATGATCAAATACTACGTAGATATTATTGTTTTTTGCTGGCAGTAAATTGAACATGTTAAAAATGTATTGAATAATAGGACATCAAATAGCCAAATAGACTTGCCGAAAGAAAACGATATCATGATGAACTCACATGGTATTTGTATAATGTACGCTGAGGATGAACAAATCATCTTTAATCAGACAGTTATGGTAGTTTCTAGGAGACAATGTTGAATTCATCACTTTGTTACGTAAAACTGTATAACGGAAAGGCTTTAGAACGGTATGTTACATTTTGCTTTATATAGATTGGAGAACATGCTCTTTTAATTGAATCTTAATATTTTTGAAATATTCAAATGTGTATTTCATTTTCACGAACATGTGCCTTCTTATATTACGCAATTAATTTCTGTACAAAATGACCATGTTTAACAAAAAAGAAATGTGTTTATGTACTACCTTACGACAATTTGCGTAGATGTTAATGTTTCTCTATAACGATTTGAGACAATTTTTAATTGTATAAATTCATATTTTTTCCTTCCCCTTTATAGTGATATGCTAGTTCAGTAAAGACATTCAGTATATCACCAATAGAAGATTGAAGCGCGCTCTTGTTTTCCAAATCTTCTTCTTGTGATAAATAAATAGGGTAGCATTTTGTTGAAGATGCAATATCATTTTATGCTAACTGATGAAGTACTGTGTTCTATCAGTGAGATGAAATTCATATCCAACAGTATGAGTGATATTGGTCTGTCAGAAGTGAGATTTTCATTCTTAAACTCAAGCTATGCCCATTAGTTTCATAGGGACATGGGCATGATATCAAAATTTAAGACAGAGATCGTACTTAAATATATTCAAGAACACGAGCCGGCCAGGTATATATCATTGTATTGTCAGAATATCAACTGATTTCTCCATATATTTATATATATAAAGAGCTATAATCGAACCAGCGAACACAATTACGTTACGGAATTAGTTATACATTAAGTACGTTTTGGCGGGATACCACTGATATTGATTTTCAGGTGTTATTTTTTTTATTTTTTTTTTTTTTTTGAAATTTTAGTTCATGTTTAGAAGAATGTTATAGAAAACCTAAAATTTTATTATAAATATAATTTATTTGCAGTTAAGGGCCAAACAAGTTGCATGTTAGTGTTTTTATGCAAATTTGGCTAAAAATTCAATAAAATCAGTTTATGTTTAACACAAACGTGTTGAGGCATACATTTTTTTTTAAATTTTCAGCCTTTAGGATTAATCAGAAAAAAAAAAAATCCCTTTTTTTCAGTTAAAGAAAATAATTATATAAAATTTTATAGGTTTTGTGTAGATTTACATATATATATATATATATGTCCAGTATTTGCTCGTAATATATCCATGCACATTTAGCAGTATTTTCGACTGCTACTTTTAAAACACAAGTTAAATTAAATTATATATAATATTCTGATTTTTTAAAGGAAAGTGGTTTTTAAATTTTAAAATGAGAATGCCCTATTTTCATTCCAATATCTTTCAGTTATAGTCTAAAGTACTAAGCGCAAAATTTTAGAAAAAAACAAAAACAAAAAAACACAAAAAAAAACAAACGTTGAAACGTCTTTAACAGTATTCTCAAAACCTTTTTTTCTTTTTTGAAATGTATTTGATTTCCATAACTTACAAACAAATTGCCAAATTTAACGAGCAATTTTTGAAATAAAAAAGTTAGTGAGTTAAAAATATGTTTTCATTATAGGTGTTGGCTGAGTCGCCAGTCTTTTTGAATCATCGCTTTTTCTTTTTCGACTTTTTTTTAGTGTGATCCAGCATACAGTGAGGACAGGAAACTGATTTTGGCATTGACCTTTAAATTCAAGGTTTGTCTAGATGGTTTACTTTGGTCTTTTTGAAAGCCTCAGCGGTCACATAATATATAACAGTAATTCTTTATACCATAGTCCAATGCGTGAAACAGAATTGAGTTTTTAGCCTTGTCGGTATCATCGATGAGTTTCAGAAAATAAAGATATTATCAATGATCGGTACATAACATACTATGGTGTTTGATATGTAAAATGTATGCGTAAAAACTTGCCGATTGTGTACATGCAATATAACACCCGTCAGATAAGGAAAAAACCATTACGAAATACTGGAACGCGTCCTGTTTTAATATTTGAGTAGCAGATTGATGTGTAGAATTCAAAACATGTTAAGCGAATTGGCAAATGTTTTTGAAACTACCAAATGCGTTCAAACTCTTAAACTTCTGGTTAGCAGTCGTGTTTGCTACCAATGAACACAGCAACCCCGTATTTAGTTATCTCAATGCTAAGCGGTCGAACATACACATTTATAACAACCGAAACTGAAAACTACTAGTGTGTGTGTTAGGTAATAGAAAAAACAACAGATATTTTACAGAACCTTTTTTTTTAGTGAGGCACTATCAAAATATTCAAATTGAAATAGAAAGATACTCCAAATGTTTTTAAGTAACTTATATATAAAATTGAGTTGAACCATAGGTCTTTGACATTTCAGCAATTAGAAACGTCCAGTTCTGTTTGATTTAGTCTTTATCGGATTTTGTTGGGAACAAGGTTGGATGAAACGCCGCGAACAGGAAAACCGCAACGCTTTCCTTCAAAGAAGGCATACGCAAGACGAGCACCAGTGTGGGCAAGCTATTGGATCCCGTAGGATGTAGATAAGGCCGTCATTGTTCATTAGTTTGATATTTCTGCAGGAAAAGGATTTATATTTTGTTTAAGATCATCACTGATCATAGATAATTCAGATGGAATTAAATTTGAATATTTTGAATTTGTGTTAAATGAAATGTGGACAAATGAATTAATCCAAAGAATTAAGAGACGTGCATTTGCAAAATTTATCAACTAAAATGGAATAAATCAGTTGTCGAAAACCTTATTCAGAGCTTAAGAAATAAGGCAATATATCAAATAATAAAGCAATATTTTGTAGTACAGATTATCAATTTGAAAATGTATTTTGATAATGTCTCTTCGTTAAGTTGCAACGATTCGTTAAACACTAGTCGTAACGACACTTCGTTGTATGTGGATTTTGTAAATGAATGTATAGGAATTCATGAGTGTATGTCCGTTGCAAAGTGCCACGTTTTAATAAACGATCATGTATGGCCCACTCCCCTTGAATGGATTGTTATTATAATCTATACAATTGGTTTCGTTGTTGGGCTTCTCGGAAATGGACTGGTTTGTTTTGTGGTTGTCAGGACCTCTCACATGCGGACACTGACAAATATATTTATTGTCAACCTTGCTGTTAGCGACTTCCTTGTTCTGCTCGTGTGCCTGCCCCCATCTGTTTTGGCAGATACCACGGAATCATGGTACCTTGGTGACATAATGTGCAAGATCGTGTCGTTCCTACAGGTACGTGCAAGACTTACATTATTAATGGCACCCTGTAATTGTAATATAAAATTTAAAAGTTATATCGATTACATATCGATATTATAATACGAACATCCTAGTTTCGCTTAAGCGACATTTGTATGGTTTTTCAAGATAAGTAGATATTAGTAAAATGGAATACATATATTGTGTTGAATTGCGTTATTCCTCGGATTGATTTAATCAAATGTTATAATGACTGGTCCTGTAGTAAAAATGTATATTCCGTTTTACTCACGGGAGACAAACGATTATAATTTACACATACTATTTCTGTAAAAGTATCGTTTACTTCTGAATGATAACCGTATAAATTACGACAATTACGTAAATCAAGAGGATTTTTCTTTGTAAAGTATTACATGAATATCATTGCTTTTGGCAATTTGGCAATAAATTTAATAATCAAAACAAGATTAAGCACATGCTTGTCGAAATTTATGTTAAATGAATTTCATTTTTTTGTTGTTGTTTTTGGTTTTTTGAGATACTTATGTGAAAATACTTGTTTTCCGCATAATTTAACTGAAAAAGCACGATATCCAGTTATCTTAGGTTATATATGGTTGGCAGTAGCGGGTACTAGCAGGCAGTTATGTCCTATTAGGATTTCAAAGAGAATAACACGAACGTTTTTCTATTTGCCATCTGCTAACAGAATATGTGGTAATTTCTCAGAAAAGTTTCGACATAGCTAAGTGGGTAAATGACTGACAGAAATATGCGACCATATAAAACAGGGTTTGTTTCAGAGATTTGCGTTACTGGATAATGCTTCATCTGACTATTTAAAAAAAGAAAAAAAAAAAAAAAAAGAAAACACAGATGCGAAAATCTTTTGCTTAATAATAAGCTTATGCTTACACAGTGGCGTAGCCAAAATTTTAAAAATTGAAGGTTCATAGAAGAAGTACCATAGGGAGGAAACAAGCGGAAATTAAATAGAGCTAAATGAGCTTTCAAAATTATTTTCATGAAAAAAAAAAAAAAAAAAACGTTAAATGCAATCATTTTGAACTATGAATTGATTCTATGCAAATTACACACTGTGAATCATGCATATAGCTGGAAAACACTCCATTTCCATTCTTTACTGCATTTTTGTGACTTTTGAAAATGCCATTTTCTTTACCAACTTGTAGGCCCGAGCCTATTGAATTCCATTTTATGCCAGAGACATTGCAAATGTAATCAAAAGAAGGTTTCATCTTCAATGAGTGTAAAATCTAAGTAAATTGATCAATGCATTTTGTATTCTTAGTACTAGTTTAAATTTCATTATAAAGGAGCTAAATATTTTGATTTTTGGTACGAATAAATATTATTTTAATCGGATATATTTTAAAAAAAAATTGCAGAAAAAAAGAACTTTGACAGAAACTATTGTTTACTTGAGTTTGTTGATTTATTCATAAAATCTCATCTGATGTGTATTAATTGATGTATCTAGAATTTAATTTGGATATCTACAGTTGAAGTTCTATAAAAAATATAATCATATTTTCTAATAGAAAAGCTAAATTTTGTCTTGAACATGGTAACGAAAGCGAAGGTATTAGGCTTTTCATTTAAGGTAATACTATTTTATATTTGATATAAAATAAAAAGGCAAAATAATTTGGCCGTGTAAAATAAATCAGTTGATACACAAATTTGATACACAAAAGACATAATTTTAAAAACCCACTGCACTCTATGTTTGGAATACGTTTGCACACATGCCCGTTTCTACGCTTATAAAAATCATTGGAATATACCTGTACTAAGTACATCAAACTTTTAGTTTTCAAATGAAAATTGAATCGATTGTAAATGTAATGAGAGAGTTAGGGAAGCCAAACGAAAGCCGACACATTATAATAATAGCCAATAGATGTAATACAATTTGGAATATAGCGGACTCAGTTAAGTGGTTGATGGAACCGTTTTCATTGATAGGAATTATCTGCAATTTTATGATGATAACATATCTTTCACTATATTTGTATATAAACATATAAGAAAAATTAACAAATATTTGCTTTTATGATAGTTTTGTTTATACTTGCAAACCGTGTGACTTTAAATTTGTATTTGGAACTCTATTTGTATATATAAGTATTCGTTTTATCTTTATAATAAGCCAATAATGTTGAAAATGTTTTGTTTTACATTATACCCTCTTGTCTCACAGAATGAAACGATTGTTTAGTAAAATATTAAGATACAGATTATTCATTGTGAAAATCGCTAAAGGAATTTACAAGCGTCTGAAATGACACGGTTACATAAAGTAGGCTTCAGAATGGCTTTAGTCAAGTAACGCTAAAGTTAGCAAGAGGAGCAGTCTTCCCTAAGTAAATGGTATGCAGTCGTAGTTGAATTTTAAAATAAGCAATTTCGTTATTTAATAACATACCACGAAATGGTATTTTTATCATATGAGTTACTCATATTCTATGAAATAAGAGTTTTATGAATTCGAATTATGAATATAGATAGCTGATATGAAGTTCATAAAAGATAATACAATGTAGTGCTAAAATGTTTTTTTTTCTTATTCTCAAAGGTGTTTTAGTCGAAATAAAAGATATCAATAGATTAGTTGTAGAGTGTCTGCTTTGCATTTGGGAGGTCTGGGGTTCGAATCCCAGACAGGGCACTTCCTCATGTTGACTGCAACGAACAGTATAATGTTCAGTGACTACTCTGGCATTTGACAAATTGGGTTGCTATGGGAACTCGGAGTATCCAGTACTGGCTCTACCCAGGAACTTGTCTCCGTGTATTGGTGTTATACATCGGGCACGTAAAAGAACCAAGGGGTCTATTCGCAAATGAGCTATGGTATCGCACACGAACTCCTTTGTATCCAACTGACTTCTGTCTCTTTCGATGCTGTCTCTTTAGCAAAAAAAACAAAAACAAAAAAAGGACCCACACGTGGGAAATCCTTGACCGTAAGGTCTAAAATATGATAATCATAAAATGGTTATTTAAAATTCTCGTTTATTGCTCTGTGGCTAAAAAGAAAATATATTACTTTTGCAGACTGCCATTACCGCATTTTACTAGAGTAGCATGTGCTCTAACCTGCAAAATATACATGATTCTGTAAAGAACATTTTTTTAAATTGTCTTTAGATAGAAAGAGAGACACACATAAAGAGTAGACGTGTTTTGCAATTTTTTTCAGTCATTTTGGGGACTGACAAACAGCGTGCTTCTTTCTGCGATATCGCACTGTTAACATGCAGAATTATACCACAACAAGATACCGAGGCAACCCGTCTTGGAAGTACCCGTATGTTCTAAGCGTCAAGCTCAAATGAAAAATACCAGTTACAGTTTATGAACAGCTTTAGTAGTGGCGACTAGGGTTCGAACTCACGAGCTCTCGGTCACAGGGTTGACATTGAAACAACTCAGGCACCTGGACCGGTAAAAATAATTCATATTCAAACTGAAGACATCATTGAAACATAATATCTGAGATATGAATTAATGAAAGTTATTTTTTTGTGCATATGCAAGTTATTCTGAATATATGAGTTTCCATATGCCTTTTGATATTAATGTGAAAACACTTGCTGATCGTTATTGTGTTTGACATTGATGCACGATATACTCGTGGATACTGGATACTTCCTAATTTATCACCATGTCTGAAACGTCTGCTTTTATGATTAATGACTAATTGCAAATACGGCAGTACACTTGGGCATGGACATAAAAACCTTTGTCTGAGGAAAAATGTCTCAAAACTCAATACTCCAGAAAGGAAATAGTGAATGATTTTAAGAAATATAAAGCTTAGTTAAATGCGAACATTATCGATAAATACCGGTGACGAACTTTACGTTGTAGTTTGTTTTTTTATACGTCATATTATGCACATGATGCAAAATAAATAATTGTTTAAAGAAACAACGTGCTCTAGGGGTACATAAATTGTAAGACTTGCTTGCAATACCTTTACAAAAATCGTTAATGGCATACATAGGAATCATTAAAATATTTTAATCTATTTAACATTTGACTTTCTTGCTTCAAATGCAGGCTATTGTGGAATTTTGGGTATCAAACATTCGTTGCTAAGAGACCATTAGTGCACTTAGGAAATATAAATCATTGCAAGCATAGAAAGCAATAATCAGTTTTATATTGGTAGTAAAATAACACTTATTTGGGCAAATCAGCAGACTCGAGAAACTAACAAATTATATATGAAACATGGCTGCTGCTTTAAGGTTGGAAATAAATGATTCGCATATATTCTTAGCATCATCTTATTAGACTCAATACTTTTCATAATATGTGATATATAGATATGTATAATGTTATAGAAACATGTTGTATATCAGATAGATCCCCTAGTAAATTGCAACATTGAGAAAATGCAGTAACCAAAGAGAAATGGCAAAACCGCTACAGAGACCTTTGATAGATATAATATAAACAAATGTAGCGGGCTTACTACTTTGCGAAATATATAATTTATAAATAAACTATATATAAGCATAATTAATTTATTCATATCAGATACATTCCCTTATAATTCAGCTAATGAGAAAATAATAATAATGGCACAGCCATTACAGATATATTAATTCTATGCCGATTGAAAGTGTAATCGGACGTCATATTAGATTTTTGGCAATAAAACTTTAGCTTACAGATTCGAACATAGTCTCCGGATGTATGTACCTATATTTCCCAGAATAGAAATCGTTCCTTCTTTGAATGGAGAGCAATCTCTGTTTTCATTTTCAACTTTGTTTGTTTATTGGGTTTAACGCCCCACTGACAGAATTTCAGTCATTTGACGACGATGTCTACTTGCGGCCACAGTGCAGTATCAAGCCGTAGACAAGTGGCATGATACCACACACAGTCACATTATCCTGACACCGAGCCAACCAGGGAGCTATACCAGTGCCATATTTTACGTCTTTATTTTCAACTTTATTTCGTGCACATTTACCCACGATTTTGTATTTTCAGTCGAGTACAGACGTGACGGTCTTAGCTCTTCCGATATTTTGTATCTTGTTGCATAAAGCTTTCAACTTGTCGTCTATGTTTATCTAAATCCAAGGTGCATGTGTCTGTATCATTCCCTGGATCATTCCGTTTTGCATTCGTGACTTCAAAGTCTAGGGGGTTTCCGCTATGACCGTCATTTTATCATTACAGTGTTGAGATTGCGATTCAATAACCAAATATTCGTCATTACTTTTACTGAGACAAAAATTAACAGTTGCGACAGTCTCATCATCACCCACATTCATTTAGTTAAAACTTAATTTACGTCGATTGGGAAACAAGTTCTTACAGCTTATCCTTATCCCTCTCGACGGTTCGTGGGTTGGACCAGTACTTTGCGCCCGGGTTTGTCATTAAGAATTCTTGCCTGCAATGGGGTTCGAACCCACAACCTTCGGATCCGTAATCGGATAAAAAACGCATTCATTTAATAAGATATCACGCACATACCATCAAAGTAAATACTAGTATATTACAACTTGCTATCAAAGATCCCTATGGAAGAAAAAAAAAAAAAAGATAAAAATATAATACCGATCTTATTTTATTGACGAAAAGACACACTCTTATTATCACAGTAGCTATACTATTGGTCCCTATGGGTTTCTTATCATTGTTGGTTTCGGTAGGCCAGTGGTGTCTTTCTCCACATGTAAATGCTAGATGTCGCTACTTGACTTAAATGCTAACAAAACAATACAGTGTAGGTAATTATAGGTACTTAACAAAGCGCACTACAATTAGAGTATTCAGTAAGTGTAATACACTACTACTTCTAATAATAATAGTAATAAGAATCACTACAGTCATCATCAGCATCTTCAGTTACAAAATCAGTATAGCTGAATTGTTGATAAAATGACATGACATATGTCAGACATTCAACAAACGCACGAGAAAAATTGGTAGGATACGGAAGTTAGCACGAACCATAGTATTACCCGTCAGAAATTAAAGTAAATTTACCAATGACCACATGTAATTATTCCAACCTGTCACACGCCAGGCAATCCACAATTCAAATTTCTGGCGGTTAATTACACATACTTTTATTTAATCCTTCTGAAAGCATCTAGGCATTGTAAGCATTTATTTGTTAAAATTCAAATGGTTAAAAGCTTAATAGTATAAATGTTTTCACGTCTATAAATATTTCAAAGCGTGTAAAATATATACACCTATCTTTGATAATGATTCGCCTTTGTGTTTATGTATATCTTTCTGTTTCTTATAAGCTGCCTTTTCATCATATACTTATACTCATTCTATATTATAAAATATAATTAAAAGAAAAGCCGATTGCCTTTAATTGAATATGAATTTAGCACCTGAATACAATGCTTCAATTACATGTTTTTGAAATGCGGAACAAAAAAAGCCTTTTCGCTATAATAAAGTATTTGATGGACAGGAGTAATCACACGCTCATTAGTTATTACCCTATAACCTTATTTTTATTTTGTAATTACAATTGTGTCTCGCCCACCAAAATAAAAATAAAATAAAAGTGCGTTTTATAGCAAGCACAATGCAAATGATAAAATTCATTTTTTTATCGTTCCATCGATTTTTTATTATTAAAGTTTAATCTAAAGCTATTATATTATTAATCGATAGACAAATTATTATGTTACTAGTCGACTGGTGTACTAGTCCATAGTTTAGAACGGCAAGAATAACCTTGCATTTCAAGTCGCACTCTAACATACGCAAGAACGTCTAATTTATGGCATCATCCTTCTTAAAATTCTTTTTGTGTGTTTATTTATTTATTTATTTATGATGATGATGTGATGCTTGGCATGTTCAAATCTAGACGGATTTATTCAGATTTGATAAAATTAATGGACCTGCCGATCCTTCCAATAAAATATTTGTAATACTATGAGGATTCAGATGAATGAAGATACGTTTGAATGAAACTATTAGATCAGGTTACATATTCATCATCGTCTTCGTAACGTATGTAGCTACAAAGAATATCGCGACTTTATATTTGACCAGACATTCTCTATCATTTGATACCTTTGTTTAATCGAGAGTATGAGTGTACATCCATCATTTCAAAGGATTGAATGTTTTGGCAAAGTGAAGGATGATCGTGGCTTTGTCTGCACTCTTCAGTGTAGATGTAACGATATCAAGTGAAACCAATTTACTCCAAGTCTTGGCTGGGAGACTGAATATTGCTCAATTTTAAGGCTAGGTTGCACCTTACACTTACAATAAGAGCGATATTTTATAAGAAGTCGTTTACTGTCTGCAGACAACAGCTATTACGAGGTTGTACAGAAGATATATCTATCAATAATGAAACTATCGTAGTGGACAGTGAGATGTATAGACCAACTTCTCCATAATAATATATCAATATAAAGGAATTCTTTTTTTTATTGCTCTATATAAAGACAATCTCAATGTTGAGAATCCCACATTATGGAAGAAAAAGCTGTTATCATTCAAAATTATTTTGTAAGAATACAGCGTTCCGCGTGTTTTAGAGGTTCGCAGATTACTTAGCTTAGTGTAATGTTGGATGTTAGTTACCTTATTATGTGTGGCGCAGTGACAAAGCGAAAAGACGAACAAATGAGATTGCCGTGTTAACTGCGTGCAAGGATCAAAGAGGAATAACTATCTGATATTCGTGGCAAATAGGGACAAAAATCACTGACAAAAAGGCCACGAAATACAGTACAGTAGCCTATATATAGAAAGAAATAAAAAGAACGATTTAGACAGATTTATCTGTTTTCTCGGTCGTGTTGCTGTACAATGGTTGTTTTGCCAAGTTTTGGTATATAATTTACACAATCCTTAATATATTTTTATAAAGTTTTTATTTCTTATTTCTATAGGCCGTTTTGTATTTCGGCGCTAAGTAACGGATAGGGATTCTAAATAAGGAAATTATCATAACTTAAGTTTAAAATGGTTAAAATCATTAAAATTTTAAATTCTTTTTTTTTATTATCAAAGGAATATTCGAGAGTAGCAACTGCACAATCTTTTCGCTAATGCACTTTCTATTTGTCTTTCGTAAATTCATGAAACAGATAGATTCGCGAATTCTCCCAATCAAATCATTTCAATTGTTTAAACACAGTTTACGTTCACAACGAAGGAAATCTGGATGTTTTATTTGACCAGTGTTATAAGAGTTCTAAGAATTTAGAATTCATTAATTAATTTTCTTGCATTTCTCCAAATTGGTCTAAAAGTAAATGCATTGACAAATATGCACTGAAAATATTATAGCGCAATTTAAGCAATGGAAAGGAAAATACGCAATGGAAATTATTTCATAATTCATTATTGTCTTCATATAGGAGTATAATAATTTATTATATTGGGTTTTATATCATAACAGTGTCTGGTACTTATACAATTTCCACTTCGAATATTTTTTGCTACGATACAATGGAAGTTTATTATGTACGTTATTGGGCCCTGAACTTACGATGCCTTGGGTTGATTAGATTGAAACTTTTATATGAAATTCATATTAATGTCTACTTTAGCCGAAAAGGGGAGATAATAAAAAAATATATCACCAAAACAAAGTGATGTCTTCCTCCACCTGTAATTAGCTGGACGTCGCTATATGATTGAAATACTATCGCAGTGACGGTAAACCCCAATACAACAATACAACAACAACAAATAAAAGACTTCTCTCCGCTAGATTTTTTTTCATCAGACAAAGATATTATAATATTGAAAGCAACCCTTCTCAAGATTTTACATTTTCTACATACAAATGCCTCAATTTTATCCTAAAAATGTTCTATGACAAAAACAATATACTAGTTTACGTGTTGCTGTATCTAAAAATCATTTACATAAACCACCTTTTAGCGCATTTAAGCTAATTATCTTTTTACAAAGGCCAAATACTAGGGATAAAAATACAGAGCGCATAACAAGCATGGTGACCCATACTTCATAATACATGAATTTGTTTTTCATTCCCCACAGAACAGGTCTACAAAACTTGGTGAAATTCTCTCCGTTAAAATTTACTTTATATCTTAAACGATACATGTATATCGTTTTCACAAGCATATGCTTGATACTGTAGTATTTCGTTTTTAAGAAATATATGGCGCCAAACTTATCCGAATGATACATATGAAAAACATTTTTCTTAATATGAAATTATAACATTTCATGATTACGAAATAAAACAAATATGACAGGAGATAAAATTTGTCTTAGTTTACAATTTTTTTGAAAAAAAAAACAACAACAAAAAAAACAACACAACAACAACAAAAACCAAGAAATATCTTTAAGAAAGATACTCGTCCGTGGTAACTAGCTTGGTGATTAGTGTCTGAATGGTTTGACATGTAATAGCGAACGCAGCTCGGGACGGACCGAAGGCCAGTCTCGCGAAGCGAGCTCTACGGTAACGCGTAGTTGTAATTTTTTGTTCAAATACTAACGCTTTGAAAACTTTCGTTATTCGCCATCTTGAATGTTTACCACTGGAGAAACCGTACTTGCATGGATTATCTCCCTCGATTAATTAAACTATGTGCTAGGTAAAAGAACAGACAACTCTTGCAAAACAAAGGTCCACTGGGTAATGCGTAACAGAAAAAATATCAGGTTTACGAAATTTACGTGCCTATGATTGGTGATATATTGACTTTAACATTACAATTAGAAAAATATATATATATATAGATCGAACAAATAGTTTAACATGATAAACGCACTAGAAATGTAAATTATGTGGTTTTTTTCTAACAGAAACATTTTATGTTACAGCAAAAATAAGATACGCATATTTCAATGACTTGCAAAATTGGTTACTCGTGCGACCTTGCCCTTGTCAAAATCATTCGTCTGCTTGTTTATAGCGAGCGCAGTTCAAGACGAGCAGCATATATAATTATGGATCAGTCACTGTGACATTTATGATTAAAAAACATGAATTAACCTTTAAAGTTCTTCTCGAAAATCTTTTGGACCTAATCATACCTAGTATTAAATTGCTTTATCATTATGATAAATCTAATGCATCTACATGTACTCTACTGTAGATTAGATCTCTCTCTCTCTCTCTCTCTCTCTCATTTATAAAGTAAATCAAGCTCCAAAAGATTTTCAGGAAGATTCTTATATTAAAGATGAAGTTTATCTATGCATGTCGTTTAGATATTTTCATCTATGATCCAGTGTCACAGTAAGACCCACATATTCTCTCTCTCTTCATTTCTTCCTTAGACTTTTTAACACAGCAGATAAAATTCCACTCATACACAGCAGATAAAATTCCACTCCTAAAATTTATACTTCAACCCTGAAATAATCATATGGTTATTTTGTATGTTGGTAATTTATATGCATGGCTTGGTTAAAGTATTAAGATGCAATTTTGGTCATGTTATTGGTAAAACACATAAATTCTTTGTATAAATTTGCATTTTTTTAAATGCTTGATCATTCAGGTCTGGATAACATGCATCCTGTAAATATGCAATTGACTATATATAATTTGTTTTTCGATCTAGTGACCATCTGTTTGATAATGTTTTTGTCTTTATTTTCTGTTACAAAACACAATTTCTTTTTATTTATTACCTAGTCTTTTTGACTTGACTATTTGAGTTTACCGTCCTTTCGACAGTATTTTAGTCATATAGCGACGTCAAGGTAATTACAGGTGGAGGAAGACCCCGAATGCACGGAGGCATCCGAGTAGAACCACCGACCTACTGCAAGCCAGCTAAAAGGCTTCCTCACATGAAAATCCGAATGACCCTGCTGGGATTCGAACCCAAGGGGCTGAGTGAGTGTTAAAGTCAACCTAGTCTTTTTAAATGAAATCAAGTCTTACATAATTTAAAGAGAAGTCAATTGTTAACAAGTTTGGTTTATATGGCTTATCCTCTCCAAGTTGTATTCGTATATCCATAAAGTGTTAGGATTAATTGAATTAATTCATTTATGTTTTGCAAAATGCAGGACTTTTTTTATAAGGGTTATCTAGCCATCGATCCTATAACTTATCAGGGACCATATTTGTATTATCGAGCTACGTACATTAACGCTATATATAAACGTACATCGTGCGTGACGTAACTTGTAACTTGACAGGAAAACACCAATAATTCGCAAAATTTATAATCGTTGTTTCCAAACTGTTATTTATTTCTTAAATGTAAGGGAAAAAGATAAAAACATGCATTTAATAAAATAATACCAAATTAATACCATTTTCATTCATGCTTCTTTTATCTATTTTTTTTCCAAACCACCCGTTAAATCTACCGATAACACTCAGCTAGCAGACGATGACAGATTTATGTAAAGCGTTCAGTGAAGGCGACCATGTGCAATTGCAATTTTGTACCCTGCTTACACTCTGCAATATAACAGGGATGCAGCCGTTCACGTTAACGTTTATTGGATTCACTGAACAAAGAACAGTTCTTAAAATAATGCATGTTTAATGCACTCCTCAACATTCCTATATACGGAAGTCATTAAATTGTTGTTAAAGCAAAATTCACACTTGACAATTATCACAATACAGCATGCCCATATATTCTCTGCAGTTTTTTTTTACCAACAAAATTGGCTATGTATCCACAAAATTGTAGGGGTACAAAGCTCTGGAAAAACATTTGTACCCCCAGATGTATAACCACTATGAGTATGATGTTTCTTGTTCTCGTTTGGATCATCTTAAATCTTACACACCAATATGTACTATTACGAAGAACATATAACTTCATTGCAACTTCTGTTTATTGATATTATCTCTTAATGCCCACCATACACGTGGCAGACTTATTTTGAGTTTAATAGTGACAACTGAAGACGTTATTTTGGAAATAGTTTGACTGTTGTTGGTTTTGGACATTTTTTTAATTGTTTTCAAATACCATTGACAACTTATTACATTTGAAGGCAATATATTGATTCATTAGGGAGTATATTTAATCTAAAGGTGAGGATTGTAGTCTCGTCTTCTTATGGTGAACTCGATACTCTAGGAAAAGTCCTTAGCACGAACTACCAAAAGAGACTACTAGAGGCAGTAATAAACCCATGCCAAGCCAAGACAATATAATCTGCGCTGGCTTCGAGGCTTTGCCTTTTACATATTAGATTTTGTTGCTGGTTTATTAGTTGTGTAATTCCTGTGTCAGTGCAGCTCTTTGTAATACCACGGATCCAAATAATGTGTACATTCTTGGTAGACACTTAAAGCCTTAAAACATTTGCGCATTAGACTTCGTTTTGCGGGCTTCAAAACGAAACCGGATGTTACGTTTTTGTTGAATATAGGATCTGTCTGGGTCAAACAATCACTTCCGAAATCTATATGTTTCCTATTTTTTAACGTTCTACTCTTTCAGTTAACCGTAAAAAGGTACAGAGTCTTACTATTCGGGACAAATCGTTCGCAGTGGAAGAAAACTTCAACTTTTAAAATAGAGATCTAAAGAACTCGTTTCCGCAAATCCTTTCTTTTCTTTTGACTAATTCTACAATGACCGATGGTAATTTAGCAAAGTATATAATAACCAATGAAAAGCCTAATTTTATTCCGCTTCATTACTGTATGTTTCACAGGAAGTCGGAGTGAAAAGAAAAACGGCCTTACGGCCAAAAAAACATACATACTGAATATAACTAACCAACTATATACGGACATGCATACAAACGTGTTACATGCAAATATATATATATATATATATATATATATATATATATATATATATATATATATATATATCCAGTTTATCACACGCGCAAATTGGTCTACCTATCAAACTGAGATATTGCGTGTGAGCCTCATACCTCACTATGACGGTTTGGACCTCGTTTTTTTGTCATCCTGAGGTAACTTTTCCGAGTTATACGTTTTTGTACCTTCGTATAAATTTCAACATTAAAACTTACCATTTTTATCAACCCCAAAGCCTAATCAAACCAAAACAACACAAACTAACCCTAACCAAAAACCTTTCCCTAATGTACTAACCCCAATATTGAGGTACGAATGTTTGTCTACCTTTCAACATATTGATTACAAACGCACATTTATTTATCTTTAAATAGTTTAATGCTGATTTATTTAAGTAGAGATAACCTGCAGAATAGATGGTTAAAGGTATATGGACTCCTTGACATGCCCCAAGAACTAAGGATGACACAAAAAGACAATCTCTTAAATCAATTGTGGTACTTTTAAATACATGTAGCATGGCATGACACAACAAATTAAAAATCTATAGCAACAAATTCAAATTGTTATCAACAATGCTATATATCATTAGACAATTATGAAATAAATAAAACATAACACGATATTCCTCATTTCGGCTAGTGCATGACGAAGACAAATTAGCAAATACTTTAGATAACGTATTTGAGAAAGCAAACTTCAAAGAGAAGGATCCTACTGCTTTTGCAACTTTCTAGAACTTAAAAAAATGATTGGCACACGCAATTGAAAACTGGCGTGGATCAAATTGCTTCTTGAACTGAGTTGTTTTCTTACCAGTGTTATGAGATTACACACACATTCCAAGTCGTCTTTGTATACAAGTGTAACTAAAAGAAATAATCTACCATTTACCAGTACTATTATTTACGACATTGGTATATTGCGATCGGGGATCGAACCTGTGACATCAGGCGGATCCTTTACCTTCGTGACCAACATGAAATGTCCATAAAGCTTGCAAAATTAATTTGTGATGCAAATATGTCGTTCATTATGTCATTTTTTGTTACATCTAATGTCACGTGATGAACAGGGCCAGTGAATCGTGTGCATCTGTTCTGAGTATTCCTGATGTTATAATATAATATTTGCTCATGACACTTTAATTAACTCTTCAAAACATTTTTAAGTCAAAATCTAGCTTAGGAATCGTTACAAGTGCTAAGTATAAAATGGGATATACCACCTCTTGATTCGATGCCTATTACTGCAGAACTGGTAGGCTAAGCGACAGTATTTATGTGAGTAGAATTGGTAGGCTAAGCGACAGTATTTATGTGAGTAGAACTGGTAGGCTTAACGACAGTATTTATGTGAGTAGAACTGGTAGGCTAAGCGACAGTATTTATGTGAGTAGAATTGGTAGGCTAAGCGACAGTATTTATGTGAGTAGAACTGGTAGGCTTAACGACAGTATTTATGTGAGTAGAACTGGTAGGCTAAGCGACAGTATTTATGTGAGTGGATCAGGAATCATGATATTTATCAACGTCGTTAAGTCACAGGCAACATTCTTATGGAAACAAAATCCCCACTGACATTGTTTACGCAAGACAAAAACAAAAACAAGCAATCAAACTATTTTTATAGGTAATTATTGCACCACCAACATGTCTTTCCAGTCACACACACACATGACTTGGTGTCCCTGTCATACCGAGGTTTTGCGTGTATAGTGAACCCTTTCGCAAAGTATTTCTAAGCTGACATCAGATTTTAGATACAGGGATTAGAAGTCTACTATACTGTTGGTCCACATCAGATTAAAGTTAGGTAGAGTTAAATATAGAGGACACCATGAAAAGACCTATGCGAACAGCATAAAACCAGATCAGCCTGCGAGTAACTCGCAGGCTGATCAGGTTTTATGCTGTTCGCTGCTCCTCAGTGGTCTGGAAATGAGGATTTTGTAATTAAATTTGGTAAGGTTTAACTGTGGTTTTCTGCAGATCAGGCTTTATGTGGTACCTACTGAGTGCGTCAAAATGAGTCTATATGAGGGAAAGGGTTAACATGACATGGTGTAGTTTATTTGCTCATGCATATACTGACAACTCGTTGAGAAACACCCTATGCAATAACAGACACCCTAACAGTTTGAAAAATATCAGAATTGGGTTCAAAACCGCAACTTCGAGTTTCAAGTGAAATTTAAATACTTTAATGAACACGTAATCAGAACTCTTGATGAAAGCTTTTGAAGGGATAATTACTTTTTCAATTCCACGGTGATTCCAAGCGTTATTGTGCAATCGGATAAATAATCAGTGATATTAACTGTTAAACCTCATTTTATTTCTAGCATTGATTTAATTGCATAGCAACATGAAAAAACGATAGCGTGAAAATTGAGGCCACAAAAATCAGTAACTGTAAAACCCAACAACAACAACAACCAAAAAAAAAAAAAAAAAACCAAAAAAAAAACAACAACAACAGTGGATTAAAATGGTTCTGAGTCGCCCTACTAGGTAGGATTTATGCTAAAGGTTATTATGATGCACAATACTGGTCCAACCTAAGAACTATCAAGAAGAATTTGCATAAATTGCAAAAAAAATACTAAAAAAAAAAAAAAAAAAAAATGTTTTCTGATCAACATGAAAGATATTGGTTTAAAGGATAAACCTGCTCAACCTGAAAGATACCCCGGAGGAGTTATTGTCAAACCAAAGCAACCTTCTGGATTCTGAAAAAAAAAATATTTTTTTCCAATATAAGAAGCTGTAAGAACAAGTGAACACCGGGCGTGACAATTTTTGCCACCAGGGCCACGATTTGAAGAAAAAATGGTATATGATAACTAAGCAATGATACAAGCAAAATATCTAAAGTCCTTTGTATAAAATCAAGTGGCATAGTTGTCTGGAATGCAGGGTCACGATCTGAATAAACTTTGTAGAGGTCATCTGAGCCATTTAACACAAAAAATATATTAATTTCAGGCCTTGTGTATGTGTGTGTGTGTGTGTGTGTGTGTGTTTATTTTTTTTTCTTTTATCTCACCTGTGCACATGTGCTCAGGATGAGCTATTAGGATCGATGAATGTACGTCCTCCGTCGGTCCGTCGTCCACAATTGAAGTGTTGCACTCTAGCATCTCCATTTCTTAAACAATCATCTTCAAACTTTATGACAATATTTATAGTCATAATCTCGTGGCCAAATTCGATTATGGCTGATTTCAACCAATTAGGTAAGGACTTATGGCCCTTTTGTTATAAAAAAAATGCAGATTTCACTTTGTTTGCACACTAGCATCCTCATTTCTTAAGCAATCAATCAAGTTTGTCTATGACTGATATTGGGTAATTAGGTCAGGAGTTATGGCCCTTCAATTAATAAAAATACCAGTTTTCACTGTTTACAATCAAGCATCTTCATTTCTGAAGCAATCATGTTGAGGTTTCATGACAATGTTAAATCCATAATCTCTCAGTCAATTTCGACTTCAAACGTGACCACAGCTACTGGTTAGTTTGTGAAATTCAAATGATCCCATGGATTACAAATTCAGTAAAACTATTCTATAATAAAGAAACTTGTACAGGCAATGAAGGCGGTTTTTCTCAGCTGAACATCTTCAGGTCAGTCTTGGTCCCCTTGTTTAAGTTGTTTTCTATTTTTCCCTATTGGCCCTCTTGTTTAAGTTGTTTTCTATTTTTCCCTATTGGCCCTCTTGACGGGCAAATTTTGTCTGCGGGTCATAATTTAAACAGACTTGGTAGTGGTCTACTACGACATGTTACACAACAAATATTCCTATTTTAGTCAATGTAAAATTAAGTGACCTCTGGAGCGGGTCTAATTTTGAATCAAGGGTCAGTAGGTGGATATCCACTAGGTCATTTACTCACCGAATGTCAAAACTCTATGGCTTGCTGTTTTGGAGATGTTCAAAGTTTGCATTTTCAAAATTTATTTTTGCTAATGTGAGCCAGGTTTTTTTTGAACATATAAAACAATTTTGAAAGAGAATAAATCCTGTGAAGTTAAGTTAAAATCCATTAAAATCTGTAGGAATAGATGATTAAAATGAAATTGGCGACAAGAAATGGATGCACGCTCGGACGCCGGATACAGTTGTAGTATCTACACCCACGACCTTTACCGTTAATCGCTTTGATTACATACATGGTATAAACATGCAAATTATGTAACATAAGCATGCTTTTCGGCTATTAAAGTCTGAAGCAGAAACTCGACTTGTCTTGGTTTAATCTAGGGAACTGTAGGTATAACTATTCGAACTACAGACTTAATCTAAGCGCGCCAAAAAGCATGTGACCCCTGTTATGATAAAGAATTTAAGAGACCTAGACTCTTTGGTAATCAACAGACTGGATAACTTTTTATTTCGCCGTTTTCCTGGGAGAGCTTTTCGAGATAAAATATTTTCATTATTTTTATTTCTTTCTTTTTTCATTTAGGAGGAAATCCTTTAAGTGCCAGCCTCAATTTCAGACGATACAAACTATCTTGGATGCTGATTTTCTTTAGCTCATTAGATGTGTTTTTCCTAATTGCACCAGCCTATCTTTAAGAATTCTAGTTTGGTCTCGAATAACCAAGCCTTGTAGTGGTATGGAAACATTTTTTTTTCTTTCCCTACAATCATCATTTATATAAATTTGAAATTGTTCGACGTTTCAAATAAAACAGTATAAAAATATTCAAATAAAACAGTATAAAATATTTAAACAAAACAGTATTATTTAACAGTATTTTAAAATTAGCATTGCTAGCATTCTGAAATACTAGACTGATTTGGGCTCCTTAACACTGACAAAGTTAACGCTGTATTTTGGCGATCAAAAACGTCCATAATATATATCAGAATTGATATAAAAACAAACGATAGCAATTCATTTGTGGTGTTGAATCATTATCTTGAATGGAGGGTTAATTTTCGTTGATTTCGTGGATTGACTTTATCCACGAATATTTATCTCTGCGAAAACTGTTTATTTCATAGACCTCGTGTTTTCTAATACATGGTATTGCTAATATTGTACCAACGAAATTGGAATGGTTCCACGAAATATAATGTCATTGAAAACAAATGATTTTCCAGCATATGATTCACAAAAACTATTATCTTTTTATAATATAGCATGTTCTGAAAAATTATTTCTTAATTCGCACTCAAAACCTTACACTAGAGCCTTAATTCCCAGAATTGTAAATAATTGCATAGACAAAATGTTGATCCATCATTATTGTCATATTTGAGCGACGGAATACACCAGCTTATAAGGATTACGTGATTCACAAATCTTTAATTGTTGTTACATGGTCCTCCATATCGCATCTAATACGCTATCCAGTAATTCTTAAATAAAAAAGACAAAATGCCGCATTTCCTCTCATTTGTAATAAAACAGAAACACTTAAGACATTAAAATGAAAACAAACACTGATAATTATCCACCTTGTCTCTTTATAATTGATATTATTATTATGGACGGGCAAGAGCCGGCACGGTTCCTGATACGGTTTTTAGTTGGTGAGCATTGTTATGCGTTTCTCCGTTCCTGTCTTTATATGATATAATTTTGTAAATGAAAATAAAAAATCGAAACGGATATATCGCTCATCTTTTCTGTCTGTGATAATGATTATGACAGGTGTCATTATGCTTTCCGATATTTTAAATTTAGTTTAACTTTTTATGTTTTATCTGCTAAGTTTTATAATGGACTTACACAAAATCAAGTATTTGGGAACACAGGCTGTAAAACAGATTACACCACATTGTTATTCAGACTTTTCTTATTATTAGTTATTTTCTAAAGAAATAAATCTTCGATTTAGTGCTATTTTAATTATGCTGAAATCACCTACACCAACCTGTACGAAAACCAATAGGTAAAAACGTCATTTACAGGGACCATCTCAAAATGCAGTCTTCCCATTGCATTAGCAAGTACCAGTAGAGCATCGAAACGGGTATTAAATCATTTTCCCGTAATGATGGAGGATCACGTATCGACAATAGTCCTTCGGCCTGATTCTTTGACGCTTGTTATTACATGTATTATTATTGCGGGGGAGGATTATTATTTACAACAGTACCAACAATGAAATAAACGTGGTTCATTAATTACAGTAGTTAAAATGCTTGTTTATTTATATGATGTCAATGTATGTGTGATTGTATATACTTGGAACTTAATATGTGGCCGTTCACCCTGTGTGCTTGAATTTACTTTTTTGATATCTATGTTGCTTTTTTTATTAAGTTATGTATGTAAGTATGAATATGAAGTTAAAATAAATGTTGAAAAGTTGAAAAAAAATCTTTTTTTTTCATTTTTAAATATATCTTCTTTTATATAAGATACAAGAAAATATTAAAAACAATACTTTCTGATTATATGATTATATCTTGCTTGACGAACTAAATGTCATAAAAGTAATAGCGAAGAGAAAAAATTTACTTCTTATATCTTGACGTCTGATGGAATTTTCTTATCTCATATTTGTTTTCTTTTAAAAGCAGCGCTTTTCTGCAAATCGAGTCGTGTTGCATGGCCATGAGAATAGAAATAAACGTCGATAAACGACTCTGGAAAACTTGTTTCGCTTCAGAGAATACTTTCTCTAGTATTTACAAAACTTATCCTGTAACCACATCACAATCATCCATCAAAACCCCATCCATCTTCCTTATTCACTGAGCGGATTAACTTGACAGATCACTCACACGCATATTCTTGAATATGTGAGTGGACATTGTGAATCCTTTATTTTGTTAACTCCCATCGTTTTCGCATTAATGTTAATCAGTTAATCAGGGCCAAATCTGGACTGTGTCAATCATCGTTACTAAAGCACTGGCCTAGAAGAACTGATAACCTTGATCTTAATGTATATCATATAACAAAATAGGTCAAAGATAAAAGTAGAAATGGATTGAGTTGTATATGAACTGTATAAAATATAAATGTTACTATGGTAACAAGTTCCAACAAATGGTAATATGTGATATATAACATATATATATATAGGATCTGACATGAATTGTTATTTCATATCAAATTTTACTAAACGAGTTCATGGAAATGTTATTAAGCGAGCCCAATGTCAGAATCTTTTTATCATATGACCTACAAACTAACAATAACAACAAACAGACAAACAAAAATGAATGAACGGACTGTGAACGAATTACTGTTTGTAATCTAACACCAAGAAAATATTTTCGAATAATAACTTGAAACAATGATTTAACGTGACTGAGTATTTCTCTCTTTTTTTCATCATCATATGGATGATGCATCTTTTTGATTAAAGTTAGTTGCATCAAACACATTTAATCCAGCTGTTCATATATTCATATATATAGCTGTTCATTAATCATATATATAGCTGTTCATTAATCATATATATAGAATACATGCGCGTGACGCGGAATGATGTAATTCGACATTATATGTAATGTGTTAAATATAAGAAAATATGTGATGGCTATAAGAAGCCGGAAACAGCTGTTTGAGCATAATGTCATATGATAAAAAGTACTAATCCTGCTTAGGAACTGCGATAAGTGCATACTATATTGTGAAATATAATTTGAATAACATTAACCCTTTCCCTCATAGAGGACACCATGAAAAGACCTATGCGAACAGCATAAAACCAGATCAGCCTGCGAGTAACTCGCAGGCTGATCAGGTTTTATGCTGTTCGCTGCTCCTCAGTGGTCTGGAAATGAGGATTTTGTAATTAATTTTGGTATGGTTTAACTGTGGTTTTCTGCAGATCTGGCTTTATATGATACCTATTGAGGGCGTCAAAAGGAGTCTATATGAGGGAAAGGGTTAACTAAAGCATTCCATATAAGCATTGTGCTTTTAGCGTTATTAATACAACTACAAAATTGAACGGTTCAATATTACACCATTAATACATTCATATTTGTTTAAATTCAATTAATATACTCTTTCAGGCAAGTGGTAACCGTAGATTAGTTTTTACAGCTTTATTTTAAGTGTTAAAGTGTATTATAGTTGATGAAATGAGAATATGTTTTGTACTTAGGCCCGCACGGCATTCCAATTATAGACGATAAGTATAATTTCTGCACTAAGAGGTCTGGGGATTATTGCTTTTCACAACAAAGTAAATTTATTCATTAATACTTAAAGTGTTTGAATTCCATTTGGAAAACGATCACTGGCATTTTGTCATTTCAATAGAGTTATTAATTTATTTCTTAGGTTTAACCCTTTCCCTCATAGAGGACACCATGAAAAGACCTATGCGAACAGCATAAAACCAGATCAGCCTGCGAGTAACTCGCAGGCTGATCAGGTTTTATGCTGTTCGCTGCTCCTCAGTGATCTGGAAATGAGGATTTTGTAATTAAATTTGGTAAGGTTTAACTGTGGTTTTCTGCAGATCAGGCTTTATGTGATACCTATAGAGGGCGTCAAAAGGAGTATATATGAGGGAAAGGGTTAAATCATTTTAAAACTCTATCGTTACACATTTTTCTCTTCAATGAATACTTAAACGCGATCTTTTCATAAAAGGACATACTGTTAAAGATTGTATTGAGCCCCCCCCCCCCCCCAGTAGCAGGGGACTCCATTTTATTCAATACTAGAAGAACTAGTATACATTGATTCATATATATCCCTTTTACTTATGGTTCAGCTCAAAATCCTCGTCCTGCCGATCGGGAAACCTCTCTGATTCATCTACTGGATCTTTGATTTTGTTATTTCTTCACATAAAGTAATTAAAAGTCTTAGATATTTTCTAATGTCTTGTTGATGTTTTTTCACGGGTTGTTATGAAAACAATAGTTTCAGGATTGGTGGAGTAAAATAAATTAAGATTTTACAACGGAACATTTCACTCCGTAATAAGACGTAAACCTACGTAAATCAACGAGTACTCCCTGATCATTTAATCTACATGCTGGTGTAAAATTCCACAGATTTTTCAATGGGAAATTAACTTACACATAAGATATTTTTCCAGTGAGTAACTGATTAGTTTAAATCTGCGAATTATACCGAGCATTGCCAAGCCCCTGGTGATATGGTCATAAAATATTTTCTAACGTAGGTTCATATGCTTTTTTTTTTATCATATGTTTGAAATTCTCCCTTAGGGTACCCAAATAGTACACATTGGTCGTTATCAGTCATATAGATATTTCTTAATTATGTAAAAAATAAGATCTATAAATTGTCTAACATATATATAGATTGCATCTTTTGTTATGTTTGATGGTATCATGCTGTTAATATATGTTTGTTTGTTGGATTTAACGTCACAACGACAGTATTTCAGTCATTTGAAACTATGTCTACTTGAGTGAGGCAGGTATAGTTCTGCCACACTGCAATATTACGAAGTAGACATGTGGCATGATACCATACCAAGTCACATTATCCTGACACCGTTCCAAGCAGTCCTCGAACTGACCTTATATACTGAGCGCCAAACAAGGGGGCTATACAAGTATCATTTTTTACGACTTTGGTATGTCGAAGCCAATGATCTGTAACCATAGTTTAATTGCCACATAAGCTTGCCTCATTACTTAAACTTAACTGAAAATATACACATACATCACATCTAATCTCTTCGAATGTACAAGTTCGGTAAAAGCACTTAACTCAGGGAAGGTACTTCTCACGTAAATGTTAAATGTTTCTATGTACCAAATCATTTATTTGAGAATAAACGGTTAAATATTATGTGTATTTGCTATAAAAGTGTAAATATTTTATTGCTATTTTGTCACTCAGACGAATTTAGTTAGTTTTGCCATTATAATATTATATTGTATCTGAAAACTTGCAACAATGTACTTAATTGAAATCCAGAAAAAAATGTAACCACGAAAGTATAAGTTTATGAAATCTGTAGTCATAGCAAGACAGATGAAACATCTCGAGGGATGTCTTTCTTTTATACAAATTTGTATGAATTCGCATAACCTAATTTTACTGTTACTACTATAATTTATTACATATAATTTTTTTTGTTCCAGAACGCGACAGTGGCGGTCTCTGTGCTGACTCTAGGAGCAATAGCCATCGAGCGATATTTCGCCATCTGTCACCCACTGAGGAGTCGCTTGAATCCGGCTGCTATGACACTCCTGCTTATCGCCATATGGCTCTCTGCTGGGCTCATTGCCTTGCCCCAGCTTCTATACCAGAGGCTTGTAAAAACATACCCAGAACACGTGACATCATATCTGCAATATTGCAAGATGGAGCTGAGTGACGACGTACAGAAAGACTACCAAATTTTCTTGATGGTCGGACTGTACGACTTCCCAGTGTGTCTCCTCTTCTTTGCATACCTAAGAATATCCTTTCGACTTTGGAGGGATACATTCTCGGCAACGCCTAACAGCCGCATGGAATCAGGTGAGTTACTGTTATGTATAAACGTACAAAGAATGCAATCGTACTATATATTTATACATGTAAATAATTCTAAAAATAAAAAGATAACAAACACAAGAAGTACAGATAAGTTCAAAAATTATAGTTTCAAAAATCAGGTGATCGAAAAAAAGTAGTTTTAACGTATTTATTCATGGCCGTTGATCTAAATAAATAGGTTAGGTATGAGCTTTTCGCGACGTTTTGTATTCAATGAAATAAGATATGTTTTGAGTTTCAGTATACATGAAGTATTTCAGTAGCATGACGAAATCGTAAAACAATAAAGCAACCATTTTAATTGCATATGGTTAATACGTATAAGTGTTTGTTTTTCACTCTTGCTTTCCTCTATTTTCCCTATTTTTCCTATCGCTCGTCCTCGAATAATTTTTGGATCTTGCTTTCAAAAATCAATATTTCTTTTTCAAGTTTAACAAAAGATGACCAATGTAAATACTGCTTATTCAAGCAGAGGGACCATTCACAAAATGTCAATAAGTAAACAGTGCAGAAAACGAAACCATTCCTTATGTCCAGGTAATATTACAATCAATAAACATTGTCCCTACTGTTTTTACAGGGTTTTCGTAGAAATGTTCTCGACTTTCTAATTGTTTATATTTAGAAAGACCAATACATGTTTAACGAATATGTACCTAAATTATCGCATATGTAAAAATGAAAAAGATTAGCAAATGTTCCAGTCAGGTGCAATAGCGTCACCACTAAACAACACACCTAGGTACCCTTCGGGTATAGCGAAGTTTACAAAGTATCCTCCTGCACAGATCACTGATTATCGATGAAGTTTTGAAGTCGTAGCCTTTTTAATGATAGCTGGAGTCAATATCAACACATTTGTGTAAATTATCTCGATGATGACGTTGTATGTCGCATTTCCACCATAACGGTTCATTAGGCGTATGTATTAATTGCTGTTGTTCCGTAGATGACGTGCTGATGATTTCTAGGAATCTAAATTGCTTTCTTAAATTGTGTTTATAGCTTCGTTGGTAATGTGAACTATTCAAGATCATCCGCCGAGCGAGAACTGTCCCCATTTTATTATATGATCTCTAGATCGCAATACTGCAGAATTTAAGTCCACAATTGGAGACTGAAAATAACCTAAATACGTCAGCGAAATACAATATTCTGGTAAGCAGACATTTTCCGAGAGAATACCAATTTCATGTGAGCAAAAGTGAATGCAAACGACCGCTTGAGGACAATTCAAAAATTGTTTAAATAGCGAGATATAAATTGTTAAATACTTTTAGACTATATATGGCGGAACAGATGTATAAACCATAAGCGGGAACTAAGTCTAGATCTATTTTAAAGAAATATAAAGAATGCTGACATGTAAAATAAGACAATTTCGGTTCCCACAGAGATACACGCACATAGCATTTCTATGTTGTAGAGATAAGACATTTGGACACATTTCATTTAAGCTAACGTGCAAAAATGCAAACATATAGTGAAATGTAGTTAGCTGATAATTTGTATCTTAATAATGTATTTGGTACGGATATTAAATTAATAAAATAACTTTCCTGGTTTATTTATTTCCATGTCCTTTTCATTTTTTACATATAAGACAGTATACTGTGTGTGTATGTATGTGTGTTGAATTTGAGGTTGTAACCAGTCTCGACATATTTTACATATTAAGAAGTTGTTACAATAATCACTATAAAGTTGTTAGATAAACAGCTCTAAACCTTTGCGACACAATCCATCTAGCACGCGCCCATTGTAACCAGCAAGTCTGGTCAAACTATAATTTGTGACGTTTAACTCTGTTGTGTTATCGAACGTGTCAAAATAATCAAGCCTCAAACCGTGCTCAAACATCAGTCCACTACATATTCATCTTGCCTACATAGTGGACGAGGTGCGACAAAAACTTGAGTGAGCGATAAGCAATCGATAGTTTTCATGTGGAATATTGAAAGTGCTCCGATTTTTAATCGCCCTGCCCCCCTTTTTTTCGCAACTTCAATCAAGGTCATCTTACAGAAGCATCGCTTAAATAAAAGATCAATTTTCACATTACCGTTAAGAGTCAGTTTGTTTAAGTTAGGAAATTTTCTTTACTTACATACAATTACGGGCATTGTATTGTTTTAATCCGATTTTATGAAATTCGGTAGGATACGCATACCTGTCTCAAAAGTTTGGACTTATTTATAGTTTTGTGCATAATATGTAACATTTCTATTTGAATACACGAGAACTATAGTTTTCATTAAATATTTTGTCCATTACTGTAAATTATCCTGAAGCTCCATCCAGTTAAACTAAGGTATTATATCGAAACCCTTTCGTTTATTGCTGATTAATGGTCTTTTAAAGCTATTTTATACACATAAAATAAACTTCATAATCGACACAGAAGGGAAGACAAACAATTCAATTTGAATCAGTTATTACGGCTTTCCGCAACCTGCGGAAAACGTATAGGGTTTGTTATGTTTATTACGGCTTTCCGCAAACTTGCGGAAAACGTATAGGGTTTGTTATGTTTATTACGGCTTTCCGCAAACCTGCGGAAAACGTATAGGGTTTGTTATGTTTATTTTTCTTCTTCTTATTAGGACTTTCTGCCCTTTCGGCAGAAAGTCCTATTGGGTTTGTACTGTTTTTTATTATTCTTCTTCTTATTATTCTTTTTTTCTTCCTCTTATATTTGTGTTAATTTCGATATGTTGCCATTGACTCAGAACAATGAAAATTTTATGGCATATATTTCAAACCATGAGCTTCCGGATGCAATGAATATCATATTTATATGACGTCACATAACGTCAGATTTGACGTCAGGTGAAAAAGTTTGTACGCGGTCTACAGCCAATATTTCTGGACCGATTTTCATCAATATTTCACAGAATGTTTATGTTAGGCTCTAGTTGTGCCTTCTGGTGTCCGTTTTTTAAAATTCGAAAAGGCAATGGTTCTATGGCGAATCCAAGATTCGAACCATTGACGTCAAATTTCAAATGCGTATAAAATCGCTTACAAATGAGCTAGAAAGATGATATTTGGACAGAATATAAATCTCGAGGGTTACTTTATATTCTCTGAAGACGAACGTCATATGACGTCATATGATGTCATGAGGTGAAGGGTAATTTCTATTCTTTATGTGTTAATTTTTATATGTTGTTTACGTCCGAGCACCTTGAAAATTTAATAGCATATGCTTCAGATAGAACTGTTACCATTTCAATAATTTTCATTTGACTATGACGTGTTTTGACGTCAAACTTGACGTCGTCTCAAAATGCTTATACGCGGTCTACAGCCATTATTTCTGGGCCGATATATTTCACAGAATGTGTATGTTAAAGTCTAGATGTACATTCCGGTGTCCGGTGTCCGTTTTTCCAAACTCGAAAATGCAAAGGTTTTATGGCGGATCCAAAATTCGAACCATTGACGTCAAATTTCAAATACGTATAAAATCGTTTCCAGATGAGTTAGAAATATAATATTATATTTGGATAGTATATAAGTCTCCAAGAGTGCTTTACATTCTATGAAGATGAACGTCACATGACGTCATATGACGTCATAAGGTCAAAAATAATTTCTGATATATATACGCGTTAATTTAAATATGTTGTTTACTTCCCAGGACCATGGAAATCTAATGGTATGTACATCAATCCATGTGCTTTAGAATGCAATGTTATTCATATTAATGTGACGTTAAATCACGTAAGATTTTTCACGTCAGGACAAAAAGGTTTTACGCGGTGTACAGCCATTATTTTTGGACCGATTTTCATCAAAATTTCACAGAATGTATATGTAACGCTCTATATGTGTATCCGGGTCCCTTTTTTACAAATTCGAAAAAGCAATGGTTCTATGGCAAACCAAGTTTCGAACCATTGACGTCAAATTTCAAATACGTATAAAATCGCTTCCAGATGATTTAGAAAGTTGATATTTGGACTGAATATTAGTCTTTGAGACTTATTCATATTCTGTGAGGATTAACGTCATTTGATGTCATAAGGTCAAAAAGAATGTTAATATATCTACGCGTTAATTTCTATATGTTGCAAAGTTGTAAGGAGCATGAAAAAATTACTTGATATATTCAAGATACTTAATATTTCATTTCATTGATTTTTTTATGCCTATGACGTCACATGACATCAAACTTGACGTTGTCTACACAAGCTTTTACGCGGTCTTCGGCAATTATTACAGGATGAAATTCGAATTGCAAGCATTTTAAATAAATTTGATTTGTAACATAGATTATAAAAATAGTTAAATAAATCGATATAAAAAAATGATTTTCAGTTACTTTTGCCATATCCTCCAAGTTAAACGGTTATATTTTTTAAAGTTTATTTAAGTTATGGCCATACAAAAGCAAGTTAGAGGCTGGAATTTCATATCCTTTTACTTTTTTAGCTTTTAAGTGTTTGAGAAATGTAGCAGAAAGTCCTATCATTCGTATCAACGAATGAAATCTAGTTATTATTATTCTTCTTCTTCCAACCTAATTCAAGAGTTAATTTATATATGTTGCCAATGGCCTAGCAACATGAAAATTAAAATGTTTCGACAAAAAAGTATAAATTTTTAAAATTAAGTGTTTGCAATTTTCATTGACGTCAAATGACGTCAGATTTGACGTCAGCTTCAAAAGTTTGTTCACGCTCTAGAGCCTTCAATTCTAGTCCGATTTTCTTGATATTTTCACAGTAGATGTGTTTTAGAAAGTAGATGTGCACCTTGGCATTCAAATTTCCAAATTCGAAAAGATTGAGATTTAATGGCTAAACCGAGTTTCGAACTTAGGTCCTAAAATTATATTTTAATGTTTCAAGGCCACCTAATGGGTAAGAAGCATGAATATTGGACAGCAAATCGGCATAGAGGTCTTCTTTCTATTTCTTAAAGGATGTGTCCTTAAGTCACGTGGTTATGACGTCATAAAAACGACAAAAACAAACTTTTTTAAAAATTTATTTCGCTCTGGCATCATGACTTTTGACTCAATCTTTTTGAAAATTATATTGCAGCGATTAAAAAGTTTAAATTTATAAATTTATTTATTTTTAATTTTCAATGACGTCAAATGACGTCAGATTTGACGTCAGCTTAAAAAGTTTGTTCGCGCTCTAAAGCCATCAAATCTGGTTCGATTATCTTGATATTTTCACAGAAGATGTATTTTAGGATGTAGATGTGCACCTTGGCATTCAAATTTCCAAATTCGAAAATATAAAGATACCATGGCAAAACCAAGATTCGAACTTAGGTTCTAAAATTACATTTTAATGTTACAAAGCCCCCTGTTGCGTTAGAAGCATGAAAACTGGACAGCATATCGGCATTGAGGTTTCCATTTTTTTTTTCTGAATGATTTTTTTTAGTCACGTGGTTATGACGTCATTAAAAAGACAAAAAGGCATTTTTTTTAACATTTCTCTTGCTCTGGTATCATGAACTTTTAATCAATCTTAATTGAAATCTTCAGAATTGATAGAGTTAAAATTGAAGTGATGCATACTGCGAGAAATGTTTGATTTGTCACGTGGTATACTAAAGCAAGAATTATTTTAAAAAAAACAACAACATATAAACTCGCCAATTAGATCAATGAACTTAAAATTTTCAAGAATGTCGAAAATTAGTACGTTCATAAGGGTTTGAACATTTTAAGTTATTACGTCATCAAACAT
>CM037781.1:8478199-8528199 GCA_021229015.1 Solen grandis
AAAAACAGAACAAACCCAATAGGACTTTCTGCCTGCAGAAATTCCTAATAATAAGACAAGAGGGCCATGATGGCCCTAAATCGCTCACCTGAGATAAATAGTCTTTAAAGGAAACAATGTGAAATCTACCAAACGCAAGCAAGGTTTAGATATTCTGATCAAAATCAATAAGCATACGTTTCCTGAAAATTGCTTCGTACATTAATAAATAAATGTGATAATAGGTGTAATATTAGGAAAAAAAAATATCTTACTAATTTTTCCCCCTTTTTTTCAACTGACAATGAGTGCTAAAAAATGAAAATATTAAAGTTCAAACAGAGTGAAACCTTGCAATCTTCAACATTTAAAGGGGCATAACTCCTGACATAATAAATTGATTAAAGCCATCATCAAATTTTGCCAAGATATTCTGGTCATAATCAATGTCTTAAGGTTTGAAGGCATTGCTTAAGAAATAAAGATGCTAGATTGCAAAGAGCAATCTGGATTCTTTCAAATTTAAAAGGGCATAACTCCTGACCTTATGTGTTGATTCCAGTTATAATTGAACTTAACCAAGGTATTATGGTTTTAAACAATGACAAAAAGTTTGAAGGCAATTGCATAAGAAATAAAAATGCTAGAGGGCAAACAAAGTGAAATCTGGCTTTTTTCAATTTTAAAAGGGGCGTAACACCTGACCGAAGGGTATGATATCAGCCATAATCGAACTTGGCCGAGATTTTATGGTTATAAACATTGTTATCAAGTTTGAAGATAATTGCTCATGAAATGAAGATGCTAGAGTGCAAACAATGTGAAATCTGGCTTTTTTGAATTTTAAAAGGGGCATAACTCCTGACCTAATGTTCCGATATCAGCCATAATCAAACTTGGCCGAGATTTTATGGTTATAAACATTGTTTTAAAGTTTGAAGATAATTGCTCATAAAATGAAGATGCTAGAGTGCAAACAATGTGAAATCTGGCTTTTTTGAATTTTAAAAGGGGCATAACTCCTGACCTAATGTTCCGATATCAGCCATAATCAAACTTGGCCGAGATTTTATGGTTATAAACATTGTTTTAAAGTTTGAAGATAATTGCTCATAAAATGAAGATGCTAGAGTGCAAACGAACAAATTATGGACGACGGACGACGGACATTCCTGAGCACACGTGCTCAGGTGAGCTAAAAAAAATAACAAACCAAATATGCCTTTCTGCTTGAGGCAGAAAGCCCTAATAACTAGACTTCTTTTGTTCTGAACAAAAGAAAGGGCTTTCTGCACTGCAAACCATGTCAAACCTGATCATACACATATACTATTCTGACATACACCATCTTCAAAAATTGAAGAAAATCCATCCCGAATTTAACGTTGTAGAGTTCTAACTTATATAAATAGCAGATGAAATCTGTGACGTCATATGACATAATTTACTATTCTGACATACACCATCTTCAAACAAGAGGGCCATGATGGCCCTGGATTGCTCACCTGGTATCATTAGGCTATGTAAAATCAAGTGATTGGTAGAGAGTCATAGATCATGCTACATACCAAATATCTAAACTCCTGGTCTTGTGGTTTCTGAGAAGAAGATTTTTCAAGTTTTTTCCTATATAAGCCTATGTTAAATCAAGTGACCCCTGGGGCGGGCCAATTTTGACCCAGGGCCATGATTTGAACAATCTTGGTAGAGAGTCATAAGATCATGCTAATACCAAAATCTAAACTCCAGGCTTGTGGTTTCTGGAAGAAGATTTTTAACTTGGCAGGACTAAATTTGACCCCACGGTCATGATTTGATCAAACTTGGTTGTGATTTACTACACAATGCTGTACACCAAATATCTAAACCCAAAGCCTTGTGGTTTCTCAGAAGACGATTTTTCAAGTTTTTCCTATATTATCCTATGTTAAATCAAGTGACCCC
This sequence comes from Solen grandis, assembly GCA_021229015.1. NCBI lineage: Eukaryota > Metazoa > Mollusca > Bivalvia > Adapedonta > Solenidae > Solen > Solen grandis. The sequence continues at coordinate 8,480,123 of CM037781.1, forward strand.
TGGGGCGGGGCCAATTTTGACCCCAGGGCCATGATTTGAACAATCTTGCTAGAGAGTCATAAGATCATGCTACATACCAAAAATCAAAAGGCTAGGCCTTGTGGTTTCGGAGAAGAAGATGTTTAAAATTTTCATTTTTAAAATCTATTTTTAGCTCCTGTGACCTAGATATTTGACCAATCAAAATAATTTTAACAATTTTGGTAAAGGGCCCCAGAATGAACATTCCTGTGAAGTTTTATCAAATTCAGCGAGTAGTTTAGAAGGAGATTGTTAAAGAAATTGTTGACGACGGACGCACGCACGGACGACTGACGACGGAGAAAAGGCGATCACAAAAGCTCACCATGCGCACATTGTGCTCTGGTGAGCTAAAAATTGAAGAAAATCCGTCCAGAATTTACGGTTGTAGAGTGCTTACTTATATAAATAGCAGATGAACCTGTGACGTCATATGACATAATGCATTTAAAAGTGAATAAATGGCTTTGTTTTAAGTTATAATTTCATAATACACGCTTTTCGAAAACCATTTGTAAGATGACTCAATAATACTCAAACTTGGTGTATTTATTTCTCATATTTTCATTGATTTTTTTTGCTGAATTGAAGGGGACACAGAGCATTAAAATAATTTATTGCATCACATTATATCTTTGATGTTATAGAAATAAAATATAGAATAATATGTGGGATCAACAGCAGAAGCACAAGGAAAAACGGTTTTTCGGAAATTCTTATTTTCATGTAACTTCATGTAAATCATGTCCGATTTTAAAAACCGGCCTTAAAAGGTCTTCTGAATTCCAACATTCACTTACTTCATGTTTAAACCTATCTGTTACGGTTTTTGAGATATATAAAGTAATTCCTTAAAAAAAGGCAAATATCGGCAAAAAGATTTTCATGTTAATTACTACCCTTCGACAAATAACTTAATAATTAATAATCCGATCATTAAGATCTGCATACCATAAGATCGCATTGCATCATGCTAAAAATATTGTTCTTTATGTTATTTTCAAAAATTAATAGTTTCTTAGAAAAAAGCAATCAAGTGGTTGGGACTAACTGCAGAAGTGCATGAAAGAAAGCTTTAAATGAATTCTTATTTCTCATCAAACTTCCTTGTTGGATGTCTAATTTAAAAAACTAGGTATAATTAGAAAGACCTTCAAATTTCCAACAATTCACGTTTCAATTTTTCTGTCACGCGTTTTGAAATATAGAAAGTTATTTTTCAAGAAAACGGCAAAAATCAGCAAAACAATGTTCTTGACTATTATTGCCCTTTGACAAATAACTTTATAATTAATGTTCCGATCTTTAAAATCTGCATACCATTAGAACTGCATTGCATCATGCTAAAAATATTGTTCTTTATGTTATTTTCAAAAATTAATAGTTTCTTCGAAAAAAGCAATCAAGTGATTGGGACTTACTGCAGGAGTGCATGAAAGAACGGTTTAAATGAATTCTTATTTTTCATGTACCTTCATTATATTACGCCCAATTTTAAAAAGCTAGGTACCGTTAGAAAGGTTTTTTTAATTTTCCACAATAAACACACTTCATAATTGTATGTATCTTTAAACACTTTGTAGATACGGGCGGTTAAAACCTTGAGAAAACGGCAAATATTGGGGATAAATATGTTAATGTCGTTTTGTTTCTTCCCTAAAACATAATGAATATTAAGTCAATCTTTAAAATTTAAACACCAAGAGAACGGCCAGGTATTGTTCTGCAAATTATATTCATATTCTTACTAACAAAAATCAATAATAATCGAGATAGTTAAGTGCACATAGGGTAGCAACCTTTTTTTTTTTTCTGCAATAACTCAACTGATTCCACTCGGATCTTCAGAAACTAAATATCATCTGAAAGGCCTTCCAAAGTACTACAAATTATACACGTAGTGTCTCGATAAAATATTTTTCGTTTTTGAGATATTTAAGGCCAAAGAAAAAAAACGATAACTGACATGTGACCTTGACCTTAGCGATTTTCCGGAAACGGAAATGACTGATGACAATAAGAGGCTATGTTGCACTTTCAGTAAAATTTTATGCAAATCGGTCAAAAACTTTGTCTTCCAGTGCTGAAAAACCGTAAATTTTGGATAAAAATTTTGATAACGCATCATGACGTCTTCTCAGAGCGGAGAGAAATTAATAGGACCCATGTTCTGTCCAAATTTCAAGTTTCTAGCTTATCTGAGTGCTTCGTAATACTTCAATACATTTTCATGGCCAAAATTTCGAAACTTGGTTCACCCATAGATCCTTGATCTTTTCGAATATTGGAAAATGTATATAATCCTGCACAACAACAACGTTATATATACATTCTGTAAAAAATCAAGTAAAGCGGTCCAGAAAGACGGCTGTAGTGCGCGTACAAACTTTGGTAGCTCTTTTCAGCCCTGACATCATGTGACGTCATATGAAGAAACAAATTGTGACATTCAAAAGCGCCAAAGTCACTGATGTTACTGTTACAATTTCATGCTGCTAGCTCATCGGCAACCTGTTTTAATTTGAACCTCAAAAGGAAGAAAAAAGTCACATGACGTCAGCGCCGAAAAAAGCTACAAAAGTTTGCTCTACAGCCGTCATTTCTAGACCGATTTACTTGAAATTTTTTTCACAGGATGTATATATTACTTATTTTTTATATTTTAAAACTTTGAGCCTGAAAATGTATTTAAGTATTACGAAGCACTCAGTTAAACTAGAAACTTTTATTTTTTTTATTTGGACAGAACACGTGTCCTATTGATTTCTTTCTGCTCTGAGAAGACTGACGTCATATGATGTAAAAGGACATAATGACACGTTATCAAAACTTTTCTCCGAAATGTTTTTGACCGAATTGCATAAAATTTTCACTGAAGGTGCAACATAGCCTCTTACTGTCATCAGTCACTTCTGTTTCCGGAAAATCGCTAAGATCAAGGTCAAATATTGGAAAATCAAATACCTTTCTAATGTACCTAGCTTATTGAAAGTGGACAGCATATAAGGAAATTACATTTGAAATAAGAACTCATTTAAACCGTTCTTTCATGCACTTCTGCAGTTAGTCCCAATCACTTGATTGCTTTTTTCTAAGAAACTATTAACTTTTGAAAATAACATAAAGAACAATATTTTAGCATGATGCAATGCAGTTCTAATGGTATGCAGGTCTTAATGATCGGATCATTAAGTTTTAAGTTATTTGTCGAAGGGTATTATTGACATGAACATCTTTTGCTAATATTTGCCTTTTTCTTGGGAATAACTTTCTATATCTCAAAATCCGTAACAGATAGGTTTAAACATGAAGCAAGTGAATGTTGGAAGAATTTAGAAGACCTTTCTAACAGTACCCATGTTTTTTAAAATCGGACATCATATAAGGAAGTTACATTAAAACAAGAATTGTCTTGTGGTTTTGCAGTTGATCCCATAAATAATTCCAAATTTTTTTGTAACATTAAAGGTTTAATGTGATAAAGTTATTTATGTTGATGCTATGTGCCCCCTTCAGTTCAGCAAGAATATTCAATTAAAATATAAGAAATATTTTGCTAGAAAGGAACCTTGTATACCTTTATAGCATCTAAAGAGGACTAGTGATACTTCTTCCCTTGTAGAACACCAAGTTTGATTGTTATTGTAGTCATCTTAAAGATGGTTCTCAAAAAGCTAGCATTATGAAATTATATCTGAAAACAAAGCCACATATTCCCTTTTGAATGCATTGACTTTAAATGTTAAATTATGTCATATGACGTCACAGTTTCATCTGCTATTTATATAAGTTTAACACTCTACAGCTGTCAATTCGGGACGGATTTTCTTCAATTTTAGAAGATGGTGTATGTCAGAAAAGTAAATAAGTATGATCAGGTTTGACCTGGTTTGCAGTGCAGAAAGCCCTTTCTTTTGTTCAATACAAAAGAAGTCTGGTTGTTGTTATTATCTCCTTTTGACGTTCAATTTAAAACAAGTTGCCAATAAGCTAGCCGTATGAAATTTTTACAGTAATCAGAGTGACTTTGGCCCATATGAATACAACAATTTTCATCTTCATATGACGTCATGTGACATCAGTTTAAATAAGCTACCAAATGTGGTTCGCGCTCTGCAGCCGTCAGTATTGGTCCAATTGACTTGATATTTTCACAGGTGTAAGTTGGGATGTAGGTGTGTATACATACGTGAATTTCCAAAATTCCAAAAATTCAAGATTTTATGTCAAAATCGAGATTCAAACTTTGGTCATAAAAATATAATTTCGTTTTACAAAGGCTCCTGGTGAGTAAGAACTGTGAAAACTGGATAGCATATGTGTCCTGAGGTCTTCTTTGTATTATTTGAAAAATAATTGTGTGACGTCATTTGACTTGACTTGACTATTTGAGTTTACTGTCGCTTCCACAGTATTTCAGTCATATAGCGACTAATTACAGGTGGATGAAGACCCCGGTTGTACAGCGCATCTGTGTAGAAACCACCGACCTACCGCAAGGCAGCTGGAAGGCTTCCTCACATGAAAATCCGAATGACCCTGCTGGGATTCAAACCCACGCGGTGAGGGGCTGAGTGAGCGCTTAAGTCAGCGACTTTACCCTCTTGGCCACGGAGGCCCCACGTGATGTCATTTGATGTCACACTGTAATAAGCAATTTTGCTTTAGAAATAAGCGGATTTTAGGACCTGCAGGCTTGATATTTGACGGACTGGCATGTGCAACCCAGTTTCCAATCGTGCTTAGTGACATCCGTGTCCGGAAAATTGCAAAGGTCAAGGTCATGTGTCAGTTTACCAGTGTTTTTTATTCAGCCATGGTATCTCAAAACGATAAATATTCTATCAAGATACTATGGGTATAATTTGTAGTGCTTTGAAAGACCTTTCAGGTGATATTTGGTTTTGAAGATCTGGGTTGAATCGGTTGAGTTATGGCAGAAAAACGAAAAGTGTACTTTTAAAAAAATTGAAGCCCTGTGACTACAGAGTCCAGTATTATGTTTTTTTCAGGATAACACACTAAAGAGTGAAGTGATGTATACTGCCTGGAATATTTGTTTGGTCATGTGATTATGACGTCATGAATATTAAAGCAAGAATTAATAAAACATTCATATAAAATCGGCAAAGTTGATGTATTAAGTTAAAATTTGCATGAATGCCAAAGACTAAGATGTGCAAAAAGTCCAGAAAGTTTCAAGTAATTATGTCATCAAACATGTTTTTTCACATAAGGGCTTGTATACGAAAATCTAGCAAATTGAAGTAAAAAAAAAAAAAGTGGTAACTGGTTGGTTACCCAAGATCTGGACGTTCCTACGCAGGAAAAAGTGCCTGTGTTGAAAGGTGAATTGCGATGCATATTTGAGAGAATGAGGAGCATTTTAGGATACAATGGTGTGCACCAGGACCGATAAGCATATTGCCTTTGTCTATTTCGGGCTTTCTGCCTTTCCAGAAAGTCCTATTGGGTTTGTTGTTTTTTCTTTTTTTCCAAGTTTTTTTATCTTATTTTCGGGTTTCTGCCTTTCCAGAAAGTCCTATTGGGTTTGTTGTTTTTTCTTATTATTATTTTCTTTTGGAGTTTCAAATTAAAATAGGTTGCCAGTAAACCAGCAGCATGAAATTTTACAATATTCAGAGTGACTTTGGCCCTTTTGAATTCAAATTTTCATCTTCATGTGACGTCGTGTGACATCACAATTGAAATATGCTACCAAATTTGGTTCGTACTCTGCAGCTGTCATTTCAGGTCCAATTGACTTGATATTTTCACAGAAGGTAAATATTAGGATGTAGATGTGCATACCTACTTCAATTTTCAAAAGTTCAAGATTTTATGTTTAAATCGAGATTCGAACTTTGGTCATAAAAACATAATTTCGTGTAACAAAGGCTCCTGATGAGTTGGAAACATGATAATTGGACAACATATGTGTCTTGATATCTTCTTTTTATTCCCTGACAACTGACGTCCTATGACGTCATTCCGTAATAAGCTATTTTGCATTTGGAATAATCAGTTTTTAGGCTCTGCAGGCTTTTAATTTTGACCAATTTGCAACTTTCAATTAATATGCAACCAAGTGTCTCAGACCTTTCAGATGATATTTAGTTTTTGATGATCGGGGTTGAATCAGTTGAGTTATGGCAAAAAAACAAAAATAGTGTTTCACCAAATGCATTTAACTGCTTATATCTAGAAAATTATTGATTTTTGTAAATTAGGGTATAAATATAATTTGTAGGATGATCCATTGTCATTCTGTTAGTGTTTAAATTTTAAAGATTGGCCTAGGATCCATAATGTTTTATAGCGAAAACAAAACGACATGAACATATTTTTGCCGTTTTCTTAAGGTTTAACCGTCCATATCTTAAAAGTAGTTAACGATAAGTCCATATATAAAGCTTGTGAAATTTAAGGAATTTGAAGACTTTTCTATTGGTATCTAGGTTTTTGAAATTGGACATTATATAATGAAGTTACATGAAAAATAAGAATTTAAACCATTCTTTCATGCACTTCTGCAGTAGTCCTTATCTTTTTTTTTTTTTTTTGCTTTTCTCTTAGAGCAATAATTTTAGCTTGATGCAATGCAGTTCTAATGGTATGCATATTTTATTGATCGGATCTTAAATTGCAATGTTATCAGTCGAGAATTAGTGATAAACATGAACCTCTTTATGCCGATTTTTCTGGTTTTCTTAAGGTTTAGTTTTCTATACCTCAAAAGCCGTTTCAGATAGGTCAAACAAAAAGAAAGTGAAATAGTGGAAATCGAAAACCTGACTTATGGTACCTAGTTTTTTATATGCCCGAAGGTAATTTTGGTCCTATTATGATATGGCACTTGTCCATCTGTCCGTCCGTTGGCCATATCGATGTCCACCCAGTAATTTAATCCAAATGACCCAGCCGGATTCGAACCCACACAGTGAGGGGCTGAGCGAGTGTTAAAGTCAACGACTTTACCCTCTCGGCCACGAGGCCCCCCAAGTTTTTGAAACTTGGTAGGGAAATTGCCCATTGTCAGTTTAAGAAGAAATAAGCCTAGGTTTGTGAAACTTGGTAGGGACATTGCCCTTGGCCAGTAAATTACCACTTTTGATACAAGAGGGCCAAGATGGCCCTAGATCGCTCACCTGAGAAAAGTATCATTCATTGCCTGTACAAAACAGATTGCTTTAGAATTAAGATGATGAGGTGAAACAATGTTCAGGAATTTTCTGATCCCATCCACAAAAGATATTATCATGACAAACATTCTGCCAAATTTTGAGGATGATTGGACCAAAAATGTTGCCCTCAGAGTATAAACAAGATTTTTCTAAGATTTGTCCTACTGACCTACATTTCTGTCCAGCCCCACCCATTTTCAAACTGGTTCGAGATATCATCATGACAAACAATCTGACCAAGTTTGAGGAAGATTGCATCAAAACTGTGGCCTTTAGTGTGTAAACAAGATTTTTCTAAGATTTGACCTATTGACCTACTTTTCGGTCCAGCCCAGCCAATTTTCGAACTGGTTCCAAATATCATCAAGACAAACATTCTGACCAAGTTTGAGGAAGATTGGATTAAAATTGTAGCCTCTAGTGTGTAAACAAGATTTTTCTAAGATTTGACCTACTGACCTACTTTTTGATCCAACCTGACCCATTTTCGAAAGGGTTCAAGATATCATCAAGACAAACATTCTGACCAAGTTTGAGGAAGATTGGATCAAAATTGTGGCCTGTAGTGTGTAAACATCAAAATTGTTGACGGACGACGGACGACTGACGACGGACGACAAACGACGGACAATCAAGTATCCCAAAAGCTCACCCTGAGCTGTGCTCAGGTGAGCTAATAAGGTCATAAGGTCAAAGGTAACGGTCACAGTGACACTTAATATAAAAACCTTTTTTGATTGATTACTTCAGAAGGAATAAGCCTAGGTCTGTGAAACTTGGAAGGGACATTGTCCATGGCCTGTAGATGACCCCTATGATTTTGAGGTCATAAAGTCAAAGGTCAAGGTGACAATGACACTAAGGTCAGTAGAGCAGAAAGCCCTATCGTTTGTTTGGGACAAACGAAATCCAGTTTATATTTAATTCAGTCAAGAGTTACTGGGCACTTGAGCATATTCATAAACTTTCAAGTCAGTACCATAAATAGTTATTGAGATTTTAGGTCGATAGTAACTTGCATGCAAAACTTTAACCAAAAGCTGCAACGCCAACACCGATGTAAGGGTTACTACAATAGCTCTCATATTCTTCGAATAGTCGAGCTAGAAAGGGAAAATAACATTCATTTAAACCTGTTGAACACAGGTAGTATCTGTCATTCACCCATTACCACATACTTCCTCATATTTGGCAGGTCAGCATGGGTACTTTTTCAGAGCAATTAAGAGTACTTTCCCTTGTCAACATGTTTAAAATACATGTAGCATCCAATGACTTGCTTGATGTGGAAGAGAATGATTTTTTCCAAACAAAACATGGCATATAGCATATTTGAGCCTTGTTTAAATTGAACAAGGAAACATAGAACATGAGTCCTAATCAATCAAACAAGGTATTTTTAACAAATTTGATAAATTTAAGGATTTTGCTGAAAGTGTAACATGGCCTTCACTCAAAAGAGATGGGTATGTGTACAAAAAATAATCTATAATTCCATTTAGCTTGTGATAAATAATGGAAAAGGCATTTTTAGCAAAGAAGAAAAAGGGGCCATAACTGCATCAACAAGTGCTGGTAAAACAAATGGATGCTCCCAGAACTGCGCATTGTCATTTGCTGGGAACTTTATTATCCTATGATTATGAGCTCCAAACAAATTTTAAGTAGGAAAAATAACAAAGGGCAATTACTCCTAAATGATACACTGCACTTCTCTTAAATGAGATATATCTGCCTATGAAGTTTCATGTTGATACCTCTTATAATTCTTGTGTTATGCTCCGGACAAAATTTAATATGAAAAATAACAAAGGGCAGTAACTCCTAAATAATGCGAAACAAGAGTTATGGTTCTTGTACACTGCACTTCTCCTCACTGAGATCTATCTACCTTCTATGAAGTTTCATGTTGATACCTCTTATAGTTTTTGTGTTATGACCTGGACAAAATTATGACAGACAAACAACGACAGATGCAGGGTGATCACAAAAGCTCACCTTGAGCACTTTGTGCTCAGGTGAGCTAAAAATGAAGTGAGAGGTACTTATCTTGAATATGATTGACCTACAAGCCATGCTATACTTTCCAATATCAGCCTAGCTGAGAAATGGGATGCACAAAAAAGATAGCCCTGAATTGCTCACCTTAGAAATACTGCTTTCACTGCCTTTTTTAACAAAGTTATACTGAATACAAAATCAATGCAGAGGTACAGCAAAATAATTGTAATTCCACAGATTGCGCAAGAAATTAAGATTTTAGAGTGTACACAAGGTGAAGACTGGCATTTTTATCATTCAAAGGCCATAACTCCTGACCTAAAGGAAAGATATCAGCCATAATTGAACTTAGTTGAAACATTATGGCTTTAAACATTGTCATAAAGTTTGAAGAAGATTGCTTAAGAAATGAAGATGCAAGAGCAAATACAAGAAAATGCTGACGGACGGACGGACAGACGACCATCCGTCCTGACGTATGATGGACATTGACTGACCACAACAGCTCACTTTGAAATGTCAACCCTTAAGTCGTCGTACATTCTATATTGAAAAGGGGACAAAACTGTGTCAAAAAGTAAACACTTTTCACCTAAAGTCAAAATTGGCTTTTACTTCAGTGAGATAAACATGTGCAACAAAAAATATCTCAATCTTTTCAGCCTATGATAAGTTATCGATTTTGGCAAATTCTAAGTTGAAAAGGGACTATAATTGTGTCAAAAATGAAGAGAGAGGTACCATTCTTGGATGTGACTCATCTACTAGCCCTGCTCTACATTCCTACCAAATATCCTCAGTATATCTGCTGTGGTAACTGAGTAAACTAGATGCCCAAGGGCAACAGGTCGAGCCCACTGCCTAAGGTGCCCCTTTCACCTCTAATGTGACCCTGACCATGGAGCTAGGACCCAACTCTTTCGTGTGATACATCATCTCATTGAGGCAAAACTTACTGCCAAATCATTTGAGAATCCTTCAAGCCATGTCCAGGTTACAGACAAGCAAATGACCTTTGACCTCTAAGTATGACCTTGACCTTTGAGCTAGGGTCACAACTTTGTACATGACAATCTGTCAATTGAGGAAACTTTAATCTCTATGTGCAACCTTCCCCAATGCCAAGTTACTTAAAAATCCATGTCTAAGTTACAGCCCAGAAAAGCAAATCCAACTTCATGACCTTTGACCTCATAGTGTGACCTAGACCTTTGAGCTAGGGACCAAACTCTTCTGCACGACACTATGCTTCATTGAGGTTAACATAACTACCAAGCTGTTTGAAGATGCTGCAATCCATGTCTAAGTTACAACCTGGACAAGCAAATCCAACTCCATGACCTTTGGCCTCTATGTATAACTTAAACATTGTGCACGACACACTGTCTCACTTAGATTGACATTTGTGTCATATTATTTGAGAATCCTTCAATCCATGGGGAAGTAACAGCACGGACATGCAAAAATGAACTCATTTTTGACCTTTGACCTCAAAGTACGACCTTGAACTTTGAACTACAATTCTGGTTCTTGTGTATGACACAACATTTCACTTAGTGTAACATTTGTGTTATTTGAGGATCCCCCCACCCCACAATTATGAAAGAGTAATGGTCCGGATAAGCTGTTTTAGACAATTTTTTACATTTGACTTTTAAGTGTGACCTTGACATTTGAGCTATGAATCTGGTTGTTGTGCATGACACTTTGTCTCACTGAGCTTGACATTTGTGCCAAATTATTTGAAAATTCTTCATTCCATGATGAAGCTACAGCCCGGACAAGCAAAAAAGTACATGTTTTTGACCTTTGACCTCCATCTGTGACATTGACCTTTGAGCTACGAATCTGGTTCTTGTTCATTACACTCCGTCTCACTAAGCTTGACATTTGTGCCATATTATTTGAGAATCCTTCCATCCATGATGAAGTTATAGCCCGGACAAGACCAAATCCTGATGGAGGCATGCATGCACGCATTTACGCATGCACTTACATACACCGAACTGCCATTGTGACAACTAAGGCAAGCTCACTGCAAGCGGGCTCGACAATGAAAACTGTCTAACCTAGGGTCTACATAAATTGTAGACGGACAGACAACCAGATACTTATGTCACACCTGCTGGCTTAAAATAATGTGTTTTTTCTTTAGAATTTCCAGGATTCATATTTCATTTACAGGAAAAAATCCTCCTATTTCCTTCCCTCTCTCTCACACTCACACAAACATACACACACAATCATCTTAAAAGTTACATAGGCAAGTAGAACTTTGTCATTCAAAACTTGACCTGTGTCACATGCTGAAAAGTTTGCATTTGTTTCAACATTTACATCTGAGTTAACTATATTCAAACAAGAGGGCCATGTGGCCCTGATCGCTCACCTGATTATAAATGAGCAACATATGTTGGATTTTTCATATTTACCTACTTTTTGACCCCACATGACCCAAATTTAAATTTGTCCAAGATTTTATGGAGACAAACATTCTGACCAAGTTTCATGAAGATTGGGCCAAAAATGTGGCCTCTAGAGTGTTAATAGGGTATTTAAACGATCTGACCTCATGACCTACTTTTTGACCCCACATGACCCTAATTCGAACTTGTCCAAGATTTTATGGAGACAAACATTCTGACCAAGTTTCATGAAAACTGGGCCAAAAATGTGGCCTCTAGAGTGTTAACAAGGTTTTTCTAAGATTTGACCTCATGACCTACTTTTTGACCCCACATGACCCTAATTCGAACTTGTCCAAGAATTTATGGAGACAAACATTCTGGCCAAGTTTCATGAAGATTGGCCTAAAAATATGGCCTCTAGAGTGTTAACAAGCCAAATTAACAAGGGCCATCACAAAAGCTCACCTTGAGCACGTTGTGCTCAGGTGAGCTAAAAAATTATCCTAGAAATCTGAATAAATTAGCTTCCTTACCTTTGAAATTAAAAGGAATAAAATATTAACAAACCATGAAAATGAGCTCAAGATTTTATTCTAAAGACAATAAATCACTAAAATATAACCTGTTGAAATGTAACCAACACAACACTCTAACAAATTGAAAGAACCCATCAAACAAAATATATTTGACCACTGAAACATGTTTTTGACATGGTAATATGTAACTCAAGATATCTTAGTAGAAAATCTCATCAATACTGTTTCTATACCAAAAACTTAAAAAAAAAAAACTTAAAAAAAAAATAAATATATATATATATATATATAGAGAGAGAGAGAGAGAGAGAGAGAGAGATTTTAAAATCATTTTCCTTTTCTGTTTTTGTTTTTCTTGCCCAGCTTCTGTGGCAGCTCAGGTACATCTTTCCTCATGGCATGTCCAGTTGTCTTAATGTGGTCAAACAACTTGGACCTTGAGGGGTACTCTGCCCCACAGATTCCACATTGACCCTGAAAATTATAAGGAGTCTTGTCAGCACAGCCAGCATGTTATTCACATAAGGATTGCGTCTAAAGCCAATTAACAACAATGTTTGCAGCGTTACAATAAAGAATGGCTGAACATATATGCCATTTTCAGAAGAGTGTGATATTAAATACTGCTTTTCTTTTTGAGGGTTTAAAACACACACACACACACATATATATATATATATATATATATATATATATATAAGTTTTACAGTACAACATTTTCTGACCCAAAAATGTTTTAAAGTGTATAAACCTCGAACCATATATCTGGATTATCCATGTTTTAAGTTTCAAGGTGATACCTCAAATACTTTTTGAGTTATGGTCCGGACAAAAATAAAATCTCAGAATCAACAAAGGGTAATAACTCAGAAAATACGAAAGTCAGAGTTATCATTCTTGTGCACTGCACTCCACCTCAATGTGATCTATCCATGTTTTAAGTTTCAAGGTGATACCTCAAATACTTTTCGAGTTATGCTCTGGACAAGAAAGTGTGATGCCGACGACACCGACGACGACGCCGACGACGACGGACAAAGTGATCCCTATGTGTCTGCCATGCTATGCAGGCGACACAAAAATCGATCAGGGAGAAAATGAGGAGAGAAATTGCCGCAGGGCTTACCATTTCCGGTCTGATTATCTGTCAAGCTTGTAGCACTGTCCGGATTTCAGAGGTAAAATTGAATTGATATGACCCTATATATATGAAATATTTGTATGGAATTCAGAATTTAGAAGTTCTGGAATCAGAAGTATTATTTACATATAAACAGAAGGGGAAATTTCTGGACCAAGAAAATCGTCCGGATTTCATAAGTATCCGGATTTTAGAGGGTTCGGATTTTGGAGGTTACCCTGTACTACCATGTGGTGTGTGTGTGTGTGTGAGGGGGACTAAAATTGGAGCAGGTCGAATGCGATTTTTAAGGGTATCAAATTCAAGGGTTTTTCAATACCTGAGAGTAGTGCAATCAGCAGACATGGTATATTGAATGTTCATTTAGTTATTGGTATAAACATATGATGGAACCAATATGATTAAGATTAATACCTGTTTTTGGTTAGAGTCAGCTTGATTTTTATTTTTCTTCTTATTTTTAGTCTGTGGGTCACAAACAGTTTGTGTTTGCAACATACAGGGTGGGATAGTAGGATTCCCAGCATCAGGTTTGTTTTCAGGGCTATCTTCAACACCAGTCAATCTATCACTTGTTTCAGGGCCATCTGAATTTGTTACATAATCTTCTCCAGCTAGTCTACCTTCTGTTGTGTCACTTGTGTCCTCTCCACTGACTAGGCATGCCTGAAAATCACAATACAGTATCATTTTGGTGGGTATATTACTGTCATTAAGTCATGAGTATATATTAATATGTCCAATCAAAATGGGTTTTAAAGGTCAACCACAAAGAAAATTTTACTTTTTTTAAAACCTTTCCTATTTTGTCCTTTTACTTAAGGGAAATGCCGAACAAACATTTTTTTTGCAAAAAAAAAATATCTTAAAGTAGGTAAAATGCTGATTTTGTTAGCTGTTGGGCAGTATTTACATTTAAGCATCACGTGACCCCTATGACGTCATCTATATACCAGATGTCATTTGCCATCTTAATTTCATATAAATGTATGTAATCATTAATCATATTTAAAGCGTTTTAATCCAACATGTTATTTTTTTTTTTGTCTAGTAAAAAGTTAAAGGTTTTATTGAGTTGTTTCTGTGTAATTAATCCACGAATTTGACGAAAATAAATGCTGTATTTGTGATTATGCAAATCAGATAGACTGTGAAATAAAAATTAAATTCAGCGATAAACAGAGGTTTTCAAGTGAATAGAAGTTAAAATTTTCATAATTTGAATACGTTTTCACCACTATGACATGACGTATTCCTATACTTTGGTGTTAGTAGTGCACCCATGGTTATTTTATTTTAATTCTCTCTTTCCCAAACATTTATGAACGGAAGCAATAAACCATAACTTTTACCCGTTGAAATACAGGAAGAAATAAAAATATGGAATTAGTAGTACAGTAGAACCTCGTTAATCCGAAGTCATAGGGACCGGGCTGGAAACTTTGAAATAATGATAATTCGGATTAAAAATCCAATGATAAATTTAGGTTTGTGTGCATGTATGTTTGCGTTATCACTACTGGTGAGTATCGTGAAAATCGCTACGTCGTAAAAACAACTATGGCTTGAAAAACGGATCCTTTACGTAAGAGGGTCTTCACGGAAATACAAACACATACAATTATTGATATTGAAATTTCTTTAATACATGTTTGCAAATACGTGTGGAAATAATAAGAAAACAAAACAGTTCAACAGTAATTTCATCTTTCTGTTTCAACCAAGTTGATAGAGAATTTGATGATACCCCAAACTCTTCAGCAATTATCTTTGGAGACAATAATTCTTTCGGATGTAAGTGTGCAGAGACGACAGAGATACAAATGATGATTAATCTCTGCTGACTAATTTTAAATTCACATAAAAAACAAGTACTCAAGATCTGACACCTGGGTTTATCTGCTGACGCGTGTCTGTTACTCAACCTTTCAGACACCGATTAGAAGTAATCAATAATTTCCGGTCAGACACGTGCTGATAATCCCTACCTGGAAAAAGGTGCGAAAAACTTACTTGAGCCATCATTCCAGTGACGCCGCAAAATAAACTAACCCGTGTACGATTTAAGTTAAGGGCGATATGTCTTCGAAAATGTACGAAGATTGACTTCGAAATAAAAATTGAAAAATAGGTATAAATAGTGAACTCGGGACCGGGATTTAACTTCCAAATAAAAAATCGAAATAGCCAAATTCGGATTAAACATTTTATTTTTAGTTACAATAAGAAGGGGAAAAATCGGGACCGGAAAAAAACTTTGAAATGGTGAGGAATTCGGTTTAATGATGTTCGGTTTGACGAGGTTCTACTGTACTTACCTTTCTTTCAGGCTTTTATTCCTGTCTTCCTTTATATCATAACTCCATATAAAAAAAAAGTTTTTTATCGTCAGTCTATAACTATTCTTTCGTCAATAAAACAAGTTTTAAGTAAAATATTTTCTCATGTCATTTTTAGATAATCAGAATCACATTTACTTTTTTTCTATACCCCACAAAGACATAACTTATAAAATCCATTTGATTTGAATAATAATGGAACAACAGAACATACCTATATCCAAAGACATATTCACCAACCTGCATATGTCTGTGCTATATCTTATATATTTGCACTAATAATTCCCTTTACATTATCTTGAATGAAACTCGCCGATCTTAAGCGCATTAATTATGACTTTATCTGTTTCATTACTGACTAATTGATAATGTTTCATCATCTAAGAAACCGACCATCTGTAAGCGGCTGCTCACATCTCAAAGTGATTGGCTTGACAATTAGTCATCACTAATTAGGATTCTCTCCGACACACACACCTGGATCAATTAACTTGGGTAATACTTTTATTACCCCCTGATTGACCCCAAACAGGAAATTGCATAATCATACCAAACCAAAAAGTTTATTCTTATCAGTAGATATGTTAGGGATTTTACTCATTTAGAAACATGGTCTTTGTGGAAACCCAGCGCAGATACAGGATTTTAGCGGAAAATAAGAAGGATTTTGATATGAAGGTATGTAAAACATTTATTAACGTTACTCTTATTCAGGACCTTTATGTCAATATTATCAAATACTGTTTTAGAATACATCCTGATAAAACATTTTTTAAACGACCAGTTTTATAAATCCAAATGAAGAATATATCTTAACATTTTTGATAGGAATGTAAATTAATTAATTGAGCTACATATTTTCACCTTTATTTGTTCATTGTCATCTTGGATTTAGCTTGAAATTAGTTACAGTAACTGTGAATTGTTCAATAAGATATATAGTGCTGGCAGAGTTTTGTCTAGTGATGATGTCATAGCAAAGGGAGAGAAGTCAGTCAAACTTTTCTAACCTGGGTCATTTTTGCAACTTTCAATAGCCGATTTCATACAAACTACAAATAATTTTAACATATTTTTTGTACAGGATGTCTTACACTAATGTTTTCTAACAGATAATAATGTAAATGATATCTTTGTGGTTGACCTTAAACTTCCATTGGCTCATGTGCAAATTGGATTGCAGTCGAATGTAAAGCTGTGATTAAAATAATTTTCAGTGAGTTATAATTTTCTATATGATTGTTTGGGTGTATCAAATATGTGATTTGTGATTGTTTTAAATAGTTTCCTGTCTGATGATAATATTTAATAAGTTATTAGTCAGTAGATGTTTGTATCTTGATGATGTTTATACATGAAAGTCATGACCTACTTATTGCTTCACTTGACGGTCTGTGCAATGGACATTGTGCTTGTAATAATACATGGTTGGTTATTTATTATATTATGTTTGGGATAAGTAATGGGTAAAGCTTATCTTATTAATATGCAACCATGGAATGAAAGTATTGATAAGGTTGTTTTAAACATGACACAATGCAGTTATAAAGTATTTTTATCCCCGGCCGGAAGTAATAGTCTCTGTCCTTCTGTCTGTCCTTCCATCCCACTTTTTTGTCTGGAGAATAACTCAAAATGTATTTGAGATGTGAATGATAACTCTACCTTTCATATTTTTGAGTTATTGCCCTTTCTTATTTTTCTGGCTTAATTTTTGTCCAGAGTCAAAAAGCTTTGAGATATCAACTTGAAAACTTCATAGGTGGATAGATCTCATTGAGGAGAAGTGCAGTGCACAAGAATGATTATTTTTCAGGCTTAATTTTTGTCCAGAGCATAAGTCAAACAAGAAGGCCAAGATGGCACTGAATCGCTCACCTACGAAACATTACCTTCATTGCCAATTATTGTATTATGTGTCATACTTACTCCAAAATCCATGCAGAAGTATAGCAAGATCATCTAAATTCCAGACAAAACTGTACCTGCCATCCAAATTTTGAAGGTCAGAGCTCTAATAAGTCCATATAAAGATCAAGTGACCCCTGGGGTGGGGTCAACTTTGACACCAAGGCCATTATATTTGAACACATTTGGTTAAGGTCCACTAAGTAAACATTAATTTTGAGGGTTTTCCTATACAAAAAATCCAGTGACCCCTAAGGCAGGGCCAATTTTGACCTCAGGGCCATGATTTGACCAATTTTGTTAGAGGTTCAATAGGCCATGTTACACACCAGATATCTTAACTCCAGGCCTTGTGGTTTCTGACTAGAAAATTTTTCTAGTTTTTCCTATACAGTGAAACCTCGTTAATCCGGGTTCCATAAGTCCGAAAATTAAGGAAACTCGCATTCCGGATCCGGAAATCCATTTTGGGAACCAATGTTCCTATTGCTATATAAAACAACTCATTAATCCGGAAACCAGCTCAGACTGGATTATCCTCTAACTACTTTTAGGCATTATTTAGGCTACCCTTAGCACCTGACTGGCATGGCCCTGCCACCTGCAGATTTTGTGTTTTGGGGGGGGGGGAAGGGCGGTTAGTAAAAGGGAAGAAGGTAATTTTACAACTGCAGAGTTTTACTGCATGTACAGAACAGAACAGATATTTATTGTATCTCAACGTGTACATAGTACATAGTTGCATCAATAATACAAACAGCAATCTGTCATATTCTAACACACACACACACTACATAGTCTGCATCTCATATTTAGACATCAATACTCTCTCTCTATCTCTCTCTCTGTATCTATCTCTCTGTATCTATCTCTCTCTCTCTCTCTCTCTCATTGGAATTTACATTCAGAAATCTCATAGCATTTTAACAACAAGATTTAATCTAATTGGTTACAAAAATGCATTAGTAATAAATGTCAAGGCACAATTTATCATTTTAGTCATGAAAGTTTTGTCGAAGACTGCCTTAATCAAGGTGAACTTATAATGCGAGATTAGTACAGGTCTTACGAAATTCTAAAGCTTCTTGTATATATCTAGACAAATCTATCAAAACTGCTTTATTATCTGAATTTAACATCTCACAAAATTTAATAAAATTTGGTTTTGCGTAGAATCTTTTGTCAATGTATCGCTTTCTCATTTCTTTGTAGGCTGTGCAAACAAAAATGAAATGGTACTCATCTTCGAGATCATTCTTATTACAAAACATACAATATCGAAGGTGTCTAGAAATTCTATTCCTACCATATCTACCTGACTCAATTCTTAAAGGATGTGATGATAAACGTAATCTGGAGAGAAAATATCTTAGTTTGTTTGGTACTATATCAAGGTATTTCTCAAAGGTAAATACTGTTTTAAAATGTTTATACGTAAATAGTACACTACTTATAGACAAATCGTTACTCCACTTTTGAACAAAACAATCGATTATTCTATTTTTAAATAAATTACAAAAGTCATTTGGATTTACTGAATATGGATCAATAAAAACATTGCTAAACCCAAAATTATCAAACAGTTTTTTAACATTTGATAACCAGTTTACTTTACCTCTATTACAATCATATAACATGCATGTGTACATTTTCTCCAGAATTATATTATCAGTATATAAAAGCTTAAACCAGTATTTGACGATTTTCACATAACGAGCTATATAAAGTGGATATCTTCCTAATTCCCCGTACACTGCCGCTGAACATGTAGTTCTTTTTACTCTGAGTAATCTTTTGCAGAATTTTAAATGTAAAGTTTCCATATTTTTCAATTTAGTATTCCCCATACTTCAGCGTTGTATTGTAAAATCGAACCAACAAAGGAATCGAACAAATGCATCATAGTGCTAGGTTTTAAATTAAAATCTTTAGTATTGTAAAATAGACAACTTAAAGCTTTAAGTCCTTTCCCTATCAAAAATTCCTGATTAAGATTAAAACTACCAGTATAATTGAACAATGTGCCCAGATAGTTGAAATCATTAACTATTTCTAATATTTGACCATCGTATGTAAAACATTCATTTCCTTTTATAGGACCACGTTTACGAAATACCATTACTTTAGTTTTGTCAGTATTAACCTCTAAATTCTATTTACAACAGTATTCATATAAACTATCCAGATTATGTTGCAATTTCGAAGGAGACTTTCCAAAAATAATCATATCATCTGCAAAGTACAGTGAAATAATGATAAGGTCATCAAAATGTAAACCATTTTCTGGCGAGTCCAAGAGTGATAGTTCCAAATCTTCGATAAAAAGAGCGAATAATTTCGGAGACATGACCTCTCCTTGCAACAAACCGACCGTGATATCAAAGTAGTCTGAATGATCATTATATTTGCGAACACAAGCTTTAACTTTATCATACATATCCCTTATAACTCTAAGTATTTTACCATTTACACCCAGTTTAGATAATTTGAACCATAGATTATTCCTATTAACGCTATCAAATGCCCTCCTGAAGTCAACAAATGCATAATACAAACGTTTATTTTCATTTAAAAGTTTTTGTACAACAGTATGCAAAATAAAAACAGCATCCACCGTGGATTTCCCAGACCTGAATCCAAACTGAGAATCTGATATTATATTATAGGTGTCACACCAATTTGAAATTCTTTCATTCAAAACGCCTGTAAATATTTTTGCTAAACAACTTATAAGTGTAATACTGCGATAGTTTGCAACATTTTTCTTATCCCCCTTTTTAAAGAGAGATATGATAACACCTTCCGCCCAAGAACTCGGATAAAAACCGAATTAAAAATAGCGTGAAATAAATCGCAAATATGAGAAGCAATAATATCAACAGTCTCTATAAAATAAGACGTTAATAAACAATCATTACCGGGTGCTTTACCGTGCCTTAGTTTTTTAACAACCTTGACTATTTCGCCAACCGTAAAATCACAATTCAATTCTTCAAATGAACAACATAAATTATCAAAATGTTGGTTTTTACAATGTTCATTTGCTTCGTCATTTCCATTACTGTTAACTTGTTGAAAAATTTCACAAAAATATTTCCGAAATTCTTTTAATTTAATACTGCAACTTGTATTTTTATTTTTACGAAATAATGACCAAAAATCTTTGGGTCGCTTAAACCGTAGATTCTCTATTTCCTTTATCTTTTGTCGCCTACATGAATTGCGCTTTTTAAGAATAATTTTTTTATATATAATTTTCTTTTCACATAGCAATAAACGAGTGGATGAACATTTATTTTTGTTAAAAGCATGTAAAGCATCTAAATAAAGACGTTTTGCAGACTGACACTCCTCGTCAAACCATTCTGCTGCTGGTTTACATTTTACATTATTGGAAACTTTAAGTTCTTTCGAAATAATGGATCCGCTTCAGAGCGTATCAAGTTTGTAAAATCAACAATACGACTATTTACATCTGACCGCTCAGTTGTGTCGATGTTTGATGTAATGTTATTCAGTTCAGGTAATCTAGCTAATAATTTGCTGCGGAATGTGTTACGTAACGATTCATTCCATTTAAAAGTTGTGAACACATTCTCAATCAAAATAATAGGCTGTTTCGAACAATTAAGTGAGAATGATAAGGCTGCATGATCGGATAGGTGGTTAAAATCATGTATTTGAAATTATGGACTGAGGGGAAATCAACTTCTCTCAACAACAGGTAGTCAATCAATGAACAACCATTTGTACTAATATAGGTGTAGGTACCTGTCCCATTATCTGACCCTAGCCTGCCGTTGGCAATGCAGACTGAGCACGCTTTTGCACAATTCTAACAACCTTGCTCCCTGTTGATTGAACACCCTGTCAAGAGAGGCCCTGCTTAGGTGCGTATCTGGAACACAACCGTCATCAACATCATCATCATCAACCCTGTCATAAACAATAAAATCCGCCCTATCTCCCACCCTACTGTTAAAGTCCCCAACTACATAAGGGATACCTAATCTTTTAAAAGTAGAAATATCGCTCTCAAGCAAATCATACAAATCAATCTGACTAATGTTGTGTGTAGGAGAGTCCTCTCCCCAAATATATACACCGCATAAATATATATCATTGTCCAATCTAAAAAAATGTTTATCTAATTTAAGCCATATTATAGTATCGGCATGTATGATGAGATCTTAAAGTTGACCATCCCATGTTTTTTCTTTCTTTTGGCAAGTATTTTAGATCAATTTCTATATTTTTAATTGATGGCAACAGTTTTTGTTTAATTATTCAATCCATTTAATTTTGTTCATATATTCTGATGAAAAAGTGGGACAAAGTTACTTATTTGTCTCTTTTCCTTTTAAGAGTATATTGATAACAAGTATGGTTTAAATTAGTGAAAAATGAATTAGGTATTAAAACAAGTTTAAAACCTTAATTAAAATCACTTATATATTTACACATTTTACTTCTTTAAAAGATACAAAATATTTATTTAATACATATGAATTCACACAAAGGATTCATCACAAAAATATGAAAGAAATAAAAAGATTCCTGAGTTGATTCGTTACAACGGAAAATTCATTAATCCGGAAATTTACCCAGGAACCAAACTGTCCGGACTAACGAGGTTTCACTGTATTTATTTTCCTATATGAGTCTATGTAAAATCATGTGACCCCAAGGGTGGGCGGGGCCAATTTTGAACCAAGGGCCATGATTTGAACAAACTTGGTGGAGGTCTACTAGGCCATGCTATACACCAAATAAGTAAACTCCAAGCCTTCTGGTTTCTGACAAGAAATTTAACCCCAGGGCCATGATTTGAACAAACTTGGTAGAGGTCTATGAGGCCCTGTTACACACCAAATATCTAAACTCTAGGCCTTGTGATTTCTGACTAGAAGATTCTTCTAATTTTTCCCATGTAAGTCTTTGTAAAATCAAGTGAACCCTAGGGCGGGACCAATTCTGACCCCAGGGTAATGAATTGAACAATCTTGGTAAAGGTTCATAAGACAATGCCACACACCAAATATCTAAGCTCTAGCCTTGTGGTTTCAGAGAAGATTTCTTTTTAAAAGTCTATTTTTAACTCCTGTGATGCAGATATGCAACAGACCAGAACCATTTGAACAACTTCGGTAGAGCTTCATGCAATAAACATCACAGGCAATTTTCATCAAATCACGTTTACCTATCTTTAACAAGAGGGCCATTTAGCCCTAGACTCACCAAGTTTCTTATATAAAACGATTAACGTTTTTATAAGGAAATAATATGACCCCCATATGGGCCTCACTTTTCTTAAGCATTTATGGTAGACATTCATGAGGCGAATGAAATTAAGTTTTGACCACTGGTCATAGAAGAATTTTTAAAATTTTCTTTATAGAGTATATAAGGAAAATAGCTTACCCCCTAGGAGCCTCATTTTTCAAAGGAAAACTTCATTTTAGCAATTATAGAAGACATTCATGAGGTGACCATTTGTGCTAAATGGAAAAAAATTCTGACCACAAACTTCACATAAGAAGAATTTTGAAATTTTCTTATATAAGATGCTAGCTGACCCCCTAGGGGTCTCATTTTTCAGGGGATCAACTCTGGTGAGCTAAAAATCATATAAAGACATTTCAAATGACTGAAATACTGTCAGTGGGATGTTAAACCCAACAAACAAACAAACATTCTTAACCTAAAATAATGTACCACATCGCGCCATTTTCTCAAGGTCAAGGCTGAAATCTAACATCATTTCTGTAAACGATGTAGAGAACATTTGTTTTGCAAAAACTGTAAGTATGACACTAGAACAGCACTATTCCATATAGCTTTGTGTATTAATGTGTAAAACAAAATTAGAGACACTACATGATCATGGACACTTACAGCAAAGGTTCGATGAAGAAAACAAGTATATATGAGTGGTTAACATCTTCAAGAACAGTCCTTTGGGAAACAATCTGTGAAATTCAACAGAAGCATTTAAGGTCATGCTTTGACAAGTATTTCCGTAGGTTGGAGAAGTGTGTATTGTGTGGAGGAAATTATTTGAAAATAATTTTTGGATGTGTCAGAGTTTTCAGATGCCATATTCCCTTATGAGTAAGTTGCCCTGTTCAACATTCCCATTTATAGCAAAGTGATTGTGGGTTTTGTGTCAATGCAATTTGTATCATTTTTTCTTTCGGTGCAAAATATAACAAAGCATCACTTTAGAAGAGTAGTGCAAAGCAATAAAAGTTTCCTACTGGAAAGGGCCTTGTCACACTA
Source organism: Solen grandis (assembly GCA_021229015.1). Lineage (NCBI taxonomy): Eukaryota > Metazoa > Mollusca > Bivalvia > Adapedonta > Solenidae > Solen > Solen grandis. Next base: position 8,503,940 of record CM037781.1, read on the forward strand.
AATAGTGTGATGATTTTCCCCTTTGGCCCTTTTCTGTTCATTGTGGGTAGTTTCATTTTAATCTACTGTTAGTTGAATTATTTCTAATTCCCTCTATTTAATAAATCATTTGGTTAGAAATATATAGGTTACTTGATTTGTAAGATATCGGAAATATTTGAGGGTTTGTAAAGTGGCGAGACAGCTTTAAAATATATAACTTTGTTTGAAGTTGCGATTTTCAACGAGTAAATCCAAGGTTTCCAATCTATTGTTTATTATTGCGAAATCGAGGCTGGCTGTTTCGAGGTAAGTTTGAATACATGGATAACGTCTGAAATACATTTATATTTGATTAATTGTCCTTTAATAATGTCAATCTTACATATTAATTAGTTTAGTAATGTTAATTTGTATTATAAAGTATATTTGTCGATGCAAATTAACCCATCACCCCTTTTGTTATAATATTTGGTTAATTATGGAATCGTCCTGTGAGTGGACCAGTCTGTGAAAGGTCACGTGGTTTTGGGGTATATAAGGCGCTGCTCTCCTCATAGTCAGTCTTGCGCAAGCAGTCGGTCAGATCGGTTGGTCTCTCGTTCAATGCAGCAAGCGATATATTTAATGGTTAGCTACTGTACCACGCACTTCGGTGATCGGAAGGTAGCTTACCTGGTATACATATAGTTTAATTAGGGTATCTAGGTATTAGATGACACTACTGTACCAAGCCCCTGGGGAATCGGAAGGTAGCTAGCCTACGTGATACTGCCGTACCATGCACTTCTGTGATCGGAAGGCAGGTTACCAGTTTGCTTAGGTCGCATTTAAAGCTGTAGCGTGTACATATAATACTAAGTTAGGCATTAGGTAGGCTTTTGGCCTAGGTTTTCTTGGCTGCTGAGTTAGGGTTATTTTTGTAGGTGAGGTAGATTTACCCAAGTTAATTTCATAATTCATCATTAATATTGTTGCCAATCATATAAGCCAAGTAGGCTATAAGGAAAATTTATATATTTGTATATATTACGTATATCAAGTATCAGGTAGATACGGGATCTTTTTCATACTATAATATCAATACTTTTTCAAGCCTTGACCGCTCGTTAAGCCAGGTGAGTTTTTATAAGATTACTTTTAGTATAGAAATTCACCGGCAATCATCACAATAGAACCAAAATTCAAGTATTGAAATCAATAATTAAGTAATAGTTAATGATACGATATAACAAGGGATGAGAATTATAATCAAGAAATTTTCCTTTTCAAAATAGAGTCCGTGTGATCTAATGCACCTTTTTCTTCTCTCCAACCAAAAATCAAAGGCATGACGTAAGCCATCACTTGACAGCATTCTCATTGCAGCAGTAATATAACTACTAAGCTCTTCCCAAGACTCATACCTATGATGCCACAACTATCTTTAACATGTAACAAGAGCCATGTTGACATGCCATCCCCTGCCGAATGCTTGCTGTTTAGAAGAAGAAACTCATGTGAAGACTTGATAATTCCCCCTATTTTGAGGTCTACAGGTAAAATGTTAAGGTCAATGTGACAAAAATTAAGCCTGAAAAATAACAAAAGGCAAAAACTGAACAAGAGTGCCAGTGCTGCCACAATATATGCCGCCACAAAATATAAAGACCAAGAGGGTCCTTTTAATTATTGCTTTTAACATTTCTGTAAGCATAAGCTCATAATGAAGTCTGTGAGACCAATTAATTTAGCTGAACAGAGATAGAACCCTAAAAAGGCTTCCAATATGAAAGTAGGTCAAATAGCAGTATCAAGATGAATCCTTTTTTCTTTCTCTGCATAACTCTTGCAAAAATCACTGTACCAGAAAATCCCTGCTTTATGCACTTTTACTTGTTTAGAAACTTGAGTTGTGTTTCAAGAGACCATGTTTAGAAAGACATAACTATTGCAAATATTGATGAACATCAAAATCCCTGCTTTGTGCATATCTACCCAGTATAGTAATGACATTGACCAAGTTTTGAAAAGATTAGGTCAGAAACATACAAGGAATTGCATTAACAAGGCTGAAGTATCAATCAGCAAAAGAGACTAAGTTTCAAGGGACATAAATCTTGTAAAAATCAATGAACTGGAAAATTGCCACTTCATGCACATTTACCAATTTTAGTAATGCCATTGACCAAGTTTTGAAAAGATTCATTCAGAAACGTAGGAGGAGTTGCGTTCACAAGGCTGCAATATCATTCAGCTATAGAGACTAAGTTTCAAGGGACACAAATCTTGTAAAAATCAATGAACCGGAAAATCGCCACTTCATGCACATCTACCCATTATAGTGATGACATTAACAAAGTTTTGAAAAGATTAGGTCAGAAACATACAAGGAATTGCATTTACAAGGCTGAAATATCAATCAGCTAAAGAGACTAAGTTTCAAGGGACACAAATCTTGTAAAAATCAATGAACTGGAAAATTGCCACTTCATGCACATCTACCCATTATAGTAATGACATTGACCAAGTTTTGAAAAGATTCATTCCGAAATGTAGGAGGAGTTGCGTTCACAAGGCTGCAATATCAATCAGCTACAGAGACTAAGTTTCAAGGGACACAAATCTTGTAAAAATCAATGAACCGGAAAATCACCACTTCATGCACATCTACCCATTATAGTAATGCCACTGATCAAGTTCTGAAATGATTTGTTCAGAAATGTAGGAGGAGTTGTGTTCACAAGGCTGCATTATCATTCAGCTACAGAGACTAAGTTTCAAAGGACACAAATCTTGTAAAAATCAATGAACCGAAAAATCGCCATATCATGCACATCTACCCATTATAGTAATGACATTGACCAAGTTTTGAAAAGATTCATTCAGAAATGTAGGAGGAGTTGCGTTCACAAGATATGGACGTACGGACAGACGGAGAAGATGACGCCAATATACAACTGCCTCCGGCGGCGTATAAAAATTATGAAGGGTAGAGTTATCATCCTTATGCACTGCACTTCTCCTCAAATAAGATCTATCCACCTATGAAGTTTCAAGTTAAGTTAATATCTCAAATACTTTTTGACTTATGCTCTGGACAAAAATTAAGCCTGAAAAATAACAAACGGCAATAACTAAAAACTTATACAAGAGGGCCAAGATGGCCCTTGGTCGCTCACCTGAGAAAGATGATTGCTTAAGAAATAAAGATGCTTGAGTGTAAAAGTGAAATCTGGCTTTTTTTATGGTGAAATGGGCATAACTCCTAAATTTACAAGTCAATATCAATTATAATTGAACCCGATTGTGAGATTATGGGCATAAACATTGTCTTCAAGTTTAAAAATGATTGTTAAAAAAATGAAGTTGGTAGAGAATAAACAAAGTGAAATCTTGCATTTTTTGTATTAAAAGGGGCATAACTCCTGACCTAAATGACCCATCTCAGCCACAATTGAACTCGATCGAGACATTATGATCATTAACAATGTCATACAGTTTGAAGATGATTGCTAAAAGAAGGAAGATACTAGAGTGTAAACAACGTGAAATATGGCTTTTTTTATATATTAAAAGGGGCATAACTCCTGACCTAATTGATGGATCTCAGCCATAATCGAACTCAATCGAGACCTTATGGTCATAAGCATTGTCATAAAGTTTGAAGATGATTGCTCAAAAGATGAAGATGCTAGAGTGTAAACAAAGTGATTTCTGGCATTTTTTGAATATTAAAAGGGGCATAACTTCTGAACTAATTGACGGATCTCAGCATTAATCGAACTCAATTGAGACCTTATGGTCATAAACATTGTAATAAAGTTTGAAGATGATTGCTCAAAAGATGAAGATGCTAGAGTGTAAACAAAGTGAAATATGGCATTTTTTGAATATTAAAAGGGGCATAACTTCTGACTTAATTAATGAATCTCAACCATAATCGAACTCAATCGAGACCTTATGGTCATAAGCATTGCCATAAAGTTTGAAGAGGATTTCTCAAAAGATGAAGATGCTAGAGTGTAAACAACTTGAAATATGGCATTTTTTTAATATTAAAAGGGGCATAACTCCTGACCTAATGGTACGATATCAGCCATAATCGAACTTGGCCGTGATTTTATGGTTATAGACATTAATATAAAGTTTGAAGATAATTGCTCATGAAATGAAGATGCTAGAGTGCAAACAATGTGAAATATGGCTTTTTTGAATTTTAAAAGGGGCATAACTCCTGACCTAATGTTCCGATATCAGCCATAATTGAACTTGGCCGAGATTTTATGGTTATAAACATTGTTTTTAAGTTTGAAGATAATTGCTCATAAAATGAAGATGCTAGAGTGCAAACGAACAAATTGTGGACGACGGACGGACGACGGCATTCATCCTAAAAGCTGGTAAAAAGATATCATTCTTGTTGCCCCTCAAAGATCTCTCTACCTATGAAGTTTCAAGTTGATATTTCAAACACTTTTTGACTTATGCTCTGGACAAAAATTAAGCCTGAAAAATAACAAAATCATGAAATATAGAGTTGTCATTCTTGTGCACTGCACTCCTCCTCAATGAGATCTATCCACCTATGAAGTATCAAGTTCATACTTCAAATACTTTATGAGTTATGGTCCGGACAAAACTGTGGAAAGGAAGGATGGACAGACAGACGGATAGACAGAGACTATTATCATATCCCCCGCCGCCTTCGGCAGGGGATAAAAAGGAAACACAGATTGTCAAATCTGGACTACACGGTGGGTGTTGTAGATGTTCAATGTTTAATTCAGTCATTTTGGCCCTTACAACACGGCCGAGATGTACAGGGGCATTATCGTGGTGCAAAATGAAATCCCATTTTGAAAGTTCAGGGCTTTTGTCTTTAATAGCTTGACAAAGTTTCGTTCTGAGTATGGTGGAGTAATACTAACTATTAATTGTAGTTTCATTCAGTACCATGTGATAAAGAACAAGGCTTTGTCAGTATAGCAAGCAATATTGTCAGGAGTTACCACCAGTGAACCCCCCCACCCCCAAACCCCTGAAGAATTTTTGCAAGATAGAAACAAGAAAATAATAGAAAAAAGTTATGATCCCTGAACTTTTGTTTCAATAGCATAAGTAGAACAAGAGTTATGTTGCTGTCAAGAAATTGTGAAAAGGGGAAATAATTCCAAAAATACTGAGGCCAGAGATATGAACCTTGTACATCACACTTTCTTTCATTAATTTCTTTCCATAAATGAAATTAAATTTCAATAGCATGAGTCAAACAGGAGTTATCTGAAGGACACAGAATTGTACATAAGGTTAAAAACCTTGGAGATGGATTTTGCTCTTGTGTACTGCAATTCTCGTCCATTACCTCTACCCACCTATGAAGCTTCATGTTCCGGACAAAACATAATTGAATATGAAATTAAACAACGGGCAATATCTCCAAAAATTTGATTTACAGAATTAAGGTTCTTGTGCGCTGCAATTCTCCTTTGTGAGGTCTATCTACCTATCAAGTTTCAAGGTTATATGTCTCATAGTGCATGAGTAATTACTTCTCCTCCATGTGATCTATCCATCTATGAAGTTTCACAGTTATATAGTGTATGAGAAATGCTCTTAACAAAAAATAAGTATGAAATTTAACAAATGGCAATAACTTCAAAAACTTGATTTGCAGAGTTACAGTTCTTATGCATGACACTTCTCCTCCATGAGATCTATCCACCTGTGAAGTTTCAAGTACATAGCTTTGATATTTTCTGGTTTATGCTCCAGAAAACCTTGACCTTTGAGCTATAGACCTGAGTCTTGTGCAAGACCTATTTGTGCTATGTTATTTCAAATTGTTATAAATTAGTTAACAACATTAAGAGCCTAGGCACAGAAATATTTGCCACTTTTCAACCTTTGACCTTTGACCTGTGATTGTGACCTTGAACTTTGAGCTACATATCTGGGTCTTACGCAGGATAAATAATCTTCGCTAGTGAATATTCTTGCCAAGTTATGTTCCTTATTTTAGGACCTAGAAACATCTACTTTTTGCGAAATTCACCCTGTAATATCCTTGTAAAGTTTTATCTTAACTGGCAAAACTGTTTAGGAAGAGATGTTGTTCACAACAGGTGGACACCATACAACAGACAATGACCGGTCACTAAAGGTCAACTTGAGCACTTTGTGCTAAACAGTACAATCTAGTAAGTCTTTCTGATGGAAGAGTAAGATAGGAACTGACATAAATGATATCAATAAAATAGGAATGATAATTGACATAAAAAGAAGTTGTCAGAAGACAACAAAGCTCACTGAGCAGACCACTTTTGCGGAGAGCTAAAAAGTCGCTGAAATTAAACCATTGAAGTTTCTTCTTTTCCTAGGGCTAAAATTTGATTTTTCAACTGAACTTTTTTGTCTCTACTATAATATCATTCTGAACAAAGGACAGCACTGGTGTGTGCATATGCATGTTTATATACACTTTAACAAGGTTTCTCCCCCCCCTCAAATTCTAAGTTGAAAAGTAGCCATAACTATGTCAAAGATTTATGGATTTTGCTAAGACCTTCATCTCTTTATGATACACATGTGAGACAAACATTCCTCAAAAATGTCAACCCATTTGGGAGTTATCGCAGGGACAACAAGTTTTTTTTTGTGTGTGCAAATTTTTTGTTGAAAAAGGGCCATAACTGTGTTGAAAATGTATGGATTTTGTTCAATGTCAACTTGACCTTCATTTTATAGAGATAAACAAATGTACCAAACATTATTTAAATCTGTCAACCTGTTTGGGAATTATCTCGCAGACAAGGTGTTTTTTGCAAATTTTAAGTTGAAAAGGGGCCATAATTGAGTTGAAAATTAACAGATTTTGTCCAAAATCAAACTTGACCTTTGTTTTTATTAGGATAGACAAAATTAATGTACCAAACATTATTTAAATCTGTCAACCCTTTCAGGAGTTATCATTTGGAAAAGGTGCTTTTTGCAAATTCTAAGTCGAAAAGGGGCAACAACTGAGTTGAAAATTTACGGATTTTGCCCAAAATCAAACTTAACCTTCATTTTATTAGGATAGACATGTCTACCAACAAGAGCACCGAATGCAGGTGCCAATGTTTTTCTGATTTTTCCAATGTTAAATTTTTGCTAAACATTTAAAAAAGTTGACATTGAAAATCACAAAACTGTATGCCTTTACATTCAAAGTTGAAGTAGACCTTGACTTGAAAATCACAAAACAGTATGAATTTACATTCAAAGTTGGTACCATACCCTTTAGATTTGACCTTTGACCTTGAATGATGACCTTGACTTATGAATGGAATAGAATGTATACAACACAAAGCTGTAAAATTTGAAAACAAAATAATTACAATGGCTATTCCATTGAGTTTTCAATAATCAACACAAAACCATAAAATTTGAAGACAATTTAAACTAGAGCTATCACTGAAGGTGATTAATACCCCCGCAAAATACTTTAATGCAGGAGAAGCCAGACTTCAGGCAGAGCATAGATAAGAACCTGTATACATAGTATATTGGTTGTGATATTAATAAGTAAAGATTTTATTTAAAGTTGATAGAGAGTCAATAATGGTTGTTTGTCACAGTAGTTTAAAAATATAAGGTTACAGTTCTTGGACACTGCACTTCTCCTAGTCGCCATCTGTTTACATTTTAAGTTTCAAGTATATACCATGTATAATATTCGAGTTATGTTCAGGACAAGAAAAACAAGGAAAAGTAACAAAGGGAAATAACTCTGTAATTACTCTAGATAGAGTTATGGTTCTTGTGCACTGCACTTCCTCATATTGTGGTTGACCATTGTATGAAATTGTTTTGAAATCCAACCAGTAGTTTACAAGTTATACTCTGGACAAGGAAAAGTAACTAAGGGCAATAACTCTGTAATTCCTATAGATAGAGTTATGGTTCTTGTGCACTGCACTTCCTCATATTGTGGTTGACCATTGTATGAAATTGTTTTGAAATCCAACCAGTAGTTTACAAGTTATACTCTGGACAAGGAAAAAATACAAAGGGCAATAACTCTGTAATTACTCTAGATAGAGTTATGGTTCTTGTGCACTGCACTTCCTCATATTGTGGTTGACCATTGTATGAAATTGTTTTGAAATCCAACCAGTAGTTTACAAGTTATACTCTGGACAAGGAAAAAATACAAAGGGCAATAACTCTGTAATTACTCTAGATAGAGTTATGGTTCTTGTGCACTGCACTTCCTCATATTGTGGTTGACCATTGTATGAAATTGTTTTGAAATCAAACTTGTACTTTTCAAGTTATGCTCCGGACAAGGAAAAGTAACAAAGGGCAATAACTCCATAATAAGTCAAGATGGAGTTATGGTTCTTGTGCACTGCACTTCCTCTCCATGTGCTTGATCATTGCATGAAGTTGTATTGAATTCCAACTTGTGGTTTTCAAGTTATGCTCGGGACAAGGAAAATGCAACGGACCGCTGGACCGACCGACCGACCACCGGGTGACTCCTATATACCCCCCCAAACTTTGTTTCGGGGGTATAACAAGAGGGCCAAGATGGCCCTTGGTCGCTCACCTGAGAAAGATGATTGCTTAAGAAATAAAGATGCTTGAGTGTAAAAGTGAAATCTGGCTTTTTTTATGGTGAAATGGGCATAACTCCTAAATTTACAAGTCAATATCAGTTATAATTGAACCCGATTGTGAGATTATGGGCATAAACATTGTCTTAAAGTTTAAAAATGATTGTTAAAAAAATGAAGTTGGTAGAGAATAAACAAAGTGAAATCTTGCATTTTTTGTATTAAAAGGGGCATAACTCCTGACCTAAATGACCCATCTCAGCCAAATTGAACTCAATCGAGACTTATGGTCATAACATGTCATAAGTTTGAAGATGATTGCTAAAAAGAAGATGCTAGAGTGTAAACAAGTGATTGGCTTTTTTAATATTAAAAGGGGCATAACTCCTGACCTAATTGACGGATCTCAGCCATAATCGAACTCAATCGAGACCTTATGGTCATAAGCATTGTCATAAAGTTTGAAGATGATTGCTCAAAAGATGAAGATGCTAGAGTGTAAACAAAGTGATTTCTGGCATTTTTTGAATATTAAAAGGGGCATAACTTCTGAACTAATTGACGGATCTCAGCATTAATTGAACTCAATCGAGACTTTATGGTCATAAACATTGTAATTAAGTTTGAAGATGATTGCTCAAAAGACGAAGATGCTAGAGTGTAAACAACGTGTAATCTGGCATTTTTTTATATTAAAAGGAGCTTAACTCCTGACAAAATCAAATGATCTCAGTCATAATCAAACTCAATCGAGACATTATGGTCATAAGCATTGCCATAAAGTTTGAAGATGATTGCTCAGAAGATGAAGATGCTAGTGTAAACAATGTGAAATATGGCATTTTTTTAATATTAAAAGGGGCATAACTCCTGACCTAATGGTACAATATCAGCCATAATCGAACTCAATCGAAACCTTATGGTCATAAGCATTGCCATAAAGTTTGAAGAGGATTTCTCAAAAGATGAAGATGCTAGAGTGTAAACAACTTGAAATATGGCATTTTTTTAATATTAAAAGGGGCATAACTCCTGACCTAATGGTACAATATCAGCCATAATCGAACTTGGTTGTGATTTTATGGTTATAAACATTGATATAAAGTTTGAAGATAATTGCTAATGAAATGAAGATGCTAGAGTGCAAACAATGTGAAATCTGGCTTTTTTGAATTTTAAAAGGGGCATAACTCCTGACCTAATGATCCGATATCAGCCATAAGAACTTGGTCATTAACATTGTTTTAAAGTTTGAAGATAATTGCTCATAAAATGAAGATGCTAGAGTGCAAACGACGGAGGACGGACGGACGGACGACGGACATTCATCGATCCTAAAAGCTCATCCTGAGCACACGACCTCAGGTGAGCTAAAAACTTTAATCATGACCAAAATCTCACTTGCACAGGTTCATATGATATATCAGTATACAAAGTTAAAAAAAATCATTGAAAAATGACAGCGAAATATATATTATAAAACTTGTCCAAAGTTGTGGTAAAATAAGGTCAAAGGTCAAGGTCAGTAGGTGAAATATTTGCATATTTCTGGGTAGGTCTTGACAAGATAAATATGCATACCAAAAATGAAAGTTGTAAGTCAAAAAGTAAAGTAGTTATGGCCAACATTAAAGTTTTTTTTAAAGATTTCAAAAATAGGTCGAAGTTCAAAGGTCAAGGTCAAAAGTCCAAAAGTTAACATTGATGGAAAGGTTTTGCCACAGGGAATTCACATGTGAAATATCAATGCCCTGTTGGTAATTGGTCTGAAATGACAGGCATTTTAATGTTTTCAAAAGTTACAGTAAATATAGATCAAAGGTCAATAGGTGAAATATTTGCATATGTCTGGAAATGAAAGTTGTATATTGAATAGTAGAGAAGTTATAGCCAACGTTAAGATTCTGGATGATGATGACGACGTCAACAACACGGACGCCAGAGTTAAGAAAATAGCTTGTATTTTTTTCTTTGAAGAACAGAAAAGCTTAAAATTACTTCAATCTGTCAACCTGTTTGGGAGTTATGTGGAAATGGTGTTTTTTGCAAATTCTACGTCAAAAAGGGGAAATAACTGTGTTGAAAATTTACGTATATTGCCGAAAACTGAACTTGACCTTTATTTTATTGAGTTAAATATGTATACCAAAAATTATTCAAATCTGTCAACTCATTGGAAGTTATAATGTGGAAACTAAAGTTTGATGCTGCCCACCAGACTGCCCACCCACCATCCAATATATCTCCGAGGACTTTGTCCCAGCGAGCTAAAAATCAATACATTCAGATTGCTAGAGACATGTCAGGGTTAAGATTCAAACAACTTCTTAACCAATTTCAAACTGAATCATTCATACCTTCGCTGCCTCTTCTTCATCATCAGAAAAATCTTCTAGTTGTTTATTTTTTCTGTCCCTTTGTCGGTCCCTCTCTGATTTACTTAAAAAATAAAATATAAATTTTTAAAGACTTTTTAACAAGAGTGTTCTTTGGAACATGTGTGTCACCTGCTGAAGCATGACAAAAAGTGTGATAGACAGTCAGATAGTCTGATGGACAGAAAGACGATGAAAAAGTGATCCCTATGTGTCACCTCGGCTTACAGCAGGTGACACAAAAACATAGCAACACACTTTGTGGTATTGAGAATCCTTCAATAACCATCACTCAATGAAAATGAAATTTTTGAAGTAAAATTAATTTTAATTAGTAAATACTTACCTGTTATTACTTCAGGTATGTGTCTATTTGTGCACAGCTTCCAAAACAGAGTCCGCAAAATAAACCATTCCCTAAACCCCCTAGTTACCGGAAGTGTAACCCCCGTTCTCCAATTGTATATGAAGCCATTGAGGGATACAACCGCCAGCAAGCGGGGAGGGAGGTGGGACTCTGTAATAACAGGTAAGTATTTACTAATTAAAATTAATTTTACTTCAAAAATTTCATTTTAATAGCATAAATACGTTACCTGTTATTACTTCAGGTATGACTTCGTCGCTAAGGTGGGAGGTTGCTAACAAAGAACCTTGATTGCAGCGACACCCGAAGTAGGAAACGACCAAAGCCGCCGATGCGTCAGACAGGATGATTAAACTACTGTCTGAGCCACTACAAGTGGACCCAAATCCACAAGGTTTTGTGATTGGTTAGCCAGTGAGCGGAGATAAAAGGAAGAAAACATAGTAGAAGACTTCCAAGAGGCTGCTTTAAGAATATCATCCATGGGGGATTTATTCAAGAAAGCCCAAGAAGCAGACAAAGCACGGAGCTCATGTGGTCTAATTCTTAAAAAGGATAGATCCCTGTCTGAAAGATCCGAATAAGCAAACTTGATAGTTGAGGCTACCCAACGAGATATTGATGCTGCCGAAACTTCGCCCCCCCCTTTTATTGGGAGGAAAAGACGAAGACGACGACCCCGTAAAGATTTAACCTTCTGGAGGTAAAACTTCAAGGCTCTAACCGGACAAAGAAGCCGATCAGGATCACCCCTAGCGCAAGACCTAGCAAGGCTCGGAATAACTACCGGAGGGGAACAGACCGAAGGGAGTTGGGTTTTCGCAAGGAAACCAGGTTGAAAGCTCAAAGATACAGAGCCATCAGATTTGTTAAAGCGTAAATAGCCTTCCTCAGTAGAAAAGGCATGAATTTCGCAACGACGTTTAGAAGACGCCATTGCTATGAGAAAGACCGTCTTCCATGTTACGTGCAGGAGAGAAGCCTCAGAAAGAGGCTCAAAAGGTGCCTTAGTAAGAGCCAGTAAAACACAAGAAAGATCCCACTTTGGAGTTAACGAACGAGAGACTGGCCTAGACAGTTCAAACGAACGAATAATTTCCGAAAGATAAGGATCCGAACCAAGGGAAGAGGATCTGTGAAACTTAAGAGTGTTCGATAACATGGACCTATAACCCTTGATAGAACTGACCGCAAGTTTTTTCTCGTTAAAAAGAAAAACTAGAAAGTTAGCGATTTCTCTGACAGGAGCTTTGACCGGATTAATCTGCCGTGCGATACACCAATCACGGAAGACCTTCCACTTTGCCTGGTAGACAGATCGAGTAGATTGTCTCCTGGCCTTAGAGATAATAGAGGCAACTGTTGCCGAAAATTTCTTCTGTCTAACTCGCTGTTGGATAACATCCAAGCGTGAAGACGAAGAGTGCAAGGATTGTCGTGTAGGACCCTGTTCCGACCTTGTGACAGAAGGTCCAGAACCTGGGGAAGTTCTACAGGATAGTCTATCAGAAGATCCAGAAGATCCACGAACCAAGATCTCGTTGGCCAAAGTGGAGCTACAAGGAGGATCCGACACTGAGATCGCAGGATTTTCCTTAGAACTAAGGGAATCAGAGAAAACGGTGGAAACGCATAAGCAAATAGATGATCCCAGTTTACAGACAGAGCATCTATCGCCCAAGCCCGGTGATCCGATACCGGTGACACAAACAGTGGAAGTTGGTTGTTCAGCCTGGTAGCAAATAGATCGACAGACGGAGACCCGAAAATCGCAAACAGAGTTGTCGCGATCCGAGGAAGTAACTTCCATTCCGAGGGGAGAAGAGAATGCCTGCGGGACAGTTGGTCCGCTAAGACATTTAGACGACCCGGAAGATGTCTGACTTGAATGAGTACCGAAGACACCTGACACCAATGAAGAAGGTGCCATGCTTCCATGCACAGAGAAGGCGAGTGCGTCCCCCTTGTCTGCGGATGTAAGAGACAACAGTCGTGTTGTCTGTAGATACTAGAACAGATTTGTCTCGAATGAGAGGAGAAAACTGTCGTAAGGCTAGTAGAACCGCTTTGAGTTCTAGGTTGTTGATATGAAGAGAACTGTCCCGAGGGGACCAAAGACCCGAGGTTGTGAGACCCAGAGGTTCCAGATGAGCACCCCAGCCTGACAGACTGGCATCCGAGAAGAGGAACAGTTCCGGTTGAGGAGGAGAAAGAGGAACACCCTCTCGGAGAAACGAGGGGGAATTCCACCAACTGAGATGATGAACCAATTCCGGAGAAACCGGAAGAATGGTCTGCAAATGGTCTCGACTGGGACGCCAGATCGAGAGTAGGATAAATTGAAGAGGTCGCATGTGAAGGCGGCCCAGCGGAACAAGATCCGCTGCTGCATTGAGTACACCGAGAAGCGATAGGAATTCGCGGGCTGAGATCGATTGCCGACGCGAAAACCCCCGAACCAGAGTTAGAAGAGACATAATTCTGGGTTCCGAAATTCTGATCCTGTTTAGGTCGGTCAGAAACTGCATCCCGACAAACGTGAAGTTCTGGGATGGGATCAACTCCGATTTCTCGGAGTTGAGGATGAAGCCTAGCCGGAGAGCTAGGTCTGTCACCCATCGAAGTTCGTCGAGAAGAGCGACTGGGTCCATGTGAAGAAGAAGCCAGTCGTCGAAATACGCCAGGAGGCGTGAGCCGCGAAAATGAACCCTGGCAACCAGAACCGAAACTATTTTGGTGAAGATTCTGGGGGCCAAAGACAGGCCGAACGGAAGGGCCTTGAACTGGTAGACAGTTTGACCATCCGTAAAACGAAGGTATTTCCTGGAATGAGGATGGATAGATACATGGAAGTAGGCATCCGATAAATCCGGGGAAACAGCCCAGTGACCGGGGAGGACGGCTGCCCTGATCGACGAAGTTGTTTCCATTTTGAAGTGTTCCTTCGGAATGAAGGAGTTTAGATGAGATAGGTCTATGACCGGTCGAAACCCGCCGTCCTTCTTGGGAACCAGAAAGAGACGGCTGTAAAACCCCGGAGAGGTTGGAATCGAGACCCTTTCTACCGCTCCTTTTTTCAGAAGATCTGAAATGGCGAGTCCCAGACGAGGATGATTGGAGGAGAGATGAATGGGAGAGCGTGACAGTGGAGGGGGACGACTGAATGGAACCCGATACCCGTGTCTCACGATAGACAGGACCCATTGGTCGTCGGTGATTGTCTCCCATTGATGAATGAAATGAGTGAGTCTGCCGCCTACTGGAAGGGGCAGAAACACTCTTCCTCCTAATCGAACGTCTGGAAGAGGAAGCGGAAGAAAGGACGTACCCCTAGGGCTTACTCCTACCCCTTTGACTGGTAGAGGTAGAAGAAGGGGTGGGGGGCGATGAAGGAGGAAATCGTGGTCGCTGAGGACCAGATTGGCGAGCGCCCCTGGAAGAGGGATTACCTCTGAAAGGAGATTGAGGTTTACCCTTTTCCGAGTCCTTCGGGGATTTACCGGTAGAAGCCGAAGGCTTCTTCGGTATCCGGAATTTAGGGGGAGCCGAAGTAGGAGTGCGGGGTTGGAAGGCCACCGCTCCGTGCATTTGCTCCTCCCTGGAGGCATCCGCTACTTCCTTGATTCGGCCCCCAAAAAGGGACGAAGAAGAAAGAGGGGCCGACCTAAGCTTTTCTCGAGAAGAGGAGAGAAGTAGCTTGTTGGGGCCGTCCAGGATGGCATCCCGCCTGCAGCGAGTCATCTCTGAAGAGAGAGAGAGAGATAGCAAAATAGAATGTTTTGCAGTCGCTGCTAAGGCCTCTAAAAGAAGCCTGACGGAAGAAGATAAGGCATCCTTTTGCTGTAGTTTGACCGAAAGTGCGGCCACGAAGGAGTCAGTATGAGACGAGATGCCGGAAAGAAAGCGGGAGCGTTGCTCCCAGCGATCCAGGACCTTCTGCTGAAGCGGTAAAGCGGAGGGGACCTTGAGCCGGAGCCGACTCGCATCTAGGTCCAGTTTCGGAGGGTGGATAGAAAAATCACCCTCCGGAAACTTGTAGGTCTTGGGGTTAAAACCCAAAGGCCGAAGGTCTGAAGTGGGAATAAACCAGCCCGGTCCTGGCTTGGAGGAGGATGAAGATTCGAAATCCTCCAGAGCCGAACGGACGACCGGAGAGAAAGGGAGCAACTCCGGTTCGACTGATTTGGATTCCTTAGGCTTACCGACAAGGTCGAGGTAACCTTCGCACCTCTTCCGGGAGGGAGGAGGGGCCGGTTTGCATACTGATGCAGGTAAGGTAGCAAAGACCTCCTGAACAGCCCTGTCCATGGAAAAACGACTGTCGTCTGACTCCTCGTCCTCGTCAGAGAGAGGATTGTCAGTACGAGGTTCGGAATGAGCGCTGGATCGGCGCGAGGTGGACGAAAGAGGTACGTCCTCGGCAAATAAGGAGTCCTCCTCCGGAGCATGAAGGGAGATTTCATCCTCCAAGTGTCCGCTCAGAGCAGTCCCGCTAGTAGGGGGATTGCGAGTAGAGGGAGGAGACCCAGCCTCAGGGCGAGATGGGGGAGCATCCTGAGGGGGAAAGCCCATAAAGGGAAATGGAGGGAAAAAGGGCCACATAGGGGGCTGTGCAGAAGAAGCGCCCTGTGGACCCGAGGAGGGAGGAGACTGAAGGAACAGTCTGTGATCTAAGGTCTCTGGTGGAAGAGAAACCCGATCCCTCCTAGAAGATGAAGGCTCGCCCGGTATGACAGGGGGGGAGGCAGAACTGAAATGCCTGGCGTATTCCCCCATCATGTGGGACCACCACGTGGAAGGATCGAAGGTCTGAGGTTGCGCTGAAAAATCCGCACCTTGAACCTTCGAAGACGTGGTGGAGCGTAAAGGGGACCGGTCCCTAGGAGCAGAGCTAGGGGACCGGTGACCGGAAATGCCCGGGGAACGGTTGTGGGGCCGTTTCTTGGGCACCCTTGAACACGAGGGAGCAGGTGGCCGAAGCGGAGAAACCGCAGGGCTACCTGAGGAAAAACTCGAGTCCGAACTTTTTTCAGTTAGAATCGGCGAAGACCGGTGACCCACACGCCTAGAGTGGTGAGCCGACCTGGCCATTGATCGGTGACGATCTCTTGCCGATGACCGGTGATGACCGGTCTTGGGTCTCTGAGACCGATCACGAACAATAGATGTTCGACAATGACCGGTGACCGGTGATTGATGACCGGTGCCCGGTGATTGATGACCGGTGACCGGTGCCTGGTGACCGGTGCCCGGTGGCTTGTGGTCGGTGACTGGTGGTCGGTGACCGGTGGTCGGTGACCGGTCCTGACCGGTGACCGGTCCCTGGTAGAACCCAGGTGACCGGTCTTGACCGGTGACCGGTGGCTAGACCTGACCGGTGACCGGTCGTGAGCTTTGCTATGACTAAAATCAAGCAAATGACCGGTCATGCCCGGTGACCGGTCGGAGTAGTCTCCTTGACTGCTCCCCTGGGGCTGACACAAGGAGAGCCGGGCAGGGAGCCAGGAGATGAAGGCGGCCTCTCCGGAGAGGGGCGGGAAGCCTTCTTCCTGGGAGGGGGAGAGGGACTCCGACCCCCAGCAGCACTGAACCCAGAGAAGGAGGAGGAAGATGAGGCCTTCCTTTTCCGGGATGAGTAGGATCGACGTGAAGAGGCTTTCTTCCAGATCTCGTCTGTCCACGAAACACAAACGGTGCAGGTGTCGACCCTGGAGCACCCCGAGCATGAAAGGCAGGACTGATGGGAGTCCCAGGACGCCTACATGACGAACCCCAACGCGACAAAAAAAAAAAAAAAAAAAGCACGGAAACCCGTGACACAAGGCAAAAAGTCCCGATACGGGACGGGGATTGGAAATTCTACACGATATAGAATAAAAACCAATAAAGAACAATATAAACAACACAGCCGAGGCTATGAAAAGATAAGAAAAGGAGAGCTGTAGCGCACAGAAGCTATCAAGAAAGGGACACGCTAGGTTACCTACTGAAACTCGATGGCTTCCAAAACACAATTGGAGAACGGGGGTTACACTTCCGGTAACTAGGGGGTTTAGGGAATGGTTTATTTTGCGGACTCTGTTTTGGAAGCTGTGCACAAATAGACACATACCTGAAGTAATAACAGGTAACGTATTTATGCTATTAAAATACAAAGACAAAGATAGTTATACAATATTATTTTAGAAGTTAAAAGATATATTTTCCGATGTAAAATGAAACAAATTTTACCTAACTGTCAATCAATGAAGAAAAGCTTAAAATTTGCTTGGGAAATTTATAAATCTACTAAAATTAGCAATGCAGAAAGAGAAAGATGGTCAGTTGTAAGACTTTTATCTCAAATATCTTAAAGGATATTTAATCCAAAACAAAACAAAAGAAAATGAAATCTTAATCACAACAACTCATCCATAGAAATATATATTTGGTGAATATGTTTCCCCCTCCCCTCTTTTTTCTGTTTGTATTTCAATGTTTTTGTTCTTTTTTTCAGACCCTATAAATTATTAAATCTTGTATATATCTTATGTCTAATAATGTACGGTGTGGAGTGGGATGGCCTCGACCCACACACACCTATTGACAAGGAAAATAAATGGGGTGACCCTGATTATAGGGACCTGAAAAAAAATAAAAAAATAAAAAATAAAACAAATGCAATTTTAATATTTTATGTATATGCTATGTAACGAACACTTCTAAGTTAAGTTAAATAGTAAGGGTAGTGAAATATTAAAAAGATCTGTTTCGATAGAACAATGATATATAACGAAGCGATTTCATTTCTGTACCCAGATGGCATTGATTTAATGCTAACTCAATTAAGGGCATAATGAAGTACTTACTCTGTTTTTCAATACAAGCTGAATCAAGGTAACGAACTTGTCAATCACAATGGGCATGTTAAACTTGAATGATAAATGTTAATTTCCTTTGTGATTTTTATGAAATGAGTGCTTTCCTATTATCCAACAAGTTGCTACATGTTTACTCTTAAAAAGTAAATCATTCCGTTTTTGCATTGGGCAATCTGATAACTGATATTGCAGTTATGAATTTAATAATTCCTAGTGGCGACAGTAACGAACATGTCAAATATGGCAATTAAGAATAAATTAACAAAGAACAAGTCCAAACAAATGATTTTTTGAACAAGAAATTTGACAAGATACAGCATGTCATTGTTATAATAGAATACTTTCTTATTTTATAATTGGTATTTAAACACCAATTGGCAGTGACGCATATGCACCTGCTTATTGAGAATGCGTGAATATTATTATTCTACTTTATTCTTCCTTTTGAGCTTTAAATTAAAACAGGTTGCTGATGAGCCAGTGGCATGAAATTTCAACAGTAAGCACAGTGACTTAAGCGCTTTTGATTGCAGCAATTTTTTTTCTTCATGTGACATCACATGACGTCAGGGTTGAAAAAAGCTACAAAAACTTAAACGCTCTCTACAGCCTTCATTTCTGGAAGGAATAGCCTGATAATTTCACAGAATGCATATTTTATGTTCTAGATGTGCGCCTCCATACACGTTTTTACAGACTAGGAAAGACTAAGGTTCTATGGTGAAACAAAGTTTCGAACTTTGGACCCGAAATACATGCTTTAAAAAGCTTACAAATAAGTTAGGAACTTGAAATTTGTACAGAATATATGTCCTATGAATTTCTTTCAGCATTGAGAAGATTGACGTCATATGACGTAAAATAACATCATGACGCGTTAACAAACTTTTCATCCAAACTGTAGTTTTTTAGCAATTGAAGACATAATTTTTAACTGAAGTGCATAAAATTTTAACTGAAGATGCAACATAGCATCCCATGCCTTAGTCACTTCCGTTTCTGGAAAATCGCAAAGGTCAAATATCATTTTTTTTCTTTGGCCATAAATATCTCTAAAACAATAAATATTCTATTGAGACACTATGGGTAATATATGTAGTGCTTTGAAAGATCTTTCAGATGATATTTAGTTTTTTAAGATCGGGGCTGAATCAGTTGAGTTATGACAGAAAAATGAAAATTATGTTACCCTAAGTGCATTCAACTGCTTACATCTTGAAAATTATTATTTTTTGTAAATTAGGATATGAACATAATTTGTAGAATGATCCTTGGCCATTCTATTGGTGTTAAAATTTTAAAGATACATCCATATATAAAGATGTGAATTGTGGGGAATTTGAAGACCTTTCTAACAGTACTTAGCTTTTTAAAATTGGACATCATATAAGGTTCTAATATGGCAATATGGTTCTAATGGTATGCAGATATTAATGATTGGACCATTCATTATCAAGTTATTTGTCAAAGGGTAGTAATTGACATGAACATCTTTTTGCCGATGTTTGCTATTTTTTGGAGGAATAACTTTATATATCTCAAAACCCGAAACAGATAGGTTGTAACATGAAACATGTGAAGTGTTGGAAATTTGAAGACCTTTTTAATGGTAACTAGCTTTTTAAAATTGGACAAAATATAAGCAAGTTACATGAAAAATAAGAATTCATTAAACCGTTCTTTCATGCACTTCTGCAGTTAGTCCCAATCACTTGATTCTTTTTTCGAAGAAACATTAATTTTTGAAAATAACATAAAGAACAATATTTTTAGCATGATGCAATGCATTAGGTTATTTGTCGAAGGGTAGTAATTGACATGAAAATCTTTTTGCCGATATTTGCCTTTTTTTAAGGAATTACTTTATATATCTCAAAAACCGTAACAGATAGGTTTAAACATGAAGTAAGTGAATGTTGGGATTCAGAAGACCTTTCTAACGGTACCTAGGTTTTTAAAATCGGACATTACATAAGGAAATTACATGAAAATAAGAATTTCCGAAAAACCGTTTTTCCATGTGCTTCTGCAGTTGATCCCACATATTATTCCAAATTTCATTTGGGTTATACAAAGTTATAATTTGATACAATAATTTATTTTAATGCTCTGTGCCCCCTTCAATTCAGCACCAATATTCAATTAAAATATAAGAGAACAATGTTTTGTAAGAAAGGAATCTTGTATACCTTTTTAGCAAGTAAAGAAAACAATTGATACTTATTCCCTTGCAGAACACCAAGTTTGAGTATAATTGTGATCATCTTAAAGATGGTTCTCGAAAAACTAGCATTATGAAATTATAACTGAAAACAAAGCCACATATTCCCTTTTGAATGCAGTGACTTTATGTTTTAAATTATGTCATATGATGTCACAGATTTCATTTGTTATTTATATAAGTTTGCACTCTACAACTGTCAATTCGGGACGGATTTTCTTCAGTTTTTTGAAGATGGTGTATGTCAGAATAGTAAATGAGTATGATCAGGTTTGACATGGTTTGCAGTGCAGAAAGCCCTTTCTTTTGTTCAGAACAAAAGTCTAGTTATTATTAATCTTATCTATATTGGACAATATTCAAAATATTTATGGTTTTAGTTTTGTGGGTATGATTTTGTCCTGTCCCCTTTATTGAATAGGTCTTTGAAACAAGAGGGCCATAGTGACCTGAATCACTCACCTGAGTAAAGGGTTACACAAGGAACATCTGTACTAAAACATTTTGAAATCTGGCCAATAGCTTAGAAGGAGATGATTTCTAATGTTTCCATACTTTATTTCTTTCTGTTGCCATGGCAACCAGAGTTCTACATGGATAAAGTTTATTTTAGCAACTTTTGTGAAGGTTCACCCAAGGATCATCCCTGCCAAGTTTAATCAAATTCTGTCCAGCGGTTTCAGAGGAGATGTCTCTATATACATATAAAGCAAATTAGCCTCGTCCCTGGTGGCCATTTTTTTTTTATGGATCGGAAATTTTTTACCAATCTTATTAGAGAGTTACCCAAGGAACATCTGTACTGAAACGTTTTGAAATCTCAGGCCAGTAGTTTTGAAGGAGATTATTTTTAAAAATTTTAAAGTTTCCATAATTTATTTCTTTCGGTTGCCATGTCAATCAGAGTTCTATATAGATCAAGTTTATTTTAGCAACTTTAGTGAAGGTTCACCAAAGGATCATCCCTGCCAAGTTTAATCAAATTCTGTCCAGCAGTTTCAGAGGAGATGTTGTTTAAAAGCAAATTGTTGACGACGCACAATGGATGACAGATGAGGGTGATCCTAATAGCATACCAAGAGCATGTTGTGCTCTGGTGATCTAAATATTATGAACTTCTGTTCCATGCAGGAAATTGTTAAATAAATAATGCAAACTTACGGACGTCATGAAGTGCTCGCGCATATGTGCTGATTTGCCCTTAAGATTGCGACCGCTCAATGAGCACTTGTGAACCAACACATAGAAGTAAAGCATGTGCTAGAGAACTTCTTGTTTACTGTCAATGAGCCGAAAAGAATGTAACGATACATGCACAACTGCATGCAACATGCATCTTATATATAGAGAGATAGAGAGACCTGTATTGCCGCTTCTTTAAACAATTATTAATTTCAAACAAGAGAGCCAAGATGGCCCTAAATTGCTCAACCTGAGAAATATTGCTTTCATTGCCTTATTACATAATAGTCATGCTGAATACAAAATCCATGCAGAAGAACAGCAATATAATCTTAATTCCACACAAAAAGTTTACATGTGGTCAAAAAAGCCAAGTTAACCCTAGCGTGGTACCAATTTTGACCCCAGGGCCATGATTTGAAAACATGGTTCAGGTCCAATATAAGGCCATGTTATATACCAAATATCTAAGCCCATGATCTTGAGGTTTTTATCAAGGATATCTTTTGAAAATCTTTCTAATGTCTATGTTAAATCAAGTGACCCCTGGGGTGGGGCCAATTTTGACTCCAGGACCATGATTTGAACAAACTTGGATAATGTCCATAAGGCAATGTTATACACCAAATATCTTAACTCCAGGCCTTTTGGTTTCTAGATTTTCCTATATATGCCTTTGTAAAATCAAGTGATCCCTGGGGTGGGGCTAATTTTGACTCCAGGACCATGATTTGAACAAACTTGGATGATGTCCATAAGGCAATGTTATACACCAAATATCTAAACACCAGGCCTTTTGGTTTCTAGATTTTCCTATTTCCCGTCTCTACATGTGCCATGGTCATTAGGCATTTTCCATGGATTTCCATGGAAATCCATGGAAACTTGGATGGAAATTGATGGAAATCCACGGAATATCAAAATCTTCCACGGAAATTTGTTGATAACATTATTTGCCGTCAAATTTTGCCATGGATTTCCGCGGACACAGTAAAACCATCAATAGATTTCCACAAAATCTTCAAAATATGCCACGGAAAGTTGGACTTAGTCAAATTTTGGGACGGAAAATAGCATGGAAAATAACTTAGATAATTTTTGGGATGGAAAATAACTTACATGTTTTTAATCAATGGAAAATTTGAACTTAGATTTTTTTTCATTTTGACTATAAAGAAAACAATATAATCATGAAATCACTATATGACTGAAATACTGTCGCAGCGACGGTAAATTCAAATCCCAAGCGAAATTATGACCATGGTCACCATTGTATTTCATTCATTTTGATGATCATCCATGTTAAATCATGGTTGCCCATCAAATACATGAAATCAAACATGGTCGGCCATGGTATAACCATGGTCAGCCATGGTAGAAATAAGCTTTGATAGATTGAACATGGTCTGCCATGTTATGACCATGGTCGATCATGGATATAACAAACATGGTACCAGGAAAAATTAAATGGGTTTAAAAAAGACACCATGGTCAACCATGGCTGATCAGCATGGTAGGTCATAATAAAACATTACCAACACTGTGATAAAGACATGGTTTTACAAGTGTACAAGAAATTCAAAGATTTACATTAAAACAACCCTTTTGATTTTGTGACCTTTTTATTTATCTAACCAGAACAATTTGAACAAATTTTGTAGAGGTCAAAATAGGATTAAATCGAAAGCTTAAAAGCTTATTGAATATTAGATTGAAACAAAAACGATTAAATCTAACTACATATAACTGCACGTATTACTATGACCTTTTAACTGATGTTTTAACAGAAATCTTAGGTGATTCACTTTTTTTTTCTTTTCTTTTTTGAAAACTGTTACGCATTGAAAAAAAGGTTACGAATGGTTTTCGTTCGAATTAACCGCGCCCCGAATAAAAGTTCGGAAGTTGTTGCAAGGTTGTAGGACAATCCTACGAGGAAAAGTAGTGCCGAAAAATTGACGCTAATTTCTACGTAGATCAATGATTTTTACTAATATTTAATATTTTATTTTGGACAACCCACTCTTTAAACCTTATTTCGAAACCCAGTTTTTGTTTCGTAACTGATCTTAACTTTCCCTCTTTTAAATTTGAAAACCGAAAATAACGCAACGGTGCATCAATCCGCCATTTTGAAAAGAACGACAAACAACAAACAGTGTAAACAATAGGTGATAACGTTATTGATTCGCATTATTTTCGCAGATGACATCCATTTTATGACGGAGGTAAGAATATTCAATATAGTTATGAGTATTATAATTATGTTTGTAATGAAATTACTTTCCATTTATCGATAAAAAAAATAAGTGACTTTGTTTCGTCTGCAAATGGCGATGAGATTATTTTCTGCCCGTCGATGTATAACACAATCCATACAATGTTTAGTTGAATCGCATTTCTTTTATTTGCTTTCCAGAATATATATATATATATTTGTGTTCAACATGAGCAAATTAACCTTTCAGGAAATTTAAAAAAAAAAAATCGATCGCAGGTCATATCGTCCACGGTTAGCATCGTACTTAATTTTTAAAAAAGGAAGGCCTTGGTGAAAAATCATTGTATATACAATAAATCTGTTAACAAACGTGCGATCCGCAATAAAACTCATTTTGGTTTACATTTAATCATCGCTTGGTTATCTTACATGTAGATCTATAAAAATTTAAGGAAAAAAACATTATTGTTTTACTC
>CM037781.1:8535839-8585839 GCA_021229015.1 Solen grandis
GTTTTCTATTGCTCTCTTTTAAAACTGAATGAACTGTTATGTGGATGTTTTCGTTCAATTTTCTCTTAATAGATGGACGTATCTTAACAGTGCAAGGAATTGAACACGTACAATATCCCACTTTATCGTCAAGTCTAATTTCGTATCATTATAAATAGATGAATAACTAGCATATCAAATGTAATCAATCGATTCATTTCAAGACAAGAGAGAACCAAACTTATGGCATCAACTTTTATACGGAAACCAATACCTAGATTTATCTTACTCATTACGCTGTTTCATAAAATAATTATTCTCTTATACAATTTATTTCATCACATCATATCAGTGACTCATATTACTAGGAAACACAAAAAGTATTACATGTGTACACATAAATGTATAACGGAAATATATGTAGAAACTTTAAAACTTAAACTTTGATAACATTAACAGTAATTTTTCACACTACGTGCAGTGCAGGACTTGACGTTGTACATACAGGATATGACGTCATAATATCATAAATTTGCCAAATTGCATAACATCAATGTTAAATAAATACGTAGTGTGATCATTTACTGTCATTATTTTTAAAGGCCTTTGGTCTAAACGTTATTATTCCTTACCATGCATGCTACGGCACCTGTGACTGCCTTTGCGACCAGTGCAAACCAAGATAGTTTGAATTGTTTGCAATTCAGTCACATAGTTTTTAGCAAGCATTTGCATAAATATAATGGTACAGTCCAAAATGAAGAAAGGACAAGTCCAATTTAAGAAGTTTTGCATGGTAAGAGTTAAATAGTTAAACTGAAAGAACATCCTAAGGTTATCCATCCATCATTAAATTGTGATCATGGTCCATCAAGTGAGCATGGGAATTTTATGGTAAATACAAGCCTTTAAAGACTTTGATCAAAAGGGCCTATAACTCAAAACGATGGATGCTTGCATCTGCACTGAAGTGTTTTTAGCATTTAAAGGGCCATGGTTATATTTTAATGATGGGTGGATTCCCTGAAACAGTTCTAATACGAAAGAGACAAACTCTATTCGTAAAGTGCATTTAAGGAAGGCGTCCAGTAGTCAACAGAAGCGTATCATAACGTTGCAATATTGATGCTATTCAAAATATAAATCTAATGGATCCTCGTTTTCAACAAGGTGAGAAGCAAAATATAACGTTACAATATAAATTTGTATGTTAGATTTTAAATCTTTCTGAATCTACGGAGATCCTTTAAGACGTTCATAGCAGCGAGGTTACAATGTTTCAATGGAAAATAAACCCCGGTAGGTGGCTCAAATCTCCTATTTGAGAAGTAGTCACGTAGTCTAGTTGTGTTCAATCACAAATAACAAGACAAATGCGTGATTTATTATTTAAAATTAAAAGAAATGGACTCTTTCTTAATTGACTTTACTATGACTTGACTATTTGAGTTTACCGTCGTTTCGACAGTATTTCAGTCATATAGCGACGTCCAGATAATTACAGATGGAGGAAGACCCCGAATGCACGAAGGCATCCGGGTAGAACCACCGACCTACCGCAAGCCAGCTGGAAGGCTTCCTCCTTTCGTAATTGAATGCAGTTACTAAATCAAGTTGTTCTTAGTCACTACTCATGAAATTAACAAAAACAAATATTGACAGCAATGTTGGCATCTCTCTTTCATTATAAAATCAGAAGTCGGAAAAATTAATGCTTTACTGTCTGGGGCAGGATATTTAATGAATTAAGTGTATTTCTCCCCTGAAATACTCTTTTAACGCAAGTCAGATCATCCAAAGCGTTAGAGTTGTCTTAAACAGTGTACTGATATGCCCTCCGAATTACTAAGGGCAACAGATGAAATGCAGGGACCTATTTATCTGCAGTTTGTTTTGCTTAATTGAAAATCTGCACCAATCTGGAAGATTGAAAGATGCACTTTAATCAAGTTTCGTCACGGATGTTTAAATATGAATCCGCAGAGAACTCGAGAGGCTTTAAACGATGCCAGTATAGAAATCATAAGAGGAAGCACGTTAACGGTCCTCCGTTACTAAATGGCCAATTAGAATGTTTATTCCTTAGAAATAGTGACAAAATGCTGAAACTTCTCCATATGTTTCAAAGTGTTTTATATCGATAATTAATAAGTAAAATACCAAAGTTTTAGTTGTTTTTGACAGTTGAAGGTATCCTGTTCTAGAACGTATCGGCGATGTTTGTAAAGAAATAACACTTACGGTACAGTATGACAAAAACGAAAGAAGAGACTGCATTGTATAAACAAAAGGTACGAACTTGTTGAATTTAATATTTCCACGAAAACATCAGTTGAACGGTCTTGTCATGCTGTTGACAAACTAAATTCAAGTGGGTTGCTTAAAATTGTGAGAAGGGGGTATTTTATCCAAAAATTTATTAAACAACATGCATATGAAATTGTCTGATATTTATAGACAATTTGATACTTGGATTGTAAGTATATACATTGCATATTAACTATATAAAGAAAAATGTATATACTAATAATAAATACATAGAGTCTACAACGAATTTGACTTATTCTGCATACTAAGACATTTAAACATTTTTTGCTAATAATAGCCTACTGAAATGCCGATTTAGTGCGAAAGGCAGAATATATCATGCGACTAAAATGACCTGTTTAGATTTAATGGAATTGTCATCAAAATCCAAATTAAGTATAACTCTCAGTTCTTCAT
This sequence comes from Solen grandis, assembly GCA_021229015.1. Classification (NCBI taxonomy): domain Eukaryota; kingdom Metazoa; phylum Mollusca; class Bivalvia; order Adapedonta; family Solenidae; genus Solen; species Solen grandis. Next base: position 8,538,543 of record CM037781.1, read on the forward strand.
GACCTTTAATTTAAAAATAGTTTCACTTTGGTATACATTATTATGAATATACATATATATAGGGCGAGAGATGGCGCGCACTAGAGTTAACTTTGACCTCTTTGTTTCCATCTTCATCATTTCACGGTTCATCATCAAAGACTGTGCCGTCTATCTATCTAATAATTGGATCAAAGAGCAATCATACACCTTCAGGTTCAAATGTTACACGGCTGACCTCGCACAGTTTGCATTGAAGAAAACAAAATGATAACAAAACGTTTATGTGAAAAGTATTGACATGTATACATGTTGATAATTGTATCCAAACCGGGCGGAAGAAATGATAGCTCGACTTCTTTCTTCGCGATAAGCATTAATTTGTAAACCTGATATATATAGATACGATTCGATTGAGCAATTAAAATAGAAGATGAAAGAGCGGGAAATAGTATGTACCATAAAGTCGGCAGATGAAAATTAATTATCTGAGAAGACAATACGTCAAATTGCATTGTTACTTCTCGAGATAACAGAGAATTTATTACCAAACCACCATCAAACTGTTTATTACATCAACGCAAACGAGTATAAATATATTCGTATTAGATAGAGTCTATTAGACATATCTACATGCAAAACAAGACCGAAGCGAACGTATGTTTCTATTGTCTGTAGAAATGTCTTTATAATAGATTCTATCAGACTTACATGTCATCCTGAATTTGGAATACACTTCATTTCGTTAAAATGATCGATCTGTTATGTACATGGTATAATAGAAAATAAAATAGGTGCTTCTGATTGGCTGCACATTTTAGAATACTCCTAAACGACACAGATGTCGTTTTTTACAAAATGCCGGACCACTGTCATTAGATGTCGTTATTTTACACAATTCCGGACCACTGCCACTATGAGCAGGCTTTGTAGCTTTCGTGTTCTTAGAAATAAGGAACCGTTTAAAACCTAATGGTAGCATATATCATGTCGCTAATAGCTTGCAAAGGGTAAACTAATTCTATGTGTTTGACTAATTTGAAAATTTCTTGCAGACTGATCTGGTTGTACATACACATGCTATGTAACCAGTAATCACTCAGATATGCAAATTTATGATATAATAACCAACAGACTAGAAGCGGGCAGTCACTTTTTAAGCTGTATGTGAAATAGGGATAGGCGGCGATTTATGTTATTAAGGGTTTGATAATTTGTGTAACCTTTGTTTCACCTTAGTAAGGGCTACAGAGTTTAACACAAGCCCTTGTGACCTGTTGTTCCATACGCGTGAAATGTGAGGCATTGTGGCATAAGCCCCAAATTAGTTTTCTTACGCATCTGTAACATATCTTTATAGAGGTTATGTTTCATATTTATTTTAAGATGTTTTAATTGTTATTATTCAGATGGGTTGTTATGTAGAACGGTCTCACCACCAGTACTTCTAGCATCGTGAGGATATTGACGAAATAATTGTAATAAAACGTTTAAATACAGGTAATAATGTTAATATGTTAATAATGGGAGAGGGAAATGTTTCAAAATGAGATGCATATTTTAATTAATATCTTTTTTATATACATGTACAACATTCTCGTTTTTTAAAAAGAAGTAATTTTATGAATTACTCCCACATGTATACACATCTGCGTTTGTTTGAAATATGTCAACGATATTACAGAACAGAATAGAAATGATTTTCAAAGGTGAGAATGTTTATCACTTTGATACACTGTTATACATAATTTCTTCATTTGCTTTTAAACCAAGATATTGTTTTTCCTCTTTTAAAATGACAACTTTTTAAGATGTTTAACATGTTTGTATATTAAAACATTAATGATAAGAAACTTCAAAGGTTTAAATATTGTAATAAAATTAAAATAATGCATTATGGAAATAATTTTAAAAAAAACACCTAACATTACTTGAGTTTGTCAGATGAATTTATCGAGTTGAATTGTCGATATTAACTGACATGTTCCGATATTATTTGAACAGTGCATCTAAAAATTTCTTCTTTTTTTTTGGCACATGGTTACGACTGTAAAGATATAATGGAAACCTGCAGAACAAATTATGCAGGAAAGCCCACAGACTGCTTGAAAGATATTTTGAACACAACTTCAATAGAATGGAACCTGTCTCAGAGTTTTTAATTGGTTCCTAATCCGCTATCAACGGCGCCAAAATAAAGGAGACTTCAGTTTTTCTAAACGGATTACGCGGACCAGGTGCCAATATTTTGACCATAGGCTTTAAACTCCTGGATACACTGCCAAATGATCCAAACTTGGGGTCAACATATCATTATACCTCAATCACTTGCTGTCTGACACACACAAATACTTGTTTGACCTTTTTACACACTTTGATAATGGGCCTATTTTATTCTTCTCATTTGTAGAATTTGTAAATTTAGTGTGTTTTATGTTTGGTTTTATGTTTGGTTGGTTTATTGGGTTTCGCATCACGCCGAAAGTGGTTCAGTCCTTTGAAGACTATGTCCACTTGAGACAGATATAGTGCTGCCACACTGTAGTATCACGCCGTAGACATGTGGCATTATACCATACCCAGTCAAATTATCCTGACACCGGGCCAACCAGTCCTGAACCTACCTATTCATGCTAAGCGCCATAGAGCTTTACCAGTAAATTTTTTCACGAATTCATATCGCGGTTGGGAATCGAACCCACGAGTCACGACCTCCAGATTCCAGGGCGGACGCTCTTACCACTCAGTCATCGGCTCCCGTCTAATTTAAAGTGTTCCATAAACAGAACGCGTAGATTTATCATGGTACAATATACTAAACGTAGATTTTACCGAACAAAATGCACCCACTATAAAACCTTTAATTAGTGTTTCTGTAACCACAGTCGTGACTCAACGTTGGCCATTGCTGGGTATGGTTACTACCAAAATTCAACCTTTTGTTTGTTGTGGGGTTAAGAGCAGCGCCTTTGGACAAAAGTACACATCCTCCACAAAAAAGGTGCTCGAACCCCGCCAAGAGGCACAATGGCTAGAGAAGGGGAGGTAAAGCCACAAACGCTTTCCATTGAAGTTCGTTCTGTTGTTTTCTGCGCCACCCGCTAAGAGCATGACATCGTGTCGAGTTGCCTTTCTCTACAGTCACCAACTATTGTCTGTATCACACCCCATGACTTAAATTAGGTAAATCGGCGAGTATAAGGTTATGTCAATAAAAAGCTCTATCACCGGAAGCCTGTAATCATTACGAAAATGATGGTGTCCTGCTAGCGCTATTCTATATCTCCGCTGAACCACGAAATATAACTTGTATTCTTTTAGATAAAATTGGAATAGACTCTAATCTAACATTGTCTACTTAGCGTATAACATTACATATTAAACGCGAATCGTGAAAGAGATTTAAATACAAGCTCGGGGTTTATTGATCTATTGATATTTATGTACAGTTATCAATACATTTTTCAGTTCCATCATTACCTGTGAAACATTTGTATAACGTTATTGCTCGAATCTGGTTACCAATTTGATAGGATTCGAAAAAACACAACTATTTTCTCTCTTCTATAAACAACCGACAACATCCCACCTTATAACGAAGACGATGGGTGTCGGCTATACTTGCGAAACAAGTTCACATAATTTATGTCATTCTTTTTTCCGCGAATGACGGAGTATGTGATAAAGTTTTTCGGGAAGATACTGAGTCCTCTTTAGAACTTTCCCATGTGTTCTTCCTATATCGCATTAGTGGTAAGGAACGGACGTAATTAAAACACCGTAATACTGTCGCAACGACTGGGAATCCCAAAAAGACAACCTTAAAATAAAAAAAGATCTCGAACCTGGAACCTTCTCGGTGATAACAAAGCGTTCTCGCAAATTCTTCTGAAAGTCGAAATATTAAGCCATTGTAAATGGAATGAAAAGTGGTTAATTGGCTTCCGAAACTCAAAGACTGTCATCGGCCTAACTCTGGAATTCTCCGTAGACAGTTAATTCATATGCAACTTCATTTACAGGTTGGCGATCAAGTAAAAAAGAAAACTGAGTTTCAGGGATTAAAATTTAATTCATGTTTGTCACCTCACTAAATTAGTTGAATGGGGTAAAAGTTTGACCTTAGAAAACTTCGTTTCAAATACCAATACGAGTACAGAAGTACACAGAGGTGACTTCTCATTTCTCAATGAATGATAAATCAAAACGAGGCTCACTGCCTCATTTTAACTTTAAACTCTAGTCACGATATTTCATGGTGGAATAAGCACATGCAAGGAGGGGGGAGATAAAAAAAAAGAAAGAACTCTAAAACTGTAACATTTAATTCAGTCGACAATCCCTCACATTTTCCGCTATGATGAAATACTTAGCTTAAACTTAACCAAATTTATGATGCAACTCATTTAAAATGATTTCCTGTTTTCGATAGTATTTTTTTTTTCGGTCTGAGTTTTAGAATAAAAACAGTAAAAGGCATTAATATTTAGTCTAACTGAATAAAAGCTAGCTTCCACTACTGTTTGTAATTATACAATCCAATAAAGAATTTCTTTTTTATCGCCCCCTTTTCTCGCCTTCCTACCTATGGGTTATTTAAAACATTTCTGTAATCTTGTTTTTTCTTCTCTCTACAGGTATTTTAGACGTATCCCCTGCGTGAAGCTCAGAGCCTCGATTCTGTGGCCGGGTGTTTCGTCAGGCAACTAACATTTCAACATCAAAGGCTGGCAAGCCGCGTGTATCGCGTCTCGTGTAGCTACATTCCAAAGCATTACTATAATCTTTGTTTACTATTGTCCCTCTTCTTTGATCTGGGTGTTGTTCTTCCTGGCCAAGGATTAGTGTGGACCGCGAAACCACGTACTGTTTTGATCAAAGTGTTGGTACAGAACGCTGTCCGAAATGGACATGCGTTTGACCACCAGCCTCCAGTATCAAGTGTACTTTGAAGTTTAACACTAACCAGCAACATCCGGTACTTGTGTCCTTACAGTTGTACTATATTACTTTTATCTGTTAATTTGCCACAAATGATCAAATGAATTTGTAATTAAACCCAAAGGGAAATCATGGCTATCCAATTCCATATTATATGACTTTCAAAGGATTTATCAATTTCGCATTTCATTTTGAAACAAATTTGTACTTTATGGATTTGATTTATTCCACGCGGATCCCTAAAGAGTCCATACTTACTAACCATTTTGTTAAGAGCCTGACTTTCGTTAATTAACTTTATATATATATTTGGTTGTTGGTGGCATGATATTTATTTTAAAAAAATCGAACCACGATCGATTAACATAATTGGATATCAAGAAATAGCAGCAGTGAGATGCATTCATTCATTTCTATACTGTACTCATTTAACGCATATTAATCGACCGAGAGCACACGTGCTGCTATAAATTTACATATGGCTAACTCACTTGTTCCCTGACGTGGGAGAAAACTGGGGTAACTGAGAAAATCGCGCAGGCATTTCATATAGTTGCACTGTTTTACCTAAATTACGTTTTCTAGTGCTACAGTAGTTGGAGCTTTTGAATTCGGAACGAGGTCGTGGGTTCGAATCCGGCTGCGGAATACAAAAATAGTCGTCAAGATTGGTACAGGAGACTCATTAGGTGGGAGTGACGTGGCGTAAGGTTTTTTGTTCAAGATCTTGTGGATCCTGTGATGTTTTGACAATGTATGGATGGTGTCATACCACATGTTTTGACAATGTATGGTGGTGTCATACCACATGTTTCCTCTGAGTAGGGTTATACCCAGCTTTGCAATGTTATATCTTCTTCAATCATATAAAATCACCAAATTATTCAAGTATCATTGGTGGATCTCTTAATTCAGACGAAAAAGAGTCAATGAGAACCTTGAGTAATTGAATAAATATGAAAACAACCTGCAAGATTAATAAATATGAAAACAACCTGCAAGATTAATAAATATGAAAACAACCTGCAAGATTAATAAATATGAAAACAACCTGCAAGATTAATAAATGGCACAGCATTTTTGTAATGACTGGGTCGATAGCAGTACACTAGAAACTGCCAACAACGGCCAGTAGATGCATAAAAGATAAGGACTGTTCAACTTCGCTAGTTAGTGGTCAAATGTATGATTAAATTTATGACTGGCTGCTTAACCCTTTCCCTCATATAGACTCATTTTGACGCACTCAATAGGTACCACATAAAGCCTGATCTGCAGAAAACCACAGTTAAACCTTACCAAATTTAATTACAAAATTCTCATTTCCAGACCACTGAGGAGCAGCGAACAGCATAAAACCTGATCAGCCTGCGAGTTACTCGCAGGCTGATCTGGTTTTATGCTGTTCGCATAGGTCTTTTCATGATTTCCTCTATGAGGGAAAGGGTTAAAACAAGTTTACTGCTTGGAATAGATGTCTTTAACACACTAGTATAACTGGAAACTTTCAGGACGAATTGCGTTTTATTCCCGTCTTATAAGACGTCAATGTTTACTTACTTACATACCTCACACATGAATTAAGTCATGATTTATCGAACTTCATCATTGTACTATTTTGCCTCCCTCTATATCGCCACTGCTTCACTCAAAACTATTTTGTGACCCATGAGTCTTTTTCAATGATAGAGACATCAGTTAAATGACTGAGTTTAATTTTATCATTCCATACCCCTTCCCGGTAAGAGAGATCATTCTTTTAAATTCATAAGATATACCGTCATAATTGATCCCCGCTAAGTGGATGAAACAAGTAAAGTGTTTTAGAGCAAAAACGTATGTATTTTAATGTAGGAGACGCTGTGTCGAAAATTAATAAACAAAGATACATATCAGTACTTCTATTCAATAAAACATCAAAGGGAAAAACTTGGCGAAAGTATGCATCTCTTTTTGTAATTCATTAGGCAACAAAGAGAAGCTTTTCTTATGTTTTGATTTTACTGTCTGCACTGTGACACATTTACGATTTTCATAAATCTGGAGAAGGAAAAAGAAGCTTTGCGTTTACGAGAGACTGTAAAAAAATGTGAATTTGTTTGCTGAAGTTTAATATCTAATTGATAACCTGCTATACATCTTATACTTTGTAACTATATAAAAACAATTGTTTCTTAGTCTATTTTTGTACACGGATAAAAATACCATGGTTTCTCCAAGAATAAAATAAAAACATACGCATGTTTTTTTTTTTTTTTTTTTTTTGAACAGGTGAAGCATCACATAAACAATTAGTTCTCTGGGAAACTATATGTACAACAATTTCTGTCTTTTAAATGAATGCTTGTACCGATAATCTCCTTAACACGTACAGAGGGGGAGACAGACAGACAGACAATGAGCATGTACTCATATGATCTCTTCTCGCGAAGCACATTTTTGAGACTTGCCTGTTTTGTGGTGCTCAACTGAAAGAAAGAAAGAAAGAAAGAGAGAAAAAGAGAGATATTTGAAAACAAATTTACTTTCATTTCACATGCTTTAGTCTAGGGTGACTAAGAAGCAGAGAGAGGGGGTGGGGGAGAGAAGAAGAAAACACACGTGCGCACTTACCCTGCAGGCGAGCCATCATTGCACGTGATACTATCGTTTGTAAGGAACTTTCTCCTCAGTTTGGGAACGTCTTTCACTCCACAATCATGGGAATTTTGAGCAATATCCTTTAGTGCTTTAATCAGTTTGTCCGTCTGTCCTAGTCGTTCGAGTTGATCAAAATCCAAATTGATGTCGTTTGCACTTCTATGGTCGTTTAACGTATATGCAGAAATCATTGCAACTGTACATAGCACATACATCCATTGTAGCGGTACACAAAACGTCATTTTTCATACAAAGTAAGAGACTTAACTGTATTAGGATACAGCCTCTTGGGTCATTTTGATTGTTATTAGAATCGTTTATACATTTATGTCGTGTTATAAAGATACACTGTAATATATAACACTGTCAACACGTTAATAAACTGTGAACATTTTCTCTCGTCCCTCATCCTTGTACGTGAATTATGTTATTTTCATTTCATCAAATTTGCAAAAGAAAATTAAATAATGAAAAAAATGGATTTGAAAGAAATGGATTTTTTCCGTACGCTATCCTTTCAATATAAATCCATATACGTATTTAATCTCATTTTGAGGCTTCATAAAAAATGCCAATAAATAATTATTTTCCTAGATGCGAATTTTATTTCAGAAGTTATGCATCTGAATTCTACTTTAATATCCACACGTTTTTCCCTCGCGTATTTTTTATTCTGTCAATCGCTTTCAGGCAGCTCCAATAATAAGCCGTTCGTTTTTTTAATTCCACCGCCTTAATCCGCCGTCAATGTTATAAGTAGGTTCCGATTTAACCCTCGCAAGTCCCGCCCATTTCTTCAATGACAACTTTAACCCGGTATTTCACATCTTTCTGGTTTGTTGTTAAAGTCACGCACCTTTATAGAGGCCCTCTGTTTCGGTCTCAGGGCAGTTGGAAAACTTATGAATGATAACGAGTCAGTGTATATTTTACACACACAAACTTTCGTACATCAAAAGAGAATTTTACCTGTCGGTGAGATTAAAGTGCGCGACGCTTCTACCATCCTACTAACGCGTCAGTAACAGTAGAAGTTGGCTAATTGATCGCACGTCCCTATATCATATCCCGCGGTTGTCAGCAGTCCACCACGGGGCAGATACAGTAGTGGCTCGTTTCATACACCTCCCTATTTAAAGAAACTGTCATTTTATTGGGTAGTTTATTGCTATTAATTCGATCAATTTACAACTTAATTTACTACATCTTCTCAGTACATTGACTGGATCAGTACTCTGTGCATGGATAGGCCCGCCTCTCCCGCGGGCCACTTCCTTAGCACGGGATCAAACTTTTAACCTTTGGGTCCGACATCATCGGCACATACCACATGGGACTCAAGCAAATTAAAGATTTTATGATTTCGGTTATGGTAATGTTTCTTTTTTTTTTTTTTTTTTTTTTAGAAAGAGATGTGTTTTTAAAAACTGACGTGAATTCAATTTATTTTATTCAGCTCCAGCTGTGACTTAGATGAGTTTTGATTTGCACAAAACTACATTCATGCCGCGTTGACATATTCAAAATATGTCCGTTTGTAGTTTCATCCACAAGTTCCATTTTCTAACAATTTTATATGGTTAAAATTAGTTAAAAGAGCAGTCTAACTTTAAAAAAAAAATCGACCGATCAGTGTTTTTCTACACTGTAAATAAGTGATATTGTTTTATCCTGTTGGGAGTGCTCTGAATCACGGTATCAACCCACAGTAAGGGATGAACGAATTTCTCCCGAGGGTTGAGAAACCTATTTTTCATTTTCTTACACATTACAATATTTCTCATACTTGCGAGTTACTTAGGTCACACGACACTAATTATTCCCCCAAAGATTTAGTTGTTACAGTTATAATTATATGTTTTGAGTACCGGTGAGTAACCCTTTTGGTGATTTTACGCTCCTTTATTTTCAAGTACGACGCATGAAGTTAATTTCGTAATTTGTAATATCAATTCCGTTATAACTAAACGATAATCGTTTGTTTCAAATTGTATTATTTCATAAAGCAAAATGTTTAATAATAATTAATAATGACCCTACGAAAAAAAAGATATTTCATGAAATATCTTTATTTTTTAATTATTAATTATTATTACAAATACTCGTAACAAACAGTTTTGAAGAATAATTACTTCGTTTCCACGAAGAATATTTTGTTTAAGCAAATAATTATAAATTTCGTCATTTGAGGCGAATTGATTGATTGATTGATTGATTGATTGATTGATTGATTGATTGGTTGATTGATTCATTCATTCATTCATTCATTCATTCATTCATTCATATAACTGCATAAGACTCTGTATATATATATGTAAACTATAAGATAGCTGTTGTTATTCTGTATTTCAGCGAGAATGTTGGTCACGTGGTTTAGATGAAACGATTACTACAAGTATTCCATTATCTTCTATTCTCTCATCGTTATCTGTATCTCATGATATCAAATGTTGACCTTTGATTGCATCTTTATCAATATGGCACGTTGGTCAAATAGGTAGGAGGATCCGGATGCTGATTGGTTGGATTTTAAATGCATGTATTATTTGTTTCGTTTTGGGGAAAACAAATGACATTGGTTTCAGCAGAGAATTTATTAAGAGGAATTAGTATATATATAGATTATTTTCTGCGGCAAAGATCATACAACCTTCCCCGATAACCGATTGGTTAGAGCGTCCGCCTCGAGAGCCGGAGGTCGTGAGTTCGATCTCTGAGTTCGATCGCAACATACTAAAGTCTTAAAAAATGATGCTGGTATAAATACATGCCTGTTGCTCAACATATTACGTGAGTTCCAGGACTAGCTGGCCCGATGTCAGGATAATGTGACTGGGTGTGGTATCATGCCACATGTCTGTCTCAAGTCTGAAATACCGTCTGCTGATGGAGCGTTAAAAAAAAGTTAAAATGCATGTTTGTTTCCCATTGAACAATATGAGAAATTATACACCATCATGTAGATTAGGTGTTCGGGAAGTACTCGTTGATTTACGTAGGTTTACGTGTCATTTCGGAGTGAAATGGTCTGTTCTCTACCTGCAACGATGCACGTTTCATTGAATGGATTAAAGGTTTGCGAATTCATTTCTAAGTTCGTGTTATTTGAGAAAAAAATAGATAAAAAGATTAAATTTTTAATTGTGTTCTATGTTTTCGCTATTTGCTCGCCTTTCTCTTTGGAAAGATTGTGCCCTGTTAGTCGGTGCAAACCTATTTTCTTTACAGGGACATTACAATATATTAGCACAGAACATCTGGATCAGAGGTAAACTGTTAAGCAATATCACATTCAATGCACCATCGCAATTGTTCGTATTTTATTATTATTGAAGAAACAATGGTTTCATTAATTTTAATGAAACATGAAAAGACGATGTCTATGCTTTTAGCAAAGTTCCATATAAAATAGATATTTGTAATATAAGTTCAAAGCAGAATGCTAATAACTGATTATAAAGCAATTTTCTTTGTTTGGCTTGTCTTTGATGGCTATTTTTAGATACAAATATATCATACGAAATATTTTTTCTTCTAAAGAAAAAATGTTGGAACAGTGTGACTGTGGTTTACACACGATGCCTTTAATTGCGTATTCAGCAATTGGCTGTGTTTGTACAATGGTGCAAAATAACTTTATAATCGCTATAGAATCTATATTCATCATTTAATATACTGACAAAGTAACGCTAATTAAAACTGTCATTAAAAATTATATCAATATAAAAACACACAAAAAACAGTGGTTGCCCGAGGAGGAAATTTGGTAAACCACATCACTTTAATATCAACTATTACACGTTGTTTTGTTTTATTACGCCCAGTTTATGATCTCTTTAATTAAGCCCCCCTTTTTACAATAAAACATTTATTTCCAACAAAAATTGTTGAGGAATAATAAAATGTTGAAAAAAATGCATTGTTTTTTTCCTTTTTATTACAACGTGAATCGCATTTACAGGTAATATTAAGTAAAAAATAAAGAAAATTTAACAAACAGAGATGAAAGGATAACACATCTTGGCTCTTCATGCTAGCGGGACACGATAGCATTGGTCGTCTGGTGCAGACGGGACACGCCAATATTGGTCGTCTGCAGACGGGACACGGAAGTATTGGTCGTCTGGTGCAGACGGGACACGGAAGCATTGGTCGTCTGGTGCAGACGGGACACGGCAGTATTGGTCGTCTGGTGCAGACGGGACACGGAAGCATTGGTCGTCTGGTGCAGACGGGACACGCAGTATTGGTCGTCTGGTGCAGACGGGACACGGCAGTATTGGTCGTCTGGTGCAGACGGGACACGATAGCATTGGTCGTCTGGTGCAGACGGGACACGATAGCATTGGTCGTCTGGTGCAGAAATGACACGGCAGCATTGGTCGCCTGGTGCAGGCCACAAAACATAAGACATACGAGAAGAAAATATGAATTAAGAAAAGTGGGAATAGAAGCAAACCCACGCACATTAAAATTAGAGCCTTGAGAGAAAGAGTGTGTTATTTCAGTAGAAAAACGAACCTCAAGGGGAATAATAACGTGTAACTGCGCCGTGCCGCGCCCTATGAGCAAACTATCCCCTAACAAAGCGGGGGATGAGGGGCGGGGTGCTGGATATTCACAAGTGCCCTCTAACAGCCGAGTGTTGTGTGCCAATACGCAATATTGGTGTCCTTCATACAAAACTGGGGTCGACTTTTAAACTCACCCGTTTATCAACTACTCGAAAATGTGACTTTGAAATCTATCCGGAATTAACTGAATTTATTGCATTCATTGCCTTTGTTTGTATTTATACTTTACTTAGTTCATTTTATTTTATTTTTCATCTGATCTTTTATGTGGATTGTGGACTAGTTTTTAAACGCTGAGTCGAAGATAAACTTTCATAGTTATACTTATGATTGTCATGGTGATGTGAAAGTGTATGATGTGTATGCCTTTTACTTAAAATAGTAACGGGTACTTGTAAATCTCCCTGGGGCTTGGTGCACAACATATAAGGGTAGTTCCAGGGTTAGTTGACACGGAAAGGTGTGAATAGGATGCCACTTTTCTACGTTGTGATATCACATTTATCTAAATTGTGAATTTACCTTTCCTTAGCTTAACCAGATGCGCATGCGCGAATCAATTACGGTGACACACTGCTTTAATTTAAATTTCATCTTGAATTTTGAATAACAGAGACCTAATTTCGAAATAGGTTCTCCTGAAAGGTTTCCATAAAACAATATTGTATCATCCAGTGTTATAGATATGCATTAACAACGTTCACCCATCTTTACACTTTTCACAAGTGCTGTCCGATAGGAAGCCAACGTCAGTACACGGACCTGTCACATCATTTTACTGACTAAAGCCAAATGTTGACAAAACGTTTGCATTTATTTCCTTTCAAATTATGTGATTTGCATAATTAAAACATAACGTTGTCCCTCTCAAAAGGATTTTCCTACTGATCTTATCAACCCACCTTTGGTAACCCACTTTTAAACAGAAGTTTACAATGGAATATCAGTCGAACTGCATATGCGTGTTATCTTTTTTTATTTATATAATTTTCGTTGGGTTTCTGTTTAAATAAACAATCAAACGAATCACGATGCTCATTTACAATACGAATCATAATGTTATCGATCATAATTGACTGGATGTTATGTTGTTGCTTTGCGTTTATTTATTTATTTATTTATTTATTTATTTATTTATTTTCATGACCAAAATTCGCTCAGAGTAAAGGATTAATAAAATTTTATCTATTTCAACATTGTCAGAAAAGTTTAATTAAGCAAATGCATAGGCAAGTCATGTTAATTTCTGTATCTCGTGTAGGCAACCAAGGTAACTGCAGGAATGGCATAATAATAATTATTATCATTATAATAAAAAAAATAAAAAAATTCAGGACTAAATAAATTTTTATCACAGTCTCTCTCTCTCTCTCTCTCTCTCATTTATTTTGAAATTACAATGTGAGTCAGTATGATATAGAAGACGACAAATGGATAATTGTTAATAAAGTTTACCATTTGTTACTTATGTTATGATATTTTTGTCTTGAGCCTTTGTGTCTAGTTTGGTGCCGAAAAAAAGAAGGATTAAAAGTACAAATATACATTTTTTATTATGAAATGTGTAAATTATTCACCCAAACTTGGCTAATCAATTTTATATATTATACAGTAACAGGACTAATAAAAAACACATTTGTTACATATTTCTTTTTTTTTTTTTCCATAATCATAGTTCAGTATATTTATTCTTAAATTGTTGAATAAATACGGTATCTAAAATTATTAATTTTAACAAAGGCTTTCAAATTTAATAATCAATAAGTGCCTTAAATTTTACATTATTATGTGAACCTTAAATACATAAATACCTTTAAATTAAAAAAAAATAAACACCTCTCCCTCTGAATCTAATACGTGTGATACAAAAATGATATAAAAAGAGAATAAAAAAGTGTATCCCATCGGGACTCGAACCCACAACATCAAAGCAGTTGGCAATAATAGCCTATTTATGGATACTCTTCAATTGGAGGACACATTGTGGAACACGTTCCATAATGACAGGAATCTGCTGGTGGGTAAATGTTTATAGGCTTCTTATTGGTTGCAAACACAAATATAGATGGTTTCTTTACAAACTGCTAATGCGATATCTGTTTCGTCGGTTACACAATTAAAAAAATCACGCATTTCAAGCTAATTACTTTCAGTGTATGGAAAGGGTTTGGGGAAAACGGCGTTCTTCAAATCCTGTCAGTTAAAACGATTAACATATACCGTATATAGAATAGTTAGTTTTTTACAATAAATCACTCGTCTTTCTTTCAGCCTATTTTTCTGCAAGCCTGTCCTCTACCAGCCTGTGTCTGCACGTTCGTAGGTCCGTCATGCCTGTAAATTGAAAGACATAAAAGCTTTCTGGTAGAGTAAATGGGAATCACATATTTGTAAATGCTAATTGCATATATTGATGTCTTAATTATATCATAAATTAAGAACATACGATAGTGAAGTTTCATGCTTTACATTTCATCTAACGGTTAGTCGCATCTGACGATAACTATCTATCACTGCCTATTGTTATGATACTTCAAAGGGAGTGAATTATCAACCCGTAGATATTGTGCCGATATCATATTAATGATTTCTTATGAAGTTTATTCTGATGCGGGTTTGAAATAGTAAGATCAGTTGCAAAGGTTAGGCGAGACCTTATCAAGAGATGAAAGCTTACAGAAACGATTTATCGGTAATAAATGTTAAATTTCATAGCTTAAGTATATTTATCTGATACTTGCAGTTAACGATTTTGAAAAATAAAATATCTGAGTGATTTATGAATGTGAATGTTGGGAGTGGTGTGTTAAGGCTGTGTGTTATTACTCTATAACTGTATACCGAACATGCAAGCAAATATATGATCATATAGTCGTCATCATCATCATCATCATCATTTCGATCACAACCATATCATCATAAAAAGCATGATGACTGGATTCGTGTGTCGCGGTTGCGAGATAAAAACGTTCAAACAGCCTAGATTTGCGTTGTGCAACAAGAAGATGAGAATATTGCGGCAAAATATCAAAAGACAACATATCAGCTTCTTCTTTTTTCGGGATGATATCTAACTGTTCGTCTTTTCGCTAAGACAAATTAATCGTTTCATCCCAGTGCCATACGATCCTGTTGGAACGTCTTTTCGTTACAAGCTTTTCAATCCCACGAAAAAAAAATATGGAACAGGGGTTTTCATCCCGCCAAGGCACTAGGTTAAGAATAATCATAAAATGCCCCCTCGACCATTTCTGCTAGATCCTTGGCCGCGACATAATTATTTAAAGACTGGTGTGGCAGCATTGTTTGGAAACGGTTAAGATAGGACGTCGGATGTGAAATTATGCAATTCGTCGATGTGATCTCGCATTGAAATCTCAAAATTTCTTTCCATGTATTCTTATATGACAGATACACGGTCATGGGGCGTAAAAACAATCTTATTGCGAAAATATTTTATCACAAACAGTTATGCAGAAATCAGATGCAATTCATGATATTCGCATAAAAAATAGCAATAAAGAATAAATTAAAGAATCGGAAATGAAGATTTTAATGTCAAAACTTGACCATGATTAAACCAGTGACGTCAATTTACTGAATCGCTTCTTTTAACTGATGAACTTTCGCCTGCCCAACCTCCAGCAATGATCTCTTATTAAGATATTCGGTCAGTTTTCACGCTAGCGGTTTTTATCTGATATCCTAACTCTACTTTATTAGTGCAACTTTACTAATATTTTCATTTGTCGTTTTTGATAAAAAGAATGTATGGGTTCGTAAAGTCCGGGTCATTTATCAAAAGATTATGGCAGCCATGATAAAAAGACCAGACCGCTTCATAGACGTATTAAATTTCATAACATCGTAAAACTTGATGGAATGTTCGATACATATATTGCCAAATAATATCTTTCGTTGTGTGAGCTACCCATTTTTAAAATAATCACAAAATCTTGACTACTTTTTCTCTTTTATGTTTAAGACTTGAAAGCCACAGTATTCCTTAATTGATACCATGGTGAAACGACATTTCCATTAACATACATTGACATTTCTTGAGAAATGATAATTAGCTATGAACACGTCCCAAATTTTTATGGCATTTACGTATCTCTGCATAGCTTTTTTGCCATTTCTGACGGACCTGTGAAAAATATTGGACGTTTTCTTCACGACAAACTTCCGATCCCCCGTTCCTTGGTAACCTATCAAAATGTCGTTGTTCTTAACAACAGCCGATAAGCAGACGTCCTTTTTTTTTTTGCTGACGAATTCTTGTATTTAAAAGAGCACGCCTGCGTTCTGTAACAGATCAATACCAGATGGAATGTTCTGCTGCTGCTATGGCGACATTCTGAAATCAATCTATTGTAAAGGCAAACAGGGGTGATAGAACAAACAGGTACGACTTTCTTGCATTTTAAATAAAAATTATACATTGTGTCACTTTGATATTTTGAGAGAAATTTCAAATGATTGAACGACTTATGCTCTGAGAGTGTTTTGCTAACTATGTGTCAGAAAATTCTATATGACTTGCACCACCACTAACAACAACAAGAAAACACTCTGACTACTATCTCTGTTGTCCTCTCATTATTTCATGGTTAGCAAGAAAATATTTTCCGCTTGGCTATTCATGTATGTGAGAATTGTGGAGTTGTATAGATGAACTGCACAAATCCGATGTGCGTCTTATATTGGCATGAATTCTAATGTCCTGGCTTCTGAAAATGGCCCCATATTCTACGTCATCCAAAATCTAGCATCCACTATAAACGTTTGGCGTCAATACCCTTTCCATGTAAGATTGAGAAGTATTTGATGGTAAAATACAAATATTAAAAATAATATTAATTTGATTAAATGTATTAATAGCTAATTGTATGTGTTGTTTCAATTCAGATTTACATTCCTCGGAAGAAAATTTCAAGAAATTATCAAACCCGTGTTATCGAACATTTCCGAAAAACAGACACTTGAAAAGGTAAGCATTTCAATTTTCTATGTAAAAGAATCTATAAAGACATTTCTACGGACAATAGAATACCGAGCGAGCGGGGTCTTCTGTTGTCAGGGGAAATGTCTCAATAGATTCCACCCGACTTATAAGTCACCCTAAATTTGTGAAAGACTTGTCAAATAGATCGACCTATTTTGTACATGGTAAAATAGAAAATAAAAATATCTGCTATTGAAATAAATCGCTGAGAAGAATTAACAGAGCTTCTGGTTGTCCTCAAGTTCACAGTGACTTCTAAGTCTGATTTTGCAAATTGAAATAATCTAAGTAGCAGTCGTCTGTAAAGTGAGGTATTGTCTTCAATTCTTTTAGTGTATTGTCCCTTTTCGTATTTTATTATTTATTCCTTGTGCAACACAATTATTTAGTAGAAAAACAAGCATGTATTATTACGTGCATGTTTGACATTAAGTTTCATATTTAGAGTAATATTGAATCGCGCAAAGGGATAATAAGAGAGAGAGAGAGAGAGAGAAAGGGAACTAGAAATGACATATCCTTGTGAGCCTCTTTAACAGACAGAGAGTACTAGAACAGGTGTAAATCCGATATTCTGAAGTCAAATAAGTTAATGTTCGTCAGAGGACACTAGAAGGACTTGGAGCTTGCAGGTAAGTCTAAAACGTATTTGGCATTGTTTCACTCTGTTTAAAACTGTTCGGGATGTGTTCATGTCGAGCATATTGCAAAGGAATATTATATGAAAATCGGAAAGGGTTACGGTGTGAAAAAATAAAATAAAATCGTTAAAATGCAACGTACTGAAATTGAATTATTTTATTTATGTATCATTTCTTATCTTAAAATCCTCAAACCCAGTACTTATATGTATATACTCGTATGTATATTTTGTATATGTTATAGAAATATATTTATGGTAAAATAGGTGTCAAAGTGTAGAGGTACATTGTGTTAAATTCATAATACTGTGAAAACAATAATATGCCTTCTAATGACAAAACATTTTAAGCGCTAATGGTAGAACATCCTTGTGTTGGTTCTACGAATGTTCCTTCGATCACTTTCTGTAAATTATAGTGTTCCGATTGCGTTAAACGTAGTAACGGTTAATACGACTGGCAACGTTAAAAAGTACGCCATAGGCGACTGGAACTATAAGTGAACAAGGAAGACTTCGTAGTAGTGTCTACAAAGTGTTAGAGGCTTCGTGGGCTCGTTTAACCTTCACAGCAAACAAAGACAGAATCAGAGGAGTCTCAGTTCTGCTTTTTTTTAAATGACTAGCCTTCCGCGCCATTAATGAATTAGGAAACAGCGTGACCTATAAAGTCGTGTTCATTGACAAAGGACCAGAAAGTCGCAAGATCAATCCCCGCTCGGAGAAAGACCTTCACAGTCGCAACGTTTTGTCCAAACCAAGGGGCAAAGAGAATAAGTTACCATTTCGTACTTCACGTAATTTACGACGGTTACAGTTGGGTCTGTTAGGTCCGATTTCAGAACGCCCTAACGGTATCTGGTATGCAGTTTAATTCCAACTGCAGACACTGGATTTTTGTCAGCACCCTCTCTTTCACATAGAGACAAAGCCAACAAATGACAGGAAACCAACTGTTGATACGACTCAAAATGTACTTGATAAACGTTGAGGGGAGAAAAAGCTCACAGAGTCATTATGTAATTACCTCTAATGAATATCTCTGCATTACGTCAGGCTGCAGACACCTAAAACAATTCAAATGCATCAAGACAATCTCTCTCATCACAATACCACCGCCAGTGTAAAGAGAATTCCAGTACCGTGCTGTGCCTATCATACTTTTTATTGAAACTCTACAGTGTTGATCTCTTGGATATACCAAAACCTTGAAACCTGTTTTCTCCTTCGCGTATGAATGTTGAGCAATCGATTCCAGAACAATGCATGGAGAACTCACTATGTGTGGGCCCGATTCATTGTTTATTTCAAATCAGACAGTGTTTTTACATTTATAAGTAGTTTACTTCAAAGAGAACGCAATCGTGGTAAAATATATCACAAACAAACTGAGCGGGAACTGGTACCAGATATCCACCACTTGTTTTTGTGTGATTAGTTCCCTCGGAGTCAGGTTTGGGATTTGTAGGTCTCTTCGCAATGTCTAATGGCGATTTAGTCAAAGACATGTGTCAGTTTCTATTGCACATGTGATTGTCATAACTGATTAAGGGGCCGCCGTGGCCGAGCGGTTACAGTCGTGGACTACAAATCTCTCAGCCCCTCACCGCTGTGGGTTCGAATCCCGGTAGGGACTTCGGATTTTTCATGTGAGGAAGCCTTCCAGCTGGCTTGCGGTTGGTCAGTGGTTCTACCCTGGTACCTCTGTAGCTCTTCCTCCACCTTAATTAGCAACAACAACATAACTGACTAAATAACTTGACCAGTTATTTGCAGTATAACATTTTTTGAAATATTAAATAATCAAAATTATATTGATATGTCTGTGTTTCCATATTTGTTAATGCATTCAATTCTCGTCATACGGATTTGAAGGTCAGTTAAGGTCGATATTACTATCGTGTTTTGTGTTTTATTTTGGTTAATCCTGTTGTTTTGCTCTCCTCGACTCCCTTGTTTCACCCTTTACCTCATATATTAATAATACAAATAATAGTCACATACAAATTTATGACTTAATGAATATTAATTAACTAAACTTAAAATGGTATACGAAATCATGAATTTTCCTTTGCCACACGGATTGTGTAGAATCTGAGCTACAATATTGTATGAGCAAACAGGAAACTCTGGATAGACAGCTCCATATATATGCGTCAAAATGGGTTTATATATATAGTAAAAGGTTAAAACTTTAAAACCTATTGTACGAGCGTATATCGAGTTAACAGTTTTCAATCATTGTAAATGAGGAACAAATCAGAATATAACATAAAACACCGACGACTGTGATATTTTCAAAATTGTCCGCTAAAAATCTAGGTAATGGGGCGTCAGGAAAGGGGGGGGGGGGTGTGCTTTTACCGGGATCGTAACTGAAATAGGCTTCACTTCTTTGAACATAGAATACAGCTGTCCTCCGACTTTGTATCTCTAGGTTAGGGACAAAGGCGACATCAGATATTTGTTTAACTCTTTCGAATGAACAATGCGATGAAAGCCTTCAAATAAACAAATTAAAAGGTCTAAAAACAACATCAAAAACATCAAACGTTTAATAATGATACTAAGCGTGCATAATGATACGGCAGTAATGATTTCAGCGATTAACGGAGGGTTCTGGATTGGGGGAAACTCTTTTTCGAATAAAACAGGTTTTGTTGCGATCGTCACGGCTCGTTAGGCCGAAGAGCAGTCAATGTAACTATCATTAAAGCACGCCGATAGGTGCTAAGGGTGCATAAGTCGAACACTCTAATTCACGGGGCATAATTTGGTGTCTTATAAGGAAATGTATGGCTTGATCGGGGTTTACACAGTAAGGTCAAACAATTAAGAAGAAGAAGGAGAGAAAAAAGAAACATGCAAGGACCTTCTTTTTTAAGGAGGCAATTTCTTGGGGGAATAGATTTCAGTTCTGCGGAGAGTGTTTAATATAAACGCCCGGTTGGTGTTTCCTTTACAGACACGTGCGTGCGTGTGTGCATGAAAATGCTCGAAAAGAAATTAAATAATTAATGAATATGCAATTAGAACATTGTGTCCATGTTGAGTAAAGTGAAACTGCCACAGAGAAAGGCGATTCCAATAAATAATTTAGCATATCTTATTTATATGATCATGTTTAAAATCAACATCTGGGTAAGTATCAAAGTCACGCCTCGGGCTTTTGTTGAACCAAATATCCCCCCCCCCCCCCCCTTCCTTAATATTGATTGTAATCCATCCGGTCATTATTTGTGAGACAATGACGTGAAGCAATGTTTGGACCATTTTTATCTTTTTAACCCATTACAGGTGCATGCCTTACACTTTTCAAGAATAAATCTATGTACCAGTACATACGTATATATTTGATCTTAAAATTGGATCATGATTCTATACAAAATAGAAAGAGTGTACGAGTATATCAATACATGTAATTTCACTTTATTTTGGGGCCTCCGTGGCCGAGAGGGTAAAGTCGATGACTTTAACACTCACTCAGCCCCTCACCGCGTGGGTTCGAATCCCGGCAGGGTCATGCGGATTTTCATGTGAGGAAGCCTTCCAGCTGGCTTGCGGTAGGTCGGTGGTTCTACCCTAATGCCTCCGTACATTCGGAGTCTTCCTCCACCTGTAATTAGCTGGACGTCGCTTTATGACTGAAATACTATCGAAGCGACGGTAAACTCAAATAGTCAAGTCACTTTATTTTGATTATGTGCGTCTTATTCTGATACATTTTATGGGGGAGATATTTTTAAAAAAAGTCTGCAGGTTGGCGTATTGTTCTTTAAGTTTTATGTTAAAAAAAGAAAGACACGCAATACGTAATGCAAGAGCATATTTCAACATATGCATAATTTAAAAAGACATATTAACTCAAAAGAAAAAAAAATCTTTTTTTTTTTTTTTTTTTTTTTTCCTTTATATTTTTTTTCATTTCCATCAATCATTGCATGTAAGTCAAGCGAGGAAGAGTCTTAGTTCCAGTGGTTAACATACATCAGTTTATATATACCATTATCCTCTGGTACAGATTCCTCAGTGACGAACCAGATCACGTATTTATTATAACATCGTTTAACAGTCGATTGAATATGATAAATCTGTGCATTGCTGAGGCTGTTCTAATCAAAACATAACGCATGTGTTGTTTCAAAATGACTACCTTCGTTGACCCGACGTTAATTATACCTCGTGAACCCTTTGTACTTAATAGTACTTAGTAGCAGTTTTGAGAGAGAGAGAGAGATTAAAGCCAGATCAACGGCAATCTAATTCTGGCCTTGCAGAATCCCTGTCCTTAATTGTAGAGATGAGAAATGATTCGGGACAACTCGGCCTTTCTCCGATATAATCGGATAATACCGGGAATTGCCGAGTCAATAACGCCTCGCTTTGGGGCTCGAGTCTCGGTTAGGCTCGGTTATTTCACGCAATAAAACAGTCTAGTTTAGTGTGGGTCTGTGCACTCGCTATCTTCCTCCCTGGACGTCTGCGTCATTAAACAACATTACACGTGCAGGCATGATGTAATGTGCCTTGCACGTATGCGTGCATTGCCGTTTTTTTTAATTCTTATTTTCGTCATCAATACAGTGCATAATAAAAAGCTCATTTTAAAGCGCGGATTTTATTTCCTCCACGAGATATTTTGAATTTAGACGAAATGTTAGATGCATTAGGCTAATTGGAAATTTGCACCGTGGTGTGAGTAGAACGAATGTCCCCATTACAGACCGCACAATTGTATCAATAGTATACAATCTACCATTTGAATGACAGATAGGTTTTCCCACGATTAACCCGGCGGCTGTAAATAATGTTACATTCATAAACATTGTGTTCGATCTGCTACCACACCCTAGTCCTGAATGATAAATTTCCATTATTTCAATCGGGATTGCTTACTTATAGGGTTAGTGTTCAATGTTTGTATACAAATAAAGGCGAAAGTTGCTTTCATTTCTGTTTGTGTGCAAAGCGTTTGTCCATTCAAACGCAAATTATTAATTTAATGTTAAGACGTTTAAAAAGAATGAATTCTTTCTTTGATTAATTTCTGATCATGATCAACACCCTGTTTCTAAATATTAAGTAAAGACCAGGGCAGTGCGATGTTTTGTGTTGGATTTACAAATACACCCTTTATCAATCGAGTGTATTCTTTCCGGCGAAAATACTTTTGGAGGACATTATTTGAATAAATTAGAAACTAATCAATGACATACCCGTCGTGTCCCCTCTCTTTAACAATTTGCTCAATGAAAGTTTAAAAAATGGTTATTTCCCCTTATAATGAGAAAGCGCCCAGTGATACAGACAAAAATCTTTTGTACGCAGATGCTTTGATGTTCTTTCGTTTTGTAAAGTAAATTACTTTCACCATTATAAATGAAAGAAAGATGGATCTAGTAGAAGCGTAATTATTTTCTGATTTTTTGAATGCCTCAGTTTCCCGCTTGTTTCGGTATTTATCATCTTGAGGATATTCGGTTTCCGTTTCAAAGCGACATAAAGCATTTAAACTAACAAGCAATGTGCTACTTCCGAGCGACTTTGTTCTTTGCACAAAAAAAATGTGCTCATGTGTTCCTTCAAAAACGAATTTCTTTTTCAGTAAATTAACTTTAATTATTTGTATATTTCATTGTCAATAAATGTTCATTGTAATAATGAGTAAAAAAAGTTTTTTTTATTTCACGTAGCTCTTATCTCGGCGATAATAAACCTGTTTTATTTCTTTTGATTTGTACGCCTTAAAATAATAAAAAAAAATAATTCATTTACTGAACGTATTTTATGTACACTAAAACAACACTTCACGAAATCGGATATTTTTTGTACTTTTAATGTCATGAAAGCGTTATCCACTTTTTTCATGTATGAGTTATATATGAGTAATATTTAGTGTCTTTAAAACAATTATCAATTCAGTATTGAAAGTATTATGTCTACAGCAAATTGAGAAACAACTTTAGAATTAGCTCTTTAATGATATTGAGATTATTGATAAAAATGATATATGGTTTTATTGCATCAATAAACCAGGAAACTAGATGATACTGGGTCCTTAATATGTCTTTTGGTATCAGCTGCTTCTTATGACATCAAAAGTAAATGAATTGCTGCAACTGTAAAAAGCTGTAGACATAAAATTCGTTTGAAGCCTGTCATGTAAGTCAAGCTGTAAATACTCGTATGATTAAATAGTAATTTTGATATTTCACGAACTATATCATATTCATAGCTGGAGGAAGGATGGAATCGAGCATTCCGATAGTATTGCAAATGCAGAACCGAAAGTAGACGAGTCTTCATTCTCCAAATAAACATTGTCAAAACATGACAAGCTAGAAACCCCTTGTTACAAATGATTCGTAGCATGTTTACTAAACATGAATGATAAATAGCACGACTATTGCTTCTGCACAATCGGTTGCCGAATCACGCAATTTACCTGCACAGTTTCTACAAGAAAAATAATGTTGTAGGTGGCGGTTAAGATGTAAGTTAGGGTTTTATGGGTTTGTTTTCCTGTTAATGTGCCCACAGCAATCACAGTAATTCAGATACACGTATGAAGGCATTTGTCTACCTGAAATGTAGAATTTGTGCATTCACGCCGTAGACGAGTGGCATATGATACACCGTCCAGTTTTAACAACTTAGACTCAGAATTTGGGGATATACTAGTACCAGGAGTGCTGTTATACTTGATGAAATTTAAGCATTTCAAAAATGTTAATATCCACTAACAATTATACTTTTTTATATGTGGCATAGCCGATCATATGTCAGTTTTACCGCCAAGTAATAGTTAAATGCTCATCTTCTTTTGTAATGGCTGGCATATTTAGATCTTACGGTCAAGGATTACCCACGTGTGGGGGCTGGTGTTTTGCTGAAGAGACAGCATCGGAGGAGACAGTAGTTGGGTACAAGGAAGTCCGGGTTCGATACCCTAGCTCATTTTGCAAATAGGCCCCTTGGTTTCTTTTACGTGCCCGGTGTATAGTACTGATACACGGAAGAAAAGTTCTTGGATAGAACCAGTACTTAGTACTCCAAGTTCCCATAGCAACTCCATTTTGCCGAGTGCCAGGCAAGGGTACATCTGGTGCTAATTTTATTTGGTTTGAAGCAGTCACGCGGACTTAAGTTTCATAACTGAAATATTTATCCAACAGATAATAAAGTTTTTTGTTTTTTTTCTTTTTTGTTAACTTGGTCATTTACTAATTTACTAAAATAACTAAAAGACTTTACGAATCGACAAATAGTATTGGCGTGGTTCGGCAATGTGTGTTGTATTTTTACAAGTAGAAAACCACAAAAAAAGCTGGTGGAAGTACGAGATGCAGACTTGATCCATTGAGTTGATAATCTCACTTTCCTCTGTTTTTATTTTACCCATCTTTAAACATCATTAACATATATAGTGACTGACATATGTTATCGTGTATTAAAAGGGGCGTCACTGTCGGCTAATTCATCATCTTCTCATTCATCTTTTTTTCTCGAAAAAAAATCTAAAAAATCTATTACGTTTATTGATACATTTAAATCGATTCTTAAAATAACCAATCTTCACAGGGAATTCATAGCTCCAGGTCTATGCCCCAGCGTTTTTGATAAAGAATCCCGCAGTATATCGATAAAATAACATTTACTTCATAAAAAATACACTCATTTTTCAAACGGATTCAATTCTGGATGTTTTCTTAGATGTTAGATTAAAAATATTTCCAAAACAATATCGTTTTCTGTCTTCAATCTACGCTGGTATGCCAAGACTATCGAAATTATCTTCCGATATCGTACGCAGGCAGACTAAGCGTGTCGCAAACAATATATGCCAAAGGCACAAAAGCGTTTCCTTTGATCTGCGAGATTCTTTAATTTCGCTCTCACATTAGACTCGTCTAGCAATTTGGAGAAAAAATATCAAACGCGCGTTAACTTGTCTTAATTTTGAGAATAGCAATGGGGTCTGAGCTTCATTACAGCTTTCTGCACTTGTTCCATCTATGAGACTCCGTGAAGCCAAATCGGTGGGCGACTGGTTTTAAGGTGGTGTACCCGCTGAATCAAATAAACGTCAGTTCGATTTGTTACCCCTCCTAGCATGAAAACTCTCTGTGATATCTTTGAGAGGTCATAAAAACTATTATCTAACATCGTTATGTTTCAAATATATTGCTAAATAGCTGAATTTTTAAAACAAGACTAGATGCGGAAAATCCGTGAACTAATCAGCCACTGACAATAATGATGCATGTGTTTGTTTGTTTGTTCGTATTTAACGTCCAACAAACAGTATTTCAGTCATTTGTGGACTTTGTATATATGAGACAGATAGAGTATATTACGCCGTAGCCATGTGACATGATACCACACCTGATCAAGTTATCCTGACACTGTCTATCCCTTAAATATATTGACCTCTAAGGATAGATCCTACGACCTTCCGGTCATGGGGTGGACGCCCTGACTACTTGGCCACCGGGACCTGTCCTATGAAGCCTAGGATATTATATTGCGCATGACTTACATATGGAGATTAATTGTTTGTTTTAGTGGATATGGAATATATCTCTACCCGGATATATGACTGAAATTCTGTCGAAGCGACGGTAAACTCAAATAGTCAAGTCGCTTTTACAGTATTCAGTGATATAGCGACATCCAGCTAATTATTGGTGGAGGAAGACCTCGAATGCACGAAAGGCATCCGGGTAGAACCACCGACCTACCGCAAGCCAGCTGGAAGATTTCCTCACATGAAAATCCGAATTATCCTGTCGGGATTCGAACCCACGTGGTGAGTCTGTCTGGTTTCGACACCATGACTGGTCTTTTGATATAGATTTGCAATATCTTCGAGAATTCCAACTTCCTATATTGGTAAAATTTTCCCATAGAGCTCCTTTATAAAGTATCCAAAGCCTCCCCCACTGGAATTAATGCAATTAACCCAAATTTTTGTGAATATTTTATACAAACATAATGAGATATCCAATTTGTTTTAATCATTAAAATATGTAATGAAATTTTGAAATTCCTTAAATTCTAATGGGAGTTACGACTGTACACCATACAGAAATTTACGATATCTTGTTCTGTCTCTGTTTTAATCCTGTCCAATATCGTGCAGCTGTTTATCTCGATATTCACGAGATCACGAGACTCGGCACGAGGATGAAGGATGAGAGAATTGTTCTCTGATCCACCCTGTCAGGCCCTCTTCTCCAAGAACACTTCGTCAGCTGATAATCGGGTTAAACCCCACGGCAGGTTTTACAACCCTTGTGTAATTAGCAGCATCGCTGGGTGGGTGGTTTTGATATCACAGCGGCTTGACTTGTTGGAATACCATCGAGATGCTCGTTTGCTTCCTCATTCTGATGACTAATTGGTTTATACGTGATAGGTATGTGTCAATCAGGGATATCATAACACAAAACCCAAAATACTCATCTGTAAGATAAAAGAGGTGCTTTCGCATTATTAACTGACGGCATGGATCAATTAACATCAAAAGAACCGATCATTAATACACTCTAGGGCGGTTCGTTTCATATCTACAAGTGATTTTCTCGTAAACACTATTTACAAAGCAAAAGTGAGGTACCGTTTTATTTAGCTTAAACTTTGACCCAATCTTTCGTCTTTGAATTTAAGGCCAAATCACTCAAATCAAAGACCGAATACGAATAGTAGACTTGGCAGCTTATATACGTCTAATTAAAGTAGATCACTCAAACCGCTTCCCTTTGATGTATCTTGGGATGATCGTCTTTTATGTTTGTCTAGTTATATTGTTAAAACAATTACGTGCGATAGCACCTATGTCGGAAACCCTAGCTAAAATCAAAGGAGCTCGCCGCTGGACAGTTTAAATATCGCGATGCTCACCAGTGTTCCATCTTCAAAGGAAAAACAAGGTGAGGCTCGGCTTATTATGAATATGTAAACAAACATAGTACCGAAAACCAACAGCCTGTAGTTTTCACATTGTCTGAGACACGAAAGAACGAGAATCGTTCCGTCTGTGGTCTGGCAAGAGACAAAACGTCGCTTGATAGACTTAACATTAAACAGTATTCTAATGGTGTTGACTTTCGTTTGAGAAGGATTTGCATTATATTAAGTCAGTGTTAACGAGTTTTGAATGGTGTCGATGTGGCGATTACCATTTTTTTTTATCTAAATAGTAAAAAAAAAAAAAAGATCAAAAGTAAGGAATAATATGGTTTAAATACATAATACCGCGATATACATAATACCGCGATATACATAATACCGCGATACAAATAATACCGTGAATGTTGTTATAAAAACAATACACGAGACAAATTTTAACTCCAGCCTTCCGTTTTCGTCTGTATTTGTTTACATTTGCATATCGGCAACGGTCAAAACATTTTAAATATATTTATAATTCTATGACTTTTTTATCAGTGGCATAATTTACAGGACTGGTGAAGTTTTAGACTCGCGGTAATACGTATAACCAGTATACACCAAAAAAAATAACGATGAAGTTTATTGAAAATTTGAAATTGTAATAGGAATAAAAACATTCTGTTCAGCCGCTTAAAAGTTCTACACTGTCACTAGATCAATTATTCATTCTTTGAGTTCATAATTATAGGTTAAGTTTACGTCCGTTCTCATCATTTGCGGCTCGTTCATCTCTGAAACAAAACGGCCCGGAGTACAAAGGCTGCTCGCACGTGCGTACACAATCGCTTAATCGTCTTTTTTGTCAATGATTTGTACAGGTTCCCTGGGTGTGAAGATAGCCGGAGATAACTGGTGTTAATATACTCGGGTACACGGAGTTCGGGACCCAGTAGCCGGTAATTAGTGAAGCCTAACAGGCTTATCAGGTGACCGGCGTTTTCACAGTTCACAGGCAGGGCGGCAAAGGGAGTCTAATTTGTAGGTAGAAAACTACCAACATGGTTAATCAAAGTTACACCAGAGATTTATGTCCAGTTTTCATTTCGGACGTGTGTCAAAAGCACACGTGTGCTCGTGCGTCTCTTACAAACTTGAAGGCAGACTAATTAGGCAGCAGAGGAGGTGTGTGCTATCTAAATAGTTTGTATTGTTTTTACCTGTCTTAAGTGCATCGTCAAACTCGGGTGATCACAAGGCCTGCTCGCTTGATGAATGGGCTCACACACTGAAAACTTTGTTCAAAGCAATGCAAGA
This sequence comes from Solen grandis, assembly GCA_021229015.1. Classification (NCBI taxonomy): domain Eukaryota; kingdom Metazoa; phylum Mollusca; class Bivalvia; order Adapedonta; family Solenidae; genus Solen; species Solen grandis. Next base: position 8,567,530 of record CM037781.1, read on the forward strand.
ATGCTGCAGAGAAATTTGAATGAAGCCACGAACATGATGTGACTCTCGTCGTTTCATCTGAAAAGTCTGAATGTTTGTTACAATATTTTGGTACATTTGTAATATTTTGTCGCGAGAAATTATATTGTTATAGTATCAGCGGCACACATAACGTTAATGATAAAAAGTCATTAGAAAAGAAGAGAAATGTCGCCGAAGGATTTTCTTTTACTAAAACGAAAGTGATGTCATATATGTCATTGGAGTCCACAAAACTGTAAAGTCTTACCAGCTCACAAAACAAGAAATATTAACCATCATGGCAATACTCAGCTATTTCTTCCTATTTGTCTGGGAAATGCCGCGTAGATGCGATTGGGGAATATTGATCATATATAAACTAGAACACATCATCAGTCCCTAAAGTTCTGAACGTTACACCAACGCGGGGGAAAATTGGATGAAATGAAAGAAACTTCAGCACTTAGAGTTACGGATTTACTCATTTCCTATACAAACTATGCATTAAAGTTCTTTTCCTTTACAGCCATCGGAAAATCCACTATGTACTTTTTCGTCTCATTTTAATGGTTTTAATTTTATGTTCAACTGAAATATGAAATGAATAAGAAGATAAAAAGTTTTCACAAAATATCTTTTAAACCAAAAAAAAAAAAAAAAACGTATATATAATGATATTATAAATTGTTTTTTTTTATGCGGCACTTTTTCAGTCATAGCAACATACCGGGTACCTTTAGATAAACAATACACTTTCAAAAATATTGTTTGCGGGTACCAGATATCGAAGTATTATATTGCAATCCCTGCCTGAATGTAGCGATTAAAAGTCTAGCCTATTGATGAAGTGAATACCTTAAGAAATGTTCTTTCCATTTTTTTTTTTATCTTTTGACAAATCGATTTCTGCAGTCTATTAATTAGGACTAGCATAATTTTATTTTATTTTATCTAAGGTTTAACCTTTAGATTAAAAATTTCAAAATTTAATATTTAACGTCATTAACGAGATATTGGGTCATCCGAATTGATTTATATATTGAACGTGGACCATCAATTAAGTTGTTAAATAACTGATAATTGCTAAACAGATCGAATAGAGAAAAGAAAACAACCAGAACACTTCTCACTGTCATACCCTAAATTTACCCGGCAGAGTCGGTGATCTCATTGAACAACGACCGTGTCACTCGCACAAAATACACGGGATGCTCAATATTCCCAAAGGTATACCGCCAATGATGTTAATTTTGACTGGTTTATTCATAAAAAAAAATTTTTTCACACAGAGATACATGTAAGCAATTTGACCTTGGAAGTGACGTGTTTGGTCATGGCGGTTTCACACCCTTGTCTTTTTCCCACCGGGGTACGAGTGGATGTACACATCAACCCTGCTAACATTCGATATACCCATAGAGACAAGGGTCATAAGTTGACGATTTTTTTAACGATATTTCTATTGTTAGGACCGGACGAGCTGTCAAACATAGCGGATGATAAATCACAATTTGACACTCGAGTACCTGCGGATAGCCGCAAAACGATTATAACAAAGGTTAATAATCGATGATATAATACCGGGTTTCAAACAAAACGACAAAAAAATGTTTGCATGTTAACAAATTTGGGAGGTCTATATACTAATTTAGATAACAATGACGATACGGCGTTGTACTTGATAACTATATCTGATACGATGCTTCAGGTACGAGAAACGTGTCCCCGAATCCACGATTAATGGGACTAGTCACACACTTAACACATGTAGGTGCACCGGTCCTCTCCGTGCCGTGGTGCATTAAGAGCTCAAACGGGGAATGGAAATATGTGCTAGAATTTGAAATATTACTTTACAGTAATCGAAAGTTCATTCCGTATACACAGTATCTATTATACTAAGTGAGTGAATGCGAAATATTTAAGATTGCAGGTGGGGAGCATTAAAGCTTCCGGATTCAGTCAACGAATTTTGTAATTTGTCTTACTTCTATGGATCCTATGCCCGCCTCCCACGCCGATTTGGTGGCGCAAAATATAGACACCTGCAGTTATGACCGCTTTTCTTCAGATTTTCTTTCGGCGTAGCTGTCTAACCTCGCCAAATGAATATTTGCACGATTTTCATTGGTAAGAAATCCCTTTGCTTAGCAAAAAAGTAAGACACAATATTGTTTGTGGAGAGAACTACTAGCTGAATTATATGCTAAGCCTTCTAATATCCTGACTTAAAAGTAAATTACAGTTTCTGACCAAGACACATACGCTTTCGCCATGCATAAGTACAGGAAATGATGACAAAAGTACATTTTAAGCAATAAGATTGAGTTCCATAAAAGAGGCATATGATTATAGAGACAAGTATTTCTATATATAGGTGGACTTTACTTTCCTATATTACATGTGTAGACTTACATTTATGTACACGCCTTTTTATATATAAATATATATTCGTCGATTTTATTGTTGTTCTCGAAGTGATACAATTTTCATATTTTGATAATATATATTCCATATTCATAATTAAAAACAAACAAAATCCTCTTTTTATTCATGTTACATATAGGTTCATGAATATTGCTATCAAATTTAGAATGCAAGGCGTCTCAATGATGTTTTTACGTGCGTGTATATTAAACAGACACCGTATGAAGAAAAACAACATCGATAAAAACAATTAACGTTAGTGAGAAATGATCAAAGGTAAACATTTGTTTCTAGGCAAAAAAAAAAAAAGAGTAACTCATGGGACATATTTTGCAGCTGTCTCGTGTTAAATAGAACGTTATTATATTGAAATTGCTTAGTGCCATTCACGAATATGGCCGTGCATACAGTAACTTGATTAAATGTTTAGCATAGCTTATCGTTTATTTATATGAGAAGCTCAGAACTAGTTAAATAGAACTGGTCTGGACCACTGGTCTCCAGTGTTGTGGTCAATTAATCATTTTCAGAAAAACATGAATGCTACCTCGTTTCTTTTCATATTATTTCACATTGTTTATTTATTAACCTTTCAAGTTTTTTTAATTTGTATTTGTTTACAATTGCAGTGAGGCTTATACAAGGTTAGAACGTGGTTCCTATCCTATAGGGGTCCTGTCTTAGCCATAATTGTATGCTATTTTTCCGTCTGGTCTGTAGCTACAGGCAAGGATAATGTCAGGCTCTTCTCTCCATGTGTCGGAAGCATGCTCATAGCGACAACAGCACTACAAGTTTTTAGTTTGCATTTTTAAAATATCATTTTGATAATTAACCCTTTCCCTCATAGAGGACACCATGAAAAGACCTATGCAAACAGCATAAAACCAGATCAGCCTGCGAGTAACTCGCAGGCTGATCAGGTTTTATGCTGTTCGCTGCTCCTCAGTGGTCTTGAAATGAGGATTTTGTAATTAAATTTGGTAAGGTTTAACTGCAGTTTTCTGCAGATCAGGCTTTATGTGGTACCTACTGAGTGCGTCAAAATGAGTCTATATGAGGGAAAGGGTTAACAGAGCAGCGTTCATTCCAGTGTATGTCAACATTGACAACATAAACATGTTACAAACAAGTTCTTGGGGTATTCTTAAAATAATATCATGTGATTCATTGTGTTCTGTATCAGTTGAATGGGCATAAAAAATTCCACATCAAATGTTTTTAATCAAACTGCCACTCTGTACAATGGATATTGTAATAGTTGAGAAGTCGGCATCCATTGAAAATATTTAGGCACTTTTGGATAATCAGATTTCTTGTTCAAATGTTGCCAGTAGTAACAAATTTAGCTTATGTAATTATACCTACATATCCCCCCCCCCCCCAAAAAAAACACAAAAAAAACAGCAAAAAACTATGGAGTAAATCCCAGCAATTGAGTAGTATAGGGACTAGGAGGATTATTAAATTGAATTTTCATTATTTTTTTTATGTAACAATTTTGTCTGTGTATAATTGTGTGGGGAAATGGGGTATGTGGAAGGTATCCATTAGCATTTGGCTTACAGTTCCAGTTCATTGATTTTTATGAAGGTTTGATTGATCCTATCTGATACAGAGAAGAAGATATATTATTTCAAATTTCAAGCATTCAGTGACTGATTTAATATATTTAAAGGGTGTCTGTACAGTAAACGGGGAAAATAATAATAATAATAATAAAAAAAAACACTGAATCATGGGATCATTCATTTATCTTTTTATGCTTCTACAAAATTTTCTTTTTGCTTCATAAAATACTGATTCAAACAAAAAGTAACTTCCTGTCAGATACAAAATTTTGCATTTATCCAGGTGCTCAGTAACAAAGAGTTGAAATCAGAAAACATGGATGAAAATGCTGACTGCTAAGGTGAAAGTTAACAATGGCCAAAGTGCACTGTACTTCCTACTCTGATATGTACCATACAACAATATTCATAATATTTTATAGAGATGTATTATCATATTATGGTGTACATAATAACTGTTTAAGGACATTTTTACTTCAATTTGTGTGTATGAATGTAATTTTTGTCGTACTTTAAATATAAAAATATATACACATGCAATCACGTAGACTTTAAAGTGGCCTTATAAACATATATATATATATATATTATGATTTAAGCCCGATGAGCATTTCCTGTCTCCAAGATTCACCTTTTGCGGTTTTTATCTATTCTGTGATGTCACCTACTACTTTTGAACTTCATGTTAATATTATTATATCTGAAATCAAAACTATCATCAAATTGTCTAAAAAAAAATTGCATTGCTTATTGAGCAGTAAGAGCTAAGTAATGTAATTTTTATTGCACATTGACTCATATCTTTTCCAACCTCTTGATGTGGCTTTTTGACAATCTGTTACTAAGTTTAAATAAAATTTCATTTCTTCAGAGGAAGTAGTTATCATGACATAATGGGTAGATATCAGTTTTCATGCATTGTTAATTATAGTGTACCATACCTGAAGTCAGTTTAATAAAGTGGGTGTTGATATTTAAATTTCATGCTTCATTGAAATAAAGCATGTGATTTGTGATGTATACATGTACCAGGTAGTGTCTGAATCTGTTATGCTTCACTGGAGCACTCATCAGATAGTTCTTTAAGATGTTCATTTATTATTATGTAAAGTGACGCAGCTGAAAGGCAATGCTGTAGGATATTTTTATATGTACACATCAATGAATTGTTTAAATACTCTCCATTTTTTTTTTCTGCCTTTTTGTAGGGGAGTATCATTTACTTTCACTGGATCACTATAGCATATTAAATCAACAACTAAGAAAAACAAGTATTGAAATAAACAAAACAACAAAAAAGTATTTAACTTGATCTGTGTGCCGAGAACAAGACAAAAAATCCCCCGATACATGTATAAACATTTGTAAATAAAAAAATCACCTGTCAGACTCTAACACATAATCATTATGAGCCCAGAGTTCGTCTATTCAGCTAAAATGCTGTAAAGAAATCCATTTATGGTCATAGTACTGTACAAAAATACACAGTTCTTGTTTCAGATGGATAAATTTCCCAAGTATTACTCTATGAACTTATTTAACCCTTTCCCTCATAGAGGACACCATGCATGAAAAGACCTATGCGAACAGCATAAAACCAGTCAGCCTGTGAGTAACTTGCAGGCTGATCAGGTTTTATGCTGTTCGCTGCTCCTCAGTGGTCTGGAAATGAGGATTTTGTAATTAAATTTGGTAAGGTTTAAATGTGGTTTTCTGCAGATCAGGCTTTATGTGATACCTATTGAGGGCGTCAAAATGAGTATATATGACGGAAAGGGTTAAGACAGTATAAAACAGCCCTTCCCGAGTAAAACCTTAATTATTCCCATAACATCTTACCCACACACTTAATTTGTATTTGAAATCCAGTGTATCCTTATGAATATTATTTAATACTATTCATGGACCAGATCTCTTTATATCCCCTACCTCAAGTTTAAACTCTTGTTTGTTTCCACATTTTGAATCTCATATGATTGCAGACAAGGGTGTGACACCACATAATCATGCCTGAGAACTCCCCAGCCCACAAAGAGCATCAGGCGGCTATCCACTGGTTCAGGCACGGCCTCCGTCTCCATGACAATCCAGCCCTGCTGCATGCCATCAGCTGTGCCAAGGAGGTCTATCCCATCTTCATCTTCGATGGAGAAGTTGCAGGTACATTCATGACTGTTATGAGAAAGTATCACTTATAGGAAGAAAATCCTCTATCTATGACAACTTAAGGGTCAACATTCTGTCCGATTATCCAAATAAAAAAGTATATCTTTTTCCTCCATTGGTAAAATTATTTTGCAGTTCAAACAAAATGAACTATCTGACAGGGATATTCATGAAATGATTGAATTAAAGAAGGGAGATGTCATGTTGTAAAGCAATAAAAAGTGGAATATTTAATACTTTATATAAGTGACTTATTTTGTAACTGTCTTTCTTGGATGTTGTAAAAATTCCCTAACTCGTCAATTTACAATATATTTTTCCCTTCACAAAAAGCCCCACCACCCTTCCCCAAATCAAGAAATCTAAGGGCTGTGTATATTTGTATATGAAAGAAAATGCTTGTTTATATTGGAAGAAAATGTTTGTATCAAACCTTTTTTGGTTGGGTTTAACGCCCCACTGACAGTATTTCAATCATTTAGATACTATCATGTCTACTTGAGACAGGTAAAGTGCAGCCACACTACCATTTTTTTTTACCTTGGTATATATGTTGTAGCTTGGGATCGAACCCACAACTTTGACACTCATACCATACTTCAGCTTGAACCAGTGTATTTAACCTTTGATTCTCAAATACACCATTTTTACCATAGTACGCCATAGAATATCCAGATCAACCAGAAAACAATCCTTACTGTACAGGTGTGAGCATTGAACCTGCAGGTCTACAAAGATGGTCAGGAGTAGTGAACAGAAATAAAACTTAATCAGTGGGCAGCCTGTGAGAAGGTCTCTGTTGATTGTATTCTAATCTCTTTATAATCAGGAGAGTGTTTATGTTATTATTTTATGTAACAATGTACCCTGATAAAGATGTCCAAGTATTTGTGTTGATGTTTTGATGACCAGGTACCAGGACAGCTGGTTACAATCGGATGAGGTTTCTGAGGGAGAGTCTGGATGACCTTGACAAGAACTTGAAGAAACATGGTGGCAGATTGTATGTCTTCAGGGGGAACCCGGTTGACATCATATCCAGTCTTATAAAGGTAATAATCATATCTCCTATAGAATTGCAGGAGAGAGAGGGGAGTGGGGAGAGAGAGAGAGAGGCGGAAAGGGAAAGAGGGGAAGGGTGTGTAAATTATGATTCTTGTGTTGGTTGAGTATGCACTTTGGAATAGGATGGGTACTTGAAATTTTGTCTGTAATACAGATACAAGAAAATAAAAAATGAAGAAACTAAGGAACTGATGGTACCAATAAATGAATTGATTGGTTCAAGTGTACACAGGAAGCTCATGTGGGTAGTCTGGGGACATAAGAACTGTACTGAGGATAAAGTTATTGCAATGAAGGTGAACATAATGTCTTATGTCATAGGGAATGAGGCCTAAATCAATCCCTCACTGTAGATTGTCATTATTTTGATAATGTAGCAGTTATACAGAGCAGATGAACACCCAGTCCTTGGAAGACATGTCTGACTGATAGGCATGTTTTGATAGTTCACTGGTGTCCTTGGATGTTTACAGGGCTTGTATGTAGCCCAAAGAAAAGAAGAATGTAGTTACATCTTATCCTAAACTCTGCAGTTTTCCTCAATATTAGGGTTATCATTGATAACTGATTGCAGATCTAAATCATCAGTTAAACTCACATCAAGATTGGGTGTTTTTTCAGCAATATTTGAGATTTTGATTGTCAGAAATCCCCCTTAACCCATGGCCAGTTTTTTAGCTTGACTATTCAAAGAATATGAGAGCTATTGTAGTCGCCCTTGCGTCGGCACTGGTGTTGCAGCTTTTGGTTAAAGTTTTGCATTCGAGTTACTATCAACCTTATATCGCAATAACCATTTATGGTATTGGCTTGAAAGTTAATAAACATGTTTAAGGGTATCATACTATCAAGGTTGATAACTTTTGACGGAATATATTAGAAGTTATGGCCCCTTTTTTAACTTAGAATTTTGGCTAAAGTTTTGCATTCAAGCTACTATCCAGCTTATATCTCAAAAAATGTTTATGGAATGGACTAGAAAGTTACGTAGTGTATTCAGGGGCATCAGAAAACCAAGGAGGATAACTTTTGGACTTAATTCTATACCAATTATGGCCCTTTTCTAACTTGGATACTTGGTTAAAGTTTTGCATGCACAGTGTTATTATGCTTATGTCTCAGTAACTAGGCATGGGACTTCATAAAAATATTAAGGGGTATCAGTCTATCAAGGTATATTATTTTTGACTATTATTATATACAGGGTATGTGAAGGGCAAAAATTGAAATTGATTTCTTTTGATTTACCAACAAGCATTTTGAATAGTTGAGCATGCTGTCGTCTGACAGCTCTTCTTTTTAAATAAAATCTGTTGTTAGTTTTTGTAATGAAAACCCTGCATATTTGAGTAGGTCTAAACAATAATTGCTTATTATTTTTGAAAGTGATTTTGTTTATCATATATTCAATGTTTATTTTTTACAAATTCTACAATTGCCAGTATATGGTATGGGTATATGTCTGCAGGAGTGGGATGTAGGCTGTGTGACATTTGAGCAAGATCCTGAGCCAGTCTGGGAGGATAGGGACGAGGCTGTGAAGAAAATGTGCACGTCTAATGGCATAACGTGGGTGGAGAAAGTCTCACATAATCTGTGGGACCCCAGAGAGTAAGTATGCCTTAAGGGTGATATTATTAGGTTTTCGTGGACTGCAACGCAGCCGCGAAAACCTACTGTTCTTCTTGTGTTTCTTTTTCCCTTTTTTTTTTTTCCATTATTATTATTCTTTGCACTGTTTTTGTGGCCGCTGTTGCGGCGTGATTAGAAGTGCTACAAATATGAAAATTTCGCTGCATACTCACATGTATCTGAAGTTGTGCACCATTAAGTTTGTTTTTTATTTTAGTACTAAGTTTTGCCGCTAGGTGGCGTTTAGCATCAAAACATATAATTGCCGATAACTCTGTCATTTGACATTTTATTTGTATGCAGTTTTTTGCATTCTGTTCTCTGTCAACTACCCCTTTAAATATGATGAGTGGCAATATCCATATCTTTGAAACTTTTGAGCTAGAAGAGGTTGAATGTTTGAATCTTTGAAAAAATCTGGCAAATTAGGGTGTGTCCACGAAAAACATGCCCATTTTTGTTAGAGATTAGATATCCTCATTCTGTTTTTTGAAATTGATTCTGAAGATCTTTGCGCACAAAATATATGGGGTGGCGATTTCAGAAAATGCATAAAATGGCTTTCAATAAGCGGTCAAAGTGTACTAAAATTTAGAGGATTTTTTTTTTCGAGAATAGGCATTTTTTTAGTTTTTTGATGATTCTGCCATTATTTTTTAATCAATCTTTATGAAATTTTCACAGATTGTATTGTTTGTTGTTTCAAGGGACTTAACAGTTTCAAAATTTCAAAAAATGCAAAGGTCAAGGTCATATTGCGATTATTGGTTTTTTCTTTGACCTTAAATATCTCAAAATCTAAAAATATTTTATCGAAAGAATATGGGTAAAATCAAAAGCCTCTAAAGAGTACTTTTTGAAGAAATTTAGTTTTTTCAGATCGGGGTTGATTTGGTTGTTTGGTGGCAGTTTGAAGTTTGGTCATACTTTGAACTGATTTCAAAGCCTTTAAAGTTTAAATGTGTGATATATTTTGTCATCATTGGAAAAAAGAATGTCTTACCTCGTCAACAAAAAAAGAATTTCGCAAATCTGTCGAGAATTGATGAATTTATAGAGAATTTAAATACATGACCCAGAATAAAAACTGAGAAAATTTGACAGAACACTGGATACCTATGTTCTATAATTAGAACTCTGCTCTGCTAGCTTTGCTCTTTAGGTTGGGATGTAACAGGTCATGAATGTATGTGTAAAACTAGCCTACTATCTCACTTCCATTGTAGCAGGTAATTTTGTTATGCATCAACCCATCAGAGGTTTTACACACAAAGCTACTGTAATGGCTAAAGACTCCCTGCAGTGATGACCAGATATTAACAGGGCTGATCACAGCAGTTGGGGGCCTGGCTCAGTGGGACATCACATTCCTTTCGAGATGCCTTTAATTTAAGTTTTGGTCACAGCGAATTCACCAATGAAGAAAAACACTAAGATATATAAAGCATATTGCATTTTGTTGTTTTTCTGGTATTTTAACTTGGCTGATCAGGTTTGAAACTGTTTCTCATCACGAAAACCGGTGCATTTGCAGTATGCAAATCTAGTTTATTATGTTCCCCAAAGGGAGAGCATAAAATTGCATATGTCTGTCCGTCATAATTTTGTCCGGAGCATAACACAAAAACTATGAGAGTTATCGACATGAAACTTAATAGGTAGATAGATCTCAATGAGGAGAAGTGCAGTGTATAAGAACCACAACTCTGTTTTGCATAATTTTGGAGTTATTGCCCTTTATTATTTTTCATACTTGAATTTTGTCAAGAGCATAGCACAAAAACTATTAGAGGTATCAACATGAAACTTCATAGGTAGATAGATCTTAATCAGGAGAAGTGCAGTGTACATGAACCACAAATCTGTTTTGCATAATTTTGGAGTTATTGCCCTTTGTTATTTTTCATACTTAAATTTTGTCCGGAGCATAACACAAAAAACTATAAGAGGTATCAACATGAAACTACATTGGTAGATAGATCTCAATGAGGAGAAATGCAGTGTACAAGGACTGCAACTCTGTTTTGCATAATTTTGGATTTATTGCCCTTTGCTATTTTTCATACTTAAATTTTGTCTGGAGCGTAGCACAAAAAGTATAAGAGGTATCAACATGAAACTTCATAGGTAGATAGATCTTAATGAGCGGAAGTGCAGTGTACAAGAACCACAACTCTGTTTTGCATAATTTTGGAGTAATTGCCCTTAGTTATTTATCATTTTTTTGGGGAGCATCCATAGGTTCTACTGATTCTCTTGTTTTATGTTATATGATGAAATACTGTGCTCTACCAGTGAGATAAAATCCATATAAGCCATACTGTGAGTGCTATAGGTCTGTCAGCACTACTGCACGCTTGTGAAAATAATAACGTTGTATCACTTCCCAATGAGAATATTCCATATCAAATAAAAATAGATGGATGTATTTAATAGAAAATAAGTAGTCAAATGTCGAAATGATGAATTGTATATAGACAGTGCCATGGATAACTGTGTATGACACAAGGTAAAAGTGTCACAGATTTGTTCACATTAAGGACAATATTCTTTCAGACATTCCTAGTAATACTATTTCCCTATATTATATGATAATTGAGTAAAAGGAAATAGACCTGCTAGCAACTATAAACATGCAAGCTGATATAATTGTATAATATATACTGTTTGTTACTAATCTGTACCCTTGGCTTGAAGGTATTCAAGCAAAATGGAATTCAAATTTAACCTTTATATTGTTGACATTTATCAAAATGTTTCAGGGTCATTGAGAACAATGGTGGCGCCCCACCACTGACCTACATGTTGTTCAACCAAGTGACAAAGGCTATTGGAGACCCACCCCGCCCTGCCCCTTACCCAGACTTTTCTTCCGTCAAACTGCCCATAGCGTCTGACCATGATAACAAGTACAGTCTGCCAACACTGGAGAATCTGGGTAAGTTGGAATTGTTCACCCTGTTTCATTGATTGTGAAACATGCACTCACACTTACAACATCCCAGCATCTCTAGTTATATATACATGTACTTCACTAATAAGATATCTTAACCTTGCATTCGTATATAATTTGTATTACTTTATTATTTTTTATTTGTTTATTTTTGCATGGATTTGCACTCATATATCATCTTTTTTCATAAACTTTGACCTTTACTGACATGCAAGACAATTTTTCAAGATTAAACACATAGTTAAAAAATACGAATGTGTCATATGTGTCTAAATTCAGAACTTTCATGTTTTTTTTATCACTTTATGGAATTATTTCAAAGTCATGTGTTGCCTATTTACATAAGTTAGTTGTTAGTACATTTTCAAGATTAAATATGAAAAATAGGGACATGTTATATCTATGAAAAATAGGGACATGTTATATCTTTCTGAATACAAAACTTTGTTGCTTCTTTCGATTATTATTTTCAAATTCTTTGCACACAGTCTCATGTTTGCTACAAACATAGGTTAGATTTCTAAACATAGGTTAGATTTCTGACCTGCACCTTCTTAAAGGACATTTTTGAAGATAGAACACATGAAAAATAGGAGTGTGTCATATCTTTCCAAAGCCAGGACTTTGTTTGTTACGAGAATTTTTTATATACACACAGTGTCTCTTGTCTTGAGATTAACTCTGTGATATAATTATAAAATAGGCTATTGACTTTAACCTTCAAATGTCACATTTTGTATAAAGATCAAAAACACGTGAGAAATAAGAGTACAGAAGCTTTGACACAGCAAACCTTTCTCATTATCAGATACTTAATCAGTTGAAGTCTGAGTCCTCCAGTGCTGGCATTGTTTAATATAGGCACTAATTGACATTTTTCTGGGTTTAGATATTTCAAATTCTTTACTTTCATTTATAAAATATATAGTACTTTGTTATTTGTTATATCTTTAACATTCTGCATGGAATTACACATACCTCTTATCTTCTTAAATAAACTTTGACCTTCACTGGACCATGCAAGACAATTTTTCAAGATCAAACAAGTAAAATCAAAAGATGACTTCTTTGACTGGATTCAAATCCATGTTAGATGTATCTTTTTTTTAGCCGTTGATTATTTCATACTCTTGCCTCGAGTATGTCTCGCATATAAAAGACTTTCAACCTTTACCTCCATAAGGGACATTTTTCAGAATCAAACACATGAAAATATGTCTGAATTTAGAACTTTAATGTTTTTCATGAATATTTTTTATTTTTTCATGAAATTATTTCACATTCCACACATGATGTCTTTTGTGTTTACTACTTGAATAAGTTTGACCTGAACTTGACCTTCATTTAGGACGTTTTTTCCAGATCAAAGTGCATCATATCTGTCTAAATTCAGACCTATGTTTGTTTTAATGGTACTTTTATTTTCATCTCTATGGAATTATTTGTTTTCATTTCCCACACACAGTGTCTGATGTTTACTACAAAGTACAATACTTACATAAGTTAGACTTCTGACTTTCACCTACATATAGGACATTTTTTTTTAACCCAATTTGTTGTTTCTTTCAAAGCATGGATTTTTTTTTCTTCACATTCCTCATACATTGTCTAATGTTTACTCCAAAGTACTTACATAAGTTAGATTTCTGACCTTTACCTTCTTACAGGACATTTTTCAAGATGGAACATGTGAAAAAAAGGAGTGCATCATCCCTGTCTGAATCCAGAACTTTGTTTGTCACAAGGATGTGTCATACACACATTGTTTCATGTCTTGAGCAGCTATATCTTGTATAAGATATGCTATTGACCTTAACCTTTATTTATCATATTGGTTTTTCAAAAATCTGGAAAAATAAAAAGCCCAGAAGTGCTAATGTGCACCACAGTTATCATTCCTCATTCATTATTAGATGATAAGACAGTTGAAGGCTGGCTCCTCATGTGGTGGCCTATTTGATATAGTCACTAATTGACATTTATCAGGTTTTAGATTTTTTTTCTCTTGGAAACTGTAAGAGGTATGTAGTGTGATAAATATGCTTATATGTTTTCACAGGTTTTGTCAGTGACTTCACAGTATTTATTTATGAACTAACAGTTCTGTTAGTGCTAATGACAAGTAGGCGATTCTTTATCAAGCTTGAATTCGCCTATTTACTGGCATTGTGCTTATCATATCACATGTGTTCCCATCCCCTTTTCTTACCAGTAAACAAATCTTCAGTGAAACAAACAGCTAGAAATTATCTTCAATAGGGAAGGGTCACGGTCAAGGTTGCTGCCTCTGAAATCAGAAAACTGGAATCAGAGTTTTCCATAATGCACAAAATTGTTCATTTTGACCCTCAAAATTTGTCTTATTATCTATATAACAGTGGTCACTTTACCCCAACACAAAGATGGCTATGTTTCAGTTTGCAGTATGACACTGGGCTGTAAATACATTGACCTTTCCAATGTTTACAAGAATTCTCATTCAATCATTAGATTATCCAATTGCTTCACTGGGCCATCATCGTTGTGATCAGTGACGACAAAGAGCATATGGGTTTGTATGTTTGTGAGCTGTGAATTAGATAAGTTCCTTAAAATCTGGAAAGGTTGTGAGTGATTGCGCTAGTTTCATTGTGTGAACTTTGACCTTCAGGTGTCCAGCCAGAGTGTAAACAGCAGACAGAGAGGATTAACAATTGGAAGGGAGGAGAGACACATGCCCTTGAGCTGTTCACTAACAGGGTCAAAGTTGAGTCAATGGTAATATCATGATGTATATACATTAATGTACAGCAGGTTATTGTAGTAATTTAATACTTATAAATTTACATAAAACTTATTGAGAGCACAAGTTTATGGTTACCTTGTGTTTAACACAATGTTTCCTGCACACATAGTATTCTTTTAGATTTTTTTTTCTGTGTACTGAAGTTGTGAATTTTGTTAATGTGACTGGTGTTTCTGTTAAACAAATCTGTCATTAATTCAATAACATGGTGGAATGTAAGGGTTTCTCCTTTTTGCTGATCATGAATAAGTATGGAAGAACCAAGTAACTTTTTGTGTCACCTGCTGTAAGCAGAGGTGGGACCCAGAAAGCTATTTGATGTCAAGACACTAGATTACTGAATTTTAACCATAATAGCCAAATCTTAAAGGGGTTCATTCCCCTACCAGCCCCCTCTTTTATGTATATTTTAAACATAACAGCCAAAACCCGGTGGGGTCATGACACTTTTCTCCTCCCTTTTATGCATATTTTAGGCATAATAGCCAAATCTCAGGGTTGGATGGGGGACCCCAGGCACCCCCCCTCTGGATCTGCGCATAGCTATTAATGCACTTCTTATAAATGTGGGATCCAATATGGCTTGGGCCAACACTGGAACTCTGATCTTATGATTTAGATGACAAAGGTGCATTTGACAATTTATACAAATATCAATATCTTGTGACCTCGATAAGAGTTTTTTTTTTTTTTTTAAAAATCCCTGAGCCTCAGAAATATCTGTAATTCAAGTGGAAGTTTTAGCACTTCATCATTGTATCACTGTTATGAAAATGTATAATAATGAATGCATAAAGTTACTGCTATCAAACTCTTATTATTGGTCACCATAATGGATGAATATAATTTTTTTATCAGATTCATAGGCAATAAAATACACAATTCAGTAAGGTATGCTTTAACTGTAGTATCGGTCTTCCTGTACAGTACCCTGTACATTATTTTGTATTTTTGATACATACTGATAACAAAGTGACAAAGGTCAAAGAGAGGCCAATTTTACAAAAATGTGTCTTATTGGTCCAGGGGTCTCTACATAGCCAGGGATATATTGCATTCTGCCTTGACCATCATTGTTTCTAATTACAAACAAAAACAATTATATACATGGTCTTAGAATTACCGATGCTTCCTTATTCTTCAGGTTGAAGGTTTTACAACTTGCAAAAAGCATAGAATAATAATTGATAGCACACCGCACTGAATACCTAGTACCATATGGTACAACCATTCTGTGAGGGTCCTCTACCAGTTTATCACAGTAACTGTATCAGTCTGTGGCCGCCATGGAGAGGCAAGATTAATCCAAGCATCCTTGTAATTGTGTATCAAGTTTACATAATGCTTGTAATATGATTAGTCAATAATTTGTCCATAATTGGGTATGAGAGCCAATTATAGAGACTTCTTATGGTTTCATGTTCTAAAGATGTTTTCAAGGCATAGCTGCTAATGATCTGTTTCTACATTTATTTCCTTCAGGCATGTCTATTTTTTTAAGAGTCTGTAATGAGGTTGAAAAAGGCTTTAGCTGTAATTAGATAGAATTTGCTGTATCTTTAACAATGCCTGAAGTAATTCATATTTTCAAGATTTTCCAGTGACTTTCCTTGTGTTACATTGAATATTAATGTTATAATTTGATTATTGGATAATTTCAAAAGAGAGTCTTTGAGTTTGCTCTGTGTGACATTTTTCCAGGAAAATCATGAAGTGATGAATACAATGAAGTACTGCGTATCAAGGACGATTGATATTTTATCCTCAGTTAGGTTTTTATACCATTGGGTGTTTTCACTTATACTAGTTCAACAGCTTTAAATGGATGCACTATGTTTTCATGTGTTTTTGCCTATGTACTTTGAATACTTTTTACCACAGTAACAATAAGGTACATCTATAATATGTAAGTGTCAAGGCTGGAATTTGATCCATGGTCAAATTACTAGTGCTGTGGTCCAGTAAGGTACATGACTTCAGATCCGTAGGTCATGGGTTTGAACCCTATTAAGGACAAATATCCTTCATGTCTTTCCACAGTGTAACATACTGGTTCAACCCAGCATTGAGAGGCATTAGTTAAAGGTGTATGGATTTGTTCCTTAATCAGCATAAAAGTATATAAGTTTAATTATATTATTAAAGTTTTCATATATCTCAGCTTATTCTTAAATATTTTCCTTAATTGAATTATTTGGTTAGCACAAAAAAAATTAAATATTTTTTCAGATACAAGACTGTATTTGGTTTTGAAATTAGATCATCATACAACTGTGTTAAGTAATAGACTGTTCACTTCAATGGAGGAAGTAAAATGGACCCTTTGATAGGTTTCAGAAATATCAAAATCAAGTAATTTAATTATATAATAATAACTTAACTTTAATAAGCATACCAAGAGACATTGTTGATATAAGAGAACAACAGAATTGGTGTCATTATCTATTTGTGAGGGATTAATTGTTGTTGTTTCCACACATGGTACTGTCCATGAAAAACTCCTTCATTTGATGAAAGGCCCATCAAAATGTTGTCCTATTTTCAGGCTCACACATGTGGCACAGTGATGCCTAACCAGGCCTTCCCAGACCTGGTGGGACCCCCACTTAGCATGAGTGCACACCTGAGGTTTGGCTGTCTCTCCATACGTAAACTGTACTGGGCGCTGAGGGAATCCTTTGAAAAGGTAGGTACATGGTTTACGATGTATTGCACTGAGCTGCATATAATAGAAGCATCTGGTAATGCTGTCTTTCTATGTAGCTCACTAGAGCACAATATGCTCAAGATCAGCTATTCTGATAACCCTGTGTCCATTGTGTGTTATTTGTCTGTCATCAGCAAAAAAAACAACAACACAAAACAGCAAGAACACATGGTAAGGGCCTACCAACCAGACATTAAATTACCTTCTAGTTGCATTTATGATTTAAGGAACATTTATCTCTATGTCTTAGTACCATGATATAGACAGATGGGCCAATTTCTGTATTTGTAACTCAGAAAGATGTTTTAAAGACTTGTATATGATAAATAAAATAACATTTTGAATTGTGCATCAAACATCCTACACTACCTGCAAATTCTAAGAAAATTCCTGAAAATTAATCATGGAATTTTAAAACTTCATGATTTGGGGTCTTTTTGAAAACCCTTCGCTCAGTTGAAACCATATGCAACCGGTTGCTTACAGTCTGTTATGAAGTTACCTTAGGACCATATAACATGCTGTTCACGTGCACCTTATGCTGTATATAGGTATATGTGAACATTGTGGTTTATGACTCCGACAAAGTTTCATAGGTGACTGTAAGCAGATGGTTGTATACGGTTTGGTGACGCACGCCAGGTGAAATCAAGTATTTGTATCTAATTATTATAACATTAAATGTTGGCCATAACTGTCATTTCCTTTAAGATATGTGGAATAAGATTCATTGATAAGTGTTTGCACTTCACGGATATGGGTTTGAATCTTTGTTTGGTCATTTTCATACAGAGAAATCTTCCATTCGGCAAATAAAAAATCATAGTTCTACCTTGGTGCCCCTTTTGCACCCAGGTTCTCCCTCAACCTGTAATCAGCTGGACACTTCTGTCACAGCAACTGTTAACTCTGAAACAACATGTTAATAAATTTCATTACCAAATGGTCAGACAGGCATTGGCATCTGTAGATGCATGCAGAAATGGCCTGTTACCAATATACAG